>VNWT01000045.1:4763849-5370971 GCA_009801095.1 Colletotrichum sp. COLG25 | reverse complement strand
GGGTCGGCAACTAATGCTCACGACGCCGATC
The DNA here is from genome assembly GCA_009801095.1 of Colletotrichum sp. COLG25. Lineage (NCBI taxonomy): Eukaryota > Fungi > Ascomycota > Sordariomycetes > Glomerellales > Glomerellaceae > Colletotrichum > Colletotrichum sp. COLG25. The sequence goes on along the minus strand of VNWT01000045.1, from coordinate 5,370,940 downwards.
AGACCGTTTGGGATAGGGAAGACGAGGACACCGCGGGAACCACAGGCCGAGGGGTGAGAGCGAGGCAGGCCATCTATTTCTATCAGAGATGCCGGAAGCAGTTCGCAGGCTCGTGGCCCCTGGCTTGCCTCGCTCTCACCCCTCGGCCTGTGGTTCCCGCGGTGTCCTCGTCTTCCCTATCCCAAACGGTCTGATCGGCGTCGTGAGCATTAGTTGCCGACCCTGCAGCACAAAGAGTCCGAAGAAAGACTATTCTCACCACAGTCCTTCTCTGAGAATAATTCGGACCCTAGACCTTTGAGTCAAAACACCACACTGCCAGCATCAACCCGCCATCATGGCTGCTGGCATGGAAGAAAAGACTGTCGGCCTCTCCCGCGCCGACAGCACCAACAGCAACAAGCTCGGCCAGGTCGAGTCGGGCAACAATGCCGCCGTTGCACAGCAGTACGGTGAGACCGTTCGTGGTCTAAGCCCTCGCCATGTTCAGCTCATGGCCATTGGAGGTTCCATCGGTACTGGTCTCTGGGTATGTTTGCTTCCCGCGATGATGGCCACACTTTCAACTCAAGCTAACCCCCTTTCCAGGTCGGTATTGGCGGTGTCCTCTCCAAGGCCGGCCCTCTCTCCCTCGTCCTCGGATACACCTTCTGGGGTGTCCTCTTCATCTGGCCCCTCAACCTGTCCGTCGCCGAGATGTGCGCCTACCTGCCCATCCGCGGCTCCATCTTCGAACTCGCCTCTCGCTTTGTTGACCCTGCTCTCGGATTCGCCATGGGATGGACCTACTTCTTCGCCGGCCTCATGCTCGTGTGTACAGAATACAGCGCCGTCGCAACCGTCATTCAATACTGGAACTCCGACATCAACGCCGCCGCTTGGATCGCCGTCGCCATGGTCTCGTGTGTCGCCGTCAACTTGATTGCAGTTAAGTACTACGGCGAGTCTGAGTTCATCATGGCTTCGACCAAGGTCGTCCTCCTGATCGGCCTGTGCCTCGTCACCCTCGTCACCATGTCCGGCGGCAACCCCATGCACGATGCCTACGGCTTCCGCAACTGGGGTGACGGCAACTACATCCACTCCTACTTCACCGACGGCGCGACGGGTCGATTCCTGGGTTGGTGGAAGGTCGTCATCTACGCCGCCTTCACCATTGCCGGCCCTGACATGATTGCCCTGGCCGCTGGCGAGATCCAGAACCCCCGCCGCACCATCCCTCGCGTCGCCAAGCTCATCTTCTACCGTCTTGTCGGCTTCTACGTCGTCGGTGTTCTCTGCGTCGGCATCATCTGCTCCTCCCGCGACCCCGGTCTGCTGGGCGCCATTGAGAACGGCGAGCCCGGTGCCGGTGCCTCCCCCTGGGTTGTCGGTATCAAGAACCTGCACATCAAGGCTCTTCCCGACATCATCAACGCCTTCATCCTGCTTTCTGGATGGTGAGTTCTCTTTCATCTGCCAACTTCTACTCTATACTAACAACGCCCAGGTCCTGCGGTAACGCCTACCTCTACTCCTGCTCCCGAACCCTGTATGGTCTCGCCCGCGACGGCCAGGCCCCCAAGTTCCTCCAGAAGTGCACCAAGGCCGGCGTGCCGATCTACTGCGTCCTCGCCGTCACGCTCATCTCGTGCATCACCTTCCTAGTCTCCTCCAACGCCGCCGTCGAGGTCTTCTTCTGGTTCGTCGACCTGACCACGACCGCCCTCATCATGACCTACACCTTCATGCTCATCACCTACATGGGCTTCTACCGCGCCCGCGTCGCCCAGAACTTCCCGCCCGAGACGCTGCCCTACATCGCGCCCCTGACCCCCTGGTTCCCCGCCCTGGCCCTGCTCCTGGGCTTCCTCGCCCTCATCTTCGTCGGCTTCGACAACTTCTACCCCTTCAGCGTCCGCGGCTTCATCACGTCCTATTTTGGCTTCATCTTTGGCGTCTTCACGTTTGTCATCTGGAAGGTCCTCAAGCGCACACGCTTCGTCCAGCCCAAGGAGGCCGACCTGCTCAGCGGAAAGGCCGAGGTCGATGCCGAGTGCAGGCACTGGGAGGAGGGTGGTATTGAGGAGGTGGAGAGAGCAAGACTGGCCCAGATGTCTGTTGCCCGCAGAACCTGGGAGAAGATGTGGTAAACAGCCACCATGATCTACAAGATACCTGAATTATCGTTTCAATGACAAAAAGTTTCATCATCCACAATGATCTTTCTGTGTATGTCTACTTCGGTGATTGACTGTGTAACCCAAGTGAACCTCGCCTCCCTTTGTCAGGCCATGTCTTTCAAAACCATTCTTGGAGTCTCAGAGCCCAACATGCCGTGGCCCGGCTTCCTCTTGGCCGAAGACAAGCATCCGATCCCATCGTGTCCAGCCGCGGCAAACCCACATCTTCCCCAGAACCCCAGGCCAAGCACCACCCATTCTCAAGACGGAGACTTGTCCGCGTTTCCATGTCGACTCCATCGCGGCGCTCGAATGCTCCAATTCCTCGCATTCCCCAACACAAAATTACGTAAACTAGCCTCCCCCGCACGGCGACTATGCGGGGTTCAAACGGAGTCGTCCGTCCCCTGCACTTTCACCTGTGTGTGTGCGCGGTCTAGTTCTCGAGCCGTGACCTCATCTTGTTACGTTAGTTAGTTAGCGCCGCCAGACAAAACAAGGCCGGCCCGGTCCCTGTGTTGCAGCCAGAGAGAAACCGACAATCGGAGTTGAAGCCTTGAAGCCCACCTTGCTTGCTGCCCAAGCGATGCGATCAGCAAGATACTCAACCTCCCGACAGAAAGCCTGCCGTCAATGCGTCGCCGCCAAAGCCAAGTGCGATCGGAAGCCCGGATGTTGCGCGCGGTGTGAACAGCGGGGACTCCCGTGTGCATATGCACCGACAAGTCACACCGCGCCGCAGCCAACGCGGTCTCAGCCGGAGTTGAGCCCCTCAGGTCCGGAAGACGACACGGAGACGCCCGATCGAAGGAACGCAGGCAACCATCTGCCGTCTCCCGAGCATGACGCATCCAATGATTCGGTTTACTCGGCTTACTCGGCATCAGGCTCGGCGCCGACTGATGCCGCTGGTATTCATGACCCTCCGGGGCCGGGTCCGCTTCCCCCGGCCAACACCGGAGTTGAGCTGGACTTTTCCAACCTGAACCTCACGTGCCCGATCAACCCCGACGACATTGCGAATCGATGGCTGCACAATTTCGTGCCATTGCCGGGCCAAACAGTCAAGAGATACACTCCCAGCATATCTGCCTTCATCCATCGGGTGCTGCAATCCTACGCAAACTGCGCAATCCGCGGCCGCAGGGTTCCACCCTTCATCCACTGGTCGCAGCTGAACTCCCCATCCAGTGTGCCCCTTTCGACATGTCTATCAGTGATACGCATGTGTGCCAACCCACATCCAGGCAGCGAGGACGTCATCGCGGAGGTTCTACAGCGGGAGATGACTAAACTCTACGACAGGAAGACAACCTTTGACGACATGGCCCTGCTGGCGGCCTTCCAGGCGTACCTCATCTACGCGATGGTCATCTTCTTCCGGCTCGGTCGCGAGTACAAGACGTTCTTGCGCCAGGCCATGATGAACACGCAAGACCTCGCGTGCGAGACGGCGCGAAGGGGCCTCGCGTGTGTCGCAGAGCAGCAGGGTGCGAGGCCGAAATGGGAGGAATGGATCGTCGCGGAAACGAAGAGGAGGGCGGTGTTCACAATGTGCATGTTTGACAGTGCCCTCCTAACGAATGACGGTCTCCCGAGTCATCTTGCGACTGAGCTTCGAGGGCTGCTTGCCCCGGGCAGCAAGCCTCTGTGGGAAGCGAGGGACCGACGTGACTGGGAGGTCAAGTACAACATTCAGCTTGCGGCGTGGAATGACGGAGGTCTCCGGATTGAAGAGCTCTGGCCAATGCCAGAGGGTTTTAGTGAGGCAGAGACGGAGAAGAGGCGGGAGCGGGTTGACTTGTGGCTGGAAGATCTTGACGAGTATGGGACGATGGTTTATGCTGTCACTTTGTGTACACACGGAGGCTGAGGATGGGGTCATGGAAGCTTGGAGGCTCCAGATCAGTTATGATAATCATTCGATGCGTGAAAAGTACTATTACCCAGCCAATTCCAGCATCTTCAAGGCCTCGTCCAGTGCAATAACTCCTACATTCATATTCTTCAACTGAGTTGTGAGGAGGCATTCTCTCAACTCCGCGCTCCCCTCTCCCGGAAACTCCATCACGTTGTCAGAGATGACGTAAATATTGTAGTCGAGATCGAACAGGCGGTATAGAGTGCTCATTACGACGCCGGAAAGAGTGATGCCAGACTGTTACAACAGTGTTTAGTCCTAGACGAGTACACAGATTTTAGACAACTCACAATGACAACCGTGCTGATATTCTGCGCTTTTAATATTTGCTCCAAGGCGTTCCCAGCACCAGCGTACCACCTCGTCTTGTGAAGAACAATGTCCTTCTCGTCCAGCTTCAAACTTTTGTCAATTTGGACTGCTGGAGAGCCTTTAACAAAGTCTCCGAATCCATCGATAAGATTCGCAAATGGTGAGGGTCTTGCCAGCTCCGGTTGAGAGAGAGTTGTAAAACAGAGAGTGGTGAAGATGGTGAGCGGCCTTGGATGATGCTGGCGCACGGCTTCGTTCCATCGGACACAGTTCGATATGAAAAACTTGCCTTCGTCGGTAGCCTTGATGCTGTCGAACATGATTGCCATCAAGTCGAGGTTCAGAATGGCGAATCGCTTGCCAAAGGATGGGACGCCTTCACCCATAGCTTGCGCACCTGCCATTCTCTTGATGGCACAGCAATGAACTGATTATTTCAAGGTTTAGAATTCGCAAATTATGGCAAACTTCTATCTAGAGACGTACGAGGAAAACCTCGTGTCCGGCAATATTCCCTAAGTACAAACCTGATCTCTTCAAACATCAACGCCGGAGTTGAGTCGCTCAACTCCGGAAATATGGGGCTCAGCTCCGGTCTCGTTCCGAACGCCACAGCGAAGAGTGATCGGGTCGAGAAGTTGATAAAGAAAGAGGCAATCTCGTTGTTGCGTCAGTCTATGATGAACATTGACCAAAAAAAACCTCGTTTCCCTAATCTTTTCTTTATGTTGACGAAATGGCTACCAATGAGGAGCAACGAAGCGCAGCGGGATTGCCCTTGGTGGAAACACCGTACAGCATCTTTGACAAACGCCAAAAAGTGTTGATCATCTTTTTAGTGTCAACAGCGGCCACATGTGAGTATTTACTTAACGACATATTCAAATGAGGGCTTACCAAGTTAGTCTCCGGATTCGCGTCAAACATCTATTTCCCGGCCCTCTCCACCATCGCAGATGACCTCAATGTCTCCGTCGAGCTCATCAATCTCACGGTCACCACCTATCTCATTTTCCAAGGCCTCGCCCCGAGTCTCTGGGGTCCGATTTCCGATGTCAAAGGTCGAAAGGTTGCCTATATTGGCACCTTCCTGGTCTTTTTGGGAGCATGTGTCGGCCTCGCCGAGATCAAGACGTTCGCCGGCTTGATCATTCTCCGGTGTGTCCAGAGCATGGGCAGCGCAAGCACGATCGCCTTAGGCTCCGGCGTTATTGGGGACATCACGACACGCGAGGAGCGTGGGGGCTTCATGGGCGTTTTCCAGGCTGGGCTGCTGGCTCCTGTGGCCATCGGGCCGGTCATTGGGGGTGCTCTTGCGGGGTCGCTGGGCTGGAGGAGCATCTTCTGGTTTCTGACCATCTACTGCGGAATATTCCTGCTGTTTCTGGTTGTCCTGCTGCCAGAGACGCTGAGATCGGTTGTTGGAAACGGTGGGCGGACGCCGTCGACGTTGCTGCAGAAATACCCGTTGGCGTTTTACCAGCGAACGACGAAGGTGAAGTGGGATGTCGAGGAAACGACGCGCAGCACAGCACCTCGCAAGAAGGTCGACTTGACAGCACCCATTCGGATTCTCTTCAGCAAGTCAGCCGCGCCAATAACAGTCTTCCTCGCCATTTACTACGCCGTCTGGCAGATGAGCATCACCGCCATGTCCACGCTCTTCAAGACCAAGTACGGGCTTTCCGATACGCACATCGGACTGACCTTCATAGCCAACGGAGCAGGGTCGATAATTGGTACGTTGGCGACGGGGAAGTTCCTGGATATGGACTATCAGAAAGTCAAGGCAAAATACGGAGAGCAGGGCCACGACTCCGACTTTCCAATCGAAAAGGCACGTCTTCGGCTGGTGCCCGTCTTTGCGCTCCTCCAGTGCGTGTCGATTGCTGCATTTGGCTGGACCATCAACTTTCCAGATAAGGTGCACATTGCAGTGCCCATTGCATCGACGTTTGTCACGGGATGGGCAGCCATCGGCACGCAGTCGCTGGTCATGACCTATCTCGTGGACATCTTCCCTGACCGAAGCGCGGCAGCGAGCGCCAGCCTCAACTTGGCGAGGTGCTTGTTTGCGGCAGGAGGCACGAGCTTCGTGATGCCGATGGTCAACTCGATTGGCGTTGGATGGGCCTTCACCGTTTGCGTGGCGGCGCAGGCCGTCGCTGTTCTTCTTGCTGGTGTGCAGTGGAAGTTTGCTGGAAGATGGAGGCGTCAGGAGGCTGAAGGGCGGGTATGAGCAGCGAACCTGGTTGGATGTTGGCCATGAACGTGACCAAGAAGATGGGCAAATGGCGAAAGGCTTACTTTGAATTGGTGCAGATAGACAAAAGCATTCTTTGAGTCCGAGATTCTGAGAGTTTTCAAGTACGAGATGATGCGAGGCAGGCAATGGCAACAGATTAGTAAGAGTCCGGCTGCCTAATGTCTTCCGGCGGAAGGTGAAGTTGAAGCAGGTGCCTTCCTCGTGAGATTGAGGTTGAGGTTAAGGAAGGAGGCCCTGAGGTGTGCTTTCCTCATCTTAAACAAAGGCATCATCACTCTTTCTTCCTTTGCTCCTTCCACGTGAGCGAGGGTCGACTGGTGCCTGCCTCACTCCTGCCTTGGGAAGCGGAAAGCGCATCTCGCTCCTTCTTTCCCACCGACGCGTCGACCCGTGACCTTGGCGGCTTCCACCTTGAGAACTCGGCGTCGGCCTTTCCTCGCGGCGCAACTCAATCTCTGCACCTGCCCTCCCCGTCGACGCCTTCTCCGTCTCCCAAGGTTCACGGTGTTGTCCCGGCCAACCACAAAACTCTTTCCTTTTCACCATTCTCACCACATTCAGACCTCACCTTCTCTTTCCCTTCCCTTCCCACTCCTCCCCGTCACGCGTCTCACGATCGACAGCCAGCACCGCCAAGATGGCTCCTCAGGACGAGAAGCTCTGCTTCGATCTCGACTTCCGGTACTTCCTTGCCGCCAAGGACATCCCCGCGCACGTCGCCTGCCTCTGGCAGTACTTCTCTCTCGCCAAGTGCCGCAAGGGTCTCGAGAGCTGGGTCGTCTCCGTTCCCGCTGCCAAGCATGCCTCCAATGCCAAGGGCTGTGACCGCGTCCAGCTGCTGCGCTTCGGAGTATGTGAATTTCATCGCGGATCTCCTCACAACCTCAACACTGAACTTCCTCCATCTCAGGCTGACCCTTCACACAGATCCGCTTCACCCACAAGACAGCCACATACGCCGACATCGATGAGGCTCGTGTCATTTTGAAGGACGCCTTCAACACTGCCGCCCAGCACGTCCGCGGCATGAGCAACGCTCCTGCCCGTGAGCAAGGTCTTCTCGAGTACAACAAGCTGCTGCGTTTGTATGTCACTGTCAAAAATGATAATTCCTGGTCCTGGGGCAACTGGGGATTGGGCTCCTACTACTATAACGGCACAACCCCCGACGACGATTCCGCCATATCCGCCATAGAGCGCTTCAAGCAGAAGTATCAGGAGGTACGTCCTACTTACCTTTTCACTCCCCCCCATTCACATCCTGACAACAATCCAGACTGTTCCTTGCGATGTCACCCTTGACACCCCCGCCTACACCTCCTCCGCTGCCTCGGAGCTGCTTGCCGAAACCTCCGGAGACAAATGGCGTCTGCGAAAGCTCATCCCATCACTCAACCGCAGACGGGATGTCGATATCTTCAATGATTGGGTCCGATGGGCCATTGAGAACCACGCCACCATCCTGGCATGTGCCACCGAAGCCCACAGCAATGCCCAGCAGGCGTCCGACTCCGCCGCCGAGGTGACCAAGTTCTCCAACCCCAAGGAGAAGAGTGCCATCCTCAACAGAAGCATGTGGGAGAAGTTTGCCAACCTCTTTGACAGAGACCACCACAACAAGTACACGGAGGCCACGGCGAAGCTCAATGACCAGGCAATTTCCCTCCAGGAGGATGCCAAGGCAATGAAGGTCCTATTGACTCAAGGTTGGAAACCCCTTGATCCTACTGGATCATGCCTACAACCGCATCATGTGCTAATTATGCCGACAGTCAATGCCCAACTTGCGCAGCACGCGTGCGCTTGCAGACTTCTCACTCTCTACGCCAACACCAATATTGAGCATGATCAACTGCTGTCTATCTGGGAGCGTCCCGACGCGGACAAGAAGTTGCTGGTCAGCCTCCTTGGCGCCGACATAGCGCAGATGGAGACTCCGACCGGTCGCATCTCTAAGTTGTGCAACGAGATGGAAAGGTTTGAGGCGGGTCAGCGTGCGCTGCGTAAGGGAGAGACGAAGCTCGTGAAGGGCCTCAAGAAGATGGAGGGCAAGCTCGAGCGCTTGAACAAGGACTCGGTCAAGGCCCGGAACAAGTTCGCTGCTGGCCAGCTGCGCGCGCAGTTGGGCGAGTTGTCGGGCAAGTTGGAGGATCTGGAGAGCGACACGGACAGCGCCTACTCTTACGACGAGAAGAAGTAGAGGGGGTGCCTTCTGGGAGAATTTGCCAGGATGTCATGGAGACAGGACGTTTCTCGCCTTCACCAGGGTCATACGCCAGCCATCATGTCGTTAGATTTGCTGAGGTTTCGGGGTTTTTACGATTGACAATGTGGCTGAATGCAGACAAGGATTCACTGATTCGTATGTTTTGTGAGCCAAGTTCGTCCAAGTGCAAAGGTGACAGGTTGTATCCCAAAAAGGAAAACGCTGTAAGGTACTTGGTGGTGGAAGCCGGAGGCCGTGATTCCCGTCCTGCTGAGTCTGTGAGAATAGAATGTGATTACATAAGGCGGCATAGAGTGGATCAGGACCGGGCGTCGGCAGTGTCCCTTGAAGCTAATCTTGACTGGGGATAGCGTTCCGCGATCTTCATTTTGGTAGGGAATTTGGGGGAGGCCAAGGCGCTAAAAGCGAGAGGGCTCTCCCGGTTTGTGTGAAGCTGGAGTGGTGTCTGTGGCTGCAATTGGTGGCGATGTTGCAGCACATCGCCCGGTTTGTGTAGCTACCTGCATGTTCGGGGCGGGAGCTGTCATGCTGCTCAGGGTAAGGTAGGAGGAAGTAAATCAATGGTACGCTGATCTCATGTGGTTTGCGCATGTGTTTGTGTTCCACGATGATGGCATCCATCTACTCAGTCGCTGGTGGTGACAAAGGAGACGAAATAGTGCTGATGGAGACGAGTGCAATTTGCAAGAGGACAATCCCTCATCCTTGCCAGGGATTGCCGCATTGCCGCAGCGGTGCATGATGCTTGTTTCTGCTGTTTGGTTGGGTGGTTTGTGAATGGCAGCAGGCTGAAGGATCAAGTGAACCACAGGCAACAAACAGCAGGCGGGGCTCTTTCCAGGGCGGACGCTAAGGTGCCCAGATGGAATGTGCTCCCCATCCACTGTGACTGCCCCAAACCTTCTGTTTGGTTTTACGGATACATACAGTGTTCAGCGGCAGCCGTCAAAAATCGTCCTTTCCCGTCTGGTCTTGGCGCCCTCCCTCCACCTTCAATTCAAAGCCTTTCCTCATTGTCTCCTTCCCCTGACGACGAGGGGCTAGTATTATCTCCTTGTAATGAACCTGCCAGCATCCGTATTTGCTTCCTAATAATTTCTTCCCTTCCCTTCAATTGCGCCTCTCTTTGGCTCGTCGACGCAGCCATCCTTCCTCGGCCGGGCCTGACACGTCGAGCCTGCATCGCCATCCGACCTCACATTCCTGCGACACGTCTGCGAGACAAGCCACATGCGCCGCCGCCCTTACCCCTCTCGTCGCCTATAATTATTGCAGACACCGCTACTCCTCCACCGACCACCAGAAACTCGTTTCTATTCCACACGCAAGTCGGCGTTGCACGACACCACCGCAAACATGGCTCGTCCAAGCAACTAAGAACGCCGCTCGTCCTCCGAAGCATTCGACCTCGACGATGAACACAAGGAGCCATTGCTGCCTGGCACACAACCACCATCTCGGTCAAGGAGGAAAGGGTCTCTTCTGGCCTGGCTCAAGGGCAGGCCGCGAGCCGTGCTGAGAGCCTTCCGTCGTCAACCTCGATCTCTCCCCCGACTCCTACTGCGATACACCTTCATATTCCTTCTCCTGATCTTCGTCACGACGCCCATATTCTTCCCCTCCTACACCCGCCACCCGAAACATTACAAGGACCTGCGGAAACGATGCCTGGTGTCCGACAGCTTGTCCGGCTGCGCGAACCCCCAAAACGAAAAGGTCTTCATCGCAGTCAGCCTGTACGACCCCGAAGGAAAGATTGCCGGCGGAGAGTGGGCGCAAAACATACTGGATCTGATACACATGATTGGCGAGGACAACGTGTTTTTGAGCATTTACGAAAACGACAGCGGCGAGCAAGGAGCCGCTGCCTTGGAGGAATTCAAGAAGAATGTGCCGAGCAAGCACAAGATCGTCATCGACGACCACGTCGACTACAACATCTTCCCCCACATCACCATGCCCGACGGCACCCAGCGACTGAAGCGCCTGGCCTACCTCGCCGAGATGCGCAACCGCGCACTATACCCCCTCGACCAGTTTGACCCCGACGTCGGAGTGGTCCAGTACGACAAGATCCTGTTTCTCAACGATGCCATGTTTGCGCCGGTTGATGCTGCCCACCTGCTCTTCAGCACCAACACTGGCGATGACGGGCGCACCCACTACCTCTCGGCCTGTTCCATCGACTTCGACTGGAACGTGTTTACGGAATACGACCTCTACGCCCAGAGAGACGCGCAGGGGTACTCAAACGGCATCCCCATCTTCCCCTACTTCACCAACGCGGGCCAGGGCATCTCTCGCAAGGCCATGGTCTCGCAGACAGACGCGGTCCCCGTCAAGAGCTGCTGGGGCGGGATGGTGGCCATGCAGGCCAAATGGATCCAGAACATGGACAAGCAGCTGCCCACCAAGGACTGGCAGGCTCCTGCGCACCATGTCATCAACCCGGATCACCCCCACAACGCCACGGCCCCGGTGCGCTTCCGGTATGAGCCCGAGGTGTATTTTGATGCCTGCGAATGCTGTCTCTTCCTGGCGGACGTCTCGACCGTAGCAGAGAAGGCCGGAGAGATGGACACGGGCGTGTTTGTCAACCCCTACGTGCGCGTCGCATACCGGAAGCGGACGCAGCGCCTTGAGCGCTTGGTTCGTCACTGGGAGAGGCTCTTTGCTCTGCCTCAGGGCATCATTACTCACTTCTCGCGCTTCCCCACGCCGAACCCGCACCGTGAGGTGGTGGAGGGTCAGCGGTTCCAAGAGGAAATCTACCAACGTAGGGAAGGGTGGAAGATGGTGGAGCGGACGGGCCGCAACGGCATGTTCTGCGGCGTGCGCGAGATGCAGCTCATCAAGGAGGGGCCGCGGGTGGGCAAGAATTGGGAGAACTGGTACCAGATCCCATGGGCTGAGCAGAAGCTTCACTTTCCCATTTGAGACGTCAATGTTGATGATACGGCGTACTGGTTTGGAGGCATCTTTATTTTGGATGGCAGGTATGGTGTTGAAATGACCGGGTTTTGGGAAAAAAGGGGGGGAGTCACGAGTCTATCGCGGGACCTATATAGATACCACCCTCGTTCACGTCTGCATAATTAGAGGTTTGAATATTTCCCGTCAGTTGAAGCCCCTATCGTTGTTGGCTGCCTGTCTGAGATGCTAATATCAGGGCAGTCACGGTTTGGTCATTCAAAAACACGACGACCAGCCGAGAGATGTGAGCAGCAGCAGATGAACGTTTCTGTATTAGACATCCTTCGTCTTCAAGGTCTCCCGTCCGTCGCGTAAACACACTACACCCGTCCCAAAACTAATCATGCTCGTTTGAAAAGTAAGCCTGCCTCCCCCCAAGGCGGCGACAGCAACAACATCATCATCAAAGCAGCAGCTAGCAAGCAGACCCTCGTGAAAACCCAGCCGTGAAGAAATCCCGTGTATCCCGTAAAATAACCCACGGCCCAAAACAAATCCCTATAAAACCCGCACGCTCAACTCGGGGAGGGGGAAAACAAAAAAGGTGGTATCTCTCATCATTGGGGGAAAAGAAACACGTCGTGGGGGATGTGTGTGAAGAGGTGAAACGCGCGCGTCGTTAGAACTCCGTGGAGAAGGAAGCATCGCGCGGGATGTATTGCATGAATGGATGAGTTGGGGAGGACATCTAGGAGGCGACGGGCTCGAGTGCGTTGGCCTTTGCCTTGGCAGTCTTGGGCTTGGTCTCCTATGTTTTGTCAGTTTTTTTGCTTTTCGTCTATGATTCTCAGTGAAAGTCATACCTTCTTGCCGGCCTTGGTGGCTCCGCTGACCTTGGTAGACACCGACTTGGCGACGGACTTTGCCTTCTGGGCGACGGTGGGCTCCTTCTTGGTGGTGGCGGCCTTCTTCTTGGTGATGCCGACGGGCTTCGCGGCGGCGCTGGTCGCGCTGGTGGTGCTCTTCTTGGGCTTGTCGGCGCCGGTGGTGGTGGTGGAGGAGCGCGGCTTGCGGACGGGGGCGGTGTCGATGACGGGGAACACGCGCGGCTTGGAGTTGCCGGTCTGCGAGCGGGTTCCTTCGCGGGCCATTTTTGCGGATTTTTTCTGGGTGTCGCGTGAGTAATTTTTGTATGCGGAAAAGGAGAAGAGATTGACGCGATCAAGGCGAGGTGAATGCGACTGCGGGAGGAGAAGGGGGTGGATTGCGCGACCGTGATGTGGATGGCGCTTTGGAGGGGGTGGTTGCGTTGTGTTGTGTGTGTGGGATGCGCGGTGAGGAAGGGCTTACCTGCGAGACGGGGGTTTGGGGGAGATAGCTTCGGGAGCTGTAGCGGAGAGTTATTTCTGGATAACGGAAAGAAACGAAGCTTCGCGACGAGGGACACGAAAGATGTAAAGGTGTTTTTTTGTTGTTGTTGAGAAGAGAAATGTGGGAGGTGACGTGGTTTTCGCGAGGGGGTATGGACGGGTTGGATGGATGGACTGGATGGACGGGCGGATGGCAAGGTCACAAGGGGCGCTGGACTGGACTGAATGGCGAGCAACAGAACAGGAACAGCAAGAGGAGCGGTGTCGGACAAAAACAAAAGGGCTGGGCTGGACCAGCAGCAGCAGCAAGAAGCAGGGGAAATTTGAGTGATTGATGGATAGCTGGTATTAGCTTCCCCTTCTCTTTCCAGGTTAGCGACCAAGGAGGACAAGAATGAAACGGGGGACTTGATGGTGGTGGTGGTGTGCGGTGCGGCCGAGGCCGTGAACATCAATCAGCACTCGTCAATCAGCAGTCAGAGAGAGGGGAGGGGGAACCAGCAGGTCCTCCTCCCACCTTGTCCGTCGCGTCTCTTCCCTCTCTTCTCCATCTTTCTTTTTTTCTCTCTGTTTTCCTTGATTTAAGTTTCTGTGCGTTGGTGCCCTCTGTTCGTCATATCAGAAAACAAGATGATGGCGTCCAAGCTATGAGGACATGTTCTTATCAGACAAGGAAGAAGAGCGCAGGGACGGACGGTATCTCTGACGATAGATGAGCTGAGCTTGGCTGGCCGGGCGGACGGTCAGATATCGCGCCCCCTTCTCGACTCGACGTGTCTCTAGTCTCCCCCTCTTCTCCATTGTCGACATGCTTCCCCTCCCGTGTGTGTGTATTCCCATCATGTTTCATCCCCCGGATTCATCTGCTCATAAACACCGCCCTCCTCGTGTTTTTTTGTCCTTTCGTCACAATAGAAGAGGAGATACGGGGGGAGCACTCGGAACAGGCGGCTTGCGTCACCGGCACCCAAAACCTGCCCAACAATCTCTCTCTTTTACCCAGATCCTGAGAGATTTCAACGTTTCTTATCGTCATTGTCTCATATCCCACCAAGCACATGATCGTCCGGCTGGGTGTTTCGTACGGGAAGGACAGAGCACGCGACGTTTTTGGCGCGGACAAGCTTCTTTTTTGGCGCGCAATCGCATGCTTGTCGTTTTTTATTTTTCTTCATGTTTCTTCAGCGGGCACTTCAGCGAAGCTGTTCACCTGGACCGTGCAGCACAAGCGTCGCCCGTGACCTCACCTCGGCCATCCATTCCAGCGAATGTCTTCTTCTGTCTTTGTCTTTATCTCGAGACCGACGAACTTGACGAGTTTACCGCCTTTCGCGAGAGAAGCACTGTGCAAATGAGAATAGAGTTGAGGCACGAAATGAGATCGGCCGTGACTGTGTCGATCCGTTAAGCTGAAGAGGCGTTTGGGTTGCGCAGCGATAAGGCAAGGTTCTCCACAGACTCAGCCCGTTGAGCACTGTCCTTGTGCTGCTATTTTTGCGCAGTTCGGGGAACCGTTGGGCTCCACATTTTCCCGCACCAGATTCAGGGTCTGCCATGTGAGGCTATTCCCAGTTCCCAACAACGTCCGAGACTGCGCTGCAAACTGGTGAGAATTGGGCTTTTACCTTGTTATGACTTCGACAGATAATGGGTAGTCTGTTCAACGTACCTCCTTCTTGGAAAAAATACGGTTCCGATTGCGCTGATTAGAGCCTCAACTCATGGTGGAAATGCAGCAAGTTCGCACAGACAATAGAAGTCTTCCAAGGAAAGTTCCGGATGCTATTCCTCCTGGGCCTCATCAAGAACCTCTGCAACCGACAATGGACGCCGAAAGGCCATTTGAAATGGGGAAGACACTGAAGGCTTCGGAAGTCCTTGAAAGATATCGCGGGTCGACGTCAATTTCGTCCATAGCCTTATCATTGCAAACTTTCCTAGCCGGGCTTTTCTCCTCTCTTTCAAGCTTCCGTGTCGACCTTCACAGTGAAGAACAGTGGGTTACCTGCAATGGTACTCGTGATTGAGATACCAACAGGCCCTTGTTTCCTCCTCCCTCGGCACATTGCTGGAATGGAATAGTCTATATCTTGGAAGGTAAAAGATCGGTTGCAGTCCCACTAGTTGCTACCACTCTGTGCTGGTCGCGGACCCCATCAATCCTTCCGGACAAATAGAGCCCCCTGTTTGAGCGGAGCATTGGCTCTACAACCGTGTGCAGTAACCCCCTGATGCAGATTCCAAGTGGAGATGGCACCAACAGCTACAGCAGACGAGGATTGCCCTGCGAAGAGGGGTAGGCAGCCCTCCCACCCATGGTCTGAATAAAAAGCAAGCCTACGGCTCTTCAGCGTTAAACTTGAATCCAAGTCATTTTGGTTGGACGACATCAAAGTAGTAGAACCAACATCATGGGCGACCGACAGCATCGATCAGGCGAGGAGGCTGCCGCTCCTCGTCCTACATCGACATCTCCTACACCTGGACCATCAACCACGGCAGCACAGGCTACGGCCGCCGCTGCTGCGACCGGTGCCGCGCATATCGAAGCCGATGAGCCTGTCGATGATGATGACGCTTCCTCAGTCGCTGGCTTCTCCCGGGTCGCCGAATCTCAAGCCTCTCTGAGATCAAGCATCCTTGACTATCGTCGCGAGAACGGCCGCACCTACCACCGTCTTAGCGATGGCAAATACTACTTTCCCAACGACGTCCGCGAGCAGGACCGTCTCGATATTATCAACCACCTTTGGTCAATCGTCTTCGACGACGGCTTCTGTTCGTGCCCTAAGAACGACGGCGCCAAACGTGTGCTTGACTTGGGCACCGGCACCGGCGCCTGGGCTATGGATTTCGCGGACGCATATCCCGATGCCCATGTCATTGGCGTCGACCTCAGCCCGATCCAGCCGGCCTATGTACCTCCTAACTGCGTCTTCGAGGTCGACGACGTGGACAAGGAATGGACCTGGACGCAGCCGTTCGACTTCATTCTCTGCCGTAACATGATCATGTGCTTCACGGCCGAAGGTTGGGAGACCATGATGAGGCAAGCCTACGACGCACTTGAGCCCGGCGGTTACCTCGAGATTCAGGACAGCCGCTGGCCACTAACCTCCGACGACGGTTCTTTGACGGAGAGCCACTCGCTGATGAAGTGGTCTCGGATGCTGACCGAGGCCGCCGACAAGATCGGACGCCCGATGAACATCACCGAGACCTTTGACGACGTGATGAGGAAGGTGGGATTCGAGGATGTCCGGAAGACCCGCATCCGCTTCCCGATGTCGCCGTGGCCCAAGGACCCGAAGCTCAAGGACATGGGCATGTGGACCCAGGCGTCTCTTCTCCCTGGCCTCGAGGGCATGTCACTTGCTTTGATGACCCGCGAGATGGATTGGTCAAAGGAGGAAACGATGATTCTCTGCGCCGAGGTTCGAAAGGAACTGAGTGATCCTAAAATTCACGCCTATTGGAACGGATATGTCATGTATGGGCGCAAGCCTCTGGATGCCAAGAAGGAGGATGTCTGAGTTTGACTTTGCATGTCTCGGAAGGAGAAGGGGAGAAAGCTTGCGTGGGGGGAATTCTGTAAGAGCAGCGAATTCAGAGACCCTGGGTTACTAGAGCGAATACGTGTTATAGAGGCTTACATGTGTTCTATTTTGCTGTGATCGTTATCGCCGTCGTCGTTGTCGTTGGTCGTCGCCTGTCATCATCTGTGGTCGCTATAGTTGCCCAGTTTCATTGCTGTCGTTGTTATCGTTGTCATTATCTTTAATATGATCGATGTCGTTGTTATCATCATTATCCTCCTCCTCGTCGTTGCTAGCGTTATTGCTGCCTTGACCGTTATTACCACTTCGATTAATACTACCTACAATAGTGTAATATCGACTGCTATTACCCTTGACCGAAGCGATTCCCTCAGGTACACATGCAATATATTTACGCAGACATAAGAAATGCGTCAATGAGCAGATTGCTGCAACGAAGCCACTGATCCAAGAGGGGCTCAACTTCATTGTCTCTCTTATCTGAAGGTATTACCGAGTCTCTTCAGCTTCTTGACCCTATTCAAACAAAGGTACCCTGTCTCTGAAGTTCAGCGAAGTACTTGTCTGCCTTCTTGGTAACGTCCTTCGAGCGCTGAGTGCCGACTCGCCAGGCGACGAGAGTAAGGAAAGTAAGCCCCACAGTCAACACCGCGAATAGCCAGATGTGCTTTGACACGATAGACTCTCCTGCGCCGGCTTCCCAGTTAAACATGTCCATCGAAAAGATCGCCGCCACACTTGAGAGCGGTAGGTATATCATGGTGAGAATGGCGATTGTCCTCATCTGCGCACTCTCGTGTCGAGTATCAAAGGCCATAGCTCGATTTGCTTTGGAGATTTCCGTGGTTGTGAAGGAGTCCTTTCTCATCATGTGATTCCATACCTGTTGGCGGTCAGCGCTAACAGAAATGGGATGAGCGCGTCTCAATGGAACCAACATACCGTTTGCATGGCGAGAGACGTATTGCAGACGACCTTGTTGCACTCATCAATCTTGTCGTCGTATTCGCGGATGATATCCTGAACACGTTTCCTCATATCCCGCCCGATCTTTCCCAGCTTTGTTTTCATTGCAGGACTCTCAGTCCAACCATCCTCTGGACCTAGTGAACGAAGCTCATCGGCCACCTCGTCCATCTCATCTAGGAACTTCGAGAGCTGGCGTTTAGAAGCTTGGATGTGATCAACCAGATTCCGACTGCGCAGGCACACATTCAAGTAGGCCTTTTGCGTTTTCTGGCCGTCTTCATCTGCTTTTGGATCAATATTCCACGGTTTGCTCTCGAGCTGGTCGGAGTTCAGGGTGAATTCGTCCACCAACTGGTCAACGGCGTCGAGCAGTCTCTTGCGCTCAAGTTCGACGAATATGCCTGACATCAGTAAGGGATGATTGAGTTGCTCATTTGACCTCCGGATTCTTTTTTCAATATCATCCATTTGTTTCTCAGTGCAGCCATAGACGACTGCAAACGTTGAGCCGGTGCTCGGAATGTAAGTAGACGACAACGCCAAATCGTCGCGTAAAGTCGTAGCCATCCGTGCTGTGAAACCTATGGATTATACTCAGCAAAGCCTGTTTTGCTGCGAATGGTTTTAATAATTACCTAGTTTAAGTCGATCAGAGTCTGAGTCGTGATGTGGCAGGTAGGAAAAGCAGGCAACGTCTCTCAATATGGTTCTGGTGATTTCTCGGTGGACATGGAATTCCCTTGTAATGCGGCTCCATGTGGACTTGAGCATCGGCAGATAACTAGCCGGCGCTTGCCCTTCTCCTTCGAAGATACCACCAGCTCTACTGCACATACTAGGCCCAACACTCAGCTTTAAAACTCCATGGCCGGGGGCGTCTTTTGACTTACATCACATATATCCCTGGGAGAAGCTTGTCCCATGACGGAGATACTCCCGGGGCCTGAAATCCGGTAAGTCCATGGTCACAAGGTGATGGCGATTGCCATAACGTACACGACTGAGCCAGTTATCCCAGTCCTCCTTCGTACTTAATTCTTCTCTAAATGTGCCCTGTGTGTGTAAAACCGTATTAGTCAAGTGTTTGGCGTCAGTAATATGACCCAATTTCCATCCTACCTCATCGCTACTGAGCCTTCTTAGAACGACTGCTTTTCTTTCTCCTGATCTGAAGAGTTTCAGGTCGGACTCACTCCACTCTCTGGGCTCATGAGGGAGGTCCATTGCTAACACCGGTGAAAGTGAGATAGATTATGGCGCTATGCAATTGACGGAAGACGCTGTAATCCTAGAGATGATGCGAGAGCGCAGGTAATCGCCTGCGCTTTAAACAGTCTGCTATCTGCACATTCCCCTCTCCGAACCACTTTGACGCCTCTCCTCCCGCCTCGCTGAAAGCCTGCAGCTTATCTAGAACGCCCTCTGCCCCCCTTAAGCAATCGTGCTTGAAGGCCGTGACGGTTCCAAGACCGATTGGGCGCTCGTGAGATTTCTTGCAGGTCGCGAGTCGCATCATTCGACATGACATGCTTGGTAGTGGAGCAGCCGGCAGCGCCCATGTATGCGTTGTCCGGCGGCCATTGGGAATAGTACCATGCAGCATGCAGAGACAGCTCCAATCGCGAGACACACCACTCGCATGTACGACCCATACGAGTTGACTCTTGAGCCTCTGGTCTGCTGAGCATGCCTCCCTCCACTGGAGCCCCTCCCTTTTCCATTTCGGACTTTTTCCTCTTTTTTGTACCGAGAACATCGCTGCACAGCAAAATCGCAGACACATCCTTCAAGAACGCAGTGAAGTTTTGCGGCCCAAGTGCGCAATCCGGCAACAGCTGTTCAAAACACGTTACGTTATACAGCATGGCTGATTTAAAGAAGCCTCCATCCAAGGAGCCTCTCTCCAAGGAGTCTCCAACGACAGACTGGTATCGGGAGACGATGCGAACCAAGTATCACGATCCGGTGAAGCTCAAGGACACCCTGAACAAGATGTTCGGCGAGAACAACTACAAAGTGAGGGTATGAACTTCAAGTCAGATTCTTATGGCTTAGGGATATCTAGTCTAACATATGAAACACCCAAGGTCATCAATAACCGATATATCCTCATGCTCTCTAGACAGCCGAGGCAGGTAAGAGAAAATCGTCTCCGATACTCCCTCTGTGCTGTTCTCTCTCTTCCTACGTTCACAGTAATTCTTTGGACGATAGATAAACCACTGACAACCATCGCATCAACAGGGTGAAATGGAAAAGCTTGAAAAAGAGGCCAGGGAGCACTACAACGAATAGGTCAGCGAGAGGATACATGAGCTCGGAGGGTTTCCGTGTAATCTAACTGACACGTATCATTCAAAAATGCGGTCCGAACCGGGCCACACATCGCTTGAGCTGGGACGGGCCATAAATACGTTATCCACGAAATGAAGAATATCGTCTTGTACACCGTTGCCACAAATATACTTCGCATCGGTAGAGCTTCTGGGGAGGGATCTTCACTTCAATGGCCGTCGCGTCCCAAGATAGTAATCGTCATCAGCTTTGCAAGCCTTCAATAGCTCGTGCATTCTCTTCGTGTGTTGGTTGGCCCTCATGCGATTGTCTGCATTGGGCTCGAGCATTCCATTCTTGATCACTTCCAATAAGTCCCAGAGATACCATGAACAGTCGGGGCGGTGTTGCAACTTGTGAATCCAGGACAAGACTGATGGCTTGATGTGCGCCCGTTTGTCCTTCACCGAAAAGAAGATATCGGAATCGAAACCGTAGATATCGTTCGATAGTCTTTTCCCGGGGAAGACGTTTTCGACAGCGTCGAATCCAAGAAAGAACCAAGTGACATACTCCAACAAGACGCAGCCAAGACTGAAGATGTCGGACCTGGGGGAAACTTGGCCAAACGGCAGGTCGAACTCAGGGCAACGATACGATGCAGATCTTTCAATGTTCCTTGGGTCTTGCTTGGACCGGGATACTTGAGTATGCAATCTTCCCAGACCGAAGTCAGATAACGCCAAGAGGCCCGGGAAGCTATCGGAGTGAAACCAAAGAAAGTTTCCTAGAATTTGTCAGAAAATATATCTCGTTGCCAACAGTCCTTTTCCATACCTGGTTTAATATCACCGTGTCTTCCATATAGGTCTTCATTTGAATCGCGATCTTCCAAGTAGCGCATGGTTGGGGCTCGATCATTGTGAACACACTGTAGAGCTTCGGAGATCTCATGAAACTGCTCAGCCATCCACAGACAATGACTTTTCTTCCCGACGAGACCTTCGTTACTTTGCCAGAACTTGCTTAGATCGCCCTCAGCCCAGTCGAACAATAGGTAGTAGGTTGAAAGTCCTCCAGCAGCGGGATTCACGACCTCGAATGTTGCTAACAACTGGATCAGATGCTTCTTCGTATAGTTCTGTCCAGTGAACAACAACGAAGACAGCTCCAAGTCGAAACTATTCCGGTTGTGGGACGTAAGCTTTTTCAAGGCGAAGAACTCTTGAGGGTGGCGGATCTGACCAGATCGAAGATTAGCTGAGTAACTGGAAAGTCGGGAACATGTAACGTACTCCATGGTCCCCAAAGTCCCAATGACCATCATGGATCTTGACTTTGTAGACTTCACTGAAACCTCCGTAAGTATTACCTCCACCAGAAGGAGCATCCTTTTGCGTGGCTTCCGAGCTGTCATCCTGTGTGACTTTGTCGATGATCTCCACAGGAATGATGTCTCCGGTTTCCAAAACGTAATGTGAATGCAATGACGGCTCCCATTTGATGAACGGCGCGTTCAATGTATGAGACCACTTCGAAAAGTTTTCGCGGATTTCTGGACGAAGATAACTGTTGATAGTGCCATGCATCCCGTGTTTTCGACATTTGAGGAATTGGTCTTTGGTGGCACCGGTTGGCTGAAGCGGCAAACAACTATCTCTTACTCCATCCTTGAAGTGTTTGGCGAAGTCCTCCACCTTGTAAATGCCCACCAGGACCGCCAACAGTTTCACGGCAGGTCCCTTCGAACCATCCGAGTTGCCATAGTATATTTGCTTTGCAAGCTCCTTCTTATTCGGCTCTTTTCTGAAACATCGGAGAGTAGACACAACCCTATAGACCGACTCGAAAGTCAGGATTTTGTCGAACTGAGGTTGTGGTATGAATCGCTTCTCTGGCTCCAAGGCATTCGAGGTCTTTGCCTGGTCAAGCTGTAGGCCAAGCTGTTCGACTATGTCTTCATCGTCGGAGTCCTCATTCATCTGCCCGTTAGGCCCGTTCACCCGAGAAACTGCTTGCTGTTTCCTCTCCCTCTTCAACCTAAAGGCTTCTCCTCTGTCAAGTACTTTCTGAACGCGCTTCGGGTCATCCAGGATAAGCTTTGATGACGACTTTAGTTGCATGAGCCCCGAGAACTCCTGGGTAGCATCATGAGGCATAATGGGCTGTCTCCTTGCCGTAGCTGTGGTATGTAGTAAGCTTTCCGCTATCTTGACGCCAATGAAAGGTGAGGCTAACCAGCCATTTGAAAGGGCCTATCAGTGCTATTGATGACTGGATTGACGGAGAGGTTTCGATTAAGTCGATTTTAGCCACTGTGATGTTGGCAAATGCAATTAATGACAGAGCAGATCGGTGTTGTCGAGTCAACAGCGATCGAGTTGGATAGGGCAGCGAACGATATCAAAGTACGATGTCTCCGCAGAGACCGGGAAACGAGGCAAGGCCAGTGTATGGCCAGAGAAGAGGGTAATCAAAGGTTGAAATAGCCCTCTCGTTGCTCGGTGTGTGCTGGAAGAGGGAGTAGCTCCTGCATCCATGATTTGCTGGCTTTATTCTATCCCATCACTCTCTGCCTCCAAGACTTGGCCTTTTTAGGAAAGCCTCATCCTCCGCCCTGCCACTGCGATGGTTACTTTGCTCAATTATGGGTTCAAAGTGTGAGGCGCAGGGTTGATAAGGCCAGGCAGGATGGGCAAGGCAACCGCACGAACGGGTACAAGAACCGTGGTCAATTGAAAGCACCGAAAAGAGGGCAGAGACGTGATTGGGCTGGTACATCGGATCCAGGAGGCTGCAGAACACTCTTTCCACGTGCAAGCGAGGATGTGTGCCTCATTCCACAATGCAAGCATGGTTGGTGGGAGTGGAGACTGGAGGACTGAGAACTCATGCAGACCGATTTTCAGCACTCGCTGACGCAAAATGTTTATGAAATATCATAATTCCGGCTCTTACGTTGTGCTTTGGGTTTGGCGTTCTCACTGCATGGTGGTCTTACTTCACGATCAGTGGCCGTCTCGACAAGTGATAATACGACATCAGCCACTGGTTGAATTTCACGAACTCTGAAAGTGATTATGCTTGAGTCTTTGAAGATTCATTAGGCGCCCACGACGAGGATTTTATTCACAAAGGCCGTCTGTGCTGATGGAAGAGTTGCCCATTACCCGCTCTGTTCCCGAAGTTGCCCAGCCTTTAAGGCGCAGCTCTGTGGCAGTGTATGCACTCCCCTCAGGCGGACCAGCAGGCTATCTGCGTTGTGGGTGGTACAGTGAGCCCATGACTGCATCCTTCAAATCCAGGGTGTGCCAATATTTCACTTCTTAGGTGCTAGTAGCATGATCATCCTGGTCGAGCCAACTCACTTTGCAGGAAGGCGAGCGGCAAAGCCGACTAGGTCGCATGGGTCGCATCCGAACAGCCCCTGCCGTCCAATCGGGGAGCTCACTGATAACACTTCACCATGTTGTAAACATGGCCAGCGGTAACCTGCATGGTCTGGATATGTCCGACAATCAAGACATCAGGCGGTGAGGATGGCTTTGAATGTTCAAAAGCCTGCTGAATCCTATTACCCTTTGAATGATCTCGTGATTATTGTCTGCGCAAGGTGGCGAATCACAATTTGCCCATGGTTTTCTCTCGGTCATTTCCGCAGGTTACTTTGATTTTCTCGTCGTTGCCTTAAAATAATTTGGGTAGAGCAGGCGACCGGGTCGCAAACCTTTGGCTTACCAAATTCCCGAACATCCCGAACCTTTGAACTTCTTCATGATGTCGAGGCAAGTACGATCAACTCCCAAGGTCCAGTGGCAAAGCAACAAGGACGGAAGCAGAAATGCATTCATCTCCGCATCCCAAGTAAGCTCTAGCCAGCTGAAAGAGTATCTCGACTCCAACTACCCAGGAGGATATTCCGTTCAGGTGCGCTCTTCCGGGTGAACGATTTGCAGCACTTCTAACTAACGTATCCCGCTAGCTGAAGCGTGACAAATTCAAAATCACTATCGTCGAGACATCAATGGGACAATTGATCTAAGTAAGCTTCAAAGGTCTCGTCTCGCACCGAGAAGGTTTAACGCGAGATTGTGCAGCACCCTCGGAAGAAAATTGAAACGTGCGGGTATTTCAGCACCAGGAGTTCAGCGATATTATTCCTGTTATGGCGCACTGCGGACCACAGCAGCCGTGACGCCACAATACTGCATACAAGGCCAGAGAACGGCTTCACGGCGCAAAGACCAGGGCGAAATGGAGAACATGGCTTCAACGTGAGAGGGTTTTGAACGTGCCGGAAATAGTCATTAGGTACGCGACCTCGGAAAATCAGTTCATTTTAGAGCAATCAAGTCAACCACCTTGACAACGTGTTATTTGGACCATCAGGGACTGCGTGAGCTTTATTCATCACCTGGATGGCCAGCCGAATCTATCTTGCGGAAAGTTAAACCAAATTGGGCTACGTGACCTCGGCGGGTAAAGGCTTTAAAATACCAAACATGCTCCGTGTTTTGCTCGTTGCTGAAGATACCGGTCGCATCCCACAGGTACGTCCAGTAGCCGTCATGATGAAGGCCAGTCGAGGTAAAAGACGGAAAACGTTCAAGAGAACTCGAAATCACGATGCGGAATTACTGATACGCAGGGCCCGAGGTTTGTACGACATTCCACGGGAGATCCTCTTGATCGTAGCGAACGAATTGCCCACCAGTTTCAGGACAGCACTTGCTCTGGCTTGCAAGGGATTCTTCAAATCTATCTGTCCAGATTGTCGTCTTCCTCGAATGGAAAGGGCAGAGGCGATAGAATTTGTTTTGCTCTTGGAAAGAGACGCTATATTAAGAGGCGATACGAACCTGTTTCCTTGCTTTGGATGCGCAAGACTTCAGCCCTTCAGGCGTGATGACCATGGCAACTGGTCAGCACAAGTCCACGCCGCTTGTGACTTCGTGGTGCGATTTATCAACTCATATGTGCACCAGCCTTTCAACTTACGCCCTGTCCATGGGTGCAACGGCGCTTCGAACGTCCATCAGTGGATTGAGCCAATAAGCACCGTCATTTGGAAACCAGCCGTGAGGGGACTTGGGGGAAACGAGCCTGCAATCACATTTGCCGAGGCCCGCCTAGTCATGGATAACCATTTTTTTTGGGGGCTCTCGTGGAATCTCGATCGAACGGCTCGAGAACAGCTTCCAATTCAATCGAGAGATCCCACCTGGCGACGATGATCTCCCGACGGCACACTTTCCTTTAGAGCAACATGTTTCGAAAACGAGATACAATCTACGTCCTCGATTTGGGGCTCGTCGGGAGCGCCTGGGGCTCCTATCTGGTCAGAATGCGGCAGTTTGGTCTTTCACACACAAAACCTCTGCGAAAGTCATTGACGACGAACTTTTCATTCGCCGCCACCACGATATTCTTGGACCGCCATGTACTTTGGAATTCTTCGTCAAAATAATCGATAGCCTAGAACTTCCGGTCTGCCGACATATCCTCGGATGTTCCCACGCCCAGCTGCTAGGAACGCAGGCTTCAGCGTGTATTGCCGAATTACACAGTTTAAAAATTATCCAAACCGACTCTCAGTGGGACATCCATCCTGATCAAGGGATTGCTTCGTGTTCAATCTGCTCCACGGATTATGCAATATCCATTGAGAGAGGGAGCAACCAGCGCAATTGGGGCCTCAAGCTCACCACGTATCATAAACTCGGGCAATGCCGCACACCGGCTGACCCACTGTGGAAGAATCTTGTAGGCTTCATGTCGGCCACTGACATTCGCCATATGATAGACATTCCCGGAACAGTACGTCAAGCATGGCTCAAGCAACACGGACAGATAGATACAGCATCCGACAATTTATCGATTGAGTGGGTTCTGATCCAACAATACATGATCATGAAACGATTTTCATGCTTCTCAACCAGGAGATTCGATGGTCGCAAGGCTCTTTGGCGCATTATGAATGCTGCGCATCCCGGACCCGGACTGATAAACAACCCTGGCATGGCTCTATACACTGGGCTAAAACGTGGAGGGGAGATATTGGATTGAGCATGAGCACATGGCGGGAAGGCGCTTTACGTTGATGGTTTGTTCTTATACACAGGGGAACACATAATGTAAACCAGAATTCGTTTATCAGGGTTGGTCTTATTACTCCTAAGTTGCTTATTTGTGTATCACCCCATGGTTATTTCGCACTCGATCCAAGTCACCATATGAACGAAGCACATCACGAATCAAGTTTTATTTTCTTACTTGCGAAAAAAGCAGACACGTCTAGACACAGATGTCTGGGTAATGTGTCCTGCTGCGAGATCATGGACTGAAAACAAAGACCGGCGCTTGGGACGGAAGACTCAAGAGCTCTCGTTGTGGTTCTCGCTGTTGAAGAAGCTGCTGGAACATCAATCCTTCGAGCATTTCTGGACATAGCAACAGTTGCTAGGCGCTCTGAGATCTATTCATTGTAGCACATCGAGGGCATCGGAGTGAAGTCATTGATTCCTGTGCTGACGAAGTTCTCCTTTCCTCAGTCAGACCATCTCGGAAAGACGTTCCCCATGCGGAAGTAAATCTTAAGGATTTATTTCTAGTTGACCCATTCAATTGCCCATGATACTGCGAGGAAGGCAGAACCTCATGTGTGGAAGCGCCGGGAGACACAGTGTGGGTCGTTCCAGCATCAAAAACCTGTCAATACCTTACGCAGAAAGCTTCGTCCCGGCAGCTCATGCCGGTGCTGATGATAAGGTTTGGAAATTCTAAAGCATGGCGCACCTAATGTTCGGACCAACAGGTTCCCAAGTAGCCAGGATTTATAACTGTAGCCCTCCCAGGCTTGAGTGAATGATGGAGGTAGCTTTCTTGTGCCATTCAAAGTCGCCTCGACCGAAAATGCGGCCACCCGACTCAAGAAACGGAAGTTTCCGAGATTATTTAGAAAACTATGGACTTCTCAGCATCCCCCCTGAAATAATTCTCATGATTGCCGAGGAACTACCCGCAGTCGCCAGGATCTCTCTGTCTTTAACTTGCAAAGGATTCCTCGCATTATGCCCGCAAGACAAGTTCCGTCAAATCGACGAGGAAGAAAGACTTAAACTCCTCTTGTTACTAAAAAGGGATGTTCCAGCCCGATTTCTATGCTTCGGGTGTAAACGACTCGCCTGGCTGGATCGACCGCAAGGAAAACAACCTTCCGATTCAGATGACCACTTCAACGACCACGTCTCACTTGCGAATGCAATCTCTCATCATGGCTGGCCGTCGACAGGGTACGACTGTGTCGAAGTGGATTGGGATGAACTAGATATCCTGGCGACTAACCCGGTCCAACCCAGCCCGCTCCTTTGGGACCCTGGGATTTGCTGGGGTCATTATTACGGCCCAACGATCACATTTTCAGAGGCTCAGCTAGTCATGAATCCTCATTTCTACGGTGCTGTCTATGGGATGTCTTCTAAAATTCTTGAGAGCTCTATCAAAATCGCAAGGATTATCAAAGCAGATGGATCCTACGAGCCCATCGACCACTACGTACGACAAAGCCATACCACTCCAAATCTACAAAAGCGAGCGTCCAGATCATTAACCAAACATATCTCGGCATCCTGGAGGTTTACGCACCGAACCTATGCGAAGGTGATCGGCAACAATCTTTTCATCTGCCGTGCTCACAATGTTGTCGGCCCACCATGCCCAGCCAGTGCGTTCACAAGCATCATGAATGGCGTCAATCTGCCAGTCTGTAAGCATATACATGCTTCGTCGGGAATCGACACATGGTGGGTTTTTGGCAGTCCCAGCATCTGCATACCGGCACTACACAGCATAGGTATGGCCTCATATGACCAGCGATTTACCACATGCCATGACTACCAGATCGCTTCGTGCCCTAAGTGCTTCACGGATTATGAAGTACACATCAAAAGAGGCAACAGAAACAAGGAATGGGATGTGCAACTTCGCACGTACCACAATCTAGGGAGCTGTCGTTCGCCGCATGATGCAGCATGGTCTGGATTGGTGTCATCTCCCTACTGGACAGATACTCCGGATTATCGCAGAAAGGGAAACCCAGGAGATGTCCGTCAAAGTTGGCTTCAACACTATGAATGCGAGAACCGGGAATCTAGCGGGCTCAAAGCCGAGTGGGCACTTAATTTCAGTCTTATGACCAAGTCATGGTTCTCCACGCCTACAGACTGGGATTACAAGGCTCATTATGAGGTTTACTCAAAGTCGCACGGCCCTGGCGGACCTGCTCGACTTTCAGAACCACAAGTTCGATTGGAGAAAGAAGTTTTGGGGACAATTGACTCTCATTCCGAAAGTCAAGTCTGAATTTACCAGCAATTGATTACACGGTTTGCAGCCAACAAATCCTACCATATGTAGCTGAGAAGAGAAACCTGACCGGGTACTGCTCTGCCACCAGGCTACTTTAGTGGCGGCTGAGTGTAAACCCGAAACAAAAAGACGGCCTGGGCAAAGAGAGATTGTCACAATGCATTGACTAATTTGGGCCTGGAGGCGCGGACATGTGCGGACATGCGCTGGCCGGCGAGGAGGGGCAACTTATGCGAGGCGGAGCTCTAGGCTTGTTCTGCGACAGTGACATATTCGGAGGATGCGGTTGCGAAAGCAGCCCTAGGGCCGTCAGCTTAACCATAAGGCTCATCGACTGGGGGATACCTTGACTCGTTTGGTGACATCGGGAACTCGGATGAGAACTTGAGACGATCAGATCCACAGTAGCCTTGTGACAATTTAGGCACCTCGCTTTCGTTACTGTGACCACGAGTCACGCTCTATGGCCTCCCACTTTCCAAAGAGAGTGGGCGGTGACATGGAGACAAAAGTTTGCTCACTGCTGGTTTTATCGATTGTCCTGCATCGAGTTCTTTACTTACCTTCCGATCCTGGATTGATTTTGGTAGCCTTAAAGAGGTGTGCTTTGAATCTTTCAATCAGGCCGGGTAGATAGATTAGATCGCAACATGATTCAACTCTAATATGGTCGGTAAACTTAATGCCAAGACTTTTTTTTTATCTGTAATGCATAGTATGCCACGCGAATCTGGGTTGCAGACCCGGGCAAGTGCAACCGCCCGGGCCGCAGCATAACTGCCACGAATCGTGCGATGCTCATATTTAGCAACAGCACAGGCCAACGGTTTGGGTCTGTCGGAAGTCTATCTTATTACTTCCTTTTCGAATTGATCATCTGGTGGACCACGGCACCGACTATCCGGCATGGCTCGGCCGCAGCCGTGATGCTCGCATTCGGGCATTTGATATAAGAATCAAAGGCTGATCCGTCTTCGAGCAGCTAGGAACACCAACCCACACGGCTTTTCATTCTTTTCTTGTTGTTCATAACAACGTTCAGTCATTCATTCGTCCCACCACTCTCTTTAAAAAGAATTACAATATCTCGTCTCATTTCTGTCCTCCTCACCGGGCTCATGGCCTCCCCGATCTTGGCTAGCATCTCGTCCCCCAACTATCTCCCCTTCGCGCTCGAAAAGCGTGACTGCGGCTTCAGCTACTGCGACTGCCAACGCGTTCAGTGCTTTCTGGACTTCTGCTTCGACGACCATGTCGACCCCTGGGTCCTGGTCGACAGTGCCTGTACGTCATAGCGCCTAACCTTTGTATACCATGCGGACTCTGACAAACATTCAAACAGTGAACCCCTACTATGGAGTTGATTGCGGTCAGTTCGACCACTGGCAACGAAACGAGCCCGCAGAGTACTGCAATAACGGCCTTCGCAAGGGCAACGGTCTCTTCTACATCAATCGCAAGTTCGGATCTCTGGGGAAAAGCTTCACTGTCGACTACAAGAACGAAAACGCCAACGATCCCAGCCGTGGCTCCGTGGCAGCGCGTTGCTACCCTGTCCAGGACGTCCAGTGCAAGTGTCACTCACGATACAACGCTGAGAAGCACGACTGCTCGAACACCTGCGGCTAAGCCGGAAGAGGCACTTCGTTTCGAAGCACGGAGACGGAGCGCGTGGCTCCTGCAAGACTTGACGATACCCATTGAAAAATCACTTTTTGAAATCACAGCTTTCGTGTTCGGGTCCGGTAGGTGGACGGGAATGTCGAAACAGCCGACCATATTCCTCAGAAATGTTAGAGCATATTACCCTCGTTTGCAATTCCGGCTAGTGGCGAGGTCGAAGACTAGAGAAATACACACAGTTTTCGACAAATGGATTTAAATGACGCACATGATCTATACTCATTTTCGGACTTTGTACCGCGCGGTTCCATGCAATCTCGGATGGTTTTGCAAACCAAGCACACAACCCTCCAGCTACAAGGACCCCAACGTGCGAGGCATCATTCCGTCATCTCCCTGATTTTTGCTTCGATTGCCGACAACGCGTCCAAATCACTATTCTCCAATTTCAATTTCATCGCAGCCTTCTTGTACTTGGTGTCCTCCAAGATGCATTCCACACCCCTCCTAACCTGCTCCGCTGTCGGTGTCTGTGTGCCCAGGCTGAGTCCAACACCTGCATACACAGCCCTCATAGTGACTTCAATCTTCTCCTCGTTCTCTCCAGCAAGTAAAACTGGAACTCCATTACTGACAGCATGAGTCAATGTTCCGTAACCAGCGTTGGAAATGAAGACATCCGTGTACTCTAACATTGCATCGTAGGGAAGGTAGTCAATGATACGAGCGTTGGCTGGTATCTTGACTTCCGCCGGAAGCTGGGCGCCAACAGCTCCCAAGGTAGCTACAACCAAGACGTCGGGGCGGTCGGCAAAGGCATTGACAGCAGGGATAATGAGCTCTGACCAGAGTGGGTTAAGAGTTCCTTGGGATACAAAGATGACGTGGCGGTAGTTGTTCTCCTGTCTCTTCTCAACTTCAGACCACCATGAGGGAAAGTGGAAGCCCGGCTTCAGCGGCTTGCGAGGAAGAACACCGACAAATTGAAGGCACGGTGGCAAATCGGAAATAGGATACTCGAGGCTCGGCGAGCAGAGCTGAAGGACAGAGTCGTGAGCGGTGTAGAATGACCTCCATATCTTGCCATCAGGTATGTTTTTGCAGCCGCATTGTTTCAGAGTCTCGTGCCAAGCATCATACAAGAGCTTCATGGGGCCTCTTTCCACGAGCTCATACAGTGCCTTGTTCCTTTGGCGTCCCGACTCTGTGGAGTCGGGCCAGAGCCCTAGCGACAACGGTCCGGTGTCTTGACTTTCGGCCAAGATTGGCGAGACTCCAAATCCAATTGACTTGGGCAGTCTCTTGACTCCACCTGGAAGAGGCCTGCCATACTTGAAAGCCGTGAACCCCGAGTTGAAAACATCTTCGAGAACGATGATTTGTCGGTGGGGGTGGCGGGCCTGCAGCACTACCAGAGCTTCTTCAATGGTCTTGGCTCTCGTTGGTTGCATATCCATGAAAATGGCTTTGTATTGCGCCGCAAGTCTTCCAGGGCCCGGAGGGAACTGCGAAGCGTCGCGAAAGTTGAGGAAGACTGATTCGGTAATTGGGTTTTCGGCGAGGATATACTCAGCACCAGTTTCTTCGATCTTGGACTGATACGCCGATGGAGAGGAGAATGCCACCTCGTTCCCGACTTTAACCAAGTGAGATGCAATGGTGAATAGAGGGTTAATGTGACCATCGATGGGAAACGCAGCCATCAAAAGCAAAGGCTTCCTCGAGCCATTGACGTCGTCGCATGTCTCAGTCACAGTCATTGCGTCAGATTGAATGAGTTGGATGAGCCTGGCGAGGATACAACTGCACCTTGTCGTGAAATACTCGGGAGATGAGGCTCTGATGTCTCAGTATATAACATCTTGTGGGACCGGGCATCCCCCTCCCCGATGGTAAGCACTAACGGAGATGTTGCATTCATCTGGCGCAAGTCCAAGGATAAGATGCAGCCAGATGGCTATTGGTAGGTGGATTATTGCGGGTCACTGCATGATGGTCGCCGTCGATGGCAAAACCACCGGCCGACCGGCTCAGGGTTCGGCATGACCCCTCCGCCATGACAATCTTGCCTGAAAGTGTTCCTCGTGGCACTATACCCCTCAATTTAAAACAGCCGTGACTTGGACGTTACACTAATCCGATGATGACCATGGGCAAGCACTGAGTTGTGGAGAATTGCGAATTAATTCCTTTGGAAAGATTTACGTCTCACGGCTAAAATGTTACTAAGGATCGAACATCAAATTACAGAACTAGTGGAAAACGATCACAGATGATACGTAAATGGAATACCACTAGAATACAATGGACATACTACGGTTATTTTAAGTAGCTTCCAGGGTTAAAGCTTTCACCAGCGTCAACTCTTGCCCCTTGAGGGGCTCTCAAGTTGACCGCAGCTATGGTTTTATATAGGCTTATTTGCAATATTTGGACATGTATTTCAACCCTATATTATTCCATGTCAAACTCATTTTCGTAATACTGGAACAGCATCGCGTTAACCCATGGAAACTTGTGTTTGTCTCATGATGGGCACAGACGACGATGACGGCGAGGACGACGATGATGATTACAATAATGATGACATTAAAGACAAGAACAATACCAATAGTATCAGTGTCGCTGAATAAGAAGAAAACGAAGAAGATAAGTATGACAGCATACTAGGGAATATCAAACGCCTAGCCCTCCGGACACTTAGCCAGAAGGGACGGGGTCAAGAATCTGAGCAATCACCAGACAATCATTCACAGCTCTGCAGAGGCAAGCCGATCAAAAGTCTTGATGGTGAAAAAACCTGCTTAAGACGTTAACGGAGGGAAGATATGGGTGCGGGCCCGTGTTCGTTGGTGGCAATGGTTTCTGTTGCCATCAGTCCAAAGCGACGGCAATGTCCGCTGAGTAACAAGACGTTGCTTAGAATCAAGGTGAGACCAGCCTCCTCTCGTCTGCTCGTGAAATTATGCTCACAGGTCTGCTTGACTTTTGACACTTTTTCAGAAGGCAAGGAAGAGGCTAATTTGTGAGAAACTGGCCGCCACAATCCGCCTTGAGAAGTCGCTTTCTCCACAATCATTGGCATTTGAGGGACTCGCTTGATTCAAGAGTGATGTTCCGGGGTCAGGCTGCGCGTATCAATCATTGGGTCTTGAAAAGGGATACTGATTCACGCCTCCTACTTTCTCATGATACGGCACAAAACTGAACTTTGAAGCTCAGCTGAGTTCGACCTTTGTGCGTCATCGCCTCCGACTACCCCTTGAATCGAACAATAGTTACGACCTACGCAAAAAGCCCGAGGCAGATTTTGCAATGGTCATGCCGACGGCTGTCACCCGAACATGTCAATACCGTCATCAGCTGCCAATCACCATCGTTTCGTGTCTGAAACCTCATTTTCTTGCACCGGTCCTCCAACCCTAATTTACGTGCAGAGTTTCCCATTCCCAATGACAGTGACAAAGACACTGTGTCTGTGTCGCCTTGGCGTCAAGCTCCGGCATTTTGCTGATGACCGCAAGTTTCGATGTAAGTTGTCCTCTTCCTCCCTCATTCAAACTGTGAAGAGAGGGCCGTGTAAAAGATCACAGCTGCTGTCAGATCCAGGCTTGATTCAAAGCCGGCAAGGACCGCAGCTTTTGGATCTTGGGTCTTGGGTGGCTCATCAGTTGCGACGATGTCACTAATGCAGGACATGTGGTGTATGACTGAAGTCGCTGTATCCAGGGAGCTATCGAGATCAACTGCTATATCGGCTACAACGGCTCGGTCAGCACCACCAACGAGCCTACCTATGTTCCAGTTTGGGGTGGCGCGTATCGTTACCACCACCACGTAGATCGAGAAGCTTGTCAGCGTCACCCAGGACGTTTCCTTCATCAAGATCAATAGCCCCTTTGCGGGAAACCTCACGAACATTTCATGCCGATATAAGCCTTCCACTACCAACAGGCTTAACATCGGGGTGGTCGCTACCCTGGCGACAAATATCTTCATCCCCCGAACGGTGATGATGGCGAGAAAGGTGCTCAGATGGATGAGGAATGCATCGAGAACAGCGAATGGCACATTGTCGAGCAATACATCCTTACCTTCGCCAGTAGTCGAACCATCACAGGCCTTTCAAACGAAGACCTTTGCTGACGACGAACGCATAGGTCAATTTCGACCCGTTGGTCTCCAAGCCGCCGACACTGGATATGAATCCGTTGGCATGTACCGACTCCTACGGTCAGCAGTGTCAATTGGACCGTCTTCCACAGTGGTAAAGCCTGCAGCAACGATAATGGTTTCAATGGCAACAGCTCCGATAGCAACGAGACTGGCTACGAAGGCGACATTGCACACAATGGCTTTCGCCTGGAGAACTTTTCGCCGGACGACGCGCCGATCAGGGACAATAGCAAGGGCTTTCAAAAGAGTCGCAACGAGGAGAGATTCCTTGGTTTTTTCAGGTTCTCAAGTTCGTTGCAGTGAGACTTGAATTGGCCAACTCAACAGTCTCGCCTTTGTCTTGGCGGTATTGAGGGAGCTATCGGCTCTGTCGCCGGAGAAGCCCTCTCCACAGTGGCCGGCGCCCAGAGTGCTATGACGAATGGCAACACCTCCAACGCCGTCAAAAGTGCCACCAGCTCTGGAGCTATCGAATGTGCTGTTCAGACTGAAGCATGGTAAAGACAGTCCGCCCGAGTTCTGAGGACCATCAAGTCCAAGTGCCGCTCGCTAAGTCCCAGACTTGACACCACTGTACCCCTTGCTGGTCCTCGTCTGACCGAGTAAGGACTTGACTTGGCTCATCAATAGGTGGTTCGCATAAATCAGGAGGGCAATGGTCTTCAGAGGGTAGTGGTCTTCACAGGGTGGTATCGAAACACTGGCGGCGATACCGAGTACACTCTCGATCCCCCCGTCCCCGGTAGCCAAGAGCACGCCACTCGAGTTGTCATCAGGCGTGTTGCTATTGCTAAGGCCGCTCTTGAGACTCTAATGACGCTCCCAAGGTAGATGCTAAACCGACTTCGCATTAAGGCCTCCTCTCACGGCGGTGGCGAAGAAGGCTTCTACGACGTGATCAAGTCCGGCGTTCAGAAGACTGGACCTGCCGTTCTGTACATTGCAAAGAAGGCGGTGCACACCGTCATTCTTGTCATTGTCGTTGAGCTCTCCGAGAGATTCAAGGGTGCAGTCGGCGCGGAGAGCAGCACAACTCCTTACAATTTAGGCGATAACCACAACAAGATGGGCCGTTTCAACGCTGTTCCGCCTAAGCAAGCTATCGGCAAAACATCTGATCACGGCCATAAGGCGGCGGAGGTGAGCGAAAATTCTCCTCTTGACTTACAATGATGGAAGACCACATTACTACCACCTTCCAAATTGGGACGGGCTGGTGTTCATCAACGAAAATTGGCTTGTGAACAACTGAGTCCATGTGCTTTAGATAGTTGGTAGTCATTGCCACGTACCGGACTGATGAGACAGGACGTCTCTCCCATCTTGCCTCAACATGGACTTTCCAGACAATGATCCCATCGATGCCCATGGGGATTCTTGTCATCGTTGGCTTTCCAATTCGACTTTGCGGTTTGAGAATGTCTAAAGCCATGCAAGGTTAGTACTTTTACCCACTTCGATTGCCTGTTAATGTTTTTGGTGCTTGACGTTGGATATTCGTCGTTGGGGTCTGTCGTTCGTTTTTGGATGCTGGGCTAAGAAGTCGGCTCGGCTGGTCGGCGGTTCCGACATATGGTGCCAACAGCAGGCTACTCAATCTATCCTATCCTTTAATACATCTATTCAACCCCTTAAATCAATGGCCAGGATCTTGTGACGCTGCTTTTTGTGGATGCGTGACTCGTTGACAGTCCAGGGCGGGGAAGATAAGCGATAGTGCGCTCTATCATTCGCACTTTAGATTTTCCGTCACTGTGGCCGGTGATTACGATGTTTATGCCGCCTTAACAAACAAGGAAGGCACAGTGCCGATTTGTGGGGTTGGTTGAAGATGGAATAAGGTTTGACAAGGTTCATCAACATCTCGTCGGCGATGCCCGCACACCAGCTGGTGTCCGCACTCTTGCTCATCCCCAGAACAGAACAATAGACAGAACAAGGGGACACCACGAATACTTGGATCTCTCGAATGAGGCCCAATGACGATTTCATCATTATGGTGTTGGCTGCCCGCGGGAAACACCCGTGCAGCGAACACATGGCACTGGCCAAGCAACATCATCAGGCGCGACGGTTGTCTTGGCTCTCGAGTCAAACATGCACATCTTAAGACGAACCGATAGAGTGGAACTGCCCCAGGATATAGAGTAACCAGGCGCCGACTCCGACGGTTCCGGACACGAGTGCGCCCTACGCAGATGCAACGCTGTGAATGGGGGAAAGGCAGCCTCAGTCAACGGACCAAGCAGCCTTAATTCAGTTTTAAGATCACTACATGGATCGTCAAAAGCCTATTGCCGGCAACTGAATCACTGCACCCCACTTCAAGCGGGCGACCGACTCATCTGCGATTCCGATTGGGGTGTTTAGACTTTATGTTTGCAGAGCTAAAAACGTTCCGCCCGCTGACAACGTGAAGGGCCCCCCGAGCTGGTAGGCTTTCTGCAGGTGAGTGCAACGGTAACTGTGTTAGTCGGTATGAAGGGAGGGGCTGAAGGTACTCGGGTTCGTTACCACGCCGGGGCGGGAAGAATGCCTGATGGCTCGTGTAAGACAGACTAGCTCTAGTACGGACATCGGACGGCCTGTTGCTGTGAGACTTGAGACAAAGGTTGTCCGACCTGAAATGAGGGGTTCGCGGACGTTGAAGACGACAACAACTGCATTCCTGCCTTGATTCTCTCAGGATGGCGAAGAAACATCAAACGTCGGCTGGGAAAGCAAGGTGGAAGATCTTGTGCCCTTTTTGACCGTTCTTTCACTTTCATGACCACTCCCAAGCCTGACTGTAGATTGGGACACACGCAGTAGCTTCGGTCATCCCGTGCATCCCCATATCGTTCCTCTCCCATCTCATCTCCTTTGTACCTACGTCTCGTTCCACTGCATCCACCAACGAATCTTGCGGCTGCTTCTCGTCTGCGAACTGCACCCCGGAGGTGTAAGGCGGTCGTCCACACCCCCATTTCGTTTGACTACAAAACATATCTTATCCCAAGCTCTTCCCACCTGTTCGTCTTCTGCCCGTCATCCACAATGCGTCCGTTCGTTTCGCTCGTTTCTTTCCTTTCTTGCCTGACCCAAGTTTCTGCTTGGGCCCCGCGCGCCAGCGGACATGGTGCTCCAGGGCACTATGGAGGTATGCAAACGCATGACGCCAGCTTCACACCCGACCATATCTTGAGGGTCACTCAACAGAACGTCTCAATTGGTTGCCAAACACGGGAGTCGGTTGTCGTTAATGGCACTCTTTACGGCCCAACACTTAGGCTCCCGCCCGGACAAAGGAGTTGGATTAGAGTATACAACGACATGGAACACCACAACACTACCATGCATTGGCACGGACTCAGCATGCGCATGGCGCCCTTTTCAGATGGCACTCCATCTGCGAGTCAATGGCCCATCCCGCCGGGTCGCTTCTTCGACTACGAGGTTTACCCTCTGAAGTCAGAGTCCGGTACCTACTTCTATCACTCGCATGTGGGCTTCCAGGCTATGACCGCCGCTGGGCCTTTGATCATCGAGGATAGTGCGGAACCTCCTTACGCATATGACGATGAGCGAATCATCATGCTTTCCGACTATTACAACAAAACCGACACTCAGATCGAAAAGGGATTGACTGCGTCGCCTTTCGTATGGTCGGGCGAGACCAACGCGGTCCTCATCAATGGTGTTGGGGTTTCCGTCGACGAAACAGCTGGCCAAAACGGCTGCAAGCTGCCTATCATCAACGTT
Source organism: Colletotrichum sp. COLG25 (assembly GCA_009801095.1). Taxonomy (NCBI): domain Eukaryota; kingdom Fungi; phylum Ascomycota; class Sordariomycetes; order Glomerellales; family Glomerellaceae; genus Colletotrichum; species Colletotrichum sp. COLG25. The sequence goes on along the minus strand of VNWT01000045.1, from coordinate 5,333,062 downwards.
GAGCCTGGAAAGACTTACCGTCTGCGATTCATCGGTGCCACGGCCATCTCTATGGTGCAACTGGGCATTGTGGGCCACGATAACTTCACCATCATTTCTGCCGACGGCGCGTACACCAAGCCTCACTCCGAGAATATCATGCAACTGTCTTCGGGTCAGCGCTTTGATGTCATCTTCAAGGCGAAGACTGAGGAGGAGCTCAACGGAACGGGCGACTTCCTCATCCAGATGGAAACAAAGGACAGGCCAAAGGTCTACCAAGGCTACGGTGTCCTGCGATACTACAAGGCCACGACTCAGATTAACAAGGCGCCCGCGACTCCTCCTTTAACGTTCTCCACGAAGCCTTATGAATGGGCTGAGTACGCATTGGAGCCTCTGGTGCCCAACAACTTTCCAAAGGCAAGTGAGGTGACTCGCACTATCAACATCGACAGCCGGCAGTTGTCTACGCAATCAATCATCTGGCAGATCAACGGATTGGAGTGGAACGAGACCTCGTCACCGTTCCCTGGTGATAAGCCGTACCTGGTCAACATCTATGAACAAGGGGAAGCCGCGATGCCAAACTACACAGCTGCGATGAACAACAACGGTTGGGACCCAACAACATTGACTTGGCCTGCGAAGCTTGGCGAGGTAAGCAATCCTTACTGGTTGGCGTCTGTGACATGCGCTTACCAATTTAAAGGTTCTTGAGATTGTTTGGCACAACACTGGTTCCCTCGTCAACAATGGTGGTGGCGTCGACTTCCACCCATTCCACGCCCATGGTGGACATTTCTGGGACATTGGAAGCGGCAACGGAACATACAACCAAACAGAAAATGAGGAGAAGCTGAAAAACTACAACCCGGTCAAGCGAGACACAACGAACCTTTACCGATACGGCGAAAAGACGACATCTGGCGCTAACGCTGGCTGGAGAGCGTGGCGTCTGCGCGTAGAAGATGCCGGTGTCTGGATGGTATGTTTCATTCTGCTCGGCTCATCGTGAGACATGGAACTAACGAACATTCTAGATCCACTGCCACATCCTGCAACACATGGTGATGGGCATGCAAACTGTCTGGGTCATGGGAGATTACAAAGACATTGCCGTCTTGCCCCTCTTGGATACGGCTGGGTATCTGCAGTTTGGCGGCAACTCGACGGGCAACTCAACAGACGCGCCGACAGTAATGCATTTCTTTGAGGCGGATGACTAAGCGTAATCATGAATTCATAGACATATTTTGATATCCATAGAGCTCACTACCATCATGGGGTTTGGAGAGCACACAGAGTACGACATCACAATCAATCGTGGACCCGCTACAGGGATCCAATTTCTTCAATTGTTGAATCATGTTCAAGCCGTTGTGCACGTTTCCTGGGGTGGAACTGTCACTGGTGTTCTTAACCCAAAAGACTGACTCGCGAGCGCAAACCACGGAAATCTCAATGTTGAACATAAAACGGTGTGAGCCGTGATGCTTGGCATTGGCCAAGCGACGGGAACTTTGTTTTATTTGTTTCCCTTTACTTCTGGTCGACATCTGTCCGTGATGGGAATGTCTCATTTGGTGGTGCACTGTGCCTCTAGCGCGGCAGGCATCTTGCTGTTCTTCGCTGTCTCCGTGAGTAGGCAACTTTCTTGATAAGGGCACTAACTGAATATGTGTAGGCGATCCTTTATGGTGTCGGTCGCGCCGCTTACAACATCTACTTCCATCCGCTTCGGCATTATCCCGGTCCCCGACTGTGGGCAATAAGCCGCCTTCCCTGGAACCTCGTCAATCTCAAAGGAAGCTTAGCCTTCAGAATTCGAGAACTGCACGAGCAGTACGGCCCAGTAGTCAGAATTGCGCCAGATGAGCTATCATACACCAGCTCCACTGCCTGGAAGAAGATCTACGGTCAACGAACCCCTGAGTTCCCAAAGTGCTTTGACGGCCGTGGAATTGCTGGTCCGAGTGTGACCAACCCAGCTGTTCGCAATGGCGGCGTTGTCACCGCTGATCAAGAGCCACATGCCAGACTCCGGAAAGCTGTTTTACCAGCGTTTAGCGAGCGTGCATTGAGAGAACAAGAGGAAATTCTGCAACTCTACGCCAACAAACTTGTAGATCGGCTACGATCCTCCAGTAAGAGCGGCGCCCCACAGGATTTGGTCAAGTGGTTCAGTCTGGCTGCCTTTGATATTATCAGCGATCTGGCCTTCGGCCAGGCCGCTGGCTGTCTAGACGATGCATCCCAGCCATGGCTCCAGGTTATCGGGACCAGAGCTCAGGGCATTGTCCGGTATCAATTTGCGATTCATTACGGCTTGGAAGGGTGGCTTGAGTGGCTCGCTCCGAAGGCTCAGAAACTGGCTCTCAAGAAGCATGGCGAACTCACAGCTGGGAAGGTCAAGCGAAGGCTTCAGGCCACCGAGAAAAAGAAGGATTTCATGAGCTACATTCTGGAAAACCGTCAAGCGGACCTGAGCAATGCCGACCTCGTCAGAATGGCATCGGCCTTTATTGTGGCTGGCAGCGGCACTGCTGCCACCGCGCTGTCCGGCATCACGTACTTCTTGTGTCGGAGTCCTGAGAAATACTCAAGATTGACACAGGAGATCCGCAACGCCTTTACGAGAGACGAGGACATCACGATGACTTCGACCGGTGAGCTGCGATACCTCAAGGCAGTCATTGAGGAAGGGTTGAGAATATATCCTCCAAGCCCCAGCGCTTTACCCCGTTTCGTGCCTGGTGCCGGCGAAGATATTGACGGAAAATGGGTTCCAGGAGGGGTATGTCCATAGCCCATAAGTACTTGTGTGAAGACCGCTAACATGATCGGCTTGACAGACCGCAGTTGGAGTCCATCAACTTTCAGCTGCTCACTCGGTTTTTAACTGGTCACATCCCAAAGAGTTCATTCCTGAGAGATGGATGGATGAAGATTTCAGCAGGGACGACAAGTCTGCTAGTCAGCCATTCTCATTTGGTCCGAGAAACTGCATCGGAAAGAGGTGAGAGAGTCGCAATGGGCCCCAAATTGGAGACTTACTGACAACACCTCTAGCATGGCACATGCAGAATTGCGCATCGTTTTGGCCAAGATTCTATGGAATTTTGATCTTGAGCTTGTCGACATAGCTGAAGATTGGGTGAGCAAGCAAAGGATCTACCTCATCTGGCAGAAGGTGCCGTTGATGGTTATATGTTGCCAGAGATCATAGTAAATTTAAGTATCTGCGGATCGTTTTACTATTCTGCGATGGTGGGTGTGTGCAATACATCTGGTCACCAGTAAGTACACCAACTTATGCCATCTGCATCTGTATAAGAAACCTTCGAGCGTATCGACCCCAAGAAATCATGGGGATCGCAAACATTCTCTTAGGTTTGTTCTGGGCGTCAATCAATCAGAGAGGAAAGCGACAGCTACTTCGGGAGCTAGGCAAATTTAGTTGCTGTCTTTCTAGGGCAAAAAAAAAAAAAAGGAAAACCGAAGTCGTTTTGTCGATATGCTGACATGGGTTTCAATGTGTACCAAAATTTGCATTTTAACCTTACCATGTAAACAAAAGCTGGCTTCAAATCCGAAGTTATGTCGATGCCAGGCGTCATAGCAGCAAGGAAGCTCAGCCACGATGCGGGAGTAACTATGTCAAGACCCCAAGGCTTGTAAATCAGCGTCACAAAGACAAGGGACGGTAGACATTTCTGTGCTTCGACGCCATGCCTCATACAACTGAGGAGAAACGAGACATCGCCACTGAAGTCGATAATGACGAATCATCCTTCACTGTTCCAAGGCATACCCCATATTCATTGTCAGGTGCCCCAGAGACCTATTGGGCAATTGATACCAGTTTCAAACATCCTACGACCTAGATTGAGACATACTTGAAATTCTATCTTCTGATGTAAGTACATGTATACATGACCATTCTCGACTGACCAGAAATATCAGTTTGCAGCCTCTCCAAAGACTACGACGCACTAAAAGTGCCGAAGAAGGTGACGTAATTCAAGGTATCCGCAAATATCGTCAGGCGTACGCAAAGTCTGTGCGTCGATGGACAAGACTCTTTGTTCCAAGTCTCGATTTCCATGTCGTTTCGATACCTCTCGCCACGATGAGATCACCTTGGTGGGTATTTCTAGGTGGAAAGTAGCAGATACCGTGAACCTAGCCTTTTGTTCCAGGACATGGTATCGGAACACGAATCCCTTATTCACCCCTGCAGCCCATATTTCCATTATGCTTAAGCTGGGCATGTGTAAAGCTACTTGACTTGTTGCATGGAGTAGATATACGATCTCTTGTTGACTGATAACCTCTCCAGTCTGGTAAGTGAGTACCAGGTGCCTCAGCTTGGGCCAGAGTACTGCTTCCTCGACTTGTGGTGAGTTGGAAGAGGTTTCGATCAGAACATTGCAGTGCCTAATGAAGTCTCTCGCATCAGTGGCGTGGGATATTGCCAGCTCTTGAAGATGGAGACTAGCGCTCACCGCTGCCGAGACCAAGGCATCATTTCTTTCTTTGGAGTAGCATCGCCTTTTGTGTAGTCGTTGGGATTGAGCCTCCCATAAAGAAATACTTTGTACAGCGGAGTTCTTGTGGATTGTTTCGAACAGCGTTGTGTTCGCCCTGTCCCTCTCAATCTGCCCTGGACGCGTAACTGCAAGCCACGGTTCGTAGTTAATACGCTTAGCTTCCCGCAAGCTGAACAGAATCTCTAGCATCGACTGTGCTGAGAGGCTGCGATAACATGTCTGTCGGATGCAGAATTTCTGAACGATAGGCACTCGAGGAAGCCAGGGCTTGGGGGAGTTCCTCACATGCAGGAGGTCGCCAAGCAATCGCTTCCTAGCATTCAAACGAGAGTACGCCGGTCGATTTCGAGAGTCGCATCCACGTGCGCGCTGATGTTGTGCGTCGCTCGGTGAGCTAGCGCTCAGCTCGAGCTCTAAACTTCCCGTTTTCCAAGTGGACAGCACAGTGAATAGGCTGGTTAACTGTCTAATGAAAGTAGCGTTGTTAGAGATGACGGTGCGGGTGTCCTCTTGTTGATCACAATCTTCGCAAGAGTACTCTCTAAGCCAAATGTGAAACGATATTTTCTTAATCATCGTCCTTCGGAAGTTCGTAATGTATCGATTCATCAGAGTGGGCTCAAGATTGGACGATTGCAAATTCAGAGTCTGCCAAATTTGCGGTTCGAAGAATGTTTGCCATTGTCGAGAGACACTCGCCCATCTCGAAAGGGACTGACTTTCAGGTTCCAAGGCGCCAAGCTCTTCCAAGATCATGAGCTGGAGCTCTGGCGGAATTGCCACCCATCGAATAGTTGAAATTGTTCTGCCCGAGGGACGATGGGGGGTTTTAATTCCGAAACGGGACCGCATGGCTGGTTCTGTGACTTCGTATGTATGTGGGAGATTCGTTGAAAGTGGGACTAAACAAGAAGAATAGTCACGGAGAGAAGATATTAGTGGAAATCCGAGGATGACGGAGGGATGTAATGGGGAATGTCAAGTTTAATACTTTATGCACGCCCCTTTCTCCGGTCTGACGTGAACACGCAACCTCTGTGGTGAAGAAAGAAATGGAATCATTTCGCTATCAAGGTACGGAGTACCGGTACCTTGAAGGCAATGCGTAATTTATAGTGGACCATGTTCAATAAGTACCTAGTACTTGATAGTAGGCTCATCTGTTTGAGTGCCCTAAACTAAATATAGATTTAACCTTTTGACTGATCTTACGGATTATCCTACCTAGAGAAATTAATGAGTTTCGCCTGAGCTGAATACTTTGCCTGTCTAAGTAAGCAACGATGTCACCATCGGTGCGATGTGGTAATCGGCGAAACAACGCGCTTGCGGCAGCTTTCATGTGCAGATGCAGCAACTGATAGACGTCCATTGATTATATCGCTATGAGAATTACTCCTCATCTCAAAATGGGTCTGTGGCTGTGAAACTCATCGTATTTCCATATGCTCTATGAATAGGTAGTTTCGATTCTATATTCTTAGTGTTCCAGCTAGAGAAAGGTTCTCATCATTAGGCCTTGCAAGCTTGACCAACAAAACCCAACAATTTGGTGGTGTGTCTATGATCGGAATAAATCCCAGCTGATGTTCGCCTTGAGGCTATCGGACAAGGCGTGGCCTTTCAGAGGCGCATGGCGGGCACCACGCTTAAGTGTGTAAGTTCATGTCCCCAACCGGGATTAATGTGTATTGAGGACAAGTAGATAATGAATTTCCGCTCATTCATTCTGCGGTGCGGAATGGAATTTGTGACTCTAGACATACTTGAAGTAACATGGTCCTGAGATAAGCCGGAAGCAGTTGCCGTCCGAACTGTGCTTGTGCTTGCACCTTCAGAAGTTGCCAGTATCAACGCAATCAGTAGAAGGTGGTCTCGAGAACATGAAGTGGAAGGGGCAATGTCTAAAGGAAAGCATCATCCAATGTTTTTACCATTTTCTGTCCCAACGTCTGGTGCAGTCACATGCAGCCTTCCTCATCAGTCCTCACTTCCACCACCTCTATCATCACCACCACCAACAACAACAACAACAACAACGACAACGACAACGACAACGACAACACCAACACCAACACCAACACCAACACCAACACCAACACCAACACCAACACCAACACCAACACCAACACCAGCACCAGCACCAGCACCAGCACCGGCACCAGCACCAGCAGCAGCACCAGCACCAGCACCAGCACCGGCACCAGCAGCACCAGCAGCACCAGCACTACCAGCACCACCAGCACCGCCAACACCACCACCATGGCCCGGTCCCGCCTCCCCAGTCGCCGCCTTCGGGACCCCTCCGTCCGCCTGGCCGTAGTCTGGGCCAGAAGGGCCCGCGCCGCCGCCGAAGCTGCCGCTGCCGCCGCCGCCGCCGCCCGCGCCGCCTCCGACCTCGCCATGGCCCTCGCCGCCAACACCCCCAACCCTCGAGGCCATGCCCATCCAAGGGCCCGCGCCGCCGCCGCTGCTGCTGCTGCTGCAGACCTCGCTCTCAGCGAGGCCGTGGAAGAGCGCCGTCGCGCCGAGGCTGCCCTCCGCCTGGCCGAAGCCATCCAGGGGGAGGGGGACGACGATGACGATGACGAGGACGACGATGACGAGGACGAGGACGATGAGGACGAAGACGAGGAAGAGGAGGACGAGGAGGACGAGGAGGACGAGGAGGACGAGGAGGACGAGGAGGACGAGGAGGACGATGAGGACGAGGAGGACGAGGAGGACGAGGAGGATGAGGATGAAGACGAAGACGAAGACGAGGAAGATGAGGATGACGATGACGAGGAGGGCGACGAGGAGGATGACGAGGAGGATGACGGCGGGGAGGGGGAGAAAAGGGAGTGGTCAGATTCAGCTAACTACCACACTCCCGACCCCTCCCCAGCCTCCGAATGTAAGTTATAGGCATGTGAGTCTTAGGATCTGAGACTAATACTTCTTTAGTTCGTGGCTACCCAGAGGATGAAGAAGAGGAGGAGGACGATGACGAAGAGGAGGAGGAAGAGGAAGAAGAGGACGACGACGATGACGAAGAGGAGGAGGAAGAGGAAGAAGAGGACGACGACGACAACGACGAGGAAGAGGAGGAGAACGACGACGACGACGACGAGGAGGAGGAGTAGGAAGAAGAAGAGGAAGAGGAAGATGACGACGACGACGACGATTCATGACATAAAACGGGTAATCATTACACCATGCGGTTGATCAATAACATCATTACAGGAACGTCACTTTGGCGCCTGTGCTCCATGAAACTTGCCTCCTTCCTTTGGGTTACATAACATATGGTTGATAAACCGTCCCATTACTTATCGCTGTGCGGTACAGCTTCTTGTTGGATCGATGCAGGTAGAGCTTCAGTCCCATGGCGCTCACGCAGGCGATCAAGCCCATAACCATCATCATGATGAACGCCAAACGATACCGAGGCTCGTCAGAGTCGACAAAGAAGTATGGAGCGATCAGATTTCCGATTTGACCCAAAACGTTGACGAGGGCGACGGAAATTGCACGTTTCTCAGGTGTTCTGCCCATCGTATTGGAAGTCCAGGTGCTGATCAAGGGGTTGGCGAAGTACATGCCGCCAACGTAGATGAAAGAGGCACCATAACGGGCGTTGCGATTCTCGGTGGCGAGGCAAATGATGTAGCCGATGCACCCAAACGCAATAGGTCCCGCAAAGTGGTATCCACGCTCCTTAGTCTTGTCGGAGTGCCAGGCATTGACCAGGGATCCAGCGGCGGCGAAGATGTATGGGGGCGCCGTGAGCACCAGAGTGATCGTGTTGTTGTAGCCAAATCCGCGAACGATTGATGGGAAGAAGTTGGAGAACCCGTAGGCAGCCGAGATGCCGATGTTCATGCCAACGAGAAGCCACATCTTGTAATCGAAGACACTCATCTTCAGTCCGTGCCATACACCAGTCTTCGCCTCCGCGGTGGAAACTCGATCGGCAAGAATGCGAGCAGCGGCGACTTTGCGCATGTCCTCAGTCATTGACCATCGAGCACTACCAGTTGTGGAGTCTGGATAGTCGGGCAGAATGAACAGGGCGATCATGGCAAGTCCTGCGCCAGTGGACGCGAGGACAATGAAAAGCCACTGCCATCCAGCCAAGCCGTACGACCCTTCAAGCGTGCCGAAGACCGCGGCAGCAATGAGTCCTGCGGTGCAAAATGCGAGTGTCTGGCCAGTGTATAGAAGGGCACATCTTAGCGCCATCTCCTTCCTTGTGTACCAGCAAGACATGACATAAATTGCCTGGAAACGATATCATTAGTCATAGCAACTGTCAAGATCGAATTCATACGTACACCAGGAAACAGCGGTGCCTCGACCACTCCTAAAAAGAATCTCACGGCAATAAGCCCTTGGTAGTTCTTCACACCACAAGTGGCAGCGGAGACGCTAGACCAGACCAGCGCCATGCAGCAGAGGTACAGGCTAGGCCGCACCTTTCCAATGATCATGTTCGAAGGGATCTGGCCAAGAACGTAGCTACCAATTCATTAGCATTTAAAGAGGTTCTGCGAGGTACAATAAACTGACCCAACACTTAGAATCGAGACTGCAGTGCCGTATTGGTACCCTTTCAGATCCAAGTCCTCGTCAAGGCTACTGAGTCTAGCCTGTCTATGATTCGATGTGCGTCAGCTTGAAGCCAAATGATGAACCATTATGCTAGGGGTCTTGGGACTTACGCGATGGAGGCACGGTCCAAGTAGTTGAAAAGATACAAGACCCAGAGGCAAGGCATTAGAGTCATGTCAAGGCGTTTGACGACCTGCTTCTCCAGCTCTCTCCAGTTTGGGATGCCCAAAGCGTCGATCTGCTCCTCTGGAGAAGGCAGAAGCTCCCCCTTTCCGTCCCCATCATTTGCCTCGACGATTGACGGTTCTTTGTTGACCTCATCTGGGCGGTTGGTCTCGACGGCACCTAGGGGGGCGGTGCCTCCAGTATGTTGGGAGGGCTTTTCTTCGGCAACCATATCTTGCAAAGGAACTGAGATTGACAGGAATTGAGATGAGATAAATCAGAGAATGAATTCGGATGGAAAAAATAAGAACTCAAGGAGCTTCTTATAAAGAAAGGGAAGGAAAATTAGACGGGGAAGGACAGTTGAACAACAGCATCAGTTGAGGCTGCATCTCGCTTCGCATTGCCCCGTCTCCCCATATCTCTCCGCTTCAACTCTCCTCATTTTCCCCAGACCCCGCCTCCAGATTTGAGATGCTCCACGCCAGCATTCTCAGCAGATGGGGTCGTTTCGAACGTGGATGTCGACTTGCCAACCAATTCAATATGAAAGTGATCGTCCACCACGCCCGCCTCCACAAGTCCCACTGATTTCTTTTCCGATATCTTCCCATCATCCGAGGTTAATCAGTTGTTGATTCTCTTGCAAGCATCTAGCTACGGCGGGTTCGTCCAAGTGCAGTCTCCATCGCAAAGCCGTTCTAGGGTCTGGGCGGGCTCGGCGTGCATCTCGCAGAGCCGCTGACATTTAACCATGCCTGTCTTCTCAAAGACTAAGATGGCAAAATATCCGACGCCTCGACCGACCTGAAAGTCGGGAACAGGGAGGATTTCAACTTTTGGCGGCAAACTCGTCGAATGAAGACCAAGAATGGCTGGAGGGGAGGAGCGCGGCGGGCGGGCCAAGATGGCGGGCCAAGATCCCCAAGACTCCAAGACTTCTTGGTGCTCGGGAGTTGACCGAAGCGCCTCAACACAAGATGGAATCTGGCTCGATGTTTAACTTGGCACGGAAGCTATGATCGCGCCCAGCAGAGCCGCCTTGGAAATGTTCAAGGTTTGAATCCTCCTCTCCACATGGGGATTCAAGTAGATGCTCCGAATTATGGGACAGCATATCTCGGAAACCATTTGAAGCACCGATCGCTTCGCTACCTCTCCGTACTCCCTCGCCATGAGACAAAGTTTCTTTTCATATTCTACAACTCTCCTTGCCGGACGCACATCATTCCAATCACATTTGCGTGGCACGTTTGCAAGATCCATGTTTTGCGTTGAATTTACAACCAAAGCACCTGAAGCGTCTTGCTGTGTTCTCCAATTGGATTGGAAGGCTTCATAGTTCGTCACTCCTCCACTTCGGCTCAGAAGGCGGATGAGCCAAGTCGAGGGAAATCGGGGCAGGCCTCGTCTTCCTTAGTGCTCTGCCATTTTTGTCAACAGCCTCCGCGATGACTGCGATACCTCCAGATACATCTACTTCGCGAAACGTGGCGTGGGTCTCGAAGCCGTCACGGGTGATTTCTCCCAAGAAATATTCCCTGGAACCCGCTGCAGTGCGGGCGTAGAACCTCCACGAGGCAGCCTCCGTATCCCCGTTCCACGAGACATAAACATCCAAGTCACCATCTTGGACACCCTTGAAAGCCACAATGGCAGGTTCCTCAGCAGGTGTTCCGGTCCAGTTGTATCTGAAACCGCGATAGCTCTGCGTAAAGATACCCTCCGGGGCGGAATCGAGGTACGCGTGGAACAAGACCTTGCCCTCATGGCTGTACTCTGTCACTGCGCCAGACTGGCCCCAGTTGACAAAGATATTGTCGTTTGGCAGAATCTGCAAGCTACCCTGCGTGTGCGCCGACAAGCCATCTGGAGCGTCGTACGTCTGGATCGCTTTCGCGGTGCCGTCGGTGTGGTTCAACTGATAGATACGACCTCGCGAAAACGCGTTAGTCTTTTCGGGCGCCGAGTGTGCTCCATTGTCGAACAGAGAGATGATCTCGATCTTTCCATCTGTGGAACGACTGCGAAATCGCGCGTGGTGTTGGTAGCCAAACACGTCTTCGCTGGCCAGCGTAAATGAAGAACCTCCGTGGAAGCCTCCAAGCTGCCAGATGATCTCGCCGCTGGTTCCGTTGATCTTGAAGACGGCCGCGACGTTTCTTGCTGATATGAGATAGTTTCCCTCGTCGTCCTTGTCGATGCTGTTAATGTGGAAATAGTTCCAGGCGTCCGTCTCTGTTGTGCCACTTCCGGGCAGACCGGCGCCAAAGTCGAGCGGGAAAGCACTGTCTGCGAAGATAGTGAGCCATCGGTAACCAGCTTAAGCCCGGGTCAGTCACTCACACTTGGGATCAACGTGGTCGAAGCTTTCCCATTCGAAGATGACGTCTCCGGTGTCAATATCAATCTCTATAAGAATGATTAGCAGCAGACTGACATAGAACAGAGGAAAGCGTACCTTGAAAACCCCCTGAGAGGATCCAATTCTGCTCCGCAGTCCCTCCCCATGGCTTCAAGGACACGGTTCGCGGAATCGGCGTCTCCACCAAGGCCGTCTTCCCGTTAACGAGCCGGAACTCGTGCGCCGAGACTAGCCGGTGCGATCCGACCTTGACCACCTTGGCGACTTCATAGTCGGGCCCGAGGAGCGTGTGGTAGCCAAACATCCTACCGTGCTTCCCATCCAGTACTCCTTGGAATGCACGCAGATACGGCTTCCCGTTCCAAGTATCGGGGCGGAAGTTCGCGACCCATCCGGAATGGTGTCCTATGCCGGACCAGACTAACTCTCCATCGTCTCGAAAGATGTAAGCTCCCGGTTGAACAGGGCCTCTGTGGCCTTCTTGGAAACCCTCGTAGGGCGCCACGAAGATGAAGCCCTTCTCCACGACATTGCGGTCGGCCGGAACCGTAATGTTGAGTCTCGGGGCGGCAAGTTCGGAGCGGGACCGGAAGCGCCAGTCAGCGGCTGCAAGAGAGGCCAAGCTGAGGCATGCGACCCCCAAAGTGAGCTTCATCCTATAATTTCTCTTAGATTTAAGACTTTACCAAGTTTCAATGGAAGACGAGGGGTTGATGTTTTGTGAATTTGGCCGAAATCCTCGAGGCTTTCGTCTCAGCTTTTCAGCAGGAAACCCTTGGCTAATCCCAATGAGCCCAAAACGCAAACACCAGTTGATATGGCGCAAGTGCTTGATCAGTTGAGCGATGCCGCGCTTCAAATCCAACATCGCCGGCTGAATCGGTTCGGGCCGGTCATCACCCACTCGGAAGCCGTGCCGCTGCTCTCGTAATTCAATGACGTGCTCTCAACCCAGCAGATGAACAACCGCGACAACAACCACAAGCGCGAGGATTGGTTCGATGAGGCTTTTACATGCCGGGGTGCCATGTCCCTGCTCGGTGCACCTCCTCCGAGTTCCTGCGACATCCGCTGCATCTTGAGATGCTCGCCGGAGCGCATCCGCGATTGTGGGGCTGAACATTCATGTCTCCAGCTGGTGGGCTACTTATGTAGGCGATCGGTATGACGAGGGCAGCTCGAACGACTAGAATATCTAAGGCAGCGGGAATGATAAAAGTTATAGACACGACGAAGGTACCCAGTGTGCAAATACGCTGGAGCTCCGTCCGGATATCACGACTCTGGTCGAGTACGTCAAACATGTCTACAAGATACACAAGTTCATCGTCGGCAAGCTCCCATTGTTTCTGATGTGATGCAAAATCAGCATACTCACCCATCATACAGTTCACATTCCACAATCACAATCACAATCACCATCTTCACATGCGCAAGCATTCAATCTCAACCGGGTATATTGTTCAACGACCCCTCCACCCCATCCTCCCTTTCTGGTTCACATCCACTCTAGAGCTCGCAAGCCTCGCCGGTGTTCTGTGTAGTACCCAGCTTATCGTCACAGTTGATATCAAATCGGCTCTGCGCCAGAGCGTTCGACTTGGCGATACAGCAGATCTAATCCCAAGTCAGCATCTTTCCCTCTACTTTCTTCACGTCAGATGATAACTTACTCCCCTGCCGAAATCCTTTCCACCGGCGCCGGTGCAAATACTTCCATCCGTCATCACGTTGTTGCTAATGTCTCTGCACAGAAATGTCGAGGCCTGCGCGGAAGCGAGAGCGACGAAAACGCTCGTGGCAACAATCGTGAACTTCATTTTGCCGGTTGGGTATATGATTCAAACAAGGCTTTGGAGCAAAGTAAACAAAAACTGGGCGATCAACGCTGTAGTGTAGAAGACTGAATAAAGAGGCTGGATGAACTTGAGATGAACCAACCGTCCCTCAAGGTCCCAGTTCATCCGTTTTATACATCGTCAACAAAGTCGAGTCAAGTCATGACAAGAGGCACCGACAGCTGAGGGCCCCGCCTCACTCGTTCCGGCAGAACGACCCGCACTCCGGTACGACACTGCGCTTCACACGCGCGCGCCGAGTCATTGCCCCCCGGCCGCGCCACCCCGCCGGTACACGTCTCAGACGTCTGAACTGGGTCCCTGTAACATTGACAACGGCGTCGGCGAGAGCTATTTCCCTGTCGCTGCGCGCATCTTCATATAAGGCCAGCAATCAGAGGGCGGCCTCGCGTGAACCGTAAATGGGGCCCCGGTCTGGATGCATCAGCTTGTTCCAGAACGTTGGCTTCCCTCGAAATAAAGTTCACGATAACCTTCCGAAATAAGCTGCAAACTGGGCAAACTAGCCGGAGAAATCCACGCGAGTTGCTTGACGTTGCGTCGTCACGGAACTCTCCACACAGTGATCACCCGAGCTTCGTGAAAGTCCAATGGCAGAAACGATGTATGAGCTATGAAACTAGCTCACCAATAGACACTCTCTTTATCCCAGAATCCATCCGTTGACCCCGTCTAATAGAGCCATGCAACCCAGTTGGATATCATCGTCCACGCATGCCTTCATAACCGTACATCTATGAATGACCAAGTCCACTTTACACGACTACGACGGAAAGGCCTGCTATTCAAGTATGCTCCGTTGCCTCTATCGTCGTAATCCTCGCCGTCGTCTCTCTTGTTGTCCTCGCCCGTCTTTGGCGTCCGGTGTCTTCTGGCGCTTTCGTCTGGCGCCTTCGTCCAGCGGCTTCGTCCGGCACCTTCGTCCGGTACCTTCGTCCGGCGTCTTCGCCCGGCGCCATTTTAAGCAAAGTAGCTCTTCCACAACACACCCTCCAGGTCCTCAAGCTGCTCCTGAGTAAAGTACTGTGTGTGGTTGTTAGCTTGGTGTATGAAATAGCATATGACGTGCCGACGTACCTTCTGATCCACGCTCCAGCTGTCCTGTCTGGTCTTCTTGAAGTCGGAAAGAATTGCCTTGGTGGCTTTACCAACGACTCCAGGGTCGCTAGCTGCACGAGTCGCCAGAATTTGCAGAACCTCGGGCATCCAGGACGGCGGCGGAGTGGCGTACGGGAATGCTTCGATGAGCGCACCCAGACCAAGGACAGCCGCATGCCTGCGGACGATCTGCTTGGTGGTGTCGACCGGCGTCTCGGTGCCTGGGAGCTTCCGCTTCGGCATGGGGTTGAGGCGCAACTCATTCTCGTAGCGCTTCTTCAGAAGCTGAATGGTAGGATCGCGGATGCGCTTCGGCGAGCACCTGATCATGCCGGCCAAAGTGGCGGAAGCGCAAGATCGCACTTCAAGCTGCGCATCAGCCAGCATGTCACTGACAGCATCAAACAAGATGTCACGCTGCTTCTTCTCGATGAGGAACAAGCGACGGAAGTAGATAACTTGCATGTTGACCATGGATCTCAACCGCTGGTGCCAGCTGGTCGCAGACTTGCCAATCCTGACCAGAGCATCAATGAAGGGACCATCCTCGCCTACGCGGAAAGGAATGTTGGGCAGGTGACGGTAGACATGATAGGCGAGACGCATAAGCTCGGGGTCTTCTTTGACATCCATCATGTGGAGGAGCTGCTCCATATAAGGCTCCGGGAAGAAGGGCATCAGCTGAGTACACTCCTGAGACGAAAGCGTACTGTCCAGCCAAGTCAAGACGGTCTTCGATCCGGAGGTGTAGGACGACGGCGTTTGCTGTCCGGGCGTACGCTCTTTACGCCACTTCTCGAGTCGATCGAAGATCTCGCGCATGGTAGCGTCGAACTCCTCGGTGCACTTGTAAGGGCGAATTCCCAGAGACGAGGCCTCCTTGTTTGCCTCCAGCAAACGGTCGACATTCTCGAATGATTCGTGGTACCTGGTGCGGTAGATGGTAGCGATGACCCGACCCATTGCCTCACGGACCGTCTTGTAGGGGTGGTCGATATGAGCCAAGAAGTCTTCGAGGATCGGCTTCTCGTGACGGAAGTGCCAGCCAGCGTCAGTGATAATAAACTCGAGCACTTGCACCTTGCTCGACTCCTTGAACGCGGCATTGGACGACATATCCAACCTGAAAGCACTAAGGGTATCGACCAACTCGTGAGATCGACGAGGGTCCTTCGGATCTACTGTCAGATGCAGGCAGGAGACCCAGTACTGCAGGTTCTCCGGTGTCAGGTCCTCGTTGAGAATCTTCAACATCAACGTAGCTGCGAAGCCCCACACTTTATCACGGAATTCGAGGGGGTCGTCACTAGACCCGGCCATCAGTGCCGCCAGTATCTCTGATGTCGCCCGGTGCTGGTGCTTATCACTGCCGTCGCCGTATACGTCCGTAGTGAGTTCCTTGACGTCGTCCAGCGTGATCTCCGTCCCTCCGTAGTGCATTAGGTCGAATACGTGCATGAGCATGTACACGTTGCCCATACGGAACCGATCGGCGCCCGCGTCACGGGGCTCTTGCTTGAGGTAGTCGAAGCAGGTCTTCAGCCAGTCGCGCGTCAGCATTTTGCCGATTTGCGACCGCACGGCGGCCTCTCGCTCGTCGTAGTCGGTAAAGGGGTCGGGCTTCGCTCGAGAGGCGAGGAACTTTTTGCCCCACACAAGCCATCCGGGATGGTCGGAGTCCACCATGTATTCAGCCTTATTGGGGTCGGAATCAGCGAAGGCCGCGAGATAGCGTTCGGTAAAGTCCTTGTCGCCCTTCTTCACCTCTATCGCCAGTTTATTCCGATCCTTCTCCTTCTCCAACAAGTAGTTGCGGTAGTCGTGGTCATACGCGGCGCGCATCTCGACGGCCTCGAACACGGAGGTGAAGGCGGACGTGTAACTAGCCCGAAGCCCAGGGTGGGTATCGTTCGTGCCTTGCGCAACCAATTTGATGAACTCTGGGGGTGCCAAGGTGTCGAAGCGTAGGCACAAGTTGGTAGCAAATATCACGCATCGGGAGGCAATCTTCCAGTGCGCCTCCTTGGCCATATCGACCAGCTCCAAGCCCAAGGCCGCCTTCTTCTTTTCGACACGTTCGCGACGCTGGACAATAAAGTTGTGGCGGTTGTCAATGGGCCGAGAGCAGTCTTCCGTAGGACGGATCTGCTCCACAAGGTCCTGATTGACGATGATCATCCGCTCGAATGGCTTTCCGAAATCCAAGAGGGGAAACAGCGCAGTGGCGCCCAGCTGCTGGATGCTGGGCTTGTCGATAGTGCCTGCCTTTAAGTAAAGTCGAAGAGCCTCCGGGGCAAATCGCCAGTCTTTGACGATGGTCCTTAGGAGACTAGTGAAGAAGAGAGTATACATGGCACCCTTGATGCGATCATGGTCGATCTCGTCCAGGGCGACGCGAAGCCTCTCGATAAGGACCGGAATGACGAGGGGGCGACCGCCGATAAGAGCCTTGAGGGACGAGTCCAAAGCGCTTTGTGCCACCCGCCTGACGTCGGCGTACGAAGACACAGACGACTGGGCTAGGTTCAGAAGTAGCTTCCTGTCCAGCTCGCTCTTCTGCCTTGCGGAGGCATTGTGCTTAACTCGCAGCAGCTGGTACGCGTCTGCACGCTTGATCAGTAGAGGACGCGGGTAGACCTTGCGAAGACCGCTAATCTTGAAGGCTGAGATGTCCGACTTGTACAAGCGAAGGTGTCTCTCCAACGGGTGGGCAGAGCGCTCGATACCGACGTCGGTGATCCATGTGCGGTAAGCGGCGTAGAGCGCGGTGAAGCAAGACACGTCATCCTCTTGCTTCTGGTTGAGAAAATCGTGCGTGCGGCATAACAGCTGGCCGACGTCCTCTCTCAACTCATGCAGCTTGCCGTAAGCTGGGTCCTCCTCGGTGAGAAGATAGCCGGCGTCGTACCGGTACTGAGGACGTGTCTCCTCATCTTCGGCAGCCTCGGCCAGAGGGTCATCGTCATCCATCGGGGTGTCGCCATCACCGTCTTCCTTCGCACCGTCTACCGTCTCGCCGGCCGCACGATGAGGATCAAAGAGAGTCGCAACACCAGATATCACCAAGCGGATCTGCTGCAGCAGTCTTGAAACCTCGTCGGACCACTCCTTGTTCTTGCCCTTACGGCTGACCGGTGGATGCTCGCCCATCAAGGAATCCAACTTCTGCGCGGCTGCCTTGGTTTGGGAGTCGAACAGCTCGACAGCGAACTGAATCTCTCCAGCCGAGGGCCGGTGCCACTTGATGGTCAGGTCAGCAGGAGAAGTGGTCTTGCCCCAGTCGCCCACGTCAAGGCCACGCTTGATGATATCGGGCTCATAAAGAGCGCTATCGATGGGATAGGTATGCGTCAGGTTCAGGAGGAGATGATGGATGTAGTTGGAAATATGGATCGTGGGAAGACCTCGACACTTCTCTTGCATGTACTTGGCAACGTCGTGGAGCTCATTCTGGTACTTCAGGACCTCGTTTCCGACGTGAACGACAACCATGCCAAGCATGCTGACATGCCAGACCAATGCGCGGTCTCTAGGCAAATAGTCTGTGCCACTGCTTCTGTCGGAAGCAGCGTGGTTGTAGTCGATCTCGTTGCGAATGTTGACGATGAGCATCGGAATGAAAACCTTGAGCGTCTTTTCGGGATTGACCTTGCACAGGGCGTTAAGGATCCACGCCATGGCATCCCTTGCCTGGTGGACAACGTGTGTTGATACGAATGAGGAGAGCTTTTCGAGGGCGGTGTCGAAGAGCTCAGGAGACAACGATGCGAAGAGAGGAGAGAGCGCGGCGGGTAAGGCGTTGATGACGTTGTCCTCTGGAGTGCCTCCTCTGATATGGGAGGCGTCTGGCAAATTCTCCAGCAATGTGAAGACCTTGCCAAGAAGGGCGATGACGAACTCGCCAAGTCCTGCCGTCGAGGATCTCAAAATATTCGCCTCGTCTTCATCAGAAATTTCAGTCTCGTAGTCGAGCTTAATATCCTGTCCCTCGCGCTCCATGCGCTCCATCTCGCCTTGAACCCATTGCATGGCCAGACTAGTGTCATGAACGGAGTCGTTATCCTTGACCAACGGGACCATGGGGATGCTGTAAGCCACACTTTGGAAGAAGTTGAGGGTGTACTGCGTCTTTCCCAGGTCGTTGGCGTCAATGCCGGGCAAGGCCAGGGCGAGGAGGGCTGTGATGTGGCATCGGAAGCCCTTGGTCTTGGACATGACGTTGGCGATCATCTGCAGGCCGTTCAGACTTGAAGTAGTACGGTGAACTTCAACCAAGCCCTGCAAGCTGGGGTAGAATCGCTGCAGAGCGCCGGGCAAGATGAGATTGGGCTCCAGGTAGGCCAGGCCCTGGAGAGACGCGTAGTAGTAGTGAGCGACTCTATTGCTCTTTGAAAAGAGACCCATGTATGTGACCTCCTTGAGAGCTGTCACGAAGCGTGCCTTCAGAGCGGGTGTGATCCTGCGGTCTTCGGGCGTGTCCAACTCGCCACTCTTCTCGCGGTTCCAGCGAGAGACAAAAATGTCGGTAAGATAGACGGTGAATTGGCCGAGGAAGGTCGTCCAAGAACCGGCATTCGACGGGTGGTAGAAGGTATCAATGGCCTCAAGCAAACCCTCCAAGCTGGCCAGTATTGAACTCTCCTGCTCCAAGCACTTGGGCGAGAGAGAGTAAACGATCCACCTGGCAATCATGTACGCCGTTGGGTACTTCTTCTTGTCCTTCTCCAGGTACAGACCCAAGCCGGACGAGTAATCCAGCGTCGAGTACGGAGAGTTTGACTGGCCAACGGGGATCTCTGTCAGGCGCAGAACAGCCGTGAAGATCCACTCAGACTGCTCCTGGGTAAAGATGCCGTGGGCGTCGAAGGGAGTGTGGGTCGACTGCAAGAAGTCCCTCGCCATGCGGGAGTATAGGTCGATAAAGAAGATGTCGAAGCTCTTAGAACGCGCAATCAGAGACCACAGGTGGAAAAGCGTGGGCATGAACTCCTGCGGCTGGGAACAAGGGACGTTCTCGGGGGCCGCGTCGGTTGGCAGCAAGGCGTTGATCGTGCCGACAACGATGTATGCGTTGGACACGTCGGATGTGCTGAAGTAGGGCAAGAACTCGTCGAGCATCTCCTTGCGGTCTTTCGGGTCGAAGTATGTCTGGGCGTGTAAACATAACTTCCATAGCTGTTTCTGCGATCGACGTCGGTTGGTTTGATGTGAGGCCACTTCGGATGGCAGGACGAGGGCCTTGATTTCTCTCCATAGCGGGCGCCAGTCGAGTAGGAGGTCGTCTACGGGCTTGAGGTAGTGGTATTTCCTGGTGATGACGGACGTTAGCAACAGAGACGACGGGGGGCGACGAAGGACGACGAAGGGCGACGGGGACGACGGGGACGACGAAGGACGACGAAGGACGGCGGAGGACGATGGACACACCTAGTGAGCACGACGACCATACGCAAGAAACGGTCGGCGGTGCTGGGGTCCAAACCGGGGGCCAGACAGAGGTGGTAGTAGAGCTTCGCCAAGGTGGAGCGCAGCTCTCTCGTCATCTCGAATTTGAGGTTCAGCCATCCTTGCAGCTCTCTAGTCCAGTGCAGTGCGCCTGGGCTGAAGTCCTCGGCCTTGATGGCGATGTAGAGATGCTTGAGGATGCCGGCGAGGGCGGCATCGCGTTGCTCCTCCTTCTCGACGGGGAAGGGCAGGTGGTTGAAGTAGCTGAAGGTGCGCGGACGGTAGCGCTTCTTGTCGTCCTCGTCTGTCTTGGTGTAGGGAGGGCCGGGGGAGTTGGACCGCGAGATGGTATCGACGGAGGCGAAGTGGCTCGACAGGAAGTGTGCTGTCGAGGCGGCTGACAGCGCAGCAGCGTGGTTGGAGGGCTGGGGCCCCGGTGTCTCGTCCATTGTGTGTGTAATTGTGTAGTGATGCCGTCTACGCTCGATGTTGAGGAGGACGGCGGACGACGACGAGGAAGACGACGACGGCGACGAAGATGATGGGGGAGGGCCGAGCGGAGGGGCAATGGACGGCGGTAGTGGCAGCTACTTTGTGGTCGCACAGGTGCAGGCAGGATGTATCCAGCTCCCGCTTCCACACCAACTAAGGTATTTTAACGGGAAGAGCTGGGCGTTCACGGTCGGTCGGGGTGTCGTCGGTCGCGGGGGGTTCGTTGATCCGGAACAGCAAGTCCACGATGGCCGGCAGGACAGGTCGAGATGCTGACAATCCTGCGGTGGTCAATTGGAAATGCAATCACCGGCGGAAAGATGGATTGTGGTCAATGCAGTTTCCCCTCTGCCTCGAAATGGGGCAGGCAATGGGCGGCGGTGGGGGATGCAACGAAAAGAAGGAGAGGAGGGAAAAAAAAGAAAAGGTGATGTTGGAGGTCGGGTGTTCTTTTGGTCAAATACCTTGCCTGCCAGGCGTGGGCGTGGGAAGATGGACGTAGGCAGGCGGGACGGGAATACTGTGGTGAGGACACACACACATACACACGCGTGGAGCAGCAGCACAACCACAGACAACGACACACACAGGCGCAGGCGGGACAGAGGAGAGAGGTGCAATGCAGTGTGCAGTGTGCAGTGCAGGCACAGGCAGTGCGAGTGATGATGCAGCAGAGGGCAGCCTGGGCCTCACCTTTACTGGGAAGGGCTGGCCACACGGAGCAGCAGTGAGGTCATCTCCCCCAAGGAGACTGCATTACATAAGATAGAGCTTTGGATGACCATGTATTCTGCAGCGGTGTTTTGCAGTAGGGGTACATGGAGAAGGAGGGACCTCGTGCTCACCACCCAAGGTAGGTACCTAGGTCCACCTCACTCTCTCGGCTGCCTGCCCTGACGGCGCGCGCTAAGCTTAAGCAGCCCGCCCAGAGCAGCAGGAGCATCGCAGCAGCAGCAGTAAGTGGTGACGAGCAGCACCTTCCACCTGTACGCGTTCTTGGCAGCCTTGTCTTGTCTGGGTGCACCTGCTCTTTCCCAAGTTTCCCTTCCCTCAATCGCCCCACTCCCCGTCCGCGACTTCCACTTTCTCCTCGGGTGCAGTGGCAGCTGCTGCACCTGCGCAGGGCCAGTGCTCCCTCCCTCCGCACTAGCGAGCCGCTTTCCTATGGCCATGTACCTCCATGTTGCTTCCATCTGTTTTAACGACGCGGACACATGGATGGTACTTGCTGCAACATCTACTGAACCAGGAAGCTCTCCACTTGGAGGAAGCAGGAGATCCAACCCGTCACATCCATCACCAACAACACTCTGACATGCAGCAAGCAAACGACATGAAGCTCTCGCCAGCAAGCAATCAAGCAATTAAGCACCTTCTGTAGTCAGTCTAGACCTCAACACAGTTGACAAACATGACCAACAGGAGGCCATGTTGTCTCCTCCATGATATGCCCTCCTATCACCAGGGAGAAAACAACGCAAATGAGTACGAGTAACCGGCCGTCCGCTCACATCCCACAGCATGAACCACCAACATCCGCTTCCCGACGAACACCTCCCCCAACAGCCCCGTGATCGCCAGAACACGTCGCATTGTCTTCCACCCACGTTGCGACCAGGGCCAACCACCTTGCAGTCCACGCGATCATGGGCCATGGCCACCACCAACACAACGACAACGGCCCCTCGAACCTCACTACGCACCGCACAAAACAGACCTGCCGCCGCCACGGCTACCTGCATCTCCAGCCACGTCTTGACGGATCGTCCGTCTCCTCTTTACTCTGTATCAACATTGAAACCTGCATCTGCGACCACTCCAGCAGCCTCTGGCCACTGTCTACTGATTAGTCAGGCCTCACCGGACCACCCTCTGCCCACTGACTCGGAGCGGGGAGCCGGCCGAACACTGCCGGCAGACAGACAGACAGAAAGGCAATGGATCCTGGGACCTGGACCTTGAATGTGGCCAATGCTCCTCGCATCTTGTCACTCCCTGAGTCCCTAGGATTTCCCCGTTCCCAGCTCCGAATTCCCATTCCCAATCCGCTCGCCGAAGGCGGACACCAGAGGACGCAATCATCTGCAGCCACCATCTCGGACACTACGCAGTAATTCGCACTCAGGCCTGCTGCCTCCCTGAACCACCATAAGCCAAGCCGTGTTTCAGTGTCACGATCGGTGTGAGGTGCTGAGGTGGAGGGTAGGCCGCGTTGTCTCTGATCTGCCTGCGCCTGTAACCCGACACCTGGAAAGTTCCATCCCAAGAAACAAAAGAGACCTCACATGACACCCGGGAAGGATTCTTGCGTTCCCGTCAAAAATCCTGTCGCCGCCATGGAACAAAGCTAGGGTCCAGAAAAAAAGGGGTCCTGCACGCCCGGTACTTTATCGTACCTTGGGCATGGCGCGAACAAGTGCCGGGTCGTCCCCAAATTTTAAGCAGCACTGGCAGCAAGTCATCGTCGCATCGTCGGCGCTGTTTTTAGACTGTCGCAATTCATGTGATGGGAATCGCATGTGGGCGCACGCTCAATTGGAAACCGCATCTATTAGACCTTTGGATGACGCAATGTCATGTTTTGACTGTCATTGTGTAGAATCATCACACTATGACAACCCATCATCATAATCCATGAGGATGACTTTTCTATTGCTTGAAGACTCACCTAGATGGATTTCTCGTCTCCCATCAAACCCATCACTCAAAGCGAAATCCCGTCCGACCACTCGGCGCCGAGGCCGACGCCACACCGTTCCGGCCCGGGATCAATCGGGCCTACCGAACCATGGCCTGCCGATCTAACTTTTTTCTCGCCCAAATTCCCGTCTATTCCCATGGGCCATGAAGAGCCCAAAAGAAAACCCAACCTACAAATATTCGTCCACAGCCCCAGCCCAGACCACGTCGTATCCTCGATAAATAACACATCATCATACGAGCCTCCTTTCTCGTCACCCAAAAATTACCTGCCTTCTGGCGTGACCCCCACCTTGGTGCCACAGCACAGCAGCTGACTCATCCATCCCAACCCACATCAAATACAGGGCCCATCCCGAAACTGGTGCAAGCGCGGTGACGTCGATAACCTCACCTCACCACTTTTCTCAAAACCACCACTCCAGCTTGGTCAGCATTCATTACAATTTCACAAAATTCACACGCTCAATGTGTTCCAACTGTCATCATGGCTGTCGTAGATGAAGAAGCAAGTAAGTCGCCATCAATTTCTCCCCACCCCAAATCGAACCTCACTAACAATCCCCCCAGACATGTCCAAGACCTCAACCAGGTCGGTGGCCCAAGGCAACTCGGATGCGCCGCCCCAAAACGCCCTCATGGCGACCATCTCCCGCACCCGCTCCCGCACAAACACGATCCTCGAGAAAGTCTCACTCCGCGAGCGCATCCACCACTTCACCTTTGCATGGTACACACTAACGTGAGACCTCCCCTCCCCCACCCCGGTGCCGGCTCCGAACCCATCGGCCCCGACGACCCCGAGCTAACCCCCACTCGCAGCATGTCAACCGGCGGCATCGCCCTCCTCCTCGCCGAGACGCCCCACCGCTTCACCGGCCTCGACACCATCGGCCTCGTCGTCTTCCTCCTCGACATCCTCCTCATCTTCCTCATCACCCTCGTCCTCTGCCTCCGCTTCTCCTTCTTCCGCAAGGCCCCCGCAAAGGCAATCACCCACCCCTCCGAGTCCCTCTTCATCCCCACCTTCTTCCTCTCCCTCGCCGCCGCCCTCTCCAACATCCAGCACTACGCCGTCCCCAAATGCGGGCCCTGGCTGCTCACCACCCTCCGCGTCGCCTTCTGGCTCTACCTCGTCGTCACCTTCTTCGCCTCCGTCGGCATGTACCACCTCCTCTTCACCGGCCGCCGCCGCCTCTCCCTCGACAGCATGACCCCCGCCTGGATCCTGCCCATCTTCCCCGTCATGCTCACCGGCACCCTCGCCGGCTTCATGTGCCGCTCCCAGCCCCCGGCCCACGCCGCCGCCATGCTCGGCGCCGGCCTCGCCGCCCAGGGCCTCGGCTTCCTCGTCTCCGCCTTCATGTACGCCACCTACCTCTCCCGCCTCATGACCGTCGGCCTCCCCGTCCAGCGGCCGGGCATGTTCATCGCCGTCGGGCCGCCGAGCTTCACCGCTGCGGCCCTCGTCTCCATGGCCGCCGACGTCCCGCGCCTCATCGCGTCTGAGGGCTCCCTCGTCCCGGCATCACTGCGCTCCGCCGCCTACCTCACCGAGATGGAGAACCCGGGCACCGTCGCCTTCGCCATCCGCGCCGTCGCGCTCTTCACCGCCGTCTTCTTGTGGGGGTTGTCCTTCTGGTTCTTCTCGTCCGCGTGCCTGTCGACCGTCTTCGGCATGCCGGACCACTCGTTCCATCTGAGTTGGTGGAGTTTCGTGTTTCCCAACGTGGGCTTCACGGTGGCCACCATCCGCATCGGCGAGGCGTTCGGGAGTGAGGGGCTGCTCTGGCTGGCGACGGTGTTTACGATTTTGTTGGTGGCGGTGTGGCTCTTTGTCGGGTTCTGCTGCGCCAGGGCGGTGGTGCGGAGGAAGCTTGTCTGGCCCGGCCGTGATGAAGACAGCGACTGAGATGCGTATGTCGTCGTCATTTGATTCTTTTGGAGCTCGTAATGGTAATATGGACGGTGGACAGGATAGAGCCGCCGTCCTGGTAATGACTTAGACTTAGACCGGATACCCCGCCTGAAAGAGGCACTTGTACAATTTGATAGATAGAATCGAAAAGTAATTGCTTAGGGAAACACCTGAGAGTAGTAGGTCATCACGCTGTTGAATGAGATCTTTCTATCGTGAAGTTCCTGTCCAAAAAGTCTGTTGATTCAGCCAGAGACTCCTTGTGCCACTGGCGATGGAGGGTAGACGATTCACCTGGTAATCATATATGCTATTAAGTACTTCATGTACCTGAAGTACTTCGATGCCGTGTGCTCATCGTCTCCGCGAAATTTTAGATCTGTCCTGCTAGCCTTGGAAGTCGCCATGCCGTGCCGCCAAATGTCGCCTGTATCCACCAGCATAGGACCTCGACAGTTGATAGACTTCGCCTGTGAATGAACTGGAGAGTTGACGAAGGTCTCACGCAGCTACCTGTCTTCGATGTGATACTCAGACTAAACTGGAGCACCTCAAAACAGCGGGGTTCTAGTGCAGAAGGAACGTCGCCCTGCTCCTGAGTCATAAACTCTGACTTTCGTCAACATCAGACATCAACATCAGGCTCCTGATGGAACACCCTAGAAGTTGAACGCTTGAAATTCCCTGCCTGGCAAGCTGGAGCAAGGCATAGTCTAACACTGTGAGTTAAACGCTCTTTGTTGAGCCTTCATTCAAAGCACCGCCACATCAACACCACATTGTCCATTTGGATGGCTCTTTTTATGATGCATGGCTACAACTGAACGTTCATTTCTAGAATTATGTTAGGACACTCAAATTAAACACTCCGTTGATCATCGCGTCATCAAATCATTCCCTGAACATGCTTGATTTCAGTCGTCGAGGCCGAGGCCACATCAGTTTGGAGTGACAGTGTCACTTGTTTCAGTCAAGTGGTCCGTCGCCTTTCCGTAGCACTTCTCTGATTCCCAATTGAAGACTTGCAAATCACAAACAAGCTAGGCGAAAAAGCATACGGTCTGGGCGGTTAGGGGCACTGAGAGCTTGATGGTCTAAACAGCTGCCTATATCTTGAGTCTTCAATTCTCAAGGTACATACGTACACACTTGATATCAATCCTGCTGTGAATGTTGTGATCGATCTATCAAGGTTTTTCAAATAGGTTTTTTATTTCTCTGATATCACAACTTTAAATCATAAGCAGTATCAGAATGCGTTTTCTTCTGTATCTTAAATCTATCCCTAAGCCATCTACTTTCACACGGTCTGTCTAATAATTATCTTTAGATACTCAGTCGCGTCTATTATGGAAAAGCCATTACCAGTTGTACGGCAGGGAGACCTGAGAAGGCACCCTATTCAAACACCCACTCTTCTAACCATGCCGTGGGAGATCTTGAACCACATCCGGGACGAGCTGCCAAAGAAGTCACAGATAGTCTTTGCTCTCGTTTGCAAGTACACATTCTACACATTCCACCCAACACGCAGACTGCCGTCGCTTTCCACAAACGAGCGGCGCGAATTCTTGCGACTCATAGCAAAACATCGAACTGACTATTGGGCATGCGAGCTTTGCGTACGCTTGATACGGCACGGTATCAGTCGGCCACACCTCGATATACAGCGACACATGCGAGAACATACTTTTGAATGTTCCGATCAATGTCGACATTTCAGTCCGTATGAGCGCCGAGGGCGGTATTTTAACTGGGAAGAATCAGAATCTTGTACTTTGGATCGGACTTGGATCAACCAAGATTCTTGAGCGAAGCACTCGCGGGGCGTCAACCTGCGCGCGCAACTGGCTTACAGCATACTCGGAGCAACCCCCTTGTAGCTGGAGCCTGGCCCCATGCTTGTGGCATTATCTCTTCGGCATATGAGCCTACAACGCTGGCTTGGAGGAACCAGGATATCCAGTTATGCAGAGATCTGAGAGACTGGCCGCTGAATACGCGTGTCTACGTATATCGGGAATGGATACCATTACAATTTGGAAGAGACTGGCGAAGCCGAGGGATGGTTGCGGGTCCATTCCCCGTTCAAATAGGTCATTTTCATACAAAACTTTGATTGAGGGCCAGGAAAAGACTGAGATCGACCGTCTGCAACGTATTCGCAAAGACAAGAAGTCTGGCTGATATTCTGTCCGAACACATTCTTCAAGCAAACAATCACAATTCTGGAAACTCGTAGGCCAATTGCTACAGCTTGCGACAGAACATAACGAGTTCACAATAGGATTCAAGTATTTACAGGAATCTCACCGTTTTATTGGCCCGGCCATGTTAGCTTTGATGTTACTGTCGTGAATCTCAGCTTGCACACAACGACAGACGCTGCCTTCCACCGGCATTCTACAAACATCACGAGACAGCTCGAAAGCACCAGACCTACTGGAACAAATCCATGTCAACGTAGCAAGCAAGAAACTTTCTAGAGCTGACCATTGCATGATTGATACTCATCCTCCATCCCATGACCTCCCAACATCCACCCACTCAGCACCCTCGCCATCCTCGAGGGATGAATAAGCAACCGCCATCACACTAGAACCCATGCCGTCACCCCGATCCAACATCCCAAGCATGCTTTCTTGGCATGAACGTGACAGCTCAGAATCCCGCGCTCACAAAGCGTTGACATCATACATCATGCCGCGAGGGACCCCTACTAGGGCTTGGACTACACTCATGCCCAAAAAAACCTTATCCCGTCCTCACGACCCTTCGATGCCAAGCAAGGCCAAGGACATCCCGCCCGCCGGGACCCTTTTGATATCTTTCCAGACTTGCCGAAGAATGCTCACTGAAAAACTTTACAACGAGGAAAACTTGCCATCTCATGTCCGCGCTGGATGACATCTGATATCAAATCATGAGACTATCAAAACTCTATTGAACGACCAGGGTATCTACCTCAAGCAGGCGGCAGGAACGAAGCAAACAAGGCCCCTTGTATGGCGCCATACATGACGAAAAAAGTCACAACCTTGCGTCCCAGGGCAGCTCTCTGGGGGTCAAGCAGGCAGTCTGCAACCCACCAGTACCAGACGGCATATCCCGACGCGATCCGTGTGATGATCTGGACATGGTACGTCGTGATCGCCAAGACGGCCAGCAGGACCTGGGACGCCGCCAGCGAGAGCACCACAATCTCCCTCGTGCCCATCGCCGTCATCGCGCCACCAGTCGCTGCAGCCTGACTCTGACTCTGACTCTGACGCTTGCCCGTCGTCCCGCCCTTCTCCGCCGTCGGACTCCGCCCCAACCCCGAAGGCCTCTTGAGCACATCCAACCCCGACACGATCAGCAAACCCAACACCGGCGCGGCCAAGGCAAACAGCGGAATGTTGCCGGGGGTCCAGTAGCGGAGGAACCCAACGCCCCTAGCGATGTGTCGGTGATTAGCAAAAGTTTTCCACCGATTTCCAAGTATGTCAAAGACCCAACCCATAAATTTCCGCAAGTACCGAACGGGTACCTCAACCACTGCAGGCAGGAAGAGGAATCAAGGGTCGCGGATAGGGCTGATGGAACGACGAGAGCGGATACATACCAGTAGTGCTCCTGTACAAAGGAGTAGATGCTGGGCACGGTCCGCCCGCACCATGCGCGCGCCTCGGATGCGCCGGAACAGTACCTTACCCAGGCCAGGTACTGCGGGACGACGGAGCCCATGGCCACGAGGACGCCTCCGACGCCAGGCGCCAACAGAGCCGCGAGAGAGGCGGTGACGCTTGCGGGTGTGATAGGGCTGGCGAGCAGGCCATGTACGATGATGATGCACTCAGCTGCGAAGGGGATGCCGTTGAGGAGCCCGTTGGAGCGGCACGCCGTGGCCAGGCCGAAGGCGGCGCCTGCGGAAATTTGCGTTGCAGACCAGGGGAGAGAGCCGCGGTTTTGCGCGGAGGCCGAGGCGAGGATGTTGTAGCCCAGGAAGGTGAGGAATGCGAACGGGGCCTCGGCGTAGGGCGCTGAGAGGAAGAGACCTGCTGGCGAGAGGATGTGGAGCAGGGCTGAAAGGAAGGCAAGAGGCTTGCGGTTGAATAGACGGAGGGTCAGAGAGTACAGCGTGAGGATGGCGAGGAGATGTGTTACGTGGGAGGTCACGATGCCAAAGGCTGCTTCAAGGGAGCCGCTGCCATCATCGTCAAGACCGAGGCGGCGAGCAGCACCGGCGAGGTTTGATGCCAGGTACGGCAGGACGGCGTTGAAAGCCCATTCCTGCTCGTAGACGTAGCCTCGCTTGGCGGATTGGGTGAAGTAGATGGCATCCCAGCGGGTGAGGCGAGTGACGAGCGACAGGCCGGACTCGCTGCGGTTGAGCATCAAGGTCGTGGAGGTGTCGTATGACGGGGCAACAGCGCTGCCGGCGGCGATGGCTAGCAGCAGACCCTTCCAGGCCAGGAACGCCGCGATCAAAGTCTGGCGCGGGTGGGAGTCATGTCGGGCGAACATGACTGAATGACGTCGGAGGCCGTGGTGGTGATGGCAGCGATGAGTGGGTGTGCCGAGACGGAGGCCCGGGGCGCTCGGTAAATCGCAGAGAGATGTCACCGGCCGAGCAGCCCTCGCTGGAGACGGGAGTTCGGCGGCAGGCAACCAAAGGATCAAAGTTTGATTGCTGGGTCGAGTCCCGCGCGTGGTTCGATGTCACTGCAAGGAGCTTAGAGCAGAGCTGCGAGCTTAAGCTGTAGTGTGAGGTTCAATTCCACGTCCGCGAGTCGGTCGCGAGCCGCGCCGTGCCGGACACGCGGTGCCACCTGGCCAATTGGATGACTGGAGGAAGTGGCGCACGGGGCAATGCAAGAATCCGCTCCGACATTTTGTCCACCCATTTTGTCCCTTTTTCGCTTTTTTGTCTCGCATAATATTTTCTGGGTCGGATGGATGGGCTGTCGCGCCGGACTTCGGGGTCGGCAGTGTCCCTACAGAGTAAGGTATCCAGGATTCCAGGAGCGGGTCGATCTGATGTTACTGCGGATGTCACTGTGGGCTGAGATATTTTCTTGCTATTTTTTCCTCAGCCCTCTGATTTTTCTGGAAGCGTTCCAAGCGTTCGTTTTGGTGCAAAGAGCCGCAGATTGTGGATTCCTGACGGGACGGTGAAGAGCGTCGAGTGGGGGCTTGTCAGGGGCACCTCGCCGCTGTCTGGACTGGGATGGTAATTAGCGACTCCTCAATTCCAGCCTCGAGCATTGAGCAGATCCTCCTCAAACCTCCTGGCCCGTCTCGTTCCTCATCTCCCACGCAGCAGTGATCGCGATGGGGACTGTTTCCCCTGTGGCGAAGCCTGGGCAGAGGCTCAACGGGGGCCCACGGTCCACTGGCAGGGCTCGATGGCCGGTTTAGGGCCAGCTCCCGTCATCTTGAGGGCTGGCGAGCGAGTGGAACTTGGAAGACATGGACATCGAGGGGCTGCTACAGGAGGTCTTTCCCCTGAATTTGCCGCCCCGCGCCCCTGAACGGCGAGCGTCGAAAATGAGCATGTCGTCCATGTCATTCCAGTGACTTGATTGGAGGCCGACAGATGGGGACTTTGATTAAAGATGTCGATGCAAAAAAGCACAGCCGCATCCAGCGGCATGGGTCGGGGAAATGGGGCATCGGCAGTGAGGCTGAATGGACTTCATCAGAAGACATGAATAACTTTTGTGCTGACCATGATCCGTAACGTTGGCATCCCATGATGCGCCTCAAGGAGGAAATGACATGCCGGGAAGCCCCCAACAGAGGGACAGGCTAGGCTGCTAGGGATGCAGGTGAGCCACCACCTTAGAATTCCAGGTAAGCCAACGGCAAGCCACTCACAATGTATCCGGGCAGAGTAAGGTACTGTGGAAAGTACCTCAACTCCCGGGAGATCCGCCGTGTGCTGCTGCAGTTGGCGGGATGGACAGGTCAAAGTGGAGAGGAGAGAGAGGTTGGTGGTGGATTCACTCAGAGTTGGAGGGCGGCCCAGACAAATTCCCATGTCGCTCCTGTCATTTAGGAGAGCCCGATGGACGGATGGGATGGCTGAGATGATGGACGGGAGGGTGAAGCATGTGCAGGTACGATTGGCAAGAATGGACAGTACAGTGAGATGTGATCAGAAGCGCATTAGACAGGAGCGACTGTGACCATGCCTGCCTTAGCTGCCACACTGCGTACCTTCGTGCCTTCCTGATGGTGGTGCCATTTAGTCTCATCACGTGAGGACGGGTGCCTTATCTCGGGTATCAGGCACAGGAAGGTGCATTCGGGAGTCGGGAGGCAGGAGACACGCAGTGTGAATTCCGTCGAGGAAGGAAAGTCGGCCCCGATCCTGCCAGCAGCGGCGTCGGGGCGGAAAGCAGGTGCACGCCGACATGCTGCTCCTTCCCCCCCGCCGACAGCTACGGCGTTCACCGAACAGGCACTTGCTCCTCCCCGCCGCTGCTGTTGCCTCCCCTGTTTGACTTGGCTCACCTCACCTATCCCACCAAGTGGAGACCGCATCTGCATCTGCACTTCCGTTGCAGGCACAGTCGTACTTCGTTCGTACTTGCACTTGCACTTGGTTGGGCGGGTGTTCGCAGGCTGTCATCGGAAGACACCTTCCGAATTGTGCATCCAATCGAAGGGAAGGTGCGACCTGAACACACAACGCAAATGCAAGTACGAAATACGACGGCCACATGAACACCCGTCGAGGCCTTCACCAACACCTGTGAAGCAAACCATCGTCCATCCCAGCTGCTCCCAGCTGGAAACAAACCTTCCACTCGCCTGCAACAAATCATTCTGTTTGTGTTTCACATGGCTCCCCGGCTGCTCTCGGCCCAGCGAACCCTTCCCATCCAAAACTTGCCTGCACCGTCCGACCTTTTTCGCCCGTCGCCCTATGACGAGACTTGGGGTAAGGTACCTCTAGTCAGATTACCCACGATACCCTCGACGAGCCACACCAAGCACCGTGGAACCCAATCTCATTGTCCACCCGCTCACCTGGGTACCGACAAAAACCATTCTGAGACGAGCAAGAGACATGTCAAGTCTCCTCTCCGTTTAAGCTTCGCCCCCGGGCAGACAACGACGAGACCCTCGCCGCCAACAAGCGTCACCGGACGACCCAGAGACCTCTCGCCCATGTGTCTGTTCGGCACCCCGGACACGCACCGCATTGGCTGGCCCGTCTTGACTTCGACTCCTTCCGACGCGCCCAAGCTTATTTTGCTCGCCTCGCTGCGAGGCACTGGCTTTCGGCGAGCACTCGTCTGTGGGTGCTGTGTGCCTGATCCTGAAGTCCCCGAATGGAGGCATTCGGCTGCGAGCTTACCGCCCTGCCCTGCTACCACCCAAGAGAGGAGATCAGCCTGTGCCACCGTCTCTCTTTACCAAGGACGCTGATCCAGTGACCCAAGTAACGGCATCGGGCAGAATCGCCGT
The DNA here is from genome assembly GCA_009801095.1 of Colletotrichum sp. COLG25. Classification (NCBI taxonomy): domain Eukaryota; kingdom Fungi; phylum Ascomycota; class Sordariomycetes; order Glomerellales; family Glomerellaceae; genus Colletotrichum; species Colletotrichum sp. COLG25. The sequence continues at coordinate 5,300,437 of VNWT01000045.1, read as the reverse complement.
CCTTCTTGTTGACAGCCGATCTGCCTGCGGGAACCGGCAGCCAAGAGCATTGGCGGCCGCGAGCGTACCGATACCCTCTCCCAATCCTCCGTATCCCAGCTTTTGTGAACTCGGGCATTCAATCACCGGGTTGGGCTGAACACCCTCCATCGCGATTTCGATGAACATCACCACCTTTTCCTCCTTAGCCTGTCTCTGCGCTGACGAGGCTTTCTTATCCGATTCGGCCTCCATCTCGCCAATCGCCAACTGACAGCCGTCTAGACAAGACACCCGCAGAGACGAGAGACAATACGTACCCGGCCTGACCTCACCGCCGTTGCATATCAGCTCCTGTCTTGCTTTCTCGCCCGCCTAGTGGACGATCGAGAGATTCGAGACGCAGGTGGTGAGGTCGCATCGCAGCTCTAACCAACAAGTCCTCCCTCGACTGAAAGTACCCCGCCAATCTCGGGAAGCCGAGTGCGAGTCTGCGCGCGTTCGCCGCACCTCTTCTGTTATTTCTCGGCCAATGGGGTCTTGACGGTGCAATGTTAACTGCCTCTACGCAGTACACATGCTTTGGGGCTTTCGTCTTGTTCGATAGGTCAGCTTGCTGTCTCCGCCGTTGACAGGCCCTAGTCTCGCGTCCCGCTCTCCACCGCACCACAACAGCACGGGCACATCACGGCTGAGATTTCACAAGACCGCAAGTCCAGACCGTCTGTTTTGTTGGGCTGCTGCAACAGAGTCTGCAATTGGGCATCGCAACTGTTATCCTGTTTTAGACTATCAGCGACTACTGCGCGTCTGCGACCACATCAGCAGCCAGGCACGCCTGGCACTGCCATTGTCAACTGCAGGTCGAAACAAGCGCCTGATACAGAGAAACAATAGCCTTCCACATGTCAGTGAACTCTGTGCTCTGGCTGCCAACAACCATGGGCCCAGCGACGTGTCACGCCTAGCAGAGCACCCTAAATCCTCGGGTTCCTTTTGGCTTTGCCAACCGCATTAGGTGCGGACGCCTATCAGTGGACGGTCTGATCTAACGAGGTTATCCGCTCGAGACGTCTCACACGTCGAGTCTGGCTGGAAGGCCAACCGCCCGTCCACGATCGGGCTCGTCACCAGTAGACATCGCTAAACACCATCAAAAACGAAGTGGTGTTGCCGGTGCATCACAGGCCTGTTGCCCGTCTCAAAGTCAACTAAGGTAGACAAGCCGCCAGGTCAGCGTCAGCCACGACGACAAGCAGCCAGCAGATTGCCTTCATCAGTACAACGCAGCATTGGGCTGGTTAGTACTGTACTGTTCCAGCAGTATTATTACACAACTTTGACACTGCCGACTTGGGATGCCCAGCGGCTGGCATCTGTTCAAGAAGGATTTTTGGTACGCTACTGGACGGGTGGTGGCTTGTGCGGTACCAAGCTCGAGGTTTGCAAGGGGACCCCGAGCTACCCGCTGCCCAATCCGAGTACGAACCCACCACACCACAGCGGCCACGCGAGCTGCAGCCTGAGTGTGTATTTGCAGGTAGTGTCCGATCGGGGTGGCACACCTGGCTCCAGCGGCCATTGGCTGCTTGTTCGCAGACGGCAGGCCGTGGTGAAGGGCTCCAGCGATCCGGTTTACGGTCTGAGCATCTGACTGACACCCGCTGCCTTGATTCCTGGGTGGTCTGGCATATCAGGGTCGTCAAAGTGGTCTGTCTATCGGATTGGCAACGGTGAGTACCGATGACGACTGACATGAGAAGACGGAAACCAGAACGTCCGGATTTGAGAACCAAATCGGCCCATGATGGCCGTGTTGTTTTTGCAACGAATTGCGCGGGTGCAGCTCAAGGCCATTCCCTGCTGGCGAGTTTGCGAGCACGCAGCTCCGCAGTAGCTGCATTCGGGATATCCCTTCCGCCTCGACAACTAGAGGGGACGCGCAGCCCCAAGTCCAAGGTCTCAATTTAGCAGCAAGCTTCCATGGTCACACCCAGTGGACGAGTTGAGAAACAAGACGATCTGAAGATTGAGAGGGCGTCTTCGATTCGCCGGGCACCTCCCTCTCGGCAGCCGTGTTTTACTGGGGCAACAGAAGTGAACTGAGAATGGTCGCGGGAATCAGAAGAAACTTGGAGACACCACCAGCGGCGACGAGCAGCCTGTCCTATCCGCGTCGCCCCAAATACTGTCATCCAAACCAGCCGGTTCATTTACTTTTCCGGCGCCTCGCACAACAGGACAGGACTGCACAATTCTCGCAAAGGTGGAAGCGGAAACTGTTGACCACATGAGCCAGGAGGAGAAGAGGCTGGGGCGCTGGAGTCTGGCCTGTGACCCCCGTCCGTCTGATCTGGGGCCTCGCAGTTCGCCGAGGAGCCGACGCAGAAACGAAGTGGAGGCAAGCAGCGGTGCCTGGTCGATGACATTTTTCTGATTTTGAGTTGCGAAGAGAGTTGTGGACTGTGGTCAGCAGTGGGAAAGAAGTGCCGCGGCATGAGGTACACAAATCACAACACAACATACGGCACAGGTCGGAGTTGAGTAATACCAATACCACACGTAGCACATTCCGCGAGAGAGGGCCAGACCAGCAAACCAGACAAGGAGTGCAGAGCACCACAATGGCAGTCGCGGATGCCGAGGAGTCAAACGGCCAGGCGACGGCAAGACAGTCTCAAATCCGACCGATGTGCGCTAGATGGCGGAGACGAGCGAGACGAGGCAGCTAAACAAGCTGCTCTAGTGCACCTCGCGGCTTACAAGTGGGATTGAGCGTATTCATGGCTTGGAACTGGCGCCTGCACGAACGAGCGCCTTGTGGTGGGTGGGCGCTATGCGGTTCGCACCACGGCTGCGGATTAGGCCATGTCTACCTGCGTCGAGTAGAGAAGAAGCCACCAAACAACTACTGCATAGTAGGAGTGCCACCACAGTGGGAGACAACGGGCGTCTTGAGTTTTGGGAACGGGCTTGGAGTCTGGCGTGGGAGAAATGAAGAGCATTCTTCTCTGCCCTGCCGGCAAGGCAAGCCTGCAATAAGCCTACATTCAAGCATCCACAGCCCCGTGCGCTTCCACAATCCTTCCCCTTGGTTTCCGCTTCGAGGAGATGAGTACGTACCGCGCCTTGTATGCAGTACGTATCCCTCCAGCCCCTTACTGCAAGGCTTGTCGCCTGCACCGAGCAGAGCCTGTGACGGTCCACGAAGCGAGGGAGAGAGGACTTTTTGGTGGAGGTATGTACCTCATCTGGGACTTGGGTAGGTAATTCCCTCGCTGAACCCACTGCGACGCAGGTGACAGACGCAGCTTTAGTACTGACAGGCACGAAGCACAGCACAGCACAACAGCGCAGCACAGCACGGCATAAGCAGCATCACAGCAGCAGCAGCGACGCCCAGTCGCCCGGGTCCTGCCCCCAAAAGCGCACCTCACCTCAGTGTCCCGTCTGCACCGCATCGCCCTTTCCCCCCTCCAGCCCAGTGCCCACACTGCCCACCAGAGGATTCCAAGGAGCTCAGAATGATGATCATAAGCAGCGGGATGTGAGAGGATTCCAAGGAGCTCAGAATGATGATCATAAGCAGCGGGATGTGGAAGATGCCAAGAGCTTCAAGGGAGGGGAAGGTGGACGCGAGGGAGAAAAGCAAGATGAGCCGGAGATTGGCAAAATTTGTGAGCACAGTTTAGCGCAGACGAGGGATTTTCTGGCAAAGATTAAGCGAGATGATGGCAAGATCAGACGAGCATGAGGATAGGGGGAAGGTTTAGCCGTGCTGACAGCGGTGACAAACTCGGTTCAGACGAGCGAGGTTTTTTGCTTCTGGCCTGGCGCCGGCGACAGGCCAAGAGTCAGGCGAAAGAGGGGTCTGAAATTCTATTTGACAGACGCAGTGAGAAAGTCATTCTTCTGCGGTGTTGGCGGCGCATCAGGAGCTTCAAATGGAAGGTCAGACGGCGCACGTGTGCGGTTGATACGACCTCGCTTGATCTTTCCCTGTCGCCCTTGATTCGCGAAATCCTACTTGCAATCACCTCAAGCGGGGTATCTCCACCCGGCTCACCGTGTTTCCCGCCTCCCATCGCCGCCATCGGCCTTCATGAACTCCTGTTGGGGACTCCTCCCGCGCGGTATGGTACGGTACGGTACGGTACGGTACCGACGCAGCGCTTTGACTGGGGCTTGTAGCAGAACGCGAAACCTCGTAGCATTTGTTTCTTGGCCACAAAAAGTCGTTTCCTCTTGCCGTCCTTTCTTCGTTTTCAGTTTCCATATAATTGACGCTATGTTTCGCTCGCGCAAGAATGACGGCGTGGTTCTGCGCAGGAAGCGACCATCTCTTACATACACAGCCGAGCCAAGAAGTCCAACAGTCTGACTGTCGAACCGAAATGTCGTTTCCGCCGCCAGCACGAGACCGGTCATGTCGAGCCGCGAGCCCCTCTCTTGCTGATCATGCTTTCTCCCACAAAGCCAAGCCTATGTTGGCCCCCTCGACGCGTCAAATCCGGCCACATAGCAAACTTGACACCGTTTCTTTGCGCACAGCGAAATGCGACTCTTGACTTGCGCAGCCGGTGTTGCTTTGCGTCCGGATGTTTTGCTTTCCGGGGCTTACGACCCCCTGTAAATACGTCGGCAATTAGTGCTGTCACCTAGGCCTTTTGACGAAGCTACCGGCGCAAGCTCCTTCAGCCGACGCCGAGCCGACGGAGTGCTGTCACGGATTGTTACTTGGCGGCATCATCGTCAACCCCAACCGCTGGACTCTGTCAGGTTTTCTGGATGGCAAATTTTATTCCCACGTTTCGCGACAGAACCAAAACCAACAATTGGGATCAACGCCCGGTCGCTACCAATTTGGCCCCTGTTGATGATCACCTGGAGTCCTTGTCTCGCTTGATCTTCCGGTACTCTTATTTTGGTGAGGAGGCCTCATCCTGTTTGTGTCGGAGAGCAGAGCTCCATACACATCCACTCAACTGGGGCTCGATGGGTCACCCATTCTTCTAGAGTTCAACGTTACCACTTTTCCAACACAACAATGATGACTCCGCGCGGCCGCGCCTCATCTTGACGAGCGGTTTATTGATTGATTTTCTTCATCCCCTGAGATATCGCGATAGTAGGCGTATTAAAGCGTTTTCGTAGCACGGACCTTAAGAGCTTCATTGGTTCGTTGCAGCCGGTGCTCAGCCCGAGGATGAGGGTGGGCGACGTTGAAAAGTAGCCCAAGCATCGTCACACTTGGCGTGTACTTATATCGCAGTTTGACTGGCTCACACAGGCGATAGAAACGTGTTCATGACGATCTCAGAGGCCATGATCACACCAGCAGCTTACGGGAGTTTCCTCGAAAACATGCTGACTAGAAATCTTTGGAAGATACTTTGACTCCGAGCCAGGCGTTTGCTTAAGATGTCTTGCACGGGACATGTGCCCATCATGCCGCGCAATTTGCTGCCCCGAAGACCTGCTGACGAGCCAAGAAGTAGAAGAAACTTTTGTGGAAGCACGTAAGGTATTATTCAGCCTGGCGGTGAGGTTGGGGAATAATCCTCCTGAGATGGTTTACTGACGTGTAATTACTGACGCAATAAGTTTTACGCACTGCACTGTGGTCAAAGGTACGCGATCTCTTCCTAAAGTCAAGCTTGTTCATTTATGCATGGATTCGTTCGCAACTTTAACATGTCTGACTGTTTGGCCAACAACATTTCTAAAACAAGACAACTTCGACTCCTCTTACGCGTGCTGCTTCGTTTATGTCGAAGACCTCTGTCCCTGAAGCCTGTGCCTCGTCGAGCAGCTCAAATATGACCTTCAGAAAGTTGAACGGATCTCTTTTGGACAAATGTTCACGGAAACTTTCCAGTGTGGTTTTCCATTCAGGATGGGCGCCCAACTCTCGAAACTCTAAGCTGGCCGCTGTAACAGGAAACACCATCCCGTTTTGTATCAGCGAGTACTTTTCGCGCTCAAGGTCGAAACGGATATGCTTGTGGATAGCGTCCATCGCAGAAATCAGCCGGCACATGATCACGCCTGTATTTGGCGCGAACTGGGTTTCGTCCTGAGCTTGTCCGTCTTGGAGCCTCTTTCTTCTGCGAATTTCGAGAATGCCCGCGAACCGCCAACAGTCCCACAAGTGACACTGTATGAATTCGCCGATTTCACCGGGCCATATCCATAGTCTGGACTCGACACTTGCTTGAGGACCATTCGGTATGTCGGCCAGTACGTCAATAAGAGATCGGGGCATTCCTATGCCGACCTCGACTCCGCCAATCCTACCCCCGGGCCAACTGTCTTGAGTCTTTCTGAACCGCTTCCAAAGCCCGATTGAGGGGCTTACTCGGCCGACCACGTACAACGGCAAGTCCATCACGCACATAGACTCCAGCATATGGAGCGTCGGAAGGTCGCGCCCGGGGCCTGGCTCTAACAAGTGCATTTTGGCGTCCAAGTTGTATAAGGTTGCCATAAGTTGGACATACATCGTAAAAGGACGGGCTAACAAGAGCTACGCTCATCAGCATCGTAGTTTTAAAGTCAGTTTACCTGTTTCAAATACTTTCACTTACACACAAAGAGCAGACCATCAAACCGGCAAAGGCAGTTGATGCCCTAATGTCGTCATGTTGGCTAGCAAGCTCAGCGCGGAATGTTCGGAGCGCAAGGTCAAGACGTTCCATGGAAGATACAGACAGGTCATCGCACCCATCATCGACATAGCTCTGGATAGCGATGCCGATTATTCTGAGGGCCTTGCTTTGTGATGCCATATCCTCGAAGATAGGCCTGATCCAAGACTGAGTCTCCGCGTTATACAACTTGCCAAGGCCAGATTTCAAAACTGAGCGATCGTTAGGCTGCGACACCGACATTTTGAAAGGTTTTAAAAAAGTTGAAAACGTACAAGTTTCGAATAAGTTGTCCAGCCCGTCAATGCCATCCTCATCTGGACGTGGCGGAAGCGGATGGTCGTCGTCCAACCTACGACTCTGTGGTTGGTCGTTGAGAATGCGGTAGGATGACGAAGGAGGGGTGCTGACATTGCTAGTATCCAACCCCCGATCCGTAGGCCGCGAGGTCTCTGGTCCATCCACGGAATGAATGCTGGTGGTGTCGTTCACCCACCGAAGGGGTTTCGTGTACCCTTCACACTTAAGACCACGTCGCATGCAGGGGCCGCACTCGGGGCGGGCTTCATCGCACTTCCGTTTTCGCCTCTTGCAAGTTGCGCAGCCGTTTCTCGAACGCGTTATTGGCCGCATTTTCCGCCTCGGGCACTTCGCTTCTCATAGTCAGCATTTGTGTGTTGAGGTCAGGGGCTGGACGCGCAAGTGTTCTCAACTGAGAGACGGAGTTGAATGGCGGCGCACTTGATGGACAAAATGGGAATGACGTGGGGACGGGAAGAATGCAGCGCACCGACGACCCTTAAAGGGTTTAGCGCTGAAGCAGCCTTTCTGCTGCACGAGCACCAAGTCGATCTGTGAGCATGTTTTTGATTCAAACACAGCGGGTTGCTCCTGAGCCCCGGTCCTAGGTTGAAGAAGGCGACAACTCTCTGGACCGCATTTATCAGGAAATTCAGTTCCTTACATGAAGCTTTGTTTTTAGAATCCTTTCCCGACTAACCGCAAATGGATAATTATTGCGCCAAACATGGATTTCTGATGACAAACTGCGGCGCAGTTGTCATGATCTTTCCCTTCCTGAACATGTTGCACACAGCACGACCAGTCATTGTCCGCGAAGTGGCGATCCATTTGTTCCTGATCCCTTCTCGCGTGACGAGGGATGTTTTTAATTCGAATCAGCATACCAGACTGGGGTTTTTCTGAAAATCTGTCTAGGTATATGAAGGTCGAATTCCCGGTTGTCCTGTTGCCGAAGACGCACCTGCTACCATCAAACCATACTCTCTCCTTCACAAAGCAGCCAGGGCGTTTCCCATACACCATAAACAAAGATAGTCTTCCGACACTCTCTGCCTCACTTTTCACCGACGGCATCGGCAATTCAACATGACACCGCAAGAATGTCGAACAACAGAAACAAGGGACGCTGAGGACTCCCCTTCCCCTACGGACATAGATGTCGAAGTTCTGGGCCGGCAGCGCCCGGCAGTGTTTGGGTCCTGGCTATCAGAGGCCGGCTTTTGCTCCTCACTACTTGGACTCATGCTAATGGGGGTAAGTTCGTCTGACCAACATGCCCAACTACGGTTGCTATTTGACTGACCCCAATTTTGCAGGAATATCTCGTCGGTGGCTTTCACATCATCCTCCCCCAGCTTGCATCCGATCTCAATATCCCCAGCGAATCCCAGACGTGGCCATCGAGTGTGTTTTCCCTTGTCGCTGGCGCCTGCCTTCTCCCGTTCGGCCGAGTAAGCGAAAAGTTCGGAGGTTACATTACGTTCAACATTGGTCTTGGGTGGTTCTTCCTTTGGACCCTGTTGTCCGGTTTCAGCCATAACTACGTCATGCTCATAGCCTGTCGCGCTATGGCAGGCTTGGGGATTTCTGCGGTCCTCCCGGCCGGCATGATGATGCTCGGCAAGACCTATCGACCCGGACCTCGGAAGAATCTCGTGTTCGCGCTTTACGGTTCCTTCGCTCCTATCGGCTTCTTTTTTGGCATATTTATCGGTGGTCTGACCGGGCAATACTTGTCATGGAGATGGTACTTCTGGGTCGGCTCCATGATATTGGGTGTGCTGATTGCTATTTCTTTCTTTTCCATTCCGAAAGATTATGGCAACAAGCATGAGGTGCAGATGGATTGGTTAGGTACTGTTACAATCGTACCAGGTCTTGCGCTTCTTATCTACGCCCTTACAGACAGTTCTCAGGCTCCAGAGAGTTGGAAAAGCCCTCAGATTCTGGTCACCCTTATCGTTGGCGTTCTCTTGCTGACAATCGGCTTTTACATCGAGAAATGTGTCGCATCCAGTCCGCTTCTTCCGCCTGATCTTTTCTCGACAAAGTACATCAAGACTCTGATGTTGGCCTTATGGTTGACATACGGTGTCTTTGGGCTTTTTCTCTTCTACAGCAGTTTCTACATTGAGTTGGTTCTCCACGCGTCGCCACTGCTTACGGCTGCCTGGTATGTTCCCCTGGCTGCTGGAGGGGTAACAATCGGGCTCGTGGGAGGTTTCACTCTCCACCTACTCCCCGGAAGGCTTCTTCTGATCCTTTCCGGTTGTGGAAGTATTGTGTGTGTTCTACTCTTTGCCATTATTCCCGAAGATCCAAGCTACTGGGCATACGTCTTTCCGTCTATGGTCTGTGCAACAATTGGCATCGACATTGCTTTCACCGTCAGCAATGTATATATAACAACGTCTCTCCCTCAACACCATCAAGGTCTTGCTGGGGCTCTCATCAACAGTCTACTGTTTCTTGGAATCAGCTTCTGGTTGGGCATGGCGGACATAGCTGTCCATCAAACAAGCGACTCCGGGCTCAGGTCCAGTTATAAATCGGCGTTTTGGGTTGGAGTAGGAGCAGCAAGTGCCGCAGCCAGTCTTTTTTCCACTGTCAGAATTGGGTCAGCTAGTAGTGACTTGACGGTGGAAGAGAAACGGCAGCCGGAAACAGCGGGCCAAACAACTTTGGAGGATCATCACCGTTAAGATATGGATGTAACAAAACTTAGGCGTCTTTAGAATGGTCATACTGTGCATGAGAAGCCGATCGAATTGGTCTCAACCGTAGATAGCGTCTGTTGTATTCTGGTTGAGGGTTGCCCCAAAACGCTCATTCTAGCATCATTCGTCAGATTCCACTGTACTTCTATTGTCAAGCACTGTATTTCTTCCCCGTTTCCCATTCATAACTTCCCTCTCGATCACACCACGAATGATCGAGCTTTTGGCCTGTCATGTGAGCCGCTCCTTGGGCGCCTGCCTTCTGAATCACTTGACATTCTCGCCGTCTCTTGTCTAACTTGAATGTCCGTCTGTTTTTGGATTCCACGTTCCCCCAAAATGATGGCTTCTTCGCTATCGTTCTTCGATGAATCTCTTGTATTCGCCGTTACTCCCCCTCCTCGACCCCCGGAAGAGATTACTGTATGGTTTCCAGGACGTCTGTCAGATAGGTTGGTCAAAGGATGAGATGTCCTCGTTTTGGTGCCATTGTTTCCGCAGCTGTCAAGAGGATACCCTGTTCTGGACGAGGAAGAGCCCAACAGAGCCGGAAAGTACCTCTTGAAAAACACTTTCAGAGCCGAGGAGCAGCCGCAGAAGATGGCTACATAAAGTTCCAGTGCGTACCAGACGAGGGAGTAGGCCAACTGTTGATAGAGCTCTGGCTCGTTTGCTAGTTGTCGCACATAGTAGAACCGAACGCATCCCGCTGGGAGGTTGTGGTAAGCGGAAGGAAGTCGATGCTTTTTTACTCAACACTCACCAACAACTGATATGATACCCAGGGCAAACACGGCCGAGACTGCCCACTTTTGTCGCTGACTCCATGTGAATGCGCGTATCTCAGCAATGACGGAAGGTGACTTACCTTTGGAAGCTGGAGATTCCAAATCATAGGGATCGGGCAGATCCAAAGACATATATCCGTGATGATGACGATAATACCGGCAGCATCCCAAAATGCTTGTTGTTTGGATTGCGTCATGCATTGTTGCATGTAGATCATGCGGTCTCCTCTCGATGTCCAAAAGACCTCCGGTGGACTGCACTCGATAACAGACATGACAAAGTGCCCCACACCCATGCCAATGACAACCACTGTGAGGCTATGGACCGCCCATCTCATGAGTAGGCGATCATCAAGGCGCAAGTAGAACAGAAGCAGGGCGACCTTGACGAGCACCATGGCGATTGCATACAGTAAGCGAGAGACCCAAAATGACTACATCGCATTGCTGTCAGTACTGCTTGAACGTCACGAGCTCGATGCAGAAATATGTTGACAATCACGACACTCACTAGAAGCATGGGCTCCCAAGCCTCTGCTGGAATGTCTATTCCTGGTTGTTGTTAGCAATGGCGAAGAATTGGAGCTGGAGAAAGAGAACTCACTGGCCTTCCCAATACCGCGAACGACCGAGATCATTACAGTGATAGATAACGCGATTGTCATCAACTGAACAAGTCAGTGGTGCAAATTCGCATTACCCGAAGAGAAGAGCGGATGTCTCTTATGGTGTCTTACTGTTCCAAATGCCATCATGACTGGCAACTGTGAATTAGTATCGTCGTGTCTATGACGCAGTCTCTTGTAATAATTTACTTACTGTCGTCGAGGCCAATAGCTTTCGTGATGACAAGCCTTGCCCACATTCGCATTCCCATAATGATGATTATGAAGATGATGAAACCGGCGTTGATTCCAAGAGCTCTGCATTGAGCTTGGTTGAGTTCCATCGCTAAAGCTTCCCCAGTAGCTTGACGTGCAAACACAAGTAAATCGGTCATCACCATGCCCTTTGGAAACGAAGGGACGCGCGAGTCGAGCAGTTTCTGAGAAGCGTTCCACGCCAGGAGTTTCATAAGGAAGGCGGGATGGGAATTTTTAAGGGCAGCATTTTTTGAAGCCAAGGAAGCTGCAGTTTTCAAGACATCTACCGCTCGGACATTTTCAAGGGTACTCTGTCGCATTACTACATGTCACGGAGCTGAACCGGGAAACGGCTTCTATGGTTGCAAATCGCCTACCCTGCCGACGTCTAGGCAACCTTCGCCTGCTTGAAGGAACAGAGCAGCGAGTCATACAACATGTTCCGCGTGGCTGTAGCTGCTAGTGAAGCTGTTTATTGTTAAATTTGAACACCCATGGTAAGCCTCCCAACGCTTGACAATGCTTACCAACTTTTGTGGTCTCGTAATTCCTCCGACTATCTCCACAATAGTGTGGTTCTTGACCCTCATAGACGATCAAAGCCCATGCATTTGATCCTTGTATATTGGTCTAGGGCCCTCTGAAGACCGTTGATTCGCTCCATTCAAAGTGGCCTTCGTTTCTGAGGAACGGTTGGTTTGTGATTCCCGGCCCTATGGTGCTCACGCCAGTACTTGTGGGAAGATGGTCGTTTTCAGGGTGTCGAAGACGGAGCGAGTGGAGATGATCCAAGAACCAAAGATGCACGAGCGTGATGCTTAGACGTTGCTGTGGCGCATGAGCTCTATTTTACTTCTTTGAGGTCTTCCCTGTTGATCTATCCTGGGCTGATAAACACATTTAGACGCTTTTATAGGCATCGATATCCACAAGGATATCAGTGTCATTCTCGTCGAATTTAATTGCGCCTTCACAATCGAGGCTTTGGTCGCCGCGGGGGACAGATCGAGCTTGACAGTTCGAGAAGGACAGCGTCTAAGGACATGTCCAGGGGCATTCCTGAGTAAGTAGCCGCGCGTGGGCTGCTAGTCCTGGTAGGCATCCTTGTGGGCATAGCCCTCCCCTGCTTCGGCTAAAGCCACGGTCACCAGAAATCTTAAGTTGCGGAACATTGCTTTGCTTGGAATGCCTCTAGCTATCCAAAATCCAGATTTGAGCTATCAACGTCACATCTGCATGACGGGAGCGCCATGGAGCATTACGAGAGCTGCCATTGAACACAACAACAGCTCTGTGGGCTTCTGTCTCTGGGCACTCACGATGGGGCGAAGGATCTGATGCGACTGGCCGAAACAAGTCCAAACTGACTGGCTTGATGGCAAGTGCGGCGGTGCCTGAGTGAGCAGCCCAAGGAGATTCAACATCCATGAGCTGTGGACCCTTGAGCCATGTCGTGCATATGGAATCCACAATGAGGAGGCAGGGAGATTGACAGTTCGTCTAATGATTTCATCTGGTTGGCGCACATCGACAAGCGGGGAACCCCGTTGACCCTCCTGTCTCTCGGGTCGTTTTTACAGTCCGAGAAGTAGCAAAAGGCCCCTTTCTCGTATTTTGGCCTGGAGAAAGCTGAACGAATCCTTATCGAGAACAAATTTGAGAAGGTTCACAGCGTTGTGATCGATTAGCATTCGGCTAGAACAGAGTTTCGGGAAGACGTGGACTTCCCGTCAAGGTTCAAGGACATGGACAGTTGGTGATGGTTGGGTCGGTGGGTGATGTACCCGTGCTCGTCTGGAGCCACTCAAAGTCACCTCACCAGAAGCATCTTCTAGTTTCCATGCTAGAGTCGGGAAATTTACCGGCCAGCTCTCCGGGCACATGGGACGAACACAAGTGAGACAGAGCGAGAAGAGAAGACTGATGCTCATGTGATGACCAGTTGACACATGGACACCATAGCAAGTCGCGAACTATCTCCTACGATATAACAAACTTCTTTCATTCAATGCTTTTCATTTAGCCTGTGCTTTCTGGCGCTATAACTTCGTAAATGCTGCAGGAGAGCATGCTTCGGCCAGCAGGATCCGGAATCGGAGCCGTACAAGCGGGTCTCTCGGAGATGTGGATCCTACAGCACCGGGCAGCCACTGGTGGATGGTAATGTATTATGTAATCACTTCATTTATCCGGACTTTTGCCTAACGCTTTCTGCCAGCCGGCTCCATCTGGCATGCGACAGATTTGTCTCGGAGGCGCCTTCTCCTTTCTCGTTTGGTGCAGCTCTTTCCTTCACGCGGCCTCTCACTCACGCGACGTCGTTTCTCAACTTCAACGTCGACAACCAGATATTGTGTTTCCCCCGATTTGGTCCCGCATCAAAAAAATGACAGCTCCTCACGATGTCCACATTCAATGGTCTTGTCGCAGAGTTTCCTGACATTCGCAGTAAGTCCTTGCTGACGAAAAAGTAGCATCACTGTGACCCTGGGGCCCGCGTGATAGCTTCGCGTTCACCCGCTGCCTCTCACCCCGACGCGCCTGTTCCCTCGAAATTTCGTTGCTAATTGCGTTGCAGTTGACTTCTTCCGGAAAAATGCCGGCCATCATCCGCCACTCGCATGCTTCCTGAGCCATATCCACAGCGACCACCTCGCAGGGTTGGAAAGCCTCCGCTCTCCGTTTGTCTACTGCTCCGCAGCCACGCGGGAGATGCTCCTCCGTCTCGAACGTTATCCCTGTCGCATCAACTACGCCAAGGGTATTCTGGAGGCTCGCGTGCAGACGTACAAGCATCTCAAGAATCTCCTCAAACCGCTGCCCCTGGATACGCCAACCACCCTCGAGCTTGCTCCCGGAAGATGCATTCAAGTCACTTTGCTCGATGCAAACCACTGCCCCGGTTCTGTAATGTTCCTGATCGAGGACATCCATCACGCTGTTCTCTATACGGGTGATATCCGAAGCGAACCGTGGTTCGTCAATGCCGTCGCCAGAAACCCAGCAGTCGTTGAGTACACCTGTGGCATCAAGACGCTTGACAAGATCTACCTCGACACCTCTTTCATCCAGAACGTACCGTTTCAAACAAAGGCCAATGGCATCGCGGAGCTGCTGCGCAAGGTGGCCTTGTATCCCGACGACACCATCTTCCACATCCAAGCATGGACCTACGGGTACGAGCAAGTCTGGATCGCCTTGTCCAAGGCCCTGAGATCCAGGATCCATGTGGATGACTACAAGATGCGCGTATTCTCTTCCTTGACCAGCAAGGCCTCGAACGATCGCTTCAGCTCGTCCATACATCTGTGCCCTGAGGCGCCGGCTTTGGCTGGTTACATATGCGGCAATACACCCCATCCAGGTTGTCTCACACGGGACGAGCACGTTCGGCTTCACAGTTGTGAGAGAGGCAACTTTTGCTCTGTTGCTCGAGGATCAAAGGTCGTTTCCATCCAACCCCTTGTCGCTCATCTTTCCAACGGAGCCGAGATTGCCGAGGTCGGTGTCGGCGGGGGCGGAGACGACCTGGAGCGGGACGCGGAGCTGGACACGCTGTCGTCCGCCGACGTCGAAGCCGTGCTGGCCCTGCTCAAGGAAAAGGGCGATCTTACTCAGGAGTCAGGGTCGCTGCTCCGGGAGCTTCTCGAAACTGGGGTAAACACCGGGCGGAACATGTCTCTCGACATCGATATCTCATCTTTTGGAGAGAAGAACGAAGCAGCAATCCTCGATGCCTTCCGGTCGGTTGGGCAAAAGAGACAACCACCCAGCTCTAGTTTCCTCAGCACGGGAACCGATTCCGAGCTACCCTTGCCGAAAACTATCACTTTTCCTTACTCCCGGCACTCATCCTACCAAGAGCTCTGCGACCTCGTCCGCCTATTCCGACCGAAAGATGTCTGGCCTTGCACCGTCAATCCCACAGACTGGGTCAGGGATAACATCACCATCCATTCTCTATTCGGCAACTTTTGCTCTGGTGATAGCTTCGCACATGACCTCGAAATGGAAAGGTTCGCCAGCCGGAATGCGGGGCCGCTCGAGCAACGGGTGTCTCAAAACATTGACACCAGTCAACCCTCTGAGGGTGACATTGACATGCCAACGTTGCATTTCTCGCAAACAGATCACGCAGCCGAACCCGAGACAGCCGTTCAAGAACTCGAAAGGACCGTGAATAATGCGACCGCCGGGTCCGTGACGTCGCAACCGCCCATCCGGTCGGGACGGGGCTGTTCAGACGGAGTGGGCCGGAAAAGCCAAGAGTTTTCCGTCGCCGGCACTTCGAAGAGCAAACCATCGTCGTCTCGTGGAGTTTCAAGCGTACGAGCGGATGCATATTTGAACATGGCGAGGAATCTTGTTGGGGGCGAGTGGACCCCGATCGGTTTGCTGTCCACCTTTGACCATCATACAACGCTTGATAAGGAGCTAGGAGGAAGATAGAAACTTGCCGGCGTCTCACTTTGTAGATACCCCGCACCATATCGCATCAAAATAAGGGACATAATGCTTAGAGACTATGATTATCATTGACGATTGGTTCAGCTCAGTTGATGAGCTCTGAGGACTACGGATCCAGGCTCGCAGCGCTGCTGCATCCCAGCCTTGCACCAAGTGGTACACACACACCTCCGCCCAAACAGAGGAGATGTTTTTCGCTCGTCGACGCACTTCTACTGTGGACGCAGCGCGCCGGCCTCCGATACACCCCATCTTCCATGGATATACTGCCGCAAGCTCTTTCCCCAGAACGCGAGCGGCACAGCGATGCCACCCACCACAAGTAAGATCGCGCCCAGCTCGAAACTGGCGCCGAGGTAACCCTGTGACTTGAGCCACGGGGTGACAGCATAAGATGTTGCGAAACTCAACATGTATCCACCTCCTCCGACAATGATCATCGCCGGGGCGGCCCAGCGGGGGAAGGCTTCGGTGACCCAGAGTGTGGAGGCGATACCGTACGCCGCGGCGCTGAAAGCGTTCAAGACATAGGAAACAAAGATCCAGATAAAGTTCCACTTGTAATTTACCGTGAGGCCGTAGACGAATACGCTGCCTGCGCCGGCAAGCACAGCGGGTAGGAATGCGATGAGATAGTGCTCCGCATCGCGTATGCCGCCGTTGCGGAGTGTGAGGCGCCGAGCAACCCGGGATGTCAAGATAGTCGACACGGGCCAGGCAAGGAATGATCCGATTGCTGCAACGGGATTCACCATAGAAATGACGCGCTCGGGAAGGTTGTATGGCGGTTGCGCCATCACCATCGCGTACGTCTCGCCGATGAAGATCATGGCGCCGAAGTTGAGGGCGTTTAGGATGGCAACCCAGAAAACGAGGGGGTTGGCCGCGCACAGCAGTGTCTGCAGGTAGCAATTCCACATCTCTCTGAAGCCGGCACCGCCCTTGCGAACTCCCCACTGACGCACCATCGTCGACCACATCGTCTCAGGAGGGGGCACTTCGGTAACTGCGGCGATGGCAGCAGCCTTGCCGCCCGGGATGGCTTCCCAGTCATCGTACATCTGGATCTTCTCCGAGCCTCCTTGTACAAGGACGTGGCCGTCAAACGCTATGGCCGGTCGCACGAAGTAGGTCTCGGGGAAAAAGAAGAAGACGCAGACGAGGAGGGCTAGGCAGGGAACCACCCAGGCTGTGTAGAAAGCCCTCCATCCGGATTCAGAGAGAGCAGTGACACTTGGTAGCGAGAGAAGGCCGAGACCACATCCCACGCTCCAGAAGAAGCCCAACGCGTTCGGTCGCTCGTCAATGAAAGTGAGATCAATCACCATGAGCATTGCCTAAGCCAAAGGTTAGCCCAAGTTTCGATGAGGAGCGTCGTCTTGAACATACAGCGCTCAAGCTCAAGCCGGCAGAAAACCCCTGCAGACTCAGCGCTGCAAGAAGCTGGTAGAAACCGGAGGCGTTCGCCGCAAGGACGGTGGCAACAGTCAAGCAAACCGAAGCAAGGAGGAACACCGGCCGCCTTCCCAAAGCCACTGACAACGGAATCCAAAAGAAGGCACCGAGGCCAAGGAAGATGGTACTGGGCGTCGAGACGAGGATATTCAACGGGTATTTGTCAGGTTGCTGCGACGTGTTAGTCTACACCGCTGTGGTCAAGATAGCTTCCAGCGACTAACCCCTGCGTTGAACTCGGCAGCAAGCGAGCGATACATCAGGCTAGCAGCCTGTGTTTCCATCATGGAAACCACCGAATACAGCGCGATAACACATAGAGCGACGATTCGCTTTCTAGGGCTCCAGTTAAGCGGATCGTATGGCGAGTTGCTGGGCATGGGCAGCTTGAGCGTCTTTCCATCGGACGTGATGAGGTAGATGCTGCCGGCGAGGTCGGCCGAGACCGGCCGTTGGCTGGCACGGGACGAAGTCGTCGAACTCATGTTTGTAGTATATGGTCGGTGAGTCGACCGAGCTGTAGGAAGACAGAGACAAAAAGAGAGATAGAGAGAGAGACTCAAGAGAGCGAACGCGATATAACTGTAGTAACCCAAAGGTCAAATTAAAGATGGCCGGTGTGCTGCCAGAACAACTACCCGTAAAACCCCAACATCATTGTCTGAAGAAAATACCAAAACGGCAGACCACATCTTTTTGAATAAGGCTCGAAAAGTTTGTTTTTGACATGGCAGGAAGGCCACGCCGTCCCTGGGCTGGCGGTCTGCGGGAGGCTCGGTGGCAGCTGCGACAATCACTGAACGATTTGGGAAGCGTCAAAAAGTCTATTGGAATTAACAACTCTAGCGCCAAGGAGACCAGCAGACTCAAGGTAGGGTGAAGAAAGTAGGGCTGATTGCTTGCTCCCCGCCGCCATCTGAAACTGGCGCCATGGCCCCTGGATGAGGCTATTCGCTGTTGTGGGATGCCCCCTGGCGCCCGTAGCTGCGTCTCATTGTATCAAGAGAGAGACAAGAGAGGATGGGTGTAGGGAGACAAGATGGCTCGCCCCAGTCGGGGGGGTTCGGCGGGGGCAGAGAGTCTTTCGTGTTTGTTTGCAGTAAACACAACTACGACGACGGGGTGCAACGCCGCCGAAGAGACGAAAGTTTATGTGCCCGACAGTGACCAGAACTGCCTCCCCCAGATGAAAAGAGTATGCCCTGCCCGTTGACTGATCACATACAGGTTCGTGCCCGAAGCCTAAAGTTCTGGCAACTCCGGACGGGCAGCAAATTGAGCCTGGCGGCCCCTGCTTAGACGACGGGCGACTCGCCAAAAGCGTTTCAAGCGGAAGTTTATTCACGACCTTTCAGAGGCTTCAGAGGTGCGCTAGTCTGCAGTCTCTTCATATTGCAACGCTGTCGATATTGTGATGGCCCCGCGCAGATGGCATCATGACGCCAAGGCTTTTCTACCTGCTCGGAATGTGCAAACGAAGTCGGCCTGGGTCTGCCTGTCGGCACCATCCGTGCCAGTCGGCGTTTGCAGCACTCGATGTTTCGCCCGAACCCGTCCCGCCTGCTGGCGATGCAGAGAAGCGAGTTGAAGCTGCGAGGGAAGAAGGCTAAGCGAATAGACATGAGATGTTCTGCTCGCGGTCAAAGACTCAATCTCTTGTGAGTGTGTGTTTTCTGCTCGATTAATCTCGCGAAGGATATCCCAAGTAGTCGGCGATAGGACGTGTCCGAGTGCCTCCATCTCATGCACAGCATGCCCGTTTCTGCACGTAGTACGCACTCAACACCACACCACCCGCTATCTGTTTCTCATTACTCAGAAGTTGCATCGCGAGACGGCACGCTAACCTTGAGTCCATCCATCGGCCGAGTCTGGAGGAGCAGCGGGTTTCAGGACATGTTGTTCGTCGCTTCTGCGTTGTCTTTCTGGCACTGGCTGTAGGCGAGGTAGCATCAAAAGGGCAACCGACTGGGCGAACGGACATTCTGCTGTGCGGAGAAGTCCATCTTCTGACCAAGGGTTCAACCATATCTCCATTTGGATCGAGAGATCAGTTGCATGCTGCGTACTGTCTGCTAGCCACCAGAACCAAAACCTCGCCAACGGGCCAAGCATTCATCAAGCCACAGACTTGGCTAGACCCGGGCCGCCTTTACCCACATTCCTACGTCTGACGGGTGTTCACTGGAGCGTCGGAGGCTCACCCCGCGAGCGCAAGTAAGAAGCGCACCGGATGAGGCCCCCGCATTGGCGGACGGAAGCTCGGGGAGTTAGCAGCCTATGACCGTCGTTGGGGGCCGCCGCCAGCCTGGGTGCGGAGGCTTTTCGCGGGATGGGTTGGATTGATGCAGAGGCACCAGACCAGACCCCAATCAAGCACCACCCATCCAAGATTACCAAGCGGCGAACAGGTGGCGTGTGTAGCCGCACGAAACACAGGCAATGAAACCAGGAGGCAAAGGCAAAAGCAGTATCAGCAGTCTGCTATTTTGACGTTGGCGGGAAGAAGACGCGTTGTGCCGGTAGGTTCCCCGTGTCCGTGTCAAATAAACACGCCATTTGGTGCTGCAGCGTCAGGCGGTAACATTTAAAACCTATGTTCAACGCCGCATCACTTTCGTATTCTGGTATGTAGGCTTACGCGCCTCGTGATGTTTGCCACTGAAAATACCTCGACGCCTCATCTCAGAACTGTGTATATCCGATTCTTCAGCCCTGGGCGTCGTCACCTCCATCCGTTGTTGTTCTTCAATTGGTCGACATCGCGTGCCCAACTCTGTAAAGTGCTCTCCAGACGGGGGCTGCTACGTTGCAGCATTATCCCGCAGGTAAATATTAGCGATTGATTCACATCCCTTTCGGTCCTGTAAGCTCTTCGGGTCCGTCTCAGCCGGTGTACTTGCCAGTCATGTTCGCATCCGAAAACGTCCCAAGCTCAATAGCAGTCTTCAATTATCAATGCGGTGCAAGACGTCGTAATGGCGTACGAAAAGGTTTTTGTGATGCTTCGACTCTGTGACGATCACATGCAACCCGCCATCCTGGGGGGCGCGATTCAACAGGTCTTATCGCCATCTTTGAACTGCGGCGCAATGCATCCCGAAGTCCAGGGCCTGGATTGACACGGGACGGTGCATTGGACCATTGGACATGGGCATACTATGTAGGGGCAACCAGCATCGAGACGACTAGAGATGGAGGCCAAGGGCCGTTTGCTGGGAAAGATCGGCAAGATCCCGAACATCAGCCAGCTGGGACACGGCCATGGGAAAACAGAAATGCCTCCAGAGAGAAGAAGCCAAAGCCGCCGCCGCCGCCGCCGCCGCTGTGGTTTCGGTGTCCATGCTCGTCCCGTACGCGACCCAAACTTTTCCTGCCAACGGCTCGTCGCCCAGCTTTTCCCAGTGAGTTCTGAGGACAGTACATAGCTTGGAGAGTGAAGCATGGGGGCCACACGGCGCGCCTGCATATGAGGAGGAGCTTGTACCGATACGTCCATGGCGCGGACACAGCAGCCACTGGGAAGAGGGAATCAGAGCAGGGATGCGAGCGTGGGCGCTGGAACAAACGGCCTGTCTGGCCGAAGAGGCCCTCTCCATTCTGGCGGACTCTGGCCAGTCTGCGTGAAGAGCGACACTCCGCATATTAGCCGTGGCGCGGGTTCGCGGCCCGGCGGACAGCACACACGGAGGTTTGATGTTTCTCGTGGACCAATGTAGCCCGTATCGCCCGTATTGGCCGCGTCGACACCCCCGGCTTGGGGGTCATTTCACCCGGCGATTTGGCGATGGTGCAATGAGAAGCAATCTATCTCATTGCAGACGGGGTCGACGGACCCTCTTGCTCCCCTCCTCCCCTCGTGAAGCGCCGAGATGCTCGGGGTGCAGTGCGGTGCTTAGCCAGAACCAGAAACAGAACGGGCGGGCCCAAGCTGTCGGCCCAGAGTCCGTTAAATGCGGCCACGCTGATTGATGCCAGGGTCTGGGCTGGACTGGGGATGGGAATCGTGGAATCATGGAATAAGATGCCGATGGAAGAATTGTGGGAACATTCTTGTGCACCCCCCATCATGGATGGATGCAGATAAAGGCTTCGTGATGCCCCAGAGTACTCACACACCGGATGGTTTGTTCTAGTTGGAAAAGGTCTGCTGTTCTTGTTGTCTCTCCGTACCAGCTTTACTTCATCTTCACGCTCACCACGTCTACAACAAGACGCAATCCATTTGTTGTTTTTTCTTCTCGGTATCCTACGTCCGCTGCCTCTGGCTTTGCCCTGTTTGGGACGGTCACGAGGTGTCATTCTGCACTCAATTCGGCACTACAACCGCTGTCAAGAAAATCCCCCGAAGGGCTGCCTCTGGACTAGGCCTGTTCCTGCGCCGCTGAGGTTCCCGTCCGCGTCTTTTGTGGTTGACAGGCTGGCTGGACTGGCTTTTCCACCACTTGGGGATCACCAAACCGTTGAAGAATCCGGGGCGTTGTGGTGTGTTCGTGGCATCACGAGACGGGTCGCAACATATAAGAAGAGGATTATTACGACGGACGGGGTTTACTGCGCGTCGCCCGGTCGGCTCGGGGTCGAAGACGATTGGATTGGATCTGATTTGCCCTGGTCAACAACTCCCGAAATTGGATTCGAGGAACACTTGGTCCGACACCGTTATTACACCATTTCCACTCATCAGTCGGCAGCTGACTTTTTGTCTCTGCCATTACCTACCCACTTACGTATCAGTCGAGACCTTGCTTCTTTCTGTTGGCTGACTGCAGCACGGCACACGACTTGAGGTACTGATGGATGCAGAGCATCTCTACTAGCCACAGGAATTACCAGGAGCAGGAGATACAGCAACTTCTGCGTACGTTCATCTCAGACTTTGGGCAACAACGGCAGCTCGGATGATGAAGGCCCGCTGGGCCGCTGGCCCCACTGAGGCGCCCCCCGCAAATGCAAATGCAACTGGGGAGGGCGGAAAAGGAGGAGAAGGGGGTGGTGTTGTTGTTGGTGGTGGTGGTGGGCAGGAAATTGGGGGAGGGGGAGGGGGATTTGGAGATGCAGAAGTACATTTACATGAACATGATTATGGACATGGACATGCCGGCATCTTCTCACCCTCAGCGACCCTGACCGAGAACCTGGACAACTTGTCGAATCATCCAGCAGCTGGTGGCAACACAACATCAGCTTCCGCTGCTGCGTCTGTCAACAACAAGCCACCACCCTCCAGGCCGAGTCTGGGGAAGAAGGGTCGCGGGGGTCATTCATCTGGGTCTGGGTCTGGATCTATCTCCATCTCTTCTCGTGGTGGTTTGGGCACAGGAACATCATCCCCAAGCTCCTCTCGCAGAACATCCGCCCGCATTCTTAAGACCTCCCCGCCGTCATCTGCCGCCGCGTCCCGGGCCACCTCCGTCTCCCCTACCACCGTATTCTCTTCTTCCACCAACACCACCACAACCTCACCCTCTCCCGTGTCTGCGGCCACCACTGCTGCAACCTCGGCCGCGACGACGCGCTCGTCGACTGTGACTCCAACTGGAGCAGCAGCAGCAGCAGCAGCAGCAACACCAGCAGCAAGCCGCAAGGTCTTCCCCAAGAGCATGGAGCCTCCCGTCGTCTCATTCTACGGCGCGGAGCCCATTCCGCTCCCGTCGCGCTTCGCCGGCGTCAAGAAGCGCCTCATCGCCGGCCACGAAGCCGCCGTCGAGGCTTCTTGGCGCCGCCTCCTCGACGCCCTCAGGACCGAAATCGCCGACATCCAGACCAAGGGCTCCGATCTCATCCCCTCCATCAACTTCACCGACATCAACGACCCCGTGCGCGTCGAGGCCTTCGCCCACCGCCTGCGCAGGTATGGCGTCGCCGTCATCAAGGGCGTCGTCTCTCCCACCGACGCCCAGAGCTGGGTGCAGGAGACACACGAGTATCTAGACAAGAACCGCGAGTTCAAGCCGCCGGCGCTACACGACCCGACCTGCATCGACCTCTTCTGGACGCCGGTGCAGGTCCGCGCCCGCGCGCATCCCAACATGCTGCGCGCGCAGAAGTTCGCCATGTCCTTCTGGGAGTCGACGGACGATCTGCACATCACGCGCGCCCCCGTGAGCTACGCCGATCGCCTGCGCATCCACAACGACAAGCTGGGCGCCGTCGGCCAGCAGAACGGTAACTCGGCCGCCGACTCCCTCAACGCCAGCGCCGTCATCGCCCAGATCGACAGCGGCAGCCTGGAGCGCTGGGAGCCCGACGGCTACGGCCGCGGCGGCACCTACGAGGCCGTCTTTCGCGGCGACTGGGAGTCGTACGACCCCTGGGACCCGGCCGGCCGCGTCGGCGCCACGACGGACCTGTACAACGGCGCCGGCGCATGCAGCATCTTCCGCATGTTCCAGGGCGTACTGGCGCTCACCAAGGTCGAGCAGGGCATGGTGCGCGTCCTCCCCTCGCCCAAGCTCGTCGCCGCGTACTTCCTGCTCCGGCCCTTCTTCTCACCGAAACGCGGTCCGCCGGAGCAGCCGGACGGCGGCAAGGCGGATCAATGGGCGGCCTACCTCGACGCGTCGAACTGGACGCTCGACCCGGAGCCCAACACCATCATTCACGGCGCCGTTCCCGGCCACGCGCAGCGTATCACGGAACGATGGCACCCGCATCTGCATCTCCGGAGGAGCCTGGTGTCTCTGCCCAGCATGCAGGCGGGCGACTATGTAATCTGGCACTGCGACCAGGCCTACTCAATAATCACGGGTGGCACGAGACTCGGCGTCCCGCCCTCACTGCAGAACGAGTCTAACGAGCTGTCCCTCTTGACTTACACCCCCGTGTGCCCGTTAACCCAGACCAACGCGCTCTTCCTCGCCCGCCAGCGGAAGGCCTTCCAAACCGGGCAGCCGGGACCGGACTTTGATACCCTGTTCGCCCTGGGCAGCGAGGCCTCGCACCAGGACCGTCCCGGTGCCAAGGAGGTCGAGGAGTACGGTGGAGTCGACGGCCTCAGGGCCATGGGTCTGGCGCCGTACGACGTCGAGCCCGCCGGCGCATCGCCCAAGAGGGAGCTGAACGGGGGTGGTGATGCGATGGACATTGACGACGAAGAGGGCCTACGCAACAAGTCCAGGACGGAGTCGGAGCAGGAACTTCTGAGGCTCGCCAACATCATCCTGTTCCCCAACCGCTACGACTTTTACATCCCGACGAACGGGAACGGCACGCGGAGCAGCGGTGACCGGACGCCGCGCGCGCAGGGAGCGCCTCCCAAGACCAAGGTGAATGGGGCAAAGAGCTGACGGCGTTGGTTGAAGGGGCGGTGGCGGCGTGGCGGTAAGCGTCTTTCGTCGGGCAGAGACGACGAGGATGAGGACGAAGACGATGAGCATGAGCCGGAGACCGTTGTTGAGACCGAGACCGTGGCCTCCAAGGTTAACGAGAAGGATACCATAACAGTCACGATCACCGCGGCGGATGTCTAGATTGCGTTTTTCTTACCATGATACCCTGCAGTCTGGCCATCCGTCGGTCGGATTGAGAGAGAGACGGAGAAAGGATGTAGAGAGCGAGGAGGAATTTTGTGAGACCGCCCCCTTCAACGTGACGCTGGAAAGCAAGCAAGCAAGCAGACATGTATGCGCAGACGATGATGATGATGATGACGGAGACTCGACGTTACGAGACGGGATCTGTCGAGGATAGATCGCGATTAGATGTAGTGGAAACAGTCGACGATTGGTACGTGTAGTACCTAGACTATCAGACAGATACACACATATTGCATTGATGGAGCTTGGCAGGGCCCGCTTTGAGGCCGCGATGCATTCTCTTTTTTGCTGTTACCAATTTCCATTTTGTTTTCAATTTCGTCGGTTGGTTGAGACTTTCGGACGAATTATCGCAATTGGCATCAACGGTCAAGGTGACTAGTGCCTAGTAGAGGAGGATCACAAGCTGCAAGCATGGGAGGCTTGGTTTTGAGTCCCGGCCGGGACGTTGCCGGCTCAGTGTTAGACAGGGACCGGGACGCATTCCCGGTTCACCAGTTCTCGAGACGGACCACCGCCGGCCCCTGCTTTGCCGCCAATTCTCAACCGGCAGAGCATATCTCGGGCTGTCAATTGATCCCGTGTGACTCGTTGGTCGTCATCCACGCCCTTTATGAGGTTGGAGGTGAGATAGGAGAAACGAGTATATAGTTTTCGGTTCTCTCACGCAGCGCCTTGTTCCGCAGTAATATGTGTTTGCTTGTGAACATCTACAACACCACCATACATAACACCAATCAATACTACAAACACGGAGGCCGCGCGCGGAGCCATCGCCGCACATACAGGTACCCACGCGGCGCGCTCCCCCGCGGTCTGCTCCCGGTTTCCATTTGTTGCCAATCGGCTTTCCGGTCTGTCATTATCTTCCCTTGATCCGAGCTCTGACCGGTCGGTGCCCATCGTTCGTTTCTGTTGCGCGCCAGCGAGGAAAAAACCCCTCTCGGTCTGGGTCCTATCTTGGCCTCTTAGCGTTCTGGCGTGACCCATAACGCGACGGAAAGTACGTAATGAAAGCTCACGCCAAAAAAGAGGAACCTCGTCCAGGTCGAGTGCCGCCGCCGAGTGCACGCGGCGCTCCGTGATAGCCAATTCCCCGGATGTGGGTGGCACTTGGGGGCACTGGCTGGACTACCAGGACTGGACATCAAGTTGGCAATATGGTCAAGGGTCCTTGGGATTCCGGTGCCTGAAACTCACTCCACTGTCGTCTGATTTTGCTATCGTTCTGGAAGCCTTCTGGCTGCGTCTTTCATTGGCAGAGAGCCCGAGACTTGGCAAGTCCAACATGATATTGTGCGGGAGTACTCTACTCTGTACGGTCAGCCCTTGTCTCTTGAAAGTCTCTTCTTCTTCCCAGCTCTGCTCTGCAGCAGGGCGAAGAACCTGAGCGGCAGCAAATGCGCCCTATGCAGCCTGCAGCCAGCGAGTCAGTCCCGACATTCCCGCCAAACCACGATGGGGAGGGCGCCATGCCGTGCTGGGTTTGGCCGGTCGGGGTTCTACCCGCTTTCTATGTTCCTGTGCAGGATGCCCTGGAACGCTCTGCCAAATGCCACCGCAAATCATCCCGCCCCCTGTTGCAAGACCTGAACTGAAGGTCTTTCAGGTCCTTCAATACCTACCTCACTGCCGGTATGCATGTTCAGGTTCCGGGAGATAGACATGTTCGTTCGTTGCCGCTTGCTGCTGTCAGCAGCAACAGCTAAAAAGCCTGATGTGCCATCTTGCCAAGCAAAAACATGCAACGCTACACACCATTGTCGGGGTGGCCGCCGGCCCAGCACGCGGTCAATTATTATCTTTCGGCAGTGTGGCAGCCAAGCAACCAAGGGATTGCGCCCCAAGTTTTGCCTCTCATTTTGTCTCTGGAGTCTTACTCCAAGGCTCCAAGGGCCAGCGACGTCCGTCGGATAGTGGCTTGTTTCTCCATGTTCAAGTGAACGACCATTGGAAGAATCCGACGTCGGATGGTCTCGACCCATTGCCAAGCCTGACAGACTGGTGAACGGGCCAAAGGCTTGACATGATGGCCGAGGTCCTTTCCTCGGCGACGATTGGGCGATCCAGGAAGCCGAGAGACGCGGAAAATGCTTGTCTGCGTGGGACTGTTCCCATCGAAACAAGATACAGCAGTACCTGATATTACATCGGAGATTTTTACTGTTTACATGTACACACTGCCCTTGTCTCTCGGATCAGTGGCTATCGTCGGCAACCGATTGACCATTCTTCATCGTCTTACCCCAATGTTTGATGTGATTCTCATGCAATTGATGCCGCTGGTATCTCATCAACGGTGGGACTGCGGCGTTCTCGAACTATCCTAGCTCGGCCGTTCCGACAAGATTTGGACTAGCCTAGCCTTCGACACGACTGCAGGGGAAAGCGTAAGGTAGGTCAGATGGCTTCTTCCTACGCTTGTTACGAACACCCCAGTGATTCATTCATACCTCTCAGTGGTCGCATATGAACAGACTTTAGACTCCAGGTGCCCTTGCATTGGTGTACACAACCACCATGACGTTGGCTTCGGCTTGATCGTCAGGGGCGTACCAGGACGACAAGGGACAGGCCCTGTTCCTGTCACCATTGGCTTTGAAGATTGTGAACGCCCTATTTCAGTCTTGCAACTTTATGTACCTCATCTCGATCCGTCTGCCCTTGCATGCTATCACGACGTGCCCTGTGATGATGTCTCCTTTTGACAGGCCACCCGGGGTGTTTCCGTACAAGTCACTGCTATTACGACCCGTTATGCATAGATAACAGTTAACTAACCCACTTAGGCGCTAGGCGGCTAGGACAGGATATTTATACTATAGGATTATAGGAATAATAAGGACTCACTTAAATATAGAAGAACTATAATATAAGTTATATAATAATAAGATAAAAGATTAGATCTATACGCTAAAAATATAGAAACTATACTTAATATAAATAAAGTCTATTAAGACTAAGAATAGTAATAAGAATAGTAATACTATTTAGGACTTATATATAGTAAGACCTTAAGTTTAGCTTATAGTTAGACTTTTATAGCTCTTTAGTAATTAACTTAGTATTTATCCTTAAGATACTCTTAGCTTATTTTTACTATAAATTACTTATTAAACTTAAGACTAATCACTTTAATCTCTAAAAACTTAATCTATTATTAGCTTATAACCTATAACTTAAACTATAACCTAATATACTATTAGAATATATTAATCCCTAGCTTCTATTAGTAAACTTTACTATTAAATAGCTAACTATAATACTTTAATTACTCTTATTTAGTAAGTTAATTATTAATACTTATTAATAGTAAGAATAATAAAAATATCTTTATATACCTCTACTAAGTTACTTACCTTAAATAGCTCCTTTTCCTCCTAATAGCTTACTAAAAGCCTAGCTAAAAAACTTAAAAGAGCTTTAATAGTAATAAACTTAGATAATAAAATCACCCTTAAAAAAGAAACCTATAATAAACTTTAAACTTAAGTTAAGAAAAAAGATAATAATATTATTAAGGTCTAAACTATATATAATAAAACTACTAATAAGCTTTAAAACTTTAAGTAAATAATTTAAGAACTTAATAATAAACCTTAGAAGCTTATAAACCTAAAAAATAAAATTACCTATCTAAGAAAATAAGGTAGTAATCCCCTTATATAAGAATTATAAAATAAAGTTAATACCTTTTAAGCTACTACTAATATTATTACTACCCCTATAAGAAGATAATAAAAACTTAAGCTTAATAGCTTTATTACTTATAATAATACTTAAAAATAACTTAAGTTATTCCTTATTTAAATCTAAACCTATTAAAACTTCTACTATAGTAACTTTACTAATTAGATAGAGAAAGTTATTTATATAACTACTTACTTTTATAAATAAGCCTTTAAGTAGTTTAAACCTATCTAAAAGGAATTCCTTAAGTATAAAACTTTAAATAAATACTTTATAGAAATATATAATATCTATAATAGTTTTTAAAAATTTAAAGATACTTTATAATCCCTCTTTTAAAACCTAAATAAGAAATACTAAACTAAATATAACCTTATATAGTTATAATAGACTAAATTAGCTAAAAAGTATACTACTACTTTTAGGTAGCTTAGTATTCAACTAGATCTCACTAAAGAAACTAAAATCTTTATATTCTACTAAAGACTTAAAGATAATATTAAGAATAAGATTATTGAGTTAGATAAACTTAAAGATTTCCTCTAATATACTAATATAGCTATTAAAATTAATAACTAACTCTTTAAATAAAAAAAGAAAAAAAGCAAAAGATAATAAAGAGCTAACTCTAAATATAAATACTAATAATAACTATAGTATAAGTTTAATAATTAATAAAATAATAATTAACTATATAACAACTAGAATAATATTTATTAAAGTACTACTTATAGATAATATAGCAGACCTATAGATCTTAGTATAATAATTAAGCTAAATAATAAGAAACCTTAGAACCTTAAGTGCTATAACTATAATAAATAAAAATATATTACTAGAGATTATAAACAGCCTAAGAAGCTACCTTAGAAACTAATAGCTAAGCAACCCTAATAAGTTAATATAATTGCAAAAGCATTATATATATCCTAATTATAGACTAAATACTATAATAATAATTACTAAATTCACCTTAATAATAAAGAAAACTTAAGATACTATCCTCTTAAGCCTAAAACCTTAGCTATAATATACTATAATAATAATGAGATCGCTAGAAAACTAATAGAATAACTTAATAAGATATTATAAATATAATAATTTAAACCTACTAGTAACCTATCTGCTATACGTAAACAAAAGCTAGAAGAAGATAACAAAAAAAAACTTAAACACCTTTAGATAGCTAAAAACCTATACCTAAAATAAATCTAAAAAAAACCTTATAACCCCCTATAGAAATAATAACTTAAAACTATACTTCCACACATAAAACAAAAAAAACATATATATAGAAACCCTACTAAAATTAAGTAAATTAACTAAAAACTTAAGGAATAAACTTAAAGAAAAACTCCCTAAAGACCAATTAGTAAAAAATCTAAAGAAGAACTAAAATATCAATATAACCCCTTAATAAAATAATAACTCCTCAGTATAACTAGTAACTAAACTTTTAGAGAAGGTAAAAGCTCACCCTATAACTTAAATAAACTCCACAATATTACTTAATAATATACTTAAATAGAGATTACTTATAGGTTCACCCCTAGTATAAATAACTCTAGCTCTAAAGAGAAATCTAAAAACTAAAAAAATAAAATTAAGTAACTCCTAAAGTACTAAGAAATTAATATATTTTAAGATAAACAATAGCACTATTTTTATAGTACCTTAATAGACTAATAAGACTAAAATTATACCCTTTAGCTATATATAAAAAACTACCTTATACTAAAAAGTAACTATTAATTTTATTAAACCCTCTTTTAGCCTTAATATTTCTATAATAAGTATAAAGAATATATAAGAGATAAATATAACTACTACTTCTACTCCTAAAAACTTAATAATAAGCTTATTTAAGAAATCTACTTAATAGCTAAAATAATTAGATAGATAATAATAGCTTTTAAAAAAAGGATTATAACCTTCTAACTAAGCTTTTAATTTCCTATAAGATACTAATATAATAATAATATAAAGTAGAATAAATACTAGCATAATAAATACTAAATCTATTACTAAGAAAAAGCTTATATATAGAGAATTATAAAAAATAGATTAAAACCCCCTCAGATTAGAATCTATAAAAATAGCCTTATTAAAGTAATATAAAAAAGAAAATAAATTACTTACTTAAAATAACTAAAGTAGTTAAAAAACTAAACTTATTTATTAATAATAAATTATAATAAGTAATAAAAAAGAAATCTATCTACTAAATATTATAAAAATATAAAAATAATATAAAACTTAAAATTACTATTAATAATAAAATAATATTTATACTAATTAATAGTAGAGCTAAAGTAAATTTTATTACCCTTTAAGCTATTAATAAGCTAAAAGTATAATAAAGAGGGAAAGAATAACTATATATTTTATATATAATAGAAAGAGAAGAATTTAAGTATAAAGGAAGTACTATTTATAATAAAACTATACCCCTTAAGATAAATTACTTAGATTAAAAAGAAAAATCTAATTTAATATTACTAATATAAAAATATATAATATAATATTAAGACTATTTTAACTATAAATAAATAACTTATAAATAGATTAAAATAAAAGCTAACTCTATTAAAACTATAATAACTTAATCTTTAAGTAGTTTTATTAAAATTAAGCTTTAAATAAGCTAATATAATAAGAAATAGCAAAATAATATATTTACTACTTTAAAATAAAAAAAGCTATATTATAACTATTAATAATAATAGATCTTAAATAAAAAAAAGATCTATTTCTATCTATCCTAAAAGAATATAAAGTTTATAAGAAACTTTTTATAGCTAAATTAGAAACTAAACTATCTAAATATACTAACTTTAACTATAAAATTCCCCTTAAAGAAAGAAAAGAACTATAATTTAATAAAATCTATAGTCTTAACTTAATTAAAATAGAAGTATTAAATAAATACTTTAAAGAAAACTTTAAAAAAAGATATATTAAACCCTTAACTTTACTAATAAGAAGTTTAATCCTATTTATATTAAAAAAGAATAATAAACTATAATTATATATTAACTATTATATACTTAATAAAATAATAATAAAAAAATATTACTTATTACTACTTATTAATAAAATAAAATAACTCCTCTATAAAACTAATTAGTTTATAGCTCTTAACTTTAAAAGTACTTATAACTTAATTAGAATAAAGTAAAAAGAAAAATAAAAAACTACTTTTAAGATATATAAAGGATATTTTAAGTACTTTATTATACTTTTTAGTCTTACTAATACCTTTATAATATTCTAAAATATAATTAATTTAGTCTTATATAAATATATTAATATCTATATAGTTATTTATTTAGATAATATCTTTATATTCTTACTAACGCTTAAGAAATATAAAGAAGATATCTATAATATCTTATAAACCCTCTAAGAAGCTAAACTTCTAGTTAAACCTAAGAAAAATAAATTTTATACCTAAAAAATAGAATACTTTAAATTTACTATTACTCTTAAGGAAATTAAAATATTAAAAAATAAAATTAAAGCTATTAAGAAATAGCTAATACCTAAGAACCTTAAAGAAGTCTAAAAATTCTTAAGTTTTATTAATTTCTATTAGAAATTTATTAAGAACTATAGTAAGATTAATATAGCTTTTACTAACCTTAGCTATAAAAATACTTTATTTATATAAAAAGAACTATAATAAATAGCTTTCTAAAAAATTAAAAACTTTATTAGTAGTAAATTAATCTTAATAATATTAAATCCTACTAAATAGTTTAAAATAGAATTAAACTCTTTAGATTATACTTTTAGAGTATAACTATTATAATAAAATATAAAAGAATAATTATATTTTTATACCTTCTTCTCTTATAAACTTTATAGACCTAAACTAAACTACTAGATTTATAATAAAGAACTTATAATAATTATTAAAATATTTAAGAAATAGAGATCTAAACTATTTAGAATAATTTATAAAGTATTTATATACTTAAACTATAAAAACCTCTTATACTTTATAACTTTAAAAATATTAAATAAATAATAAGTTAGATAATTAAAATTCCTTTCTAAATTTAATTTCTAAATTATCTATTAAAAAAGATTAAATAATAATAGAACTAATACCTTTAGTTAATAATTAAACTATAATATCTTAATACTTAAAGAAACTTAAGTAATTCTTAAAGAAAATAATAATAGAAACCTAATACTAGCTACTAAATTTTTAATAATAGCTAAGTAATTTAATATTAGCTTACTTAGTAAACTAAATAATAAAGTAATTATAAAGTTTTATACTTACTTTATATATAGTTATTAAGGAATTATAAAAACCTAAAAATAACTATAATAATAATATAGAGAAAAGGTTACTAGAGAATATATAGTAAAAGTAATTAAAGATTATAAGGTTTATTTTAAAAGTAAACTTATTTGATATTAACTTTATAGTATATTATAACCTCTACTCATACTATAAACTACTTAATAATCTATATTACTTAACTTTATTATTAAACTACTAAAATCTTAAGAACCCCTTATAGGAGTATATTATAATAGTATTCTTATTATTATAAATTAATTTATAAAGTATTACAACAGGGCAAGAGAGAAAACTTATTGATTATACTAGGCGCTCCACTCTAGGCGGAAAACCTCTAAAAACGCCTAAATACTTATATATTAATTTTCTAGATAATTATAAGAGATATAAAGGTAAATATATAAATATAAGCTTAACTAACTTATCTTTTATCTATATTTTTTACTCTCTTTATACTTTAGGTTATATAATTTTTTAGGAGAAAATAGGCTACTAAGAAGAAGTTTAGTAGTATTATTTTTATAATATTCTACTCTATCTTTACTTTAAATAATTAAAGAAGTATAATAAGGATTAAGAAAGAGAATAAAAGTAGGGCTAACTAAAGCTAGAGGAGCCTAAAAATACCTATTCTTATTTAATTTTTAAAAAATAAGAATTAATAAATTTTTTCTATAAACTAAACTAAAGAAACCTAAAAGCTCTTCTAAGAGGGTAGTTACTAAAGTTATTAAAGAAAAATAGGAATTTATATAAAAATAAATATATTTCTTATTTATTTTCTTAGTTTTTTTTGTTATAAGCTAACTAAGCTTCTATCTACTTATATAAGCTATTTCCTCCTATAATAATACCTAATATTTATAAAAATACTTATCTTTCTTCTTACTTTCTAAGTTAAAACTACTAAGAATTTTAAAAATTCTAAGAACTTTACCCCCTTCTATATATCCCTTAAGTCTTTTATATACTAAAAAAAAGAAAACTTAATTAATTTTACTTTATATATTTAATTTACTTTCTAGCTTTTAACTTATACTTTCTACTACTTTAGCTAATAGTTAGTCTCTTTATTAATTCTTTTTTAATATAAGCTTAATTATAATCTTCTTTTTAGATCTCTTTAGCTTATTATATACTAAATATTATCTATCCTTTTAGTATAATTAAGACTAAAAAGGTATCTTAAGGTTATATAGCTTAAATTATATCTTTAATTAAGTTATCTTAAGTAATAAGAAATTACTTTAAAGTTAAGTTATTAGGTTTATTTACTTTAAGTAATTTAAGTTTTCTAACTCTTTTCTTAATCTTAGTATAGTAGAGTTCTTTTTACTTATTCTCTATCTTAACCTATATATTTTTAACTTTATTTAATACTTCTTTAGAATAGTTTTTTTTTTTTATATTAATAATAAAGGTTATAAGATTAAGGTTATTATTATAGATTATATTTTCTATCCTATTAGTTTCTCTTAGAGGAGCTAGATCTTCTACTTTAACTTTAATTAACTCTTAAGTAACTAATATCTAGTTAAGTATAATCTCTCTAGGGCTTATATTTCCCCTATCTTCTTATTATTCTTCTTATCCTTTCTCTTTTAAAGCTTTTAGTTAGTTTTTAAATCTAATTTTAAGCTTTAGTTTTAAGCTTTTAAGTGAAGTATAAAGGTTAAATTCTTTAGTAATAAGCTTAACCTAATAGTTAAAAAGGTTTTTATAAAGATTTAAGTTAGCTTCTTAAGCTTTAGTAGTAGTTTCTAAATATAAAGCTTTAATACTAAAGATACTTTATTAAATAATATATTTAATAAAATCTATAGTATAAAGACTATACTTCTATAAGTCCTCTTTTAATTTAATTTAAAGCTATAGAATAATAAAGGAAGTATAATTAATAAGCTCCTAAGTTTCTATTAGTGCTTTATAGATCTTATATTAGTTATAGACTAGCTTAACTATAGTTTTAAAAGAGGTTTCTAACTTATTTAAGTTACTATTATTAGTAATATCTTATATGCTATCTAAATAGAGGTATAAGCTATTTCTTTAATTAATAATTAGGCTTATATATTTTCCTCTATTATTATATTGTAAAAAGATAATAAAATTATATAAAATAAGCTTATTAGTTAAAACTTTATAGTACTTTATTTTAAGGTTTTTATAGAAGGGAACTTAGATAATAAGAACTTTTATATATTATTCTTTAATTATATCTCTAATAGTTAGGTTATAAGCTACCTTAATATAGCTTTCTAAGAGGGGATCGCTTTAATATAGGAACTTAGATATATTATAGAGGTTAGGAAGGACCTTTACCCATATATTTTATTCTTAGATTCCTTAAGTTAAGTTTTTATTATTATTATAAAAGAATCTACCTTATTAGTATTTAATTAGGGTTATATTAGTAAAGTTATTATTAATTTATATTTATTTAAGCGCTAGGAAAGATCTATCTTAACTAAGCTTAGGTGCTTTATAAGGCTTATAAGGCATAATAAAGAACTTAATAAGCTTTACTATTTTAAAGATAATCCTAAAGAGTTTTTTATTAAATTATATAGGCTAGATATATTTAGTTTTATTTAGCTTAATATTTACTATACTAAAGCGATTAAGATAGGAATTAAGAAGCTAAAGAGGTTATTCTCTTTATAGGGGTAGAGTAGCTATATTTACTACTTATAAAGTCTTACCTTAAGAAACTAATTAGTTTTTATAAAAGTTTATAATATAAATTATAAGCTTTTACTTAATTCTATTAATCTAATTAATATTTTAAATAGTTTTATAAGCTTTCTAAGACTTAGGATTATAGTCTCTAGAGGAGGAAGACTAAGAGGTAGTAAGAGTAGTTTAGTAAGATATTATATAAAGTTTTATAGTAATCTAGAAGAAAGATTATTAAGTTATAAATATATAGAATTAAATAAATAGGTTTATATTACTACTTATTTAGGTTATAATAATTAGATATTTTAGAAAGAAAAGAAGAGTTAAAAAAGTAGATTTATAGTAAGTAAGAGGAGGTTAATTATAATACTAATAATTTTTATTAAAAGTTAGTAAAAATAAGTAAGAAGTAAAAAGGTATAATTTTTAGGATATATATATAATAGTTAAGCTTAGTTAAAATATTATAGTTAAATATAAAAGTATCTATTAAAGTAGAGTAATAGTTATTATATATATAAATATATAAAGATATTTAGTAGAAAGTTAGTAGGTTAAAGTATTTCTTTTTATAAGTATTATTAAGGTGAATTTAGTATTAGTAGCTAATACTCCTTCTGAAAATATAATTTTTAAATAAAGAAGGAGCTAGTTAAGTATATAAAATAGTTTTTTTTAAGGGTAAATTTTTAGTAATTACTAAATATAGCTAGTAATTAGATAAAAGTAAAGTTAGGTGCTAAAAGTAGTAAGTTAAAGAAAGAATAGTAATTAGTATAATTTAGTAGTAAAGAAAAGAAGGATATAATTATAAACTATTTAGTTAGGTTTATAATTATATATTTTAAATAGAAAGTTAATTACTTATAGCTATAGAAGAGGTAAAGTTTTTTATAATTTAATTATAAGATATATAGAGTTAAAAGCCTCTTTTTTATAGATAGTAATATTTTAATTAATATACTTATTTTATTTTTACTATTAAAACCTAAATAATTATATTCTTTTTAGTTTAGTTAATCTTAGTTTTATAGTAAAAAGCTCTTTAAATTATCCTTTTTCATCCTATTAATAGGTTAATATAGTAAATAAGCTTTTAAGTTATTATAACTACTATTTTTAGTATTAACTACCCCTCTAGTTAGATATAAAAAGGTATATCTCTTCTATTTAGCTATATCTCTCCTTTCTTCCTCTTAATATATTATCTTTTATAATCCCTAACCTAACTAATATTTTATAATAATAACTAAATTACTTCTAAGTAGTATAATTATAGATATTAAAATTAATATAAGTTATTTTTATACTACTACTTTAAACTAAGTATATAAGCTTTTTCTTTTCTCTTTTATACTAGCTTTTATAAATTATAAGGATAAAGAAAGAACTATTTATCTATTTAGACTTATTATATTACTATTAGTTATAATAGGTTATCTTTCTAAGGCTATTTAGACTACTACTAACCTATATATAGGCTTCTCTTTCTCTTTTTTAGACTCTTATTAAAAGTTCTATTAGTTAGGTTTAATATAAAATAAGCTTTATCTATAAGATTACTATTAATAAAAAAGCTAAAGGGGTTACCTTAAGGTTTTAGTATTTACTTACTAAGTTCTTAATAATATATATAGAGCTAATTAATAAGGAAGGAGTACTAGATAAGTTTCTATTTTTTATAAAAGAGGTTTATATCATAGAGGGTTATACTAACCTTTAGGGATAGTTATACTAGAAGATAGATAAGTTAGAAGTAGTTAAAGTTTTATTAATTTATATATATAACACCTAAAATCTCTTTCTATATAATAAGTACTTTAAGTACTAAATAAAGATATCTTTTAAGACTAAGTAGAATAGCTATTAGGTTACTATATCTATTCCCTTCTAGGAGTATATTTCTTATTAAACTAAATAAGAAAAAGCTTATTTTAACTATATCTACTATAAGAAAAACTCCTTATGCTTATATAAGCTTAATTATTACTAAGAGATTACTAGCTAAATTAGGTATATTAAGAAAAGTAATAGAAAGAAAGATATTCTTAATAGTACTCCTTATAAAGAGGGTAGAAGTATTAATATAATACTTTATTCTAAGTATAAATATCTTAGAAGTAAAATAATTATATTAGTATATAAACTATTAATTAACTAATTTACTAAGTTAGCTTTAGAGTATAAATTTAAATTATAGTAGTATTCCTTAGTAGTTTCCTATAAGATCCTCAGTAAGGACTTTTATAAGTAAGTTAGCCTTTTAATAGTAGAAGTAAAGTTAAAGAATAAAGATAAAAAGAAGAAGAAAGAAGCTACTATTTATTATACTTAGAGAAGTAATTAGTTTAACTTAGGTTTAAATTTTTTTAGGGGGTAGTATTAGTTTCTTTAGAGTTTTTTAGTAGTTTTTAGTTTTTAGTTTTTATAGTTTTAGTTAGTTTTTTTTATTATTATATATCCCCCTTTTTTTTATAATAATATATATTAAGAGTAAAAGAAATAATATAAATATATAATTAATATAAATTATAATATAAAGGTAACTAAATAAAGGTAAATAAAATAATATTTTGCTTATTAAAAATAAATAAAAATAAATAATTTTTATAGACTTAGCTATCTTTTAGTTCTTCTATATCCTTATATTAGCTGTTAAATTCTTTATTCTTTATAAAGATGCTTACTACTATTTTATTCTTTTTCTGCTAGGTATTAACTTTAGCTTATAGTATTTTGTTTTATTCTTATAATTACTTAATTTATGCTTTTATAGTATTAAAATTATTAATCTCTATTTCTTCTAATATAGATAACTTATTAGGGTTTAGGATTTCTATTAGGCTAGGTGTATTAAGATTAAGTTAGTTTGTAGTAGGAAAAACCTTATTAAGGGCTTATTTAAGGTTTAATTAGACTTCTATTTTAGAGATATTATCTAGATAACTATCCTTATTTATTATAAATTTCTTTAAGTAGTTACTAGCTACTATCTACTTAATTAGGATTTTAATAAGGGCTTTAAGTAGGTATAATAAAGTTTAAGGGGATATTTATTAAATATAAAAAAGGCTTAATTAGTATACGTTAAGCTTATTAGAAGAGCTTTTATTAATAGATAGCTTTATGTTATAAATAAGAATAATATCCTTAACTTATAGCTCCTTATGCTATATTTTATACTTATTTCTCTAGTTATAATCCTTAGTAACTTAGTAATACTACTTTATAATATATTTAAGAGCTATTTGCTAGTTAGAATTAAGCTATTTAAAGGTCTATATATATAAAAGGAGTTTAGTCTTAATATCTCTAATTTTTAATTAGTTTAATACTTATTAAGTAATACTTTTAGTTTTAATTAGGGTGATTAAGTTATAACTATAAATAAGATAAAAAGGAGAGTACTTTATAGAGGATCTAACTAATATTTAGTTAGTAAAAAGAGCTATATAAAGGACTAAAGTTTAGTTCTTTCTACTAAAGTCTAACTAGGTTATAAGGGTGTAAATAAGAAGCTAATACCCTTTTTTAATAAGTTTATTAGTTTTTAAATTATATACTAAGATAATAAAGTATTATCTCCTATAAACTCTATTAAGCTTTTTAATAAACCTTTTATTTTTAGGTCCTCTATTAACTATAAGAAGCCTATAGATCTTATAGCAGTAGATTATATCTTCTTAGATAAACTTAGTTATTATCCTTAAGTTAATATTCTTAGGAAGTTAATAAGCTTTTATATAGCTAATAAGTATATTATAAGCCTTAGCTAAAGAGTAATTACTAATCTTTTAGATATTAATATAAATATACTAAAATAGAATCTTTAGGGGTATAGAAAAGGTATAAAGGTTTTTAAAACGTCTTAATTAGGCTTATATATAGAGTAAATAGCTTTTTATTTTATTACTTATTATCTAATATATATTTTCCTACGTATATTATTCTTAAAGTCTAATATATATTATATCTTAGCCTTAATACCTTCTTTTAGTATATATATATTAAATTAATTTCTTTTATTTATCTTTATTATCTATTACTTATTATAGTATAAGGTTTAACTTTATTCCTTTCTAAAAGAGAAAACTATCTTAGAGTATATATTTTATTATATATAGCTTAAATTTCTTGAAGTTAATCTAGGAGATAGTTCTTAAGCGTAATAATAAAGCTAAGTATTTAGTAATTTATTATAAGTATTAAGATTAAGCCTATTTAGGGTTTAATAGATTGTTAGCCTTAAGTTTAAGGTTTTCTTTAGCCTTAAGTATATAGATAGAGTTATTAATTATTTTATTTAGGT
Source organism: Colletotrichum sp. COLG25 (assembly GCA_009801095.1). Taxonomy (NCBI): domain Eukaryota; kingdom Fungi; phylum Ascomycota; class Sordariomycetes; order Glomerellales; family Glomerellaceae; genus Colletotrichum; species Colletotrichum sp. COLG25. The sequence continues at coordinate 5,260,687 of VNWT01000045.1, read as the reverse complement.
TTTCTTCTTACTTAGCTTCTTAGATATTAGATTTCCCTATTAGCTTATATAAAAGACTATCTACTACCCTATTCTTTATACTAAGTATATAGTAAATATTAAAATTAAATATCTTAATCTAAATAATTTATTATATTAGAACTATTTTAAGTAAATCTAAAGTAGTGCTATTAATTTAGTCTATAAGGATTTTTATATTAGTTTTAAGAGTGAATTATATATTATATAGATAGTTCCTAAGTTTTTTAAGAGTAAGTAAGACTAACTAAAACTTAAGCTTCCTTATATTATAGTTAAGAGCTATACCTATCTAGATTCTACTTTTATATTTAGTAATATATCTCTTACTTTAATAATATTACTTAAGTATAGCTTTTTATCCTTTAATACTTATATTAGTAGATAGATAGATTTTATTAGCTTTTTTTTTATAATTAATAAGTTAAAATAATAGAGGGCTAATTAGGTAGAGCTTAAAGGTTTCTATAGCTAGTTACTATTCTAGCTTCTACTTAAAAAGTACTCTTTTTTAAAGAAGTCTTATTAATAAGGTAGAAATAGTTTTATAATCCTTAATTTATACTTAATAGAAACTAATAATACTAAAAAGATTTTTAACTACTATAATATTATTATATTTTTCCTATTTAAGGATCTTAATAACTTTATTCTAGTTAGGCTTATATCCTCTACTACTTATTATATAACTAAAGAGGTTAATAATAAGCTAGTAAATCTAAGATTTTTTAGGAGAAATTATAATACTAATAAGCTTAAGGTTCTAAAGTATTATATCTAGGTTTATAAAATGCTTAAAGATATATAATTATACTCCTAAAAGCTTAACTATATAGTTATTATTATATATTATTCTAGGCCTTTTAATAGGGATATCATTAAAGAAAGGTTAGCAAATACTTAGAATTAGGTTATATAAAATTCTTATTATAACCTTTATAAACTAAGTAACTAAATTAATCGCCCCTTAAGGTAAAGTATATATTCTAAATAGCTTTAAGAGTATAATAAATATAATTAGGTCTTAACTTAACTTATTAAGTAAAACTTAGTTATATCTAGAAAATAAATCTAAAAGGCTTATAATCTTATAGTTAGTAAAGTCTTCTGAGAATTTATTAGTATCTAGAGGAATAAAGGTATCTTTAATATTAATCTTATTAAGCTTTATATATAAGTTAATTAGCCTTATATTGCTATCTTTCTTAGTAATAAGGAATTAGGAGTTCCTATATAATCTATAGGATTTTTTTAAAACTCCTTAAGTAACTTATGATCTAAGTATATTAATAACCTTACTTTATAAGGCTTTTAGAATAGGAATTCCTTTCTCTTACTAAGTAATATATAGGATAGTCCTAATCTTTTATAATAGGGCTATATAAAGGTTAATATAGCTATATTCTATGAAATCTTATGCTAATACCCCTTCTTAATTTATAAGGATATATTTAAGTATCTTAATCTCTCTTAGTAAAAAGTATAGCTATATAACTTTAAGCTTTAAAAACCTCTCTAGAGTAAGCTAAGTCTCTTAGTTAAATTATATAAATTATAAATATATATAGCTAGTAAAGAGGGAGTTAGAAAGCTAATAATAGCTTTCTACTTTTTAAGTTAAGATCTTCTTATAGTCTTTTTAATTATTAGGAATAAACCTATTTAAAAGTAGATTATTAACTAAATAAACCTTTTTATCTTTATATTTATATATTATATAGATACTAATAAAGTTTTAGTTAAGCTTAAGATCTTTCTTAATTAACTTAAAGAATACTTAATCCTTTAGGATTTTAGGGAGATATTACTAACTTTTAGTATTCTTAAGAAAGTAAGCTTAAATAGTTTTTATAATTAGGGTAACTACTATTTTAGTAATAGTTCCTAATATATTAAGTATAGCTAAAAGTAAGATTAGAGTAGAGTATTAGTTAGTCTTAGAAATAGCTTCTTCTTATTTAAAAGGGTTAAATTTTTTTTTTTCTTAAGTAAAGAGGTACTCTTTTTTATAATCTATTATAATATTAATATAGTAAGTTTAAACTTTATTATATATATCGCTAAGGTTTTGATTAGTTTTAAGTTAACTTTTAGTAACTTTAGAAGTATTATAGATATCTTTTATATAGTTTTCTTATTTAGGGAAATAGTGTTAGATCTAATATATGGAATCTAATTATATAAGTCTAACTAGGATACTGATTTTCCTAAATTTACTACTTTTATAGTCTTTTGCTTTTATTATAGTAGTAATAAAGCGTTTTAAATATTTAAAAGTAAGTTTAATAGAGATAGTAAATAGAAGTCTAAAGAGTAAGTTATAATTAATAGTTTTAAAGTTTACTACTATTATAGTTATTATAATCTTATAGTTATTAATCTAAATAGGTATATAGTACGCCCTAATAAAGTGTAGCTTTAAGTCACCTTTAGCTATTATTCTTATTATTAGGGTAGTAATAGAAATTAGAATATTATAGTTTAAGATATATTAGTAACTTATAAGACTAGATTTTATACTAATATTAATTATATTTTATATAGGTAAGTAGTTATTAAGGTGCTTACTACTAATAGAGATTTTTAAAATAAATTATAGTATAATAATTATAAGAGCTATTTAGTTTATAGTTATAAGAATAATAGCTTTAACTAAAAAGATTTTTAGATAATTTTAGGTTTAAATGATTTTATTATATTTAGAAGCTTAGTTAGTCTATTAGGCTGTTTCTTTTAAGGTTTTAGCGAAGTTAGTAAAGTTAATAAGAATAAATATATAGATAACTTCTTTTAGATTATCTATAAAAATATATATCTTTCTAATAAACTCTTCTCTATATTTTAGCTAAATCTTATAAACTTTTTCAACTAGTAGACTAACTAAACTATAAAGTTTATATAAGATAAGTTTATTAATAAGTTTTTTATCTTTAATAGATTTCTAATTTTTATTATTAAAGAATATAGCTAGCTAGAAGTTACTTTTTAGAAGAGATAGTTTTAAGATAGGTTTTAGAGGAGGAATCTTAATAACTTTATTAAGTATTATTTCTCTTTTTATTCTAGTAATTCTTTTTAGTTCTAGAGTATTAGTAGGAGTAAGGGCTTAATTAGGAAAGCTTTCTTTTCTTATTTTAATATCTAAGTTTTTTTTTTACTTTTCTTAATTAAGAGGTGAATTCTTCTCTATAACTAACTTTTCTAATAAGTTTAAATAACTTTTAGAGTGAGATTATAAAGAAGAAAGTTTTTTTAAGATAATTAGAGTGTTTTTAATATTTTATATAGTGAAATAGACCTTTTTAGAAGGAGATTTTAAAGCTTTCTTCTTAACTTTTCTAGGATTTAGTAGCTTTAGCTTTTTCTATAGGAATAAGTTAGTTCTATATATTTTTAACTAAATAATTATAAGCTTAAATATTATGAAATTAAGTAAACTATCTTTAGTTAAACTATTAGGTTATATTAGGTTATATAAGTGAGAAGATTAGACTAAATCTTTATATTTTTATTTGCTAATAGCTAATACTTAGAAAGTAGAGGCCTAACTAGATGCTTTATTATCTAATATAATACTTTTTTCTTTTATAAACCTATAGGAAACTTTAATTAAGTTAAAGTTATTATAATCTTATAAGACCTTAATAAGTATAAATTAAGGTTAGCTAATATTCTGCTTAAGAATCTTAGTAACTTAGGTTTTTATAGCTTTATAGCTATCTTAGTTTTTAAAATAAGTAATAATAGCTTCTTAGTTAAGCTTACTATCTTATTATAATAAGGTAATAATTATTTAGAGGATATAAAACTTATTATTTTATAGTCTATAAGAATAGTATCTTTAGAAGTATTAGATTAAGCTACTTCTTTTATTAGCTATTTTTTAAAGATAATAGCTTTTTTTAAAGTTATAATCTATATAGCTTATATATTAGTACTAACTATATAAGCTATAAGGGAAAAGCTTAGGATTTTCTTTATTAACTTTAATAGAATAGATTAAAGCTAAATAATAGTTTTCTACAGCTAGGGAAGAATAAGTAATCTTTTTAGTAGAGATTTTCTAATTATTTATTATTTTTATTAAGTTAGAGAGTTATTAGTTTAAAAGTTAACTTTAGAAGCTTTTAACGCTTTAGTTAGGCTTAGTTTTACTTCTCTTAGCTTATAGAGGGGGGGAAGCTTTTCTTCTTAATACTTTTAGGGGTAAAGAAAATAGAGTATAGGTAGGGGTAATAATTTAGAAGGTTTACCTCTAAGTAGCTTTAAAGCTAAGCTAATTTATTAAGTTAACTTTAAATTTATTAAAGTCTCTTTTTTTAAATAATTTATAAGTATTAGTTTCTATAAATAAGGCTATCTTATCTAAAGCTAACTAATTAAATCTTAATATAGTTATTTAGATAATTTAAAGGCTAATTATAATATTAAGGTTATATCTTATAGCTTTAGTTTAAATATTATTAATCTTTTATAGAAATTATATTACTACTTTATAGTTTAAATTATCTATTATTAAAGTTATAAAAATAATCTAATTAATTTAGTTATCTAAAAGTTCTTAGTAATCCTTATCTATAGCTTTATAGCGCTAGATAAAATATATTTTTACTTATAACTAAGTTTTCTTATTAAGTTTTATTTAATTATTAGCTTAGAAAAGTATATCTATATAGAAAATGATACTTAATATTTTTAAAGTATTAATTATCTTTACTGCTTCTACTATAGCTTTATAGCTTTTGAGAAAGTCTAAAATATTATTTCTAATAAAGAATAATATCTTAGCTATTCTAAGTTATAATATTTTAAATCTTTAGAGTTTTAAGCTATATGCTCTAGAGGCTTTTTAATAAGATTTAGTAGAGTCTAAATAGCTTTATACTACTTTATTTTTTAAAGAATCCTCTCTAAGTATTATATTTATACTAGAAGTACTACTCTTAGAAGCTATTACTTTAAAAACTTTAGTTTCTATAATTATTTTAGAACTTTAATCTAAATCTAAGATTAAAGGGGGTTTCTCTTATTAAGGTTAGTAAAAAGAAAGACTTATAAAAGGACTTATTAAAATATTACTAATAATTAGGTTAGCCTTATTATCTATTATTTTTAGTCTAAATTATTTATTTTAAGCTAAAGTTAAAGTTTTTAGAGCTTTAGAGTTTAATAATACTATTCTAAAAAAGATATAAGTGAATTAATAGAAGAAGAAATAAAAAAAAGCTTTCCTAAAGAAGGCTGAAGTAAAAAGATTATATAAGACTTAAGTAAAGCTAATAATTTATTAATAGAAGGAGTAATAAAAGAATTTTTATAATATAGGTTTAAAAGGATAATTAAAGGTGAGGGAAGAGATAAAGAAGGAAAAGGATATTCTTATTATTATTTCTATTTTTATCCTTCTCTCTTATTTAAAAAGTATATATATATTTATTATTCTTCCTCTTTTTTATTATTCTAATAGTAAGGTTATTTTATACTTTAGATTTTTTTTTCTTCTCTTTATAAAAGAAGTCTAGCTGTTATTAGTAGTATCTTTAATAGCTTTACTTTATAATACTCCTCTTTTATAAGTTAGGCTTAAGATTTAATAAAATCTATAATAAAACTATAGTGTTAATTATAAACCTTAAAAGAAGTATTTTATTCTAACTATTTATTTACTACTTAAGAATATAGAGGAGGAGTAATAGAAGAGATATATATATTTTCTTTTTTATAGAGTTAATATAAGATTATTTTTAGAAGGGAGAAATACTCTTAGTTAAACTTAGAAAACATTTCTTTCTTCTTTTTTTAAAAAGTTAATATAGTTATAATATTTTTCCTTTTTAGCTTTTTATACTTTTATACTCATAGTAACTTATAATTTAAAAAAGTTAGATTTTAGTATTTCTATATATAGGTATAACTTAGATCTTAAGTTTTTAGGCTTTTTTAATATTTCCCTTTATTAATTAATATATTATTAGAAACTTTCTAATAAGTTTAAGTAAGGAGAAGTTTCTTAGAATAAATTAATTAATTTTATCTTTTTTAAAATTTATAAGAGGGGTAAAATAAATCTTATTACTTTTATAACTTTAGCTTTAGAAATAAGAGTGAAATAAGTTTACCTTATCTTAGTTACTTTTAAGTTATTATTATAATAGCTTATAATAAAGTAGTATATAATAATTTTAAATAAGTAGATAGTAAGCTAATAAGAGGGATTAATTAAGTTTATATAGAACTTTACTTACTTTTTTCTACCTAACTAAATATTTTTTTTCTTAAAGTTTTTTAGACTCCTATAAGTTTAGTTAATCTTTAATTTTAAGTGTTTAGGCTATTACTCTTTATTTTAAGAAAATAGAGGTTAAAAAGGTATTAACTAAATTTTCTTCTAGTATAGTAATATTTAAATTACTTCTTCTTTTAAGTTTTTTCTATTTTAGCTTAATAGAGTAGTATAGAATAACTATAAAGGAAATCTTCTATAGTATTTTAGTTTACCTCCCTATATTAGTTACTAATTTTATAATAAAGTAAGGGAGAAAACTTATTAATTATATTAAGTGCTCTATTTTAAGTAGAAAACCTTTAAAAATACTTAAATATTTATATATTAATTTTCTAGATAACTATAAAAGATATAAAGGTAAATATATAAATATAAACTTAACTAACTTATCCTTTATTTATATTTTTTACTCTCTTTATACTTTAAGTTATATAATTTTTTAGGAGAAAATAAGCTATTAAGAAGAAGTTTAGTAATATTATTTCTATAGTATTTTACTCTATCTTTACTTTAAATAATTAAAGAAGTATAGTAAGGATTAAGAAAGAGGATAAAAGTAGAGCTAACTAAAGCTAGAGGAGCTTAAAAATACTTATTCTTATTTAATTTTTAAAAAGTAAGAATTAATAAATTTTTTCTATAAACTAAACTAAAGAAACTTAAAAACTCTTCTAAAAAAATAGTTACTAAAGTTATTAAAGAAAAATAGGAATTTATATAAAAATAAGTGTATTTCTTACTTATTTTCTTAGTCTTTTTTATTATAGGCTAACTAAGTTTCTATCTACTTATATAAGCTATTTCCTCCTATAATAACGCCTAACGCCTATAAAAACGCCTATTTTTCTTCTTACCTTCTAAGTTAAAACCACTAAGAATTCTAAAAATTCCAAGAACTCTGCCCCCTTCTAATATACTTACTTTATTTTATATAAAGAAGTAAATAATACTAAAAAGTATATATATACTTTCCTAAAATATATTATTACTAACTATAGAATACCTAAAGAAATTATATTAAATAAAAATAAAATCTTTATTTCTAACTTTTAGAAATTAATTATATTATATTTTAATATTAAATAATTAATATCTACTATATTGTACTTATAGACTAATAAATAAATAGAATAAATTAACTAAATCTTTAAAATATACCTCTATATATATATTAATTATAACTAAGATAATTAAGTAGTACTACTACTAATAGCTTAATTTATTTATAATAATATAATAAAAGAAAGTATTAAAAAATCCCCTTTCTACTTAAACTATAGATTTAAACTAACTACTTATAAAGAACCCTAAATAGAACTTTAAGTAGTTAAAGCTATTACTTTAATAAGATAAATAAGAGATATCTAAGAAAATATATAAAAAGAATTTAAATTTATATAATAAAAAATAACTAAATTTAGTAATAAATAAAAGATTAAAAGACTAACTTTAAAAGAAGGAAATAGTATCTATTTTATATAATAAAATATTAAAATAAAATAACTAAATAATAAACTTAACTTTAAAAAACTTAGACTTTTTAAGATTATATAAGTAATATTACTAATAAACTATAAACTTAAACTCCTAAAAACTATAAAGTATTACCTAATATTCTATATTTTATTATTTAAACTAATACTATAAAAATTATAAATAAATAACCTTATTATTATAGAAGATAATAAACTAAAATATAAAATAGAAAAACTACTAAACTACTAATATAGAGATAATAAATAGAAATACCTAGTTAAATAGAAAAACTATAGTTATAAAGATAATATATAGAAACCTAATAATAACCTACTTAATTATTAAGATAAAGTTAATAAATATATTAGAATACTTAACTATATTAACCTTAAAAATAAACTAAGCTTACTTATAACCTTAAAAGAATTTAAAGAATATTATAAATATACTAATAAAAGAGAAAGATAAATATAAAAAGAACTATAATAAAAATAAAGAGAGACTAAGAAATAAAAAATCTAACTCCTATTAGTATAAGTATAACTTAAAGAATAACCCTAACTAATATAAATAAGAAACTTTATTTACCTAAGAATACTAAAATATAACTAAGAACCTCTTAAAAATACTAATTAATCCTTACTTACTAGAAAACTAAGATCTATAAACTCTTTACTAATACTAAAACTTTATTAATCTAAATTATTCTTAATACTTAAAAACTAGAGATTACTTATTACACTACTTTTATACACCTCTAATATAAAAAGAATATTATCCTCTTCTAACTCTTATATACTTTAAGAAAATATTTCTATATAATACTTTTTTACCTTCTTATAAATCATATAGATATATAATAACTAACTAGCTACTTTAGTAACTTTAGTTTAAACTTATACTAACTTCTTATAAAAGCTTAATAAGGTATTATTAGCTTACTCTTCCTTCTCCTCTTATTTTTAATGCTAACTACTTAGCTTTTTTATTATAACTAATTAGTATAAAAAATATATACCTAATAAGATATAATAAAAAACTTATAACTTAATATAACTACTAAACTATTATAAAAATACTTTAAGTTTTTATAACCTTAATAAGTTTTTATACCTTCTACTATATAATATATACGCTTCATATAAAAATGTTAAGTATAAAGCATAACGTTATTAAAACTAAAATAATAAAAAATATCTTTATAAATAAAATATAATACTAACTTAGATTAATTTAATTTTTAAATATAACCTAATATAATATTAATATTATAAGTAAATTAAAAAGTATAACTAATAGATCCCTAACTTAAAACTAATAACTTACTTATATTAAGTCTTAAAAATAAGACCTTTAGAGAGAGGACCTAATATTATAATCTATTATATATAAATAATAGTTAACTAACCTACTTAAGTATTAAGTAGCTAAAATAGGATATTTATACTATAAGATTATAAGAATAGTAAGAACTTACTTAGATATAAAAGAACTATAATATAAGTTATATAATAATAAAATAAAAGATTAGATCTATATACTAAAAATATAAAAATTATACTTAATATAAATAAAGTCTATTAAAACTAAAAATAATAATAAAAATAGTAATACTATTTAGAACTTATATATAATAAGACTTTAAACTTAGCTTATAATTAGACTTCTATAGTTCTTTAGTAATTAACTTAATATTTATCCTTAAGATACTCTCAGCTTACTTTTACTATAAATTACTTATTAAGCTTAAGACTAATTACTTTAGTCTCTAAAGACCTAATCTACTATTAGCCTATAACTTATAACCTAGACTATAACCTAGTATACTATTAGAACGTGTTAATCCCTAGCTTCTATTAGCAGACCCTACTGTCGGATAGCTAACCATAACAACTACATGCGTGAATAACCTCAAGTCGATCATAACCGCAACTCATATGCGAGCTATAGACTTGCTTACATCGTTCCCAGGATATCACAGCAGTTGTGACAGAATTAGCTCCATTGCTGAAGCCGATCATGCCGCCAACCATGTAAGCCGTAAGTTTTTTTGCTCTGTTTGACCACATTTGCCCAGCATCCAGGATAATCCAATCTCCGAGTGAATTTGCCGAGTGAATGCGCCAACATCGCCCAACACAAAATTTTCTCATGGTCTCGAAGATTTTGAACATATTGTTTCCAAGTAAGTGAACCAATAATGACGACTTACCATTAAATGAAGGTCTTGACATTGATGATGATGCTGCTAAGTCTATCGTTGGTGAAGTCTTTCACCATGTTGAACGTTCTTTTGAGCTAGCTCGTTGATGACATATGGACGAACATTAATAGATCGGGATTTGCTGCGATTGCGATCCCCTTCGACATGGTTAATCAACGACTCATGATACCCTAAGTCAAAACAGAGTCGATTAAATCGCTCAAGATATCAAGAATCTCAGCAAGACTCAAGTCCCGGACCCACGAGGAACACAGAAGCTGGCGCAGTGTAATCGTGTGCCTCTCCCCATAGAGCTACGCGAGAGTTTCAAATAATCGAAAATACGATGTCAGTTATAAGCTCTCTAGGGAGCTTTATGAGGCTCTACTGATATTTTGAAGGTGGAAAATGAGTTCAATATGAGGCAGCCCGCTGGCCCGTCAACAATGTCGTGACAAGGTCCAACACCGCCTATTTGTTTGGTGGTGCAATTCGGTGGCAGTTGACCTGTTCTGGGTCATAAGAGAAAATTGCTAATCTTCATATTGACGCAATGTTCAGCTTCCCCCAGAATCATAAGATCTGTCGTAAACGCAAATTCAAATACTCACCTGAGCTGGAAAGACTACTCCGTCAATACTTCGGTCATTCGCCTAGTTCTCAATGGCTTCATTTCAAGACACCTTGGTCTTGACAGATTCGCATGTTTCTGCCGCAGGCTTCTCGGCGTCAGAAACGGCTGGATTTGTACACTCGACGTCCTCCCAATCTAGATCGGGGTTCGTGTCAGATTCAGGTATAGGTGCAAAGAGCGGAAGGTCCAATTTGAACAAGGGGCCTTTAGCTGCCGACAGATCGGTTCGTTTGCACTGGACTTCACAGCATCACGCAAATCTGGCTCATCCCACCAGCACGTTATGCGTAGTCAATGATGCCACCCATAAGCTGATAAACACAGTTGACTTGGTTGTTTTCTTTGGCGTTGTTGGTGCCGACATTGATAACGAAGATGTTCGGTCGTTGTAATCTGGGGTTGCTGTAATCTTGTTACCTCATGGTCCTGATATACCATCTATTGATGACCAAAGATCTTTCCGGGAGTTGTGAGCAGCGCTCGTAAAACCCCGAATCCTTGAGTTCATGTCGTAATCATTCAAATGGTCTGATTATAACTACAATGTATTGAGCCATTCCGAAGAAATCATCCATCAAGGAGAACCTACGGGATTGTCATTGTAGTTGTACTTGGTTGCTCCAGGAGTCACTCTATAACCGTGATCGTTGAACTCTGGGTTGATTTCTTAGACAAAGCCTTGACTACTGAGTCAATACTCGTGTCATGAGAAGGGTCTGTTCCCTCATAGTAACGCGGATAGGTGGCCGTATGATTGTCGGTCGGCTGGAGAGAACTGATGGGCATGTGTTACTGGGTGCAGCAGTTGATGCAGGGAAGATTCGAGTCTCGACTTGAACAATATACTGAGTCGACACTCTTTTCCATTCTTCAACATAGTCAAGATGGAGCTGCCCAGAAGTCACTATCTTTATATGGATCATGTAGTCCTGCGGCCAATTGCTTGGTAGGAATCAGACGGGATCGAGCAGCGTATTGGAAATATTGCTAGGCCATTTGTACGTCACCCATTGGTTTGTACATCATCAACAATGCTCGGAATGTGATCAGAGTTGTTGCATGCTCCCCGTTTTTATCGATACTGTCGATACTGATAAGTCTGACGACAAAGTGTACGTTGCTTGTAGTCTCGCGACACGTGAGAATTCCGCACTTGAGCCGTATTGCCGACCTTGTCAAGACCTTTCACGAGAAATGCCGCCTGAAGCCTCTGGCTTCACCTGGGAACTTGACAAATTCAACACACGGATTATTTTGATTCTTTCTTCCTTCATATTCCATCTTCAGTCGACCTTCCCCTTAATTCCGACGCAAGCCAGAACTAAGCCATCGATAGCAGTGATGCTGTCAAAATCTCAGTGCCTGCCAAGCAAGCGACGCTCTTTGGCAGTATAGGTTTCTCAATTTATCTGTCTCGCATATTTTGACATGGATAAGAATCCGATCTCAAGTCGTTTTCCGGGATGTGGCGGAAGCCACGACGCCGAGCCACTCAACCCCCCCGCCCGGAGCTTGCACCCGGTGGGGCCGGAGCACACCGTGAGCATGTATTTACTTGAGTCGGGGCTACGGAGTCTTGGTAAAATGCGAACGATGAAATTTATGGCGCTCTCTGCTTCGGCATTATTGCTTGTGTTCTCATACTTAGAAGGACAAATCCTCAGACGAAAGGTATTGCAACGCACTGAGACTGCCATTACTGAAGAATCCTTTCCTTCGAACACAAGGAATCATCTGTATGAGCTGTTAATCAGATACAAGGGTTGCAGACCGCGGCGGACGATTTCCGCGAGGCTTGGTAGACATCGATACGAATCCGAGTATGAGTATTCGGATAGACACGCGTCGCCAGATCGAAATGCACAGGGGCCTCCGCATAATTAAGCCCCCGCAAAAGGGACGGGCCTAAGAATAGTCTTCCGGGTAACATCCATTGAATGACTGCAAGTCCTCATTAAAGGCTAATTGATCGATGAATGTAGTGAAATTCTGCGGTTGTCAATGAGTGTTACCTCGTAGGCTTCCATCAACATTGCAGCACGAACCGTCGGCTCAGCGGCAATGCCGAACGACGTGAATAAAGCACTCTTGGTGCACCTTTTAAGGGAGCGCAAAATCCCATCGCCTTCGCTTGTGCCTGTTCATTTCCCAGCCGATGTCACACTGAATATGGGAATTTTCGGCAGCTTCTCAGTCATGTCTACGAAGATCGACACGACGGGGGCGGTGGTGTTGTTGAACTTGGGTTCCGAGCGCCCACATCCCGATTTCAGTGGGGTTATAGGGACAGCCTCGTCAGCTTCCACGAACCTGACGTCAAAACAATATTGGATAGGGCTTGCTAGATATTGAGGGGCCTGTATTCGGGTTGTTTCATTGGTTTTGATAATGGAGGTTTTCCTTGGATTAACCAACCATCCCTCTTTGCTTACGTACCGGGGTGAATTAGATCGACTTTGATTTGTTGGTACGGGAGTTGGGTGTTCTGGACTAGGCTATGAATCTTTCAGCCTCCCAAGGGTTGCTCTTGGTGACGCGTATCGGTAGTTCCGATAGAGGAAGAGGCATTGGACACTGATGCGTGGAGACTGGGGAATATGGAGAAGACCGCGTCGCCCAGGGGAAAGGGGCGCAATGGGAATTTTCACCCCGAAGGGCAATCCGCGGCCAGCGAGCCTGCTGTGAAAGGGGAAAAGCAGCGATCACGAAATCAAAAGGAGTTTGATACAAATAGAGGCGTGGGTAGTTGCTTTGTAAACAATTCTACCCTCGTCATCCAATCTTTACAAACAACGGCGATCACACTCTTTCCGTCACTCTCTCTCTTCCCCCAAGATGAAACTGCACTCGCTCGCGTCCATTGGCCTCCTGGCCTCCGCCGTTGTCGCCCACAAGGAGGTCGCTCCTGGTGTGGTCAAGCGCCACGCCAACCTTTCCAAGCGTTGTGCTGCTGGGTCCGCGGCCTTCAAGCAGAAGCGATTCCAAAAGCGCCAAGAAGCCGCCAACCTCGAGCGCAGATCCGGCAACAGCAGCGTCACGATCGTGACCGAGGCTCCGTACTACGAAGATCTCCAGAACAACACCTGCGTCCTCGCGCCCGATGTCACCGCCGGACCCTACTACTGGCCCCGGTCAGAGACCCTGCGTCAGGATATGACCGAAGACCAGGTCGGAGTTCCTCTTACCCTTGACGTCGGTGTCATTGATATGGCAACTTGCGAGCCTCTTCCAAACGCGCTTGTTGCGTTTTGGCACTGCAACGCCACGGGAAGCTACTCGAGTTTCACGGGCCGTGATCCTAACACGGATTTCCGTGAGCTCCTTGAGTCACTGAATGTCACCGATTTCGAAATTGGTACTACGGATTTGCATACCGATGACACTACATGGCTGCGTGGAATGTGGCCCACCAACGACGATGGTATTCTGGAGATGAAGACGATTTTCCCTGGCTTTTACATTCAGCGCTCTATTCACATTCACGCGCAAGGTAAGTCAGAAAGAAATGGACGTCGAGATTCGTGCTAACAATGCTTTACTAGTTTTCACCGATTGGGTCGTCACCAGCAACGGCACCGTCAAGACGGGAAACACCAACTCAATTGGTCAACTGTACTTCAACGAGACGGTTTCCCAGGAGATCATGGCCCTGGAGCCCTATGTGTCGCACACCGAGATCAACCGCACTACCAACGACGTCGACTCTGTCTATTCTGAGGGATTCGCCAACGGCTACAACCCTGTCATCGACATCGTTCCGTTGGATGGAGTTGATATTCGCAACGGCATGGTTGGCTACATCACGATCGGAATCGATACCGAGAACAGCCCTTCTTTGAGTGGATCAGGTGGCAGCGGCGGTGGTGCGGCTCCGAGCAACACCACGACACCGGCTTAAGAGCCGCAGTTGCGAAGAGGTTCGGAAGTCGGATTGCATAGCGAGGTGTTTTTTGTTTCATCTGAATAGAGATGGTATACGATTGTGATGCAGGTTTGGTACTTAGAAGTCAGATCATCTTGAGCAGATCCAATAGAATTCGGGCTTTGTTCAATGATTCTTGATCATTTTGGCTTACATGATCTCTTCTCACTACGTGGGATCACAGCGATCGGCGATCGACACGAGCAAGCTAAATCGCTCAAGGGTCGGGTGATGACCGCTATGGCCGTGACTGTTGTCGACGCTATCGCCATCCCCGTCGTTGTTGGCATCGCTCTCGTCAAGACTTATACGGGCTAGGGATCCGTGGCATAGCCCGGCCAGTGCATTCGCCTTTCGTCTATGCTCCCCGGGAACTTCCCCATCTACCTTGCAATAGATGATGAGGAATAAGCTAGTTAACACCAGGCTCTCTACTGTCTGCCTTTTGAATCGAACCTATGCGTCAGCTCATCTTCTAAGAAGGTCTATGAATTTTGGTCTCTTCGCATACCTCTCGAGCCTTGTGCCGCATGACGACTGGGAAAAAAAGCAAGGGATGGCATCAATGACCTGCTGGGCCGATTCCAGACACGCCCGAATGCAGCACCCATGTCCAAGGGCATCTTGATTCCCAACCCCTCCATGCTCGGGGATGGGCTCAGCGTGAAAATCAACAGCAGTCACAATCCACGGGCAATGTGTTAGGAAGACAGCGCGGTGATACATGCAGAAGGCCATACGTGCGGTGCTGGTGGGCAGACAGCCGTTGTTCCCTGGGGTAATCCGCAAGTTCAAGTCGGGGAAGAGCTCGACCCAGTATCGCAACTGTTCTTGGGACTTCTGATGGCTTTGCCATCTGCCGCCGCCAGGGATCACCGTCGCCGAAGAGTACGTGTGAGACGCCCGGGGACTGAACTGCCTCCGCAAACAACGGTGCATCACAGCCGCTAGAGAGCGTATACCTAACAGGTCCCCTTCGGAGCTGTGGCTCAGAGGATCCGAACCGTCTATCCAATCGCAGTCGAGCGTCTGAAAAGTAGTCAATACTTTTGTCCAGATATCAGCTGTCTTTGAAGTTCTACCTCCCCCGGAAGTTTCTTGTCGTGAAACGCACGGGGAAACATGGTTTTCTTTGGAATGAATGCAAAAGAGGGGCGTTTGTATCAACAGTAGACTGGCTTACCGGAGGTGCTCCTCGATTAAGAGCGTAAGAGACGTCCAGCACGTACGAGTAAGCCGAACTGAGCACAGACTCCTCATCACCAGCATCAATTTGTGCCAAGTCCAGTTCGCGAACGTGCATGACGGCGATTGCCACATTTTCGGTGACAAGAGATGGTATATCGCACTCGCTGGCGATAGCGGCCTGTAAGTTGCGGGGAACTGTCAGCATGGGAGGATAGCAGTGCGCGAGGAACGTGAGCAAATAGTGGCCCAGCAGAGTTAACTGACCATGAGCAATGACACCTGAAGTTGATGGAATAAAACGTCAGCTTAGGTACTCATCAACCACTACCACATCATATTTTCCATAAGACCTCTTGCCTTTCCATCTCTTCCAGGACCTACCGGTGGAAACCAACCTGGAGTTTCAGCAGCTGACTAGGCAAACCCCGCACACATCCGCGGAATGCAAGAGCGGCACGTAGACGCCACGACGCCCGGGCATCTTCAAGATGTCCGCCATCGGCGTTGTGTGAGCAAGACGAACGCTTCTTCTGCTGCTGTTTCTGGGTACTGCAATTGGCAACAACGGTGAATCCGTGTTGTCGGTGGTAGTATGCTCCAAGGGCGATGACAGCGCTTGCGAAACCACGGACGAGATGGCTTGCGTCCGGGAGACGAGCCTCCTTGAGCCGGGCCTCGATGTTGGCCGTGGGAATGAAACTGAGAACGTTGAACGTCAGCACGCGCGTCGCATAGTCACACTGCCACGTCATAGCGACAGAAGAGACCAGACGTACCTATGGAAATAGTCGCTAAAGGCTGTGATGTGTTATATGTCAGCGTCTGAATTCGGCTTCACCTAATACTAACAAAGAACGTGGTCCACAAAGACTTTTCACTTTCGTTTTTATTTCCCTTTCCCTTTTGGGACTCATAGTTACTAACCTGCAATATACGCTTGTAAAGTCGCGTCACTTTCGAGCATCCACCAAGAGCCGTCATATGAATCCGACTCGCCAGCCGGCACTGGGTTCGCGGTCCTTCTAGCGTTTGGCGTCTTATCTTCAGAGACGGACAGAGCACGAGCAATATCTTGTTGATTGTTGCCGAGCAAGCGGCAGACAGCGTCGCGCAGCCCGTAAAAAGATTGTGAAGATGCGCTTAGTCTAGGCCTGCCCGGGGAAGACGGCGACAGCGGTGCCGTGGCACCTGCGCTAGACTCAGATTTTGTGTCGTTGGCAAGGACGATGTCAGTCGGCTGCTGCATATTCGCGGGGGAAACTATCTGAGAGGCCGCCTTGTAACTAATTGGCTTTTCCAAGTCGTCGACGACGGTCGTGACGGACGATTCGAGGAACTGAGAGGGGGTTCCGGCTTCGGAGGTTATCCAGCCCAAGTTGACGGCCCATTCCATGTCGTCATCCAACGAACCGGCAGAGCTGAGGGCGGAATTGGCCCTCTCGATTGGCTTAGAGTTGCCCCATGGAGTGGCTTGTTCCTCCTGAATGGCATCAATATGCAGATCGCTTGAGTCCGGGGCATTGGCCGCGCTGGCTTCGCTAACTGCGAAGGGCAACGGGAATTGGCAGTCAGGCCCGTCCGTTAGCTCGCCTGGGTAGTAGCCCTGCTGGAGGCCATGGTTGCGGCCGTCCTGTTGTAATATATCGAACCTAGGACTGACGATGTCCGCGGTGAGTGGGCGAGGAAGTGACATCAGCTGGGGGGGAGCTGTGAGAAAATTACGGCAGTCGGCACCAGGTCCGAGCGGGGGCCCGTATCCGAGATCGAGGCAACCGTCACTAGGAGCGTACATGAGAAAGTTGGACCGCAAAGACGCGGGTCTTCGACGTGGGCGTGGGGCGTAATCCGGATAGAAACATTGTTGCCCAGTCCGCTGGGTTTGGGGTGCATCGTGTTAGCTCTTGATGTGAACTGGCGAATACATCAACCAAAACAAACTCGACAAAGCTGGACTCACGTGGCAGGTTACACAAGGCTGTTTCTTGTCGCCTAGATTGCACATATATCCTATTATCAGCCTTTGCCTCAAATATACGAAGACGGTAGGTACGGACATCGCGTTTTCTTCTCCCGGCACAAAAGACAGGCCCCACGACGTCGTCTTTGCTCCAGCATCATGAATCTTTGAAAATGACCTCTACCTACGGTATCTCCTTTCTCACACATGTGTACAGACAAACCAAGAGAGGGGAAAAAAGAGGTGGGGTTGGTTGACTAATAGGTCGTGTCACCCGGGGTCGAATAACTGATACCCAACACTGGCCACTCAGCTGAGATGCTTGATGCAGAGAGGAAGGCAATTAGTAGAAGGCACGGTCGTGTTGCAGTTGAAAAGATGGGATTCATCATAACTGCATATACATACAAAAGTCCGCTGGACCTGGCGTGGCAGAATCGCATGTTTACTCTTCTGTCCGACGCCAGATGTGATCAGACCCCTCCATTTCTCCAAAAGAAAAAGGCTCTCAAAGGCACGGAAAGCCTCATAGCTGCAAGGCCACACTATATTTGCAGCCCTAGGCAACAGTCGTGTAAGCGCTGTCTTAATCAAATACCTTTATGGGAAGAATGGTCAGTCAGGTACGTAAACGGATGGATTGGCAACCTGTCTGGGATTGCGGCTAATTATTCCAGAGGTTCTTTTCGACCACGGAATTCCGTCCTAATGCTGAAGGTTCAGGGGTTTCTTAAGGTACAAACTATCCCATGGGCTATATGCCGAGCGGGAACCCCCCCGTGCGGAGTAAAGCCAGTTAACAAAAGGTAAAATACACTAAGAACTGGTTTGAGCCAATCAAAGACTTCTTTCTCTTGGACTTTGGGGCAAAATTAGGGCCACACTCGATACGTATCTTTTGGTGTCATGTGGCAGCCGATGAGATAGGTTTTCTTGCTGACCCAAGGAACACACAACGTTTCTTACCAGAAAGGCAAAATGTGTGTTGTCAGGCGACGCGAAGGCAAATCTGCAAAGTCTGTTTAAGACCGAGAAAGGCGGCAAATTCGGTAGATACCTAATTCCCGTTGCTGGAACATGATATCGCCCAACACAACCCAAAACACACCAACCTTGCGTGATGTCTCGGCGGTTAGTTGCCATAGGGGCCATGATGCGACAACGGGCCTTTTCCTCCCTGTCCTTTCGTCCTCATTGTTTGATATGTGCCTGCAATAGCCGCGACATCAAAATCTGCTTATCAGAGCACTCTAACTCTGAAAGACCGCCATTCAGCAAGCATCGGATCATTTAAATGGTAGTCCTACTTGAGGCAAGCAAGATTTCCTTCAGATGCAGGATGGAACTATAAATTGCCATGAACTGTTCGAGATGATACATAACACACATGAGATCACCACGAACATGGTCTTTGCTTTTGAAGATGCTGCTTGTTCCAGCAGAGTTTATGTTGGGGGCCTGGAATCGGGCCGCTATTGCTGTAACTCAAACTACCGCTCAGTCTGGTGAAGGAACGGAGCATCACCATGGCACGTCTGTTGTTTGTCCTACTGGTCTCAACGGTCACAGGGTTCTTCGTCCGTTTCAATTGGAAAGACGTCCGGCGACAACAACATCAGCAAGCGCCGTTGCTGTTATCCTCAACCTCCACCTGCCTGAGCCTAGAGGACGGGTGGCAACTGGCGACCGACTTCCAAGCCTTGATCCGCAATTACTCGGCCTCCACGGCGGACCGCCTCGTATCTCCCGAGGTGAAGGCCCACTGTGATGGCATGAATTTACTGGCGGGCAAGCCGCTGGGCGAGCCAACGTACCGCGACCGAGACGAGCTCAAGGCTGCTCTGGAGCGGCAGAGTGGGCGCCCGACGCCCGTCACGCTGCGGACAGTCGATGTTGTCACGTGTGACACGATCGTGCTAAAGTGGACGGCTGCCTTTGGTGAGGCGAGGTTGCCTGTTAGAGGCATCCAGATCCTTACCGTCGAGAAAGCCGGTCCCATGAGAGGTTGGGCTATTAAAACTATTGACACGGAGTTCAACAGCCTTGCGTATCTTGTCAACCTAGGCGGCACATACAAGATGCCAGAAGGTGGTTCCGACTTTCAATTTTAGTGTGGCTAAGTGCTGTTCGTATTCTGAAGCGCTGGAAAAACCTACACTGTATCTTGGGTTGTAATGCTGGAGATAATAATGTTTATAGAAGTCTCTTGCTTAAAACTTAAATAGAAATTTAAAAAAAAAAAAGTAATACTTATAAGTTAGTTAGAGTTTACTAATTATAACCTAGTAGATATAGTAAAAGGTGATCTATAGGAAGATCTTATCTTTAGGTTAATAATAATTTAGTTAGTAAGGCTTGGCTGCTCTATATAGGTTTTAGTCTTAACATCACCTAATAAACCCTCTATCTGTTATAGCAACAGAATAGCAGGATACATGTTGATGCTTTGTTTTTTCTTTTTAGTGACGATTTTCTGTTTTTAGACACTAGAAGCTTAGATAAAGGAAAACTAAAGAAAACAAAAACTATCTTTTAGAGCTGGTGCCAGGCCATCATGACGCCGTTGATAAAGTTTCAGCCAAACCATCGCACCACAAGCCGCAGGCCTATGGTTGATTCTTCCAGGCGGCCTCAGCGTACGGTTCTACACGTAAAGTACCGTTGAATCTTTTCTTCACAAAGTCTACAATCTTGGGGAAGCTGCGGCAGGTGTGTGGACGGTCCGTGTTGATGTAATTTGTTCCCAATCCGAGGCGATAGGTGGATGGGATAGGTGTCAAGTCGGCAGTGCATACCAGAAGCTGCAGCAGCGACTCGATGCAATGGTCCCTGTGCAAGATTCCATGGACGGGATTCGGGTCGTGGTAGGCCTCGGGATGGAAGGCTTTACGAATGTGGTCCTAGGTATATCGTGTCAAAGGCGGCCATTATCACATGGGGGAGAAAGGCCACGGTCGGGGATGGGGGGTATCACTTGCCAGACAGTGGATGAGGTGCATGACCTCGACGCTGGTTGTGGGGGAAGGAAAACGTTAGTCGAAACAGCGTCTTCGACGCAGTTGTCGATGACAAAGGAATATGTGCTACACATACGTGGCAACGTAGCCTCCTGCTCTTGGTTCCCAGTATTTCACATATTCCGGACCCCATGCTTCTCGAGCCTCATCCTCGGTGACGATGAAAAAGTGACCTACATGGCATCCAGGCATCTTGGTTAGCTGCCGTGCACTTACGCTTCGCCGGAGGATCTTGTGTCATGCGTATACTTACCCTCGCCCAAGTGAAGATCGTACCAGTTGACGTCGATTTCTCTGCTTGGCGTACCCGTGAATTTCAGTCTTTCCGTTCCATCCTTTCGCCCAGGTATGTATTCAGTCCCGTCGTCCATAAAGGCTGGGGTCCCCTCGAAAGTCGAAACGTGTAGCTCGATGTGCTCGGCTGCTGCTTCTATGATTGTGAATCGAGTAAGCCTATGGGCATCCGGGCGATAAAAATACAAATCCCATCGACTGGAATAGATGAAATGACAGAACACATAATGCAAACGTGATAGACAGAGAGAAAGAGGGAAGACAGGAGAGAGAGAGCGAGAACGAATCGGGTGTCAAGAGACGTAGACTTACTAAAATCTGTCGCGTATCCCGTCTCAAACGATCCAAATTGGCTCATAAATGGCCGCCTCGCAGTGAGCCAGATCGAGAACCCGGCGAAGAGCAAAGTGGTCGTGAACCATAGCCACACAGCCCATCTCAGGCGCCGCCTCTCGCGTCCCCAAGCCGCTTGTTCATGGATCTGGTTCAGAAACCGGGTTGTCTCGTCGTCGGCCTCCGTGCTGTAACTGAATCTCCGGATGGACTCCACGGACGACATGATATGTTTCCTAATGGCTGATTTTTCTCTGAGGGCCGGTCGGATAGGCCGTGGAACGATGGGCTGGCTGACACATGGAGTGGATTTATGCTGTCCTCCAAGGAGTGGAGTGGGCTTACTATTAGCACGGTGGCCCATCGGCTAATTGGGAGCATATTTAGGCCTGGTGGTGCCGAACTCAATCTCGAGAGTTGTCATTACTGCACTTGTTTTGGTGTCTGCCTAATACCCATGCAGGGAGGGAGGGAGGGGGGAGAGGGGCTGACCTCTATCACAGGCAGACATGTCTGATGGCCATGATGATTCACATCATCACCCATACCGGAGAGAGAAGTCAGAGATCTTTTGTTTGGTTTGTGATATTCTGAAGCTTAAGCGTCTATCCCGTGGCAAAAAACAAGGATTTTGGACTACGGCAAGACCGTCCTAGATGGAAGGCGTCAGGCGATTTTCTCTACGCAACAGCAATTGGCAATCCGTCCCCTCAATACTCGCCACGGAGCGAGTGCTCCTCTGTGGCGCGATACTGCTCGGCAAACATGAATAGCAGCGCGTAGTCTTTACACATGTGCTGATATCCCCAACCTTCGCCGCCACTCGCGTTGGCCTGCTTCCACTCGAGAGTCGCGTCGCCCGCGCACATGATGCCCTGTCGCAGATAGTCCCAGCAGTCAGAAAGGTGGTCCACATGGACCCTTTCCAGATGTCCGTCCCGCGCGTGGACGAAGGCATCTCTTGCAATGTACTGGGAGGTTGAGGTTACTTGTCAGCGATTCTGCGCTCATGATTCCCGACTTGCTTCGACTCACCAAGCAATGCAGTTGGTGGAAGACGGACAGGCGTGCCTTTTGCTCAGGCAAGGAACGGTCTAGCCCTGGCATATATGGCAGCACGCCATCGTCTACCGTCATATTGATCCAGCCGTTGCCTTCTGTAATGGGATCAGAGATACGCGCGAGGTTTATGCTTCTTTTGTACGTTTTGCGACTGGTCATAAAATAAATGCATCTCTCGACTTTCGTGGAGGACATAAGGGGAATGCTCTTCATTGTGAAACCATTTTATCTAGGAGGAATAGGGAACGGTTCGACTAACTTGGCATTAACATAGCCCATCTGTCCTCGGTTGTGACATTAGGCCCCTGGCCAAATATTGGTTGGGACAGAAAGATGTGCTTGTCTACCCTCTCTGGCGGCATCCAAGAAGGCCGGCTCGGCCCATGACGTCCCCGCAGAATGATTGCTAGAGCAGCGATGAGCGCTATGTTAAGCAAGACGGATAAGGAGAGCGCGATATATAGTCTCGGAGACCATCTGGCTCTGCTAGACCCCGCCTTGTGCTTAAGCAGATTATGCATCTCGGGCTCAGGCTGTGCGAAAACCTTTTCTAACGACAACGATGACAACGGCGAACGGGGATGTTTCTCGATCTTAGAATACTCCATCGTGGTCGTTGTATAAAATGGACGTGTTAATACGGTCAGTTGTCGGACAGTAGGGTCTGTTAACGGATATAAGGAATTAATGTTGTGGATTGGGTATTTCACATCCTTTCTTAGCAGAAAGGCAATTTCCTTCCCCCGCCCTTCGGCACCGAGAGGGGCTCCTCGTTCTGACCCACCAGTCTCCAAGGGTACGTTATAACAATAATATTGGAAACGCATGCCCGCTCCCCTGGTCATATCCCCGTCAAAGATTTTCTTTTCACCTCTAAGAAAGATGGAAACCCTGTTGAGAGACATCTGGAGTTTGGAGTTAGGCACTCCTTCGGGTGAGGCACACCTCTCATGCCTCTTTCGCAGACTAATCGAGACTTTCTCCAGCTACCATTGGCCTGGATGATGAGTTCTTGTCTCTCGGAGGCGACTCGTGCAGTGCTATGAAGGCTGCTCGGCGCTGTCGCCTGGCTGGGCTTCCAGTCTCCACCGTTGACATACTTTCCGAGCCGACTATTTGCAGACTTGCACGCTCGATCGAGACGAAGAGAGTGGGCGCCGCCGACGCTAATGGCAAGGAGACCGACACCCATCCCTATAATGACGAGCCTTTCACACTGAGCCTGCATGGTTTGACGCTACCTCCTGGCGTGTCCCCAGACAACATTGCCTATGTAGTGCCGTGTGCGCCGATGCAGGAAGACTACTACCACTTATTTTCAACGAACCCGGCGCCCGAGAGGCCGGGGATCATGACCACCTGCTACGAGGTTCTCTTCCGAGAGGGCCAGGAACCTGTAGATCCGTACAGGGCGGCAAAGGCGTGGCAGGGCATCGTCGACCGCCACGCCATTTTTCGCACATGCTTCGTGCCCCTTGCCGATCTGGGTGTGACGTCTTCCCGTTCAGGACCGTTGCCGCCAGAGACGGTTATGCAGCTCGTGATGCGCCGATGGCCCGTCGATTGCGCCGTCGTCCACGTCGACTCGGACAGCGAGCACGATGTCAAGCAATACAGCGCGGTACACACGGCCAATATGCTATACCGGATGAAACCGGCCGCCTGCGTCTCGGTCCGCCTGTTCGTCACGCCCTCGGCTCGCGTGTACATGAACGTCGTCCTCTGGCACATTGCAGCCGACTTCGTGGCCACGGGCGTGTTTCAGGTCGACTTTGACCGCTTCTACCGCGGCGTCCTGCCTGACCGCCCGGCGCCCGGCTTCGAACTATACGTTCACCATCTCGGCCTGACGACCCGTCGTGGCCAGGCCGCAGTGGAGTCCGGCACCCGATACTGGATCCACTATCTCACCGGCGCCGAGCCGTGCTGGATTCGGCCCCATCATCTCGGAGTGGTCGACCGGCGCCCCACCCTGCACCTGTCTTCCCCGACCGCCTACTTGGATCCCGACGGAAAAGAACTTACCTGCGTGACAAACCTTGGCAGGGCCTCATGTCGGTTAGCTGTCGCAGGGCCAGCCGCCTCGTTTTGCCGTAAGTACTGCGTCTTACCCTCCAGGTTGCTCAGTCTCGCCTATGCCCTGACCCTGTCAAAATACACTGGCCATGAAGAGGTGTGCATCTCCTACCTCGTCTCGGACCGCGACCGCGACATTCCAGGCATCGATAAAATTCTTGGCATGATGATCACCTACTTCTATGCCAGGATCAAGGTGGTCCCGAGGGCTCGCGTGGCCGACTTGATACAACGCCTCCACGCCGACGACCTGGCCCATAGGAGACACCTGATCTACCGCCCAAAAGACGTCGCCCGCGCCCTTGGATATGATAATAGTGATCTCTATGGTGTGCTCCCTGTGACAAATGTGCGTTTCAACGACCGCCGGATAGACATCCCAGAGGGGCTAGAGCTGTCGTATCGTGGTGTCGTCAGTAACCTCATCCAAGAAGTATGTTGTGCGATGAAATTGGTTTTCCCCCTCCGCTTCGCCTCTTCTTTTCCTTAATTTGGAATGGCTCATATGTGTGCCAGAATGTACAGTCTTTAACTTGTGCCGTGCTGACTTGTGTGCGTGTGTTTCTGTGATGTAGTTATTCATCTCGCTGATCGTGGTACCCGAGGCCGATGGGGAACACGTAAAGGCAAACTTTACGTTCAAGAAACTATGGTTTACTGAGGAAAGCGTACAGGCAATGGCCGACACTTACGCTCGCATCTTCCAGGCGATTGCATCCGGGACTTGTGAGACCGTGGCAGATGCCATGTCACGCATTTAAACGACCGTCCTGAGACAGAAAGTCAGACAGAAAGTCGGGTGAATACAAAGTGTTGTATTAAAGCCTACGTACTAGGTATAAATAGTTCAATACTACTACGTTGCAGTCACCAGGAAAGTACTCAAAGTACAGTTTGTTGCGTTGTTCGTGTCATATTTCACCATCTGGCAAGAAACCGCGAGCCGTTTCTTTTCGCAGGACCGTTTCTGCGAAATCTTTCTCTCATCCAGCCTTTCCACAGGTGGCCCTATATGGCTGAGATCGTATTGCTTCAGATCCTACTGCTTGCTGCAGACCACGTAAATGTCACTTATTGAGGCGCAAGCCGTGTCGTCATCTATCCAATCTTTCCATTCCTTGTGGAGCTCTTCAAGATTTATTTCATGTCCGATGCAACGTGCCTCGTGTTCAATCCGGGCACGAGCTTCCGGATCGGCGCTGGTGCGAGCGACTAAGCCACCCCAATTCTCACGCTCCTCGCGTGAGGACACGACCCAGGGCGCCTGGCCTACCCTGATATCATTGCTTGAAAACCCCTAAGCTGAGTCAGACACTGGAATAAGATCATGTGTGAACACTTGACCGGTCTCCTCTCTGCAAATAGAGAGGGAGGGGAGAATGGGGACTTCTTACCGCCGCCATTGCGTATGTCTTGAGCTTCTTCCCAACGTACGGATCGCACCCCTTAGCCTCCATAATTGCGCTAATTACAGCGTAGGTACGGCGTATCTAGTACAATCAAGGTGAGGTGTGAGCTGTGAGGCTCTCAGGACAGGGACTGGCCGGAGAAGCCTACCGCCGTGTTTTCTGGCCACATCATAAGACACGCCCTGTCAGCCTCTTTACAGCACACGAAGCCGCCGGCCCTAACCGCTGAGCGTAATTCCACCAGAGCTCGAGGTGCGTCGGTTGTATGCATCACGACGTTGTGCGTATGGGCTAATCACATGGCGGTGTTGCCTGATCAGCTCATCATCCTTATGGCAGCAGCGGTCTTCTTCATTTCTTATCATTGATTATTCTCTGGTTGCTCTCACCAACGTCACATGATCCCTTGATTAGTTCGAAGCCTGGATCGCTGGCCGTAGGAGCCAGGTCTAAGGCATCCCCGACGGCGAAGCGAATGTTGTGAACATTGGCCTTCTTGGCGGCGTCGCGGGCCTGGCTGATTACGGCCGGGCTGCCGTCAACGCCCAGGATGGTCGCCGAGGGGTAGCGCTTGGCAATGTCAATTGTGATGCTGGCAGGGCCCTGCGGAGGAAGAGATTGCGAGTCACATTGGTAAGCATAAAGAAGATGAGCATGGGGTCTTTCCGTATACATACGCATCCAACATCTAAGAAAGTGAAATTTGCAGGAAGAATTTCGAGGATGGGAAGGAGATAAGACACCGAGTTGGCTATGGTTCGGTTGGAGATGTGAGCGTTTATGGTGTCAACACCATGCCCTACGTAATTTCTGGTCACGTCTAGTCGTGGTGGCATTCTGAGACCATGAAGTCGTTTCTAAAGTGCTGTAATGTTAATGAAATGGAGACCGGGGGAGGAAAGACGCCTTTTGGCAACGCGGGAAAGGAGTACTGCAGCTACTTCTCCAACTACGGTGAGTTATACGATACTAGCTATACTACCATTCGTGCCAGGATCTTGCGCATTAATCATTTCAGCGCTTCTAGATGCGGTTGTGTGACTGATACAGCCATCTCTTCCCTAAACCCAGGACGGCTACTACATAATACAGTCACTGGTCGTGACACCTATTGCAAGCTGTAGTTCGCGAGGCTGTATGCTGCAAAGTCACTAGTCGCAGCTTGGCGTATTACCGGTGGGATGGCTGAATTAGTTGGTCTTGCATTCAATGTGAATCAATAAGCGACCCGACCCTCAATTACCGACATGCTGTCGAGGAAGGTGGGCATGATTGGCTCCGGAGAATTTGAAAGGTTATCTGAACCTATGGAAAGCAAGACGCGATTAAGATTCGTCGGCATACGAAGGCGATATGAGGGACTGGAACCATAAATTACACTATTGGAGCTGATAGGGGCCGGGCATTTGATTTTCTCCGTTCTGCTCGAACTCCCTGGAAAAGGAAATCCGATATCTCGGTCGAGGCCCCGGAAGACCGAGATTGCAGACATGGCCAACTTAACCTAACAAGCTCCAGGTTCGGCCCCGCAGCTAAACTTTCTGCGAGACATTGGCAGAGTTGTAGACTAACAGACAATATGGTTTTCCAACTTCTTGGTGAACTCACGCTTTGCACAAACAAACCTTGATGCGCGCAGCGCAATCATTGACGCGTATCCAATGATTTTGACTGGTTACTTCAGTCGGGCCGCAAGTTTCTCGTTTACTTCCCGGCCCGCTGGGGCAGCCTGGAGGCAGTCATCATTGGTTCGCGATGACAGACGCGTTCGACGCCAAAGAGAAATGAGAGAAGACAGTCGGGGAGAATTAAGAAATTGATCACTCAAGCTTTACAATTGCTCACTATCATTTGGGACACACACAGTACATGCTGATTGGTGATATTTGGCTAGGATTCCGGGGTTGAGCATTGTCCTGTCTCACGTCTCAACCTATTGGCGATATCTTACACGATTATCCGCTTGTTGTAGCGCAATTATCGATTATTATCGACTGCAACTTGCGCCCAAGGTTTGCTATGCCACGCCACACCCATTACTCCGAGGAAGAGGCGGACGAGCGTCGCAGCTCCGATGAGAAGGGCAACGATTCCATATCCAGCGACACCACGTTGCTACTGAATGATGCCGAGTTTGTCAAGTGGAAACAGAGGGGTGACTCGGGTCTGACCGTGGACTATCTCGATACAGCAGAAAGGCATCATCACCGAGGTTACTATCGTCATCTGATCTCTCTGCTGTTTCTTGTCTCTGCATGCCTCAACGTGTATCTGGCTTTTGGTCGCACGCCGCGAGTTCTCACGATGCACGACGTCGATGTGGGATGCGGCGCCTTTCCTCTAGGGACTGATCCTTCCGGCTATGTTCCACGAAGTGAGTTATCAACACCTGTGTAGCGAAATCAAAAGGACTTGTGTTATGATATTACTGTGAGTACAACTGATGAAACGAACCAGAGATTGGCTATCCACTTCGCTGGACCAAGTGGGATGAGAAAGACCAATTCTACATATCCCCCAAAACCTTCGACAGCTGGGAGAACATACAAGAGTCGGCAGAGCGCCTGAGAGTCGTCCACAATGGTATGCACATCTGATCCAGCTCGGCTTCGTTCTCTAACCAGCGACAGACGTCTTTATTCACTCCAATGGCCAAAAAGCAACATATCTTGCCTACGATGGCGTGCGCAAAGAGTTGCCTCCCGAGGCCGGCCAGTTTGGCCTCGAGCTGTACGGCATCCAAGCCTTTCATCAGATCCACTGCGTGGTACGTATGGTAGACCGTAAGTTGGTCTGACGTTCCTTCTATGTTGACAATCTACAGTATGTCCTTCTCGAATCCGTCGGCTGGGCACGGCACAACCGCCCCTCGCAGTGGGACGGCGACCACATTGCCCACTGCCTCAACACGATGACGCAGGCGGCGACTTGCCTCGCCGACTCGCGCCCCTTCGCCTACGTCGTGCCGGGTGGACACCGCACCGATGGTCAACAGAACTGGTGCCGCGACTTCGGCGCCCTGGTGGACTGGGTCAACGACCCGGTGCGCGACCACAATTTCCACTACGAGCTTGACTCGAATGACACAGACCACTTCATGCCCATCTACCGCAACGGTTCCGTTGCAGGCAAGCCGGTCGACAAGTCAGTCTGGTGAGTTGGGCGACATGAAATATGCGGTAGCGGGGAGGCTTCTCTGTGTATCTGGATCAAATTATCATGGACTGGTGGATAAACTGAGTTAGAGAACATCTTTCAATATTTGTCTCATGTCATAACGAAAACGTTATATTACTATGAGATCTTCAACACTACTTTGCTCGTCTAGTGTCAGAACGGCAATGGAAGTAAAACTTGACGTATCCCTCCCCATTTCTCCCCCAGAGACTCGTATTCTAGACGTCTACCAGGCACCGAATTGGTTCTCTAGGTGGGTAGACGCGTGTGATGTTAGGTGTATCGATCTCCCACGCCCTCGGCCGTCCATTCCACCAGATGCAGTGCGACGTGTGCGTGTCATTTCGGCAGTGCGAATCAAGAAGCATCGGCTCCCCGGTAGCAGCTGCATGCTTATAGGCCCGGTGCTGGCGTTCCCAGATGTAGGTGCAGTGTAGATGGTGGAATCCGCCGTCGGTCCAGAGCCCCGGGTCAGGATGACGGCCGCTCAGAACGACGTCCCACGCGACTCGGCTCTTCTGCTGCCGGTCCAAATAGAAAGTGCTGTTGACGTCCGCCACGTACTGACGATAGAGGTCTGCGTCGTGACAATCCGGGGGCACCCAGGCACTCATAAGCAGGTCGTACACGCACCCAGCGGCCTCAGCCTGCGTCCATGACGGGCCACATGGGGGTCCCACTGCGAGAGGATCTTGTTTACTCTCGAAAGGTCGCCCATCCGTGAAAGGCGAAGATCGGAGCAGGTAGAAGACGGCGGCAAGCACAGAGACCGATCCGAGGGCAGCCACAGTTTCCCAGCTGAGAAGGCCGCACAGCCGTCGACGGCGAAGCTCCTTATGCTCCTTTTGGCCTAGAAAAGACTCCAGTAGAAGAATATTCTCTTCTTCAAACTCGTCCATCATCTAGTGAGTTGAGCGAGCAAGTATTGAGACGATGCCAGTCTTGGTAAGCAGATGAGGCTTTTTGTTAAGCTTACCTTCGTAAGCTTACACCAGGTAGGCACTTCAACCTAAGAGGAAGAGCAGCTGGAAATACAGAACGGGGAGTGCGGGGCAACCGTATGTCTGGAGGCTACAATTATGGACTCAAGGCGTAGATGGCAAAGAGTAATTACCTTGGGACTGTTGTCATTCTCCGCTTGGAGCATGTGGCGGGCCGTCCTACCCGGTTTTCCTTATCGGACGGCTAGGTTTGGATGTCCTCCGTATTAGTTTCTCGCACTCAAACTCAAGTAATGAGGTCTTATGAGGGATAAATGTGATTCGTTGGGGTGCGATAGGGCTTCGGGGTCCTGGGTGCCGCTTAACAGACGAGAGGGGGTTTCTTTGTAATGGCTTTTCCATGAGGCTAATCACAAAAGCTGGCCCTGAGCCTGCCCCTGCCTCTATGTGCACTCAAGCTGCAACGACTTTGAGTATTGTTCGCTGAACAAAGTCGAAGCCAAAACTCTCACCTCTGCTGCTGTTACCCCGTGAATCAAAGAGCAATCATGGCTCAAACTACCGCCGTTTCCTTTGAAGAAGGCTCGTCATGGAGTACGATGCCACACAAAGACCAGCTGCTGGTGCTTTGCCTCTCTCGGTTGTCCGAACCCATCACGCGGACAAGCTTCAGTGTTTGTTTCACCCCGTCTCCTTCAGGAGCAAGAAAGACTGACCAGGGCGCTTCTGAGGCAGACCTACATATACTATCAGCTTCATTCTTTAGATCCCTCGCTCTCATCGGCTGAGATTGTGCGTCAGGCGACATGGATGCAGACGGCTCTGACGGCCATGGTGGCGCTTGTCAGCTTGCCCACAAGCCGGGTCGCCGACTCTCCACGAGTTGGCCGCAAGGGCGTCCTGTTGATGAGCATGGCCGTCCTTGGGACAAGCACCCTCTGCTTTGGCTTCATACGCAGCTTCGCGCAGGCCATGGTTCTCCGCATCGTCGAAGGAACGTTTAGCGGCGGGACGCTCGTTGTACGCACCATGATCCCAGAGATCGTGCCTGGCAAGCGACATCGCGTCAAGGCATTTCTTTTGCTGCCTCTAGCCTTCAACATTGGCGCCCTGGCCTGTCCTCCGCTTGCCGGGCTCTTGGTCGCGTATGCCCAAAGCCATGCAGCGACTAACGACTTCTTGGGTCGTTGGACGTATGCACCGCCCATGCTGATGGCGAGTGGGATAATCTACGGGGCCTTTTTGGCAGTCTTCTTCTTGTTGGAAGAGGTAATTATTGTTCCTTTCTGCTCTGCCCTGGAACCAGTACTAGCTGTTCCTGCGCATGTCTCATATCCGCCCTGGTTGTGTGATTTGCTAACCTGACCGTGTCCCCGTCACAAAGACGTTGCCTGCCCTTAGAGACCAACCTGATATCGGGATCCGCATCAAGAAGGCTGTTGTGAGGCTTTGGCGGCGCTACAGGTCTCGCGGAGAATTCAAGTTTGGCTACGAGCCCGCTAATACGCGGGACTCAGAGGATACACAGGACTCAGATCCTCTGTTGTCGCCACAGGCCGATGACGAGGCTCAACGCAGCAAACGCGAGCCCACGCCGGCCCTCATGGGTAGCAAATTACCTCTAAGAAAAGCTCTTACGGCCAACGTTCTTCTCGCGACCAGTTGCCAGGCGATGCTTGACGGCCTCACCGCTGGATACAACACCCTCTGGCCTTTGTTTCTCAGTGATCCCCCCGCGTCCGCCGTCGTGAAGGGAGAAGAGAACTCCTCGTCCCCGCTGCGGTTCTCTGGCGGCGCCGGTCTCCAGCCCTACCAGATCGCCCTGACCCTTACGATCCTGGCTGTCACCGCGCTTCCACTGCAGATTTGGGTATACCCCCGTGTCAGCTACAAATTGAAGCCGATCGGCACCCTGCGGTGCTTCCTGTGGTGCCCGGCTCTAGCCTTTGCTCTCTCTCCGCTCATCGCCGTCACCGTCAAGTTTCCTATTCTTATGTGGCTTGTTATCGCCGTTGTCCAGCTGCTCATGGTCTTGACTTCGGCCATGGTGGTGCCTTCAGCGACCTTGATGACCAACAAGTTGAGTCTCATACCGGCCTCCCATTCTACGTGTCTGCTGCTCGAGCACACATGCTGATAGGAATTTTCACGCAGTTCTGCCCCAAGCCCGGCTGCCCTGGCCGCAACCCACGGCTTGGCCATGACCCTGTCTGCAGTGGCGCGAACGATAGGCCCATTCGCAGTCGGTTACGTCTACGCAGCCAGCCAGGCCAGTCGCAACGGGGGTCTCGCGTGGTGGCTGATGGCCGGCACGGCCACCTGTATCGCTGTCGTAAGCTGGTTTGTCAAGGATGGGACCGAGGAGGACACTACTGCTACGCCGGTGCAGGAGGTCGTCGCGCATGTAGTAAGCACGAAGCCCGTCGGTAAAGCGATGGGTTGATGGTATGGGACGAAAAGATCTCTCCGTAGGAGATTTATAAGGCCCCCTTACCCGATTTACTCGATGTCCCGGGCTACTATCGCCTGAATATCACACATCTAGAGAGCTGGTATTTAGAGATACTGGAGACTAAATTGCCACTTTGCGGGCGTGTCCTGAGAAAATGAGGTGACTCATACTCTCTATGTCCAATGTGGCGTTCACAGCATGCGATCGACTACGAATTCTCTTCTCAATTCCTAGTCCATACCACTCACTCCTCCAATAACATACTTGAGAATCACACATTACCATTACCCGACACGCTCTAAAAATGTACTTCAGGCCAGATTAAAATCAAAGAGTAATATGGACCCTTGGTCGGCCTAGGTAGCTTTATTTTGGTTTCTGAAGCTTTCCGGTCCGGAGCTGCTTTGTGAACCTACAGCCTGCTGCACATAAGATAAGTTTTGCGTGATCGAGGCATTGCAGCTGGAGCTTTTCCAATCGCACAAGAATCCCATTTTTCAGCACCCGGCTTTCTGCCAATCGTGCCCTAAGACATGCATTGGAAGCTCGCTAGATATTAGAGCCAGCATCTACTCCAAACACGTGTTGCACATGGTCGTTGGCTTTATTTATGTTAATTATCGACCTCGTTGACAGCACTATGGCCTTATCGCAGTTCCTGCGTGTGCTCTCACTCTTGTACCCTCTCACTCTTGCTAGCCATGATGGCTCCTTTGACCGGTGGCACCCTCCAGGCCCTGGGGACGGTATGAGGCTGGAATCTGTTCTGTAAATGAAGATGAGGGATGGCTAATAAGTCTGCTGGATAACAGTCCGCTGCCCCTGTCCCATGCTGAATGCGTTGGCAAACCACGACTTTCTACCCGCCAATGGCAGGGGCATATCGCTGGAAATCACGACGCGTGCCTTGAGGGACGGCATCAACGTCGATCCCTACGTGTCTAAGCTACTCTTTGACCACGCCATCAAGACAAACCCTGACCCAAACGCCGCCACGTTTGATCTCGACCACTTGAACCGCCACGGCATCATAGAGCACGACGCAAGCCTGACGTGAGATTCCATCCCCCACCTGCACATCTTAGAAGACTTGGTCCCAACATAAATGACACACTGACTGGTGGCCTTAGGCGACCGGACAACAGCTCTGGAGATCCGAGTGTATTCGACCCCGAGGTATTTAAGGAAACACTGAAGTACTGGCCCGACCCCATCGTCTCCGTGAAACAGGGCGCTGCCGCCCGACTTGGTCGGATTCGCACCTCAGCAGGCACCAACGTCGACTTCGAGATGAGGTTGGAAGACAATTTCCGTGGACTTGGGGAGGTGGCGGGGTTCTACCTGACCCTGGGAGACCGGGTCGCTGGCACGGTGAATCGCACTTGGCTGACCTACTTTCTCGGTAAGATTCAATTTCTCTGTTCTTCTGCTCCTCTTGGCCCTGCTATTTTTAATCTGATTTGGTATTTCTGTGCTCCTTGTCACTTTGAGCTACGCTGACACGGAGGGTAATTTTCAGAGAAAGAGTTCCTGCCAGTCCAATTTGGCTGGACGAGACCCCGCGACCCTATCACGCTCGAGGCATTACAGGCAGTCATGACCAAGGTCTACGAAGCGACGAAGGACGTCATTCACGAGGAGCGCAACCAAGGCTATTCCGGACCCAGGGACGCCGACCAACAGCATGTACTTAGTGGAACACCTTGAGAAGGACTTGAATCTCTAAATTATCAAAAGTCCGAGATTCATCGGAGGACCTGATTCATTGAAGCGGCCGGCTCGTCTCAGCACAAGGAGGCGATCAGGTTGCCAAATCTAGCTATGTGTTGCTACGCACCAGAGTTCTGAACGGTAATAAAACATTAGATTTATCACATAGGTGTAGGATTTAATGCACAAGTCACCTGGAGTGCTCGCCTAGTATTCAGATCGGTTATTATGTATTGGAAAGCGATTCTCAACTGGTAACACAAAGATAACGTTTGACCAAGGTGTTTGTAGTCTTCAACAGCACTATGTATAGTAGTAGCTGAGTAAGTACTTCAGGTATCCTTGCGATCCATTCAATACCAGCCAAGGCGAGAGCCATGTCGTGCATGTGTGGAAATTACCAAGTAAAGTTTGCTCATGTGCTCCCGTTTGTCCGAAAACAAGCACCTCCGTTTAGAATGAGCAGCTGGTCTTTGCACCCGGCCTCCGCGTTTCGGTGAGGCAGAAAAAAGACGAAGTTGAAAATGTGGTTCTACCATACTTGGAACATTTCTGTGTGGCTGGCGGTTGGCCCATTGAAAGCTTGCGCAATATACAAGAGACCAGTCGGCTAACCCAGACCTCTGGATCGTTACATGGGTATCACCGACCCTGGTATCCTCCTTTCTCGTCCTTATGGAAATGGCAACGAGCAAGAATCCCTTTCTCATTCAGAACTCGACGGCAGGTCGAAGCTACGGCAGCGCCAGATCGCTCGCAGCTCCTCTCTTCCTCATCCACGATGCTAGCGGCAACATTTTAAGCTACCTCAAGCTGAGCTTTCTGGGGGACGCTCGCAAAGTATACGGCATTAGCGATCCTCACTTCGGACATGAAGGCGGTAGCTGGCTGAGCGTCGATCAATTGGCTCGGCACTATATCAAAGTCGTCAAGAAAGTCATGCTCCGGGGAGACATTCTTCTAGGAGGTGAGCCAGCAATGCCACCCGTACTCCCCGTTCGCCCGTCTAAGATTTCACCCAATCCCCCCGCTCCCGCACACTTACGCTGCTGAGTTCATGAACACTTCGCAAAGCTTGACAGACATTGCACACAATCTGACAAGTAACCAGGGTGGTCGTTTGGGGGCATCGTCGCCATTCAGATGGCCCACATGCTTGCCGCAGAAGGCCGAGGCCTCGTGTGCTCAGGCCTGATTCTGATCGATACCGTTTACCTTTCGCCGTCCCGCTCTCTCGGCTCCGGCGCAAACTCTAACCTTGCGCCCTCAATGCCCGCCAACATAACGCCTGACACCCGTGACGAAATCCTGGTCTCGTTGGTTCGCTGCCACATGCTCTGCTCGTCGTGGTTGCCGCCCTCATGGGCCTGCCGCCGGGTTCCACGGGCGGTGTTAATCAAGGCTACGGATCCGATTTCGGGCCAGCCCGAGCATCTCGGAGACCGCGACCCTACCGGAGACCGAAACCTTGGTTTGTGCAGGCTGGACGCGCAGCGCCATCAATTCGATCTTGGATGGAGCGAGACACAGCCGGGGCTTGTCACAGCTGTCATTGACACGCCGGGACATCACTACGCCCTGTTTGCTGACGAGAACGTATGTTTCTGTTTCTGTTCTACACATTCACTGCGTTTTCTTGTCTCGCGTCTATGCGGAACTGGATACTTTTGGACTAGGCTAAAACAGAGGCATTGGCCTTTTGCAGATATCATCCACAACTGAATCACTTAAGCAAGCCCTCAGACTTCTGGAGGGCGACCAAGAACAATGACTGATGACAGCCGCGGTTATTTCACCAGCGGGATAGTGTCAGAGGAACACCCAGAGGAACACCCAGACAACAACGCAGCGCCTTTGGGCGAGAGGGATAGCCTCCTCAGCTGTCACAACTGTCAACGCCAACTACGCGCCGACCATATTGATTCTCGGGAGACAAGTGTTCCACAACGGACGAAAATCTCCATAAAAGCCTTTGCCGAATCCATTTTGTGGATACAGTGGGCGATAATCTTTTGCCTTGCCATCATTGTTTGGGCCCTGGAGGCGCAGCGGCAGGCATGTCTTTACAAACCGACAATGGTGCTCGCGGCGGCCCGAACCTGGTCAAATATCGAGCCGCTAGTTCCTGACCATGTCACCGCGGCCACAGATCCCCTGAATTACGGCTACTACGTGCCCGAGCCGATTCCCTACGACATCTTTAGCAACGTATCACTGATGGAACAGCGAATAGCGGAGCTAGAGTACGCCAACGTAGCCACAGGGGTGAAGGCCAACTCACAATACGGCGTCTACATTGACGATTCGGGCAGGCAGCAATTCCTTTATCCCAAGATCACCATCAACAACACCGAGGCCTATGTCATATCAGGATTGCACCAGATGCACTGCATGATGGAGATGCTGCGCGATTACGGCCTGCTCGTCAACGGGTTCCGCCCGCTGTGGAACGACCACCACGTTATTCACTGCTTCAACAAATGGTATAGATCCATTGCCTGCTCTGCAGACAGTACGGCCGAGGGTTACCAGGAGCCATTCGGTAGTGTTCCCATGAGCGAGATCCGCCGCGCGAGCTGGGCCAGCAGCGTGCCGCGGTGCCGCGACTTTCGCGCTCTTGTGCGATGGACTGAGGACCCGATACGTGCCCTGCCCTTCCACTATGATTCGGGTCTTAACGTTACGGCTGTTTCTAGGTTGTCGGAGGAGTGTGACTTGACTAAGTGCCGTGATGAGGGTGGTTGGAAGGGCCTGGACTGACGCTGATAGTATTAAGAGGTGTTTTAGTTGTTACATGTTTGGCCAGGGTTTTGTCATCATGTGAAGTCGAGGGGTGTTTTTCAACATCATGGATGGAAAGGTGGTTTTGGAAGAGATGAGTGATTGTGCATAAAACTACCCATTCTATCTAGACATTTTCAAGTTTCTCTCTGAAATACAACTACTCTGAATATGAATCTTTTCACTTAACTTATTTCTGTTTATCACTTATGTTATAGAAAATAGAATTTCATTCTTCAAGTCATTCAGTCAGTTCAAAAGTATATACCCATCGACGTGGACAGGTTGAAAATTCCAGTGATAGAGGTCCCACATCAAATCACGGACGAGTGAGCCTTCCTTTAAGTGCCAAGCAAATAAACAACAGGTTTCCATCTTTAAACCTAACGGATACTCGCTCCTGTTAATAAGGAGAACGTGTGAGTGAGGTTAACCACTTTTCAATAAGGGGATTTCCAGATGAACATCCGCAACACCATGTATCTGACTTATAGTATATACACCATAGTCCAAAATTCAAGTTGCATCATAGAAAGAGGACGACGTTGCCAGCAGCTAGATCACAACTATGGACTGGACACCCAGACTTCCTGGGTGACACGCAATTAATAGTCAAAAGCTTACGAGGCCGGCTTATATCATCTATCGATCCTTTCTAGCCTTTTCCAGCATTAAAAAATGAACTTCGTGACGCAAAATCTGTATGAACAGTCCTCGCTTAGGGCTTACCACAAGTCCGCCGGCGGGCCTGAGTCTCCCGGATAAGGCCATATCTCGTCATAAACTTCCTTAGCGCCCGGGGGCGAGACGATGGCGTAGCGGAGGCCGCGCTCCGGGGCGTTAGCCCAACGGCGGAGGCCGTCGAAGTCGCGGCACCACATCTGCTGGCCGTCGCCGAGGTGTTTCTCCGCGCCATGAACGAGAGATATCGGGGTGGCATCAGCCATGCACTGTGTAAGCTGCCGCATCGTGTTGATGCAGTGCATGATGTGGCCTGGCGTCCAGTGCGAGGGCTCGCCGTGCAGGCGAAGGCCGTAGTCCTCAACCATGACAATCTGAGTGTGGGAGAAGGGACACAGGGTCAGCCTCATTACCCGGTGGATCAAAGAGCGGGCTAGACATACAATGCAATGAATT
This sequence comes from Colletotrichum sp. COLG25, assembly GCA_009801095.1. Classification (NCBI taxonomy): domain Eukaryota; kingdom Fungi; phylum Ascomycota; class Sordariomycetes; order Glomerellales; family Glomerellaceae; genus Colletotrichum; species Colletotrichum sp. COLG25. The sequence goes on along the minus strand of VNWT01000045.1, from coordinate 5,222,614 downwards.
TGATGGAAAGATCGTATGCCGAACACTTCGGTAGGCGTGGATCCATGGTAGGACGGTAACATGTTCTCCCTGCCGCCCCAGTCACGGTATCTAGTTTTCTGGCCGTTGGCACGTATATTTGTGGCTGCCCATTTTGAAACAAGACCTGTTAGTTGGATCGGCGTCCGATAACGATGACGACGGGCAAACGTGATGGGACGACGTGCTTACAATTCTGCAGCCACTTGAGGCGTCTGACAACGCGCTTGATGACATCCAAGCTGTCGAAAGTGTCCTCGTCCATCCAGTAAGGGTCTCGGGAGTCGTTGTAGAATGACCGCCACGAAGCCGGCTGGCCCACCTCTGCTTTGGGTCAGTCGTATACATTCTGTGAAGAACAGTGGTGTAATGGACTTGTCATGATCTGTAGATACCCTGGGGGACGAGGCCCCATGGGTCAGCACCCAATGGGATCACGGGCTGTGAGATGCTTAAATAAGATTTGACGCCGAGGGCGAAGGCGCACGCGGCGATTGTGCAGACAGCGAGGGCGAAGAACAGTATGGTGCGGGCAGGGATACGTCTTTCCAATGCCCGTCTTCTATTGTGGCAACCGCAATCACAACAGCATCCGTCGCCGGAGTCGTTGTCGTCGTCAGTGATGTCGTCGCGGCTTGTGGTGTTGAGGGCCTCATACAAAGTCTTGGTCGATGGAGCCATCGTAATCGACCTACCTTGCCACTGAGTTTGATGATAGTCGAGCTCTGGTGTCCGCAAATAAGTTTGGCTGCTGCACTATTTTTCATGACATACTATAGATCGTTTAGATGTCCAATAAGGCGTCGACAGCTTCGTAGCCGCTGGGACTGTGCCGTAGAGTTTACGAGGCTTACAAAATAAACACCGGAGCCGAATTCTCGAAGTCTAATTTACAACCATGCGTGATGATCCGGCTGCCCCAACTTGAACTTGTTTGGCCCAAGGCAAGGGTGAAAGCAGCAGAGCAGGTGCTTAGCCATCATCTGATATGATGCACATGGCGTCCATGTCATTGACTTGGGGGACAGAATAATCTAGCAGCAGAGTCCATTTTGCGCAGACCGTTACGTCACCTTAACTTACCTCTCGCGCTCTGGAAGCATCATTACATGCCGTGCCAAACCCACGAGGTTACGACGCCATTAACATGTCTAATCCGACACTCATCTTCAGCTCAGTGCCCTCTGGGCGCTTTCCCCAGCCGGGAAAAGACCTAGTGGTGAAAGAGCTACCCATGCCCGACGGGGAGGGCGTGCTGATCCGCATCCAGCTGGCCTCTCTTGACCCATTTCTTCGCTCTCAGCTCAGGGACTCCTCCTCTGTCTGGACTTACACTCCCGCGCTGCCCGTTGGTGAGCCGTTGTGCACGAGCGCTGTGGGCACCGTCGTGCGGTCCGACGCTGTCCATGACCTCCCCGTCGGCGAGACTGTGTGGCTCGCCAGGGTCCCCTTGGCGCAATATGTAATCCTCGAGCCGTCAGTTGCTGCTAATCGTCGCCTTTTGGTGCCCATCGGAGGACGTGTGAAGGGGTACAGCCTTGATGCGGGTCATTGGCTGGGTGTCCTTGGTGTTGTAAGTATCCCGCCGTAAAAAGGGCTTTCTAGAACCTCCACCCCCTTTTCCGCGCCCGGCCTCGTTTTCATATCCCTTTTCTCCTCGGCGTATGACATGTATTGAAACACACACACCTCCCTGAGTCTATGGGCGAGAAGAATGATACGCTAATCTATCATGCTCTGGACATCCAGCCCGGACTCACGGGCTTCGCCGGCCTCTACGAGTGCGGCCGGCCTAAGTCCGGCGAAACCATCTTCGTCAGTTCGGCGGCAGGCACGGTCGGCCTGACGGTGGCTTATTTTAGCAAGCGAGATGGGCTCCGGGTCGTGGGATCGGCCGGCTCAATCGACAAGGTCGACTGGCTCCGACAAACTGGCATATTCGACGATGCTTTTGTCTTCAACCGCCAAGACAGCCACGAGACGGGTGAGTCGTTGTTGCGCCGCGCTGCCCCGGAAGGGCTCGACATCCACTTTGCAAGTGTTGGCGGTGCCCAGTTGCGCGCGGCAGCGGCCTGCATGAAGGTCCACGGGCGGATCGTCGTGTGCGACGCCATTGACGAGTATGGCAACAATGGAGGCGCCGACGACGAGCCTGGCTGCGCTACAACACCGGACTCTCCGTGGCTCTGGCAACCTGTCGTCTATAAGAGGCTGACAATCAGCGGGTTCCTCATCACCGATCTGGCCGGCAAGTACATGGCGAGCTTCCAGCAGCAAATATATGAGGGCATAGAGAAGGATGGCGGGCTCCCGAGGATTGCGCCGCTGCATGTAGTCCGCGGACTGGATAAGGCGGCCGAGGCATTTGGGGATCTTTTCCGCTGTGGCAAGATCATGGGCAAGCTTCTGGTTCAGCTATCTGATTCTTGACACGATGTCGTAGGCACGCGAAGCCCCTCATTTGCAAAGGATATTTCTTCCATCCATTCGCCGTAGCATATACAGTGTTCTCACCAACTCATCCTTGCATTCTGAATGCTACGGAGATTCCGCGCAACGTAGACCGTCGTGCAAACCCACAGGGACGAGAAAGGCAATGATGGCACTGATTGTCATGGCCACTAGGAATCCCAAGATGAAGAAGCTCAGCTTTGTTGCCACCGACTTATTAGTAGAGGGCCGATCGAGTTCCTCTTTGCTGACCAAGTTTCTGTTTCCGCTCTCATCGTCGTCCAGCCGGTTATACAGAGGCGCATCGCCGCTCAACGTCTCTTTCTTTACACCGATTCGAATCGTTGTCAGTCGATTTTTGTGTTTGGTAGCAGCGAAAGCCAGGAAAGACGGGCATACCAGTAGGTACCTCCGTATGAAGTTTACCATCGTCCTTTCCCTTCGTTTGTCTGATACCCGTGTGCCTTCGACCTGGGCCTCCGGTGGTTGAGATTGAGAACACTTTACTCGTCGTGCTTCGTCAAAACACCATATACTATCAAACACAGACGACCTGCCTCATTGAAGAAATGTTCCATATAGAATGAGTCGAGTGTCTGTTTTTACAACCCTGTAGTCTTGTGTAAACGGGCCAAAAGCGGGTGGTTTATCAACTACTTATCTAAGATCAGAGTTGAGCGAACGAAATGGGACGGCTGGTCTGATTTTACTTCAAACGTTAAATCCCCCCGAGGAACCGAGACCAGCCAACTCTCATCAAAAGACATTAAACACAAACATGCACACACGCGCGCGCGCACACGTACGCAGGGAGAGAGAAGTAGACTGGCTACTCACCTATCACTGTTCAGCCCCCCTCTATTGCACGAATGAAGAGTTTCGAATCAATTGACCATCCCGTCGACATTCCCCTTGTCGTGGGCAGCACAAGCACATCCGCCGATGTATCCGCCAATACGCCGGCTGGCGAGAGGCCTCACACCAGTCTCTGGGTTATCTTGGCCTATTCTACGCCCTCGATGCCGTCAGTAATACCACACGGCAGAATCCGTGGGAGTAATGAAATGTGTGACAAATAGCTGAGCATGTATACAGTCTTCAATCCTTCTTCACCATGTTTACCGTCTACCTAATAGTAAGTCGGTCGGAGGAAATGAAACGCTAGTTGAATCACGAAATCAAAGGACCGCAAGCTGATTTGCAATTGATTCATTTCAGCCATACCTCACATCAGAGGTTGGTTTTGCCGTCTCCCAAGTCTCGCTGGTCCTCCTCGCTGGCCCTTTGTCTGGCCTGACGGTGGCACCCATCATGGGCGTCCTGAGCGACCGCTCCGGCCGCCGCCTCAGCCTTTTCACAACCGGCTGCGTTGCCATGGCCGCTTGCCAGATCATTCTGGCGTGGTCCCGCGACCTCGTCGGCGGCAACCCGGCCGCTACGAAATGGGTGAGCGCTGCCGCCGTCTACATGGGCTGTATCAGCGCGCGTGCTTCCGTCGTTGGCTACCGCGCCATGGCGATCGACAACATCCCACCCCGGCAGCAGCCAGTCTTCAACCTCGCGAGCGGTCTCATGTCCGCCTCAGGGGCCATCATCACGCTTGTCGTCGGCGTCGTGACGCCTTCTTTCAAGGCCATCACCGCTGTGTGCGCCATCCTCATCACGCTCAGCATCTTTCCCTTATGGGCTGTCCACAAGCCACCCGGCGTGGATCGCCAGGCCGTTGACCGGGGAGAAAACGACCGCTTCGGGGCGGTGTCAGCCATCTTGTCGGTGCCGCGGACGCTGTGGGATGCGGCGCGACATCTTCCACCATGGATCAACCGCACATGCAAGATCCAGATCCTGTCGCAGTATGCGTGGTTCCCCGTCTCTCACTACTTGAGCAAATACCTTCAAGACAGCTGTATGTCAATCACCGTCGCCCTTCCGCAGCAAGCAAGCTGTTACCTTGCCCCAAGCCCTGATACTGAGTGCTTCTCTCTGCTCCGCCGTTCTTTCGGGCTGACCAAATGGAAACCAGATGTTGCCACTCTTGGAAGGGGCTCCGAAGCTGTCGCGCCGGACGTCAGCGCACGAGCTAGCGTCCGCGTCCTTCTGATCGCCGAGGTCGGCGCCGTTCTCCTGCAGATGACGGTCGTCCGGCTATGGGACGCGTCGTCAGCGTCGACGAAGCCCCTTCGACGGTTCATGGACGAGGACATGGTGGCGCTGCGGCGCGTGTGGGCTCTGGCTTTCGCGGCGCTGGGCGTGTCGACGCTGGCCGCGGTCGTGTTCCCGGCTTCGTTCCCGGCGGCGCCCATCTGCGCTGCCAGCATTATGATCATCTCGCCGTTGAGTGTATGGGTGCCCTTCACCATCATCTCGTACGAGACAGCCGTGGTACACGAAGAGAAAGGCGGTGACCAATCCACCCCTCGGTCGTCGGCCACTCTCTTTTCTATCCACGAGATGGCCATCACAGTGGGTCAGGGCCTGGCTGTCTTGACGAGCGGCCTCATTAGTTTGGGGATCGAACACATGGACATGGGACTTAGCAACACAACGGCATTTCTATTTGCTCCCGCCGCCGTGGCTGCCATGGTTGCTGCTCTCCTGTGCTGATAAATCTTAGAGTTGAGGATACATAATCATATCCTAACAAATCAATCAAGTTCTAGTGGATGAAAAGAAATGATCATTTTGCAACTAGGCTTGGTATCGAGAGATATCACGCCCAAACCCTTTAAGGGTTTACAGGCGCTTAGTCTACGTACTTTCTGTATACCCCAATCAATCAAGTTGATGTTTCGTTTGGTCTTGAATGCATGAACTAACGTTGAACTTGTAGATGGGTGTGACCTGTTCATCCAGACTCAGACGGGCCGGAGCTCTGCCTCCACCATCACACTGCCTTCTCGCTTGGGTTCTTCTTCACCAAGATACGCAGCTCAACCCTTCCTCGTCACATGGATATTTAGGCTTGACCTACGGTTGTGTTCGTGTTAAGCTCGAAATCATTTCGGGAGCTATAGGGTACTCACTAGCTGCCAGTCTAAAGGGTAAGGCACAGCATGGACGGTCAGCTTGTCCATATCTGGCACCGGGCTCTCGAGGATGATGTTGACTAGGTACGACGTGCAGTGGATGGTGTGGCTGTAATTGAAGGGCGGATCGAAGCCCTTGGTCAACCACAGGTGCGTCTGACGCAGCGTATACATGCAGTGAACAACGTGCTCGCGCTTCGTCAACCACAAGGTCGTCAGAACACGGTTTGCCGGGTCGACCTCGACGGTGCCCTCGGCGTCGTAGAACCGGTGCCACGGCCCCGCGTCGAGGAACTCGCGAATCAGCTCCTGGTTGTCAGGGTCCTCGACAAGCTCACGACGGTACCAGTGAAAGCTGATGGGATCCCACGCGCATCCACGCTCATATGCAACTTCTGGCCTGGCGCCGTTTGGTGCGCACAAGTACCCGGACATGTCGAGCTGCTGACAGCTATTGCAGCTTCGAAAGAGACCTCCCTTCATAACCGTATCGCGGAGCATGTTGTAGAGCCATGCTGCGGTCATGACTAACGCCAGCAGTAAGACACAAGTCGATGCCGTGTTTAGTATAGGCCGCCTTCGGCGGCTGCTGAGTGCTACTGCCTCCGTGGCTGGAGTTGAGATTAAGTGGTAATCGGATTCATCTTGTTGCGAACGCCAATGCATAATGATTTTTTTCCCAAAAGCATCATAAGTTAGGTTCTATTCTATCACTCTGTTGTTAAGTTGTGCCTTCAACGTGTTCTGGCTCCCTACTTAGCTTTGAAGACTACACAACAGAACCTCTAGACATCTTTCTCCCAGACCATAGCGAATGACCTGTCGCTCACCGCCATAGCGAATACATTGCCATCGGTGACTGCCTGCACCGCTCGTAGAATAAACATTGCGAGCCGATAATTAAGTTAAAGTTCCCGGGGAGGGGGGCTGTACGGGCTTTTAAGCTACAGGGCCGACCGGAACCTAAAGCTCCTCGCTGGTCAGCAGCGCCGGGCCGCTCACCTATCTCAAAATAACCTTGTCACTAGCAGCGCTGGTGGTTGTCGGGCTTTTCTCGTGGCGATTGCTCTGTTCAGAGAGCAAAAGAATTACGGGTAGTTCGATTGGTGGGCAGGGGTCATGTGGATGGGCGGGCTGTTGTTCTGACCCGTTCTGGAACGAACACTTCCTGCAGCATCACTAACTAAACTGGAAGCTTATTGGAGGAGCAGGTTGGTGAACATAGCTCCGTCGCCCGCTTGTACTTGGATTATGGGGCATTGCGTTGAGTAGCACAAGAGGTCTTCAGGAACATGCGGTTCTGGAAGTGCGACCGGCGGGGCAATGTCGCCTACGTGAGCCTTTCCACGTCGTCGCCCTGTGAAGTGGTCGACATGTCATTGGACGGCCACAACGCAAGACCAAATAACAGTCTGAGGACCTCGTGCGGGTGCTTCTTGGTCATCTTCCTGTGTGTTTACTCCCTAGCTATGACAATCCTGGTACTGGCGATGGCCAAGGTCAGCCTCTGGCTCGCGGCGCCTCTTGGGAATGATCCAAACGGCTTCGTCCCGGCCTCTGTGGGCGGGCCGCCGCGCTGGAGGACTTTTGTACGCAACGAAAGCAATCCGTACCACATACCGGACAACGTGTTTGCGAGCGAGATTAAGACGAGAGAGACCGTCGAGAGGCTGATACAGACGCACTGTAAGTGACGGACGATCCCCGTCCCGCCCGGCAATTATGGGAAGAGGCTCTGATCAGAAGAGAGACAGCTTCTGCGGTCCGCATCAACGGCCGTCACGCCCGCTGGGTCCATGACGACGGCAGCAAGTCCACCTTGCAGGCAACATTCACGCCGCCTATCATGGGCCAAGACCAAGTCTACTTCATACGGGGTCTATACCAAATGCGCTGCATAGTAAGCTTACCGTGTTTGTCCGCTTGCTGACGCCGCATCTTCCCCGTGTTCTCCTGACCTGATCTCGTGGCAGATTGTCCTACTGGAAGCCTACGGGATTAGCATCCACCGCCAGACGAACATCACAGACGCCACAGACAAGACCAAGGCCAACGGGGACAAGAAGGGAGAAGATGACGACGACCACGACGTCTGGCACTGGCCGCCCGAGCACGTGGCCTACTGCCTCAACGTTTTGGCGGACGCTGTGCAATGCACGGCGGACGCGACGCCGCTCTCCTTCGTGAACGGTTTCGGGTCCGGGCATCTCACTGACGGGCAGCAGGCGTGGTGCCGGGATTGGGATTCCCTACGCGCGTGGGCCGCGGATGAGGAGCGCAGCGTGGACGCGGCCCGAGGAGGCGCTGCGCTTACGGGGTCGTTCGGCAGGTTGTGGCGTACTGTTTTGCCCTGAGATGTTTTCGTTTTTTCCCTTCTCTCTTGTTCATTTTGTGCGACCACATTCTGCCCTGAAGGATGGATGGATACTAGTGACTGGGCTGTAAATGGATTGAGAGGCAATGGGATCCTACTTTAAGTCGGTCCATTCCGAGAGATGGGGAAAGTAGGTGCTCTCAGCCCTTTAGTTACCGGCGTTTTCACACCAAACACGTGTAGATCCAGTACCGTAGAAGAGGAAGGCCTTAATAGGGGCCCAAATACAATCTTCTGTTTTACCAAAGCTGTTTGATTACTATGGACTAACTGTTCGCCGCTTGACTGGACAGGTTCGAAGAACATGTAACATAATAAGGTGATGGGTGATAGATTGTAGTGGTCTAGGATAGTCGTTGTCTGCATGGGATGAAGAGTTTAGATGCACTAAGTAACAAATACATTAGTACCTAAGTACGGCACTCATGACGGTTCACTACTTCATGATTAGAGAAGGCGCATTTGTAATAGTAGCCGGATGCACTCGCGAACGAAATCCTATGCACAGAAGGACTATTTTTCTTCAACTTTCCTAGATTCCCATCCCCATTGTGGCCTCGGCGTAGAAAAACATAGGCACCCCAGAAGTGGTTACTGAGAAACTTCCGGCCCATCGGAGTATCAGCGGAGGCAAAAGCATATATATCAAACTCAATCAACGGACAGCCGTTTGAGAAGAACCAGCGGCAGCATGGTGATTCGGGGTTGGAGGGGTTATTCCGATCAACACACCGTGTGGAGCACCACCAGCTGCGTTGTTGTTAGTATAGAATAACAACAGGTAAAGGTTTTGCTTGTTCGTACGATGGCTATGGTAAACTATTACTACTTCTACTGTATCTCATACCATGACGCAAATGATTAATTCGGCAGACCGTAACCACGCATACCTACGACCAGTCTTCTTAAATTGTCATTGTCCCACTTGCCTACTGCAGGACACTGATTAGCAACCATAACTCATCGGTTCCTTACCTTCCACAGCTTTTTGCCATCATCAAACACCAATCACTCACATTCATTCGCCCATAATCCCTACCATGGCGCCGGCCGCCACTCCGGAGCCTATTGCCATCTGCGGTATGGCCGCCCGCCTGCCCGGCGAGGTGCGCACCCCGGCTGAGTTCTGGGACATGCTGCTGGCCAAGCACAATGGGCTGGTTGATTGGCCGCGCAGCAGCAGCAACGGCACCAGCGACAAAGAAAGGTCTCCCGCGGCCACCGGGCGATTCGACGCCGCCGGCTTCCAGAGCGACACGCCCGCCAAGAACACCCTCCAGGCACCGCAGTCATACCTTCTCAACCATGTGTCGATGGGCGACTTTGATCCCAGCTTCTTCCCTGTTGGCGCCAAAGAGGCTTCCCGCATGGACCCAATGCAGCGTCAGCTCCTCGAGGTCGCCTATGAGTGTGCCGAGAACGCTGGCGCCGCCCGGAACCTGTTCGGCGGCAACACCAGCATCACCACTACATGCGGCATCGGCACCGGCACGAAAGAAACGGCCTCAGACTTGGCCGCACGCAAGGATGTCGGCGTCTTTGTCGGCGTCTTCGGCGAGGATTGGCTCCAGGAGAACGTCATGGACAGCCAGCTCGCCGGCCTATACCGCGGAACGGGCTTCCTCGACTTCCTACAGGCGAATCGCGTCAGCTTCGCCATGGACTGGCAAGGGCCCAGCATTGTCGTCAAGACGGGCTGTTCGGCCAGTCTCGTGGCGCTCGATATGGCCTGCCACAGCCTGCGTGCCGGCGAGTGCGCTGCCGCTGTCGTGCTGGGCGTCAACCTCATCACCTCGCCACTCATGACGCTGCTGTACACGGCGCAGGGCCTCCTGAGCCCCTCGGGCTTCTGCAGAACCTTTGACGCAGCCGCCAACGGTTACGGCCGCGGCGAGGCCGTCAACGCCGTCTTCCTGCGGCGGCTCTCGGACGCTGAGCGAGCCGGCGACCCTATCCGGGCGGTCGTGCGAGCCAGCGCCACGGGCCATGACGGCCGCAAGGTCGGGCAGCTCAAGCCGGACGCTACGGCGCAGGAGTTGCTGATCCGCAAGACGTACGCGCTGGCGGGCATCCCGGACTCGCAGTTCGGGGACACGGCGTGGATCGAGTGTCACGGAACAGGCACCGCCGTCGGCGACCCCATCGAGATGCGGTCCGTCGCCAACGTTTTTGGCCGCGACGGCATTGTCGTTGGTAGCGTCAAACCCAATGTCGGCCACTCGGAGGGCGCGGCTGGTCTGACGGCCCTGATCAAGGCCGTGTTGTCGCTAGAGCACGACGTGATACCGCCAAACATATTTTTCAACACGCCCAACCCTCTCAGTACGTTTTAACCTGAGTCTCAGGCTTCCTCTCACTCTTACTTTCACTTTCATTGTCACTCTAGCTTCCCTTTTAACTCTCGACTCGACTCTGAATCTTAATCTTACACTTAGTCTCATTCCCAATTTCACACTCACTTTCACTCTTATTTTTTCACGCTCACTTTCACTTTGACCTTCACTCTCATTCACTATCTCATTTTTACTCTTGCTCCACATTACAAATCACATAGCTCACCTTATCTATAGTTCCCTGGCAGGCGGCCAGGCTCCGAGTCCCAATCGACCCTTTACCGTGGCCCGACGGCCGCAAGAAACGGGTCAGCGTCAACTCCTTTGGAGTTGGCGGCTCCAATGCCCACGTCATTGTCGAAGACGGCAGACCGTCCAAACCTCTGGTGACTCGGGCTCCCACCGAGGCGGCCCGTATCTTGCTCCTTTTCAGCGCCACCCATCCTTGGTCGCTGCAGAAACAGGTCCTCAACCATCGAAATTACCTCCTAGAACGCCTGCCCGCCTCGCTTCAGGACGTAGGCAGCCTTCTCCATGATTTGGCCTACACGCTCGGTTGCCGACGCCATCACTTCCCTCTGCGGACGTATACTGTGGTTCGAGTGCAACAAGAGCCCGAAAATGAGGATGAGGGCAAGACGAAAGAAGCCGAGAGCGGGTTGCTGAGTTTCGGCGACGCAGACCATTCCGGCCAGATTCAAGACAAGACGCCGCCGCCCCGTGTCGCCTTTGTCTTCACAGGACAGGGCGCTCAGTATGCTCATATGGGTTACGAGCTGCTCCGCGATAACAGTGTGTTTGCCGACAGCATCCGCTACCTGGACCAGTGCCTGAAGACCCTGCCGGAGGCTCTGGCACCCAAATGGACTCTTTTTGGTAAGCCGCTCGCACGTTTTCATAAGTCAGCGAATACGGCGTCCGATATGGAGTGAATGCCTGTTTTCCGGGCTTGGTTTCACGTCTGTGTTTGTCCCTGCATTAAACTGAAATGAATTCGCCGCTTACTCAAATACACAGAAGAGCTTTCTAAATCAGCTCCGGACAGCCTCATAGAGGAGACTGGATACTCGTTGCCCTGCTGCACCGCCGTCCAGATCGGTCTGGTCAACATGTTCCGGGCCTGGGGCGTCTTGCCCGCGGCCGTTGTCGGCCACTCGAGCGGCGAAGTCGCCTCGGCCTATGCGGCAGGCTTCCTTTCAGCCCGCAAGGCCATCATCATAGCCTATCTGCGAGGCATGGTACTGGACGAGGCGCAGGATGAGAATGGTAAGGCGCGGCCGCAGCGGCCGGGCATGATGGCCACAATCGGCTTGGGAGCCACGCAGACTGAAAGGTTTCTTAGTTCCGGTGCCGTCGTTGCCTGCCACAACAGTCCGAGCAGCACGACCGTTTCTGGTGATGCGGACGCGGTACAGGAAACCCTTGGAAAAGTTGCCGAGGCGGACCCGCAGATCCGTTGCCACGCGCTCCGGGTCCGAACGGCCTTCCACTCCCATCACGTCGGGCCGAGCGCGCTCAGGTATGAGGAGCTGCTTAGACCGTTTCTCGACGGAGTAGAGACCAGCAGCCGACCCTTGGATTCTCCTCCGCTGTATAGCAGCATCTCGGGGTCCCTCGAAGAAGACGCCGCGAAGCTGGTGGGAAGCGCGCGATACTGGAGAGACAGCCTCGAGAAGCCCGTGTAAGCGACATTTCTTTGCTTGTCTCAATGAAGATTACACGGACAAACGAACTTCTATGGAACAATGATTAGCTGACCTTGAATATAGATTATTCCGGCAGGCTCTAGAACAGCTGGTTAGCTGCGAGAGCTCGCCCAACAACCTGGCAAACACCAGTACCAACAACAGTCAGCTCCTCCTTCTTGAAATTGGGCCTCATCCCGCACTCAGAAAGCCTATCGCAGAGACGTTGTCGTCATCATCCATAACGACCGAGCCACAAGCTTTGCACATCGCGACCTTACGCCGGGGCGAGAGGTCCGACGAGGCCCTGTTCCGAACTGTGGGGGAGCTGTTCGTGCGCGGAGCTCTCACGGAGGCGAACATGGAGTCCATCTTCAGACCAGATGGGTCTGCCTCTTCTGCTCCACATTGCCTGACTGACCTGCCTCCTTATGCATGGCACCACGGCACGCAGTATCTGGATCCGCCGCGCGTGGCCAGCGTTTACAAGAGCGCGCGGCACCTCCCCCATGACCTGCTTGGCGCCCGGGTCCCGGACGCCACCGACATCGAGCCGTGCTGGCGCTGTGTTCTGGAGCCCGAAGACCAGCCCGCATGGCTGGGCCACCACGTCATCGACGGCCAGGTAGTCTTTCCCGCCGCCGGCTTCGTCGCCATAGCAGCCGAGGCTGTTCATCGGCTTGGGCCCGGCCATGTTGCCGACAAGAGTTACGTCATGCGCAACGTCTCTATCAGGTCGCCGCTGGTCGTGCCACAAGGGTTGACATTCGAGCTCTTCACGAGGCTCTCGCAGGCTCAACACCAAGACCAAGACTCGGGCGACGGCGCCATCGAGGACAATTGCCCGGAGAGCACGTGGTATGATTTCCACATCATGGCCTTGGTGCCAGATCGTGATGGTGATCAATGGACCAGCCACTGCCGAGGCTTGGTTGCCGCTGGCGGTGTCGCTTCGGCCGCATTCTCGAACGGGAAGCCGTGTCATGGCGGCACCGGTATCGGCGCCGGTTGCGGCCCCGCTGTGGGTCGGCGGGTTGGCCTGGACGGTGGCGGCGACGGCGATGCACGGACCGTTGACTCCGCCGAGTGGTACTCCATCGCCGACTCGGTCGGCCTGTCGTACGGCCCCTCGCTGCAGGGCCTCCAAGACATCACAGCGTCCACCTCACGTCTGTTGGCATCGGCCAGTGTTTACGACTACGATGAAGACGAAGACGAAGCAGGGTATGCGCTGCATCCGGCCGTCTTGGACATGGGGCTCCAGTTGAACCTAGTCGCCATGTGCCAGGGGCTCGGCGAAAAGTGCGACCTACTCTTGCTACCAACCTACATTGAGGAGATTTCGGTGGAAGCAGATACCACACGTCTGCTGCAGAACAGGGAAAACAGCCTCCAGGCTCGGGATGGCAGACTGAATATGCGCGCCGAGGTCAGTTGGGTGCGGAAGGGTAGAAGCCTTCAAGGCACCGTCACGGCCACTGCCAACGGCGACGAAAGCTCTCACGATAATGGTATTCTTCCCCGGCTTTCCATGCGAAACGTCAAGTTCATGGCCAAACCGCCGCGGGCCCGGCACACTCCCCAAGACGCCCCCCTGACAACGACGCAGCCCCATCTTATGTCCGTCTTTGAATGGGCCCCGGACGCCGAACTTGTCCAAACGGACAAGGTCGGTTCAGTCGTTGAAATGACCCGGCTGCTCGCCTTCAAGAACCCGCGCGTTCGCGTCTGCGTCTTCGCTCGCGACGGTGACGTAGCCCTGGTCTCCGCCGTCACGCGAGCCCTCGAGACCCAGGCCATGTCCAACGGCAACGTATTGGCATCCCTGACGTACGCGGCCACTACGACGGCAGAGCTGGGTCTGGCTCAGCTTTCTCTGCAAGAGGGCGAACAATATCATGTGAAAATCGCTCCCACGTGGCTGGACATGTCTAAAATCCTCCCGGCCCAGCTGGAAAATCATAGCGGTTTTGACCTTGTTCTCGTCGATGGGCCCGCCGCCTTGACCAGGCTGTGCTCCATCTCGGCTCCTTATGAAATTCCTTTGCCCGTTAATCCCGGGGGATGGTTCCTGGTCGACCGGTATAGTGGCGAGGCCAAGACTGAGACTGAGACCGACAGGAAGCTGGAGCAGCTCGGCTTCACACTTGTGCGCCGGCGTTCTCCCTCCTCCGATAGTACAAACAAAGGATTTCACGCGGCGAGAGCTTTGCTGCCCGGTCACAGGAAACACGCCGGCTCGAGACAGCGACGTGTCGTCATCATACTCGCAACAGCCGCACTCGAAGAGCTGGCCCGGTCACTCCAGAGCGCCTTGGAAGAGTCCGACTTACGCTCCGAAATTCGCGTTTGTCACTCCGGGGGCGAGCCGCTATCTTCCAATGACGATGAGAACGAACAAACCGTCATCGTATCGATGCTGCACCTGGAACAGTCGCCGGCAGAGGAAGCGCTCACTGCTAAGTCCTTCAGAAGCTACATTGACAGCCTCCTCGCGGCTCGGCAACCCCGCGTCTGGCTTCTCCCGCCCCTCCAGCTGGGTAGTACAGGACCGGCATCTCTGTGCCATTGGCCCGACCCAGCGTGGCTGATCGGTCTCACGCGCACCGCACGCACCGAGAACCCGGCACTGGACTTCACCACAATCGAACTTGACAGGGTCAACACGCCCATCCGGATTGCGGCCGACGCCGTAGCTCGCATCGTCGACAGATCAACCCAGCTCGGCCCCGAATCGGGGTCGGAGATCCTGCAGCATGACAGCCCGGACATGGACCGCGAGCTCGGCGTCACGCCGGACGGGACTGTGCTGATTCCCCGGATGACATGGTCGTCCCTCGATGACGCCGTGAGCTCTGTGGAAGCGGATACCGCGGACCACAGCGGCGGTCCGGGACTTGTGTCGTTCCGCGAGGACGCAAGCTATCTGCTGGTCGGTGGCCTCGGCGGGCTCGGGAGGTCCGTCTGCCGCTGGATGGCCGCACGGGGGGCACGACACCTCGTGCTATTTTCTCGCTCTGCCGCCGAGCCCGAAGAGGCTACGCTTGCCTTGGTGGATGAGCTGGCCTCCATGGGCTGCGCCGCCGTCCGTGTGAGCGGGTGCGCAGAAGACCTCTCGGCTGTCGAGCGCGCCGTTGCGGCAGCCGATCACTCTGCCCCTCACGGGCTCGCCGGCATCCTCCACATGCCCATGGTCCTCCGTGACCGGCCGCTAACGGACATGACCAGGGACGACTGGACCGCCGTCATCGATCCCAAGGTACGCGGTGCCTGGAACTTGCACAACACTTTGCGCCGCCGCCGGCGGGAAAGGCTCGATTTCTTCGTCCTCTTCAGCTCCGTCAGCGGCATCGTGGGCCAGCGCGGCCAGGCCAACTACAATGCGGCCAATGCCTTTCTCGACGCCTTCGCATTGTATCGCCGCGGCCTCGGTCTCCCAGCTAGCGTGCTGGACCTCGGCATCGTTGGCGATGTAGGCGCGGTGGCGCGCGACAAGGCGCTGGCGGCGCAGTTCCGCAAGGCCGGCTATGTTTTCCTTGGAGAGGAGGCCGTCCTGCAGGCCGTGGGCATCGCCGTCAGCTCCTCCGCTCAGCCCCAGCTTGTCGTAGGCCTGGCGCAAGATCCGCAGAACGACACAGCAACCCGGTCCGTTGTATGGAATCGCGATCCCCGTATGGCCAAAGGTTCGGGATCGGTATCTGATGGGAGCGATCGACACGGCGGCGCGAGTGCCGCCGATGCTATGAAGAGAGAGACGCAGGACATCATCTCCTGGGCAAAGGAGTCCCCTGTTGGGCTCGTGACCGACACCCGACGGGAGTCACTGGCATTCTGTCTCGGCAGGGCCGTCCACCAAGTGCTAGTGACGCCGCTGAAGCAGTTGTCGCTGACAAGGAACATCAACTCGCTGGGCCTGGACTCCTTCGCCGCCGTCGAGCTGACGGCCTGGATCCAACAGCACTTTGGCGTCCATCTCTCGACCATGGAGGCCAACACCAGCATCAGCCTGCTGCAGCTGGCCGATCTCGTCATGGACAAGATGGTGGTGAAGCACAGGCAGGCGAAACAACCGGCGAAGCCTTGGATAGGCGGAAACCAGCCACACGCGGCGATTGGGACAGCGTGATTGACGTGGCTAAGTAGACTTGTTGAATATCTTTACGTTTCAGTGTCTACTTCTTCATACTCCTCGCCTCCCTGGACAGTGTAGTCGTTGCATGATCTGCACCTTGTTCATTGTTTGATTTCGGGCTCTGATCCACACAGGAGTCAGTCTTCAGTCCGAGGTCACCCATCCCTCAGTTTTTTTATGAAAAGTATTCAAGTTCAGCGCATTGCGCGTCTATTCGGGCATTGATCGTACTGCTCGTGAGCATGTTCAGGTTCTGTACCTCGGTTGTGTACTTTTGTTGATTCCTCATCACCTGCCTGCGGCTGCTTTCAAGGAATCTCAGCATGAACTTGATAATATGGGATACTTTCTCTTAAGTTTGCACTTCAGTACAGTGCAGGCCCACTAAGAGAGATCATATAAATTCATTTAGATTGCAAGTGATATAGAGTGCCGAATTGAACAGCGTGATTGACATCGTTCCATTAGATAGAGTTGATATCTATAATGTCATACTTACTGATACTTTAATTCCAAGCATTGCAGTTAAGCAGAAATCCGGTCAGCTTCAGAAAACGCGTTGAATGACAGACTTTATTTGATGACCAGTGCTGCCGTGCCAATGTGCTGTTGAAGCATGATGCCGAGGGCTTTAGGCTTCAGCAAAACAGGATTTTGTCACAGCTTATCTTTCTACGCTTGAACAATGCCACACAGAGCGAACAAGTCTGTTAGGAAGACATGATCAGTAAACCGGAGACGGATTTGGCGGAGACCGGGTCCGATAAATCGGCGTCCGTCTTGCTTCCAGAGTACGGGGCCCGCTTTATCGGTGGTCTCGCCGGGCCCGACCGGGAATAATATCCTTTTCGTGTTCGGACCAGGCAAGATCAACACAGAGAGTCGCATTGAAAAGCGTGATCCCTGTTAGTATCCACACCAACTCCGCAGACCGCCGTTGACCAAAGTCCCTTTCACCAGCTTTTCCGTTCATCAGGCAAACTGCGGAAATTTTTGCTCGTCTCTCATGGTCTCACGATGATGCCAGACGTGCCTTTTTAAGAGCTTTCGCAGTCAAAACTTGACGAAACAAGGAGCGGCCGCCTCCAGGCAACAGAGCGGCCCTATATCCAAGAATTGCTTCATTGAATGGGCCCTCTTCGGAGCCGAGCTTCCTCTAACGGGTTGAGGAAGTTCGAATCAGGCTCTGGCCATTTGCCGTACTCCACTCCTCGGGCTGCTAAGTGCTTCTGGAAGCAAACGTGGGCCGTCCCGGCACACAAATGCCACCTCAAGTCGCGCCCGTTCTGTCTCGCGTCGGGCAATTGGTTCAAACGGCTCAAGATGCATGTGTACTGGCATGGATTCTTGCGAAGTCGCAAACCAAGTCAGCCCATTGTCGTTGGCGGTCCACAATTGACGCGTCTCGATATAGACCTCCTCGCCCAAAATTGAAATGCCATGAGGTTTCTGCTTGTTTTCTTGATTTTCTTCTGAAATTCGGCTTTTGCGAACGACGTTCTCGTGCTCTGATTGGCCGCAGCCATTGGCATCTTTTGGTAAGTTACGACTTTTCAACCCTGAATACTCATCAAGACCACTCCACTACGGATACCCGTGATCCGAAATTAATCTACATATGCCGTCTTTCAATCTCCATCTTCTACGTAACCCAGTCGCTAAGGTTTCGTGGCAGCTCCCAGCATCGGGCGTAACCCATCACGCGCAACCCATCACACATTACCCACCGGGCAAAACCCATCTCTCTTGAGGCGAATTTGCATCTTCTAATCGCGAAAGTTGTGAGACGTGAAATCAAGAAACAATTCGTCCAACGGAGGATCGGTCGCTATTGAAGCCGATAGAAGAGTTTCATCTGCGGGCTCATCGTCATATCTCCACTCTGGCGCTGGAGGTTTGACTTTCAGGCTCGACGGACCTGTTCTGGATCGTCGTCACACAGCCACCTTGGCGCATCCGGCTTGATTTTATAAAGAGGCTCTGAAAAGCTCCATGAAGGTCATATCTCACAAGCCCATCCAGCACTGCACTACATCTCTCAACACTTTTTCGGCGATCTCATAGTTGTGATGGCCATCATGTCAGACAAACCTTTCACAGTTCTCATCGCCGGCGGCGGTATAGCCGGCCTGACGCTCGCAAACATGCTCGAGAAGATCGGCGTCAACTACCTGATTCTCGAGGGTTATCGCGAGATGGCACCTCAAGTAGGTGCAAGCATCGGCATCCTTCCAAATGGTTGCCGCGTCCTGGACCAGATTGGCCTGTACGACGAGATCAGGAAACTCATCGATGGCCCTCTCTACGAGACGTCTCTTCGCCACCCTAAAGGAAACATGGTCACCAACTACTTGAACGTTGGAGGTCAAGTACGCGAGAGGTAAGTGGCAATAACCTGTCATGCCTGTGAGCGCGTTTTTGAACAGAGTTTGACATGTCTCCAGGCACGGATATGACACCGTCTTCGTGGACCGCCAAATGATCCTTGAAGTGTTGTGGCGCAACCTCAAGAATAAGGACAACATCCTTGTCAACAAGAAGGTGACAAAGGTCGAGCTTGAGCCATCGCGAGTGAAGGTAGAGACAGGTGATGGAAGTTCTTACTACGGAGACATCTTGGTCGGCGCAGATGGTGTCCACAGCAAAGTCAGAAATGAGATGTGGCGGCTTGCAGATGTCCTTGAGCCCGGCTATATTCCCGCCTCGGAGTACAAAGGTAAGTCCTGGTCCACGAAACTCTGTGGAAACAGCGACTAATAGATAAAATAGAGTGTCTTCCCACGGTCTACAAATGCATCTTCGGTATTTCCATCGACAAGAGCTGGGAGCCACAGACTGTGCAGACGAACTTGAACAAGGGCTACTCTTACCTCATCATCAGTGGACCTAAGAACCGTGTTTACTGGTTCCTGTTTGTTAACATGGGTACGACTCACTACGGCCCTGAGCTCCCCAGCTTCACCAAGAAAGACGAAGAGACCTTGGCAAATGAGCACATGAACGACAAGATTCTGGAGAACCGCACCTTCAGAGATTTGTACTCGACCAAGATCTCATCCGTGCTCACCCCTTTGCCCGAATATGTGTTCAAGAAGTGGCATTTCCAGCGCATCATGACCATTGGAGATGCGGCGCACAAGGTGGGACATCCCTGCCATCTCATCAATCGCCACGTGATCATGCTGACCACCATCAATACAGTTCGAGCCAATTGCCGGCCAGGGAGGCAACAGTGCAATCGAGACCGCTGCTGTCCTTGTCTCAAACCTCGCAACTATGCTAAAGAGCAAGACGCGCCCGTCAGACATCACCTCGGCCGACATCAACGCCGTATTCACCAAGACCCAAGCGACACGGGAGGCACGAACCCAGGCGCTCGTGAAAGCATCTCACGAAGAGCAGCGCTTCGCTGCCATGGAATCCCCTCTCCTGGAAGTGGTTGGTAATCACGTTGCTCCAATTCTTTCTCTCGACGAAAAGTGGGATCAGTGGTCCCAAAACATTGAGGGTGGGCACAAGCTCGAGATCATGGATGCTCCGAAACGTCCCCATGCCGTCCCATTCCATGACGAGCTGGCCAGCACTCCTCTAACTCCGTCCTACATCCCCAAGATCACAGTTGCCGCCGCGCTGTGCGGTCTGCTCTACATTGCGCAACACGCGCTTGTTCTGAATACGGGCCCAGAGGTTGTCGCTGTGAGCGCCTCGTTCGTTGGCGTGCCTGCAAAGACCACTTACACGGGGTTCCCATCAATCGACAATCTTCTCGCCATCTTCGTCTGGGCCTTCTCGGAACAAGTCGCTGGGCCCAATCCCAACGACAGAACCCAGTGCCTCTACTTCCTGATCAGTTTGATCCCCATTATCTACATCTGGACGGTCGAAGGCTACCGTAACGGCAACGTTCATTCCTTGGTTTCCATCCCGTCCATCTTTGGTATCTACCAGCTGCTCGGAATAGGGAAGGTCGCGCCATTCTACTTCCTCCTTAGCGTGTACACAACCAGCAGAAGCGTCTACGCCCGCACGACCGGCCGTCCCGTTCCTTCTCATGTCGCCAAGGTCATCCTACCCGCTCTGTGTCTTGGATACGCCATCCCCACGGCCCTCATGTTCCTGCCCCACGAGGATGCCGTCACCCAGCAGAACGCCATCGCTTTCTGGCAACCGTTCCCTGTCTACGTCTCACTTCTCGCCTGGGCCGGTTCAAAGGTTGTGTATGCCATGAAGCCCACCAAGACCCTCGATTGGGAAGCCCTCGAGAACAAGGATCTCCCTTACCTTCAGTCTGGCTACGCTTTCTGCTTCTTCGCCACTGCCGTCACTCACATCAGCACATTCCTGTATGCCAGTCTTAACGCCTCCGTCACCATCTCCGAGTCCTTCTTCGGTCTTCCCCCTTGGGACGCGATGACCATCGCTGGGTTCTGGAAGTACGACATGGTGCTTTGCTTCGCCTCCGTCGCGGTCTGGCTTCTTTACAGCGTGTTCGAGATGAGAAGATTCGGATACATTACGACCTCGGCGGCTCTCAAGGCCGTTGGACTGACTTTGACCGGCAGTGTGCTTGTGGGACCTGCCGCCACGTATGCAGGCGTCTGGGCCTGGAGAGAGTCGGTCATTGCGAGCTATGGCAAGGCCGTGGCCAAGTCGAAGGAAGATTAAGGGTGACATCCTATGTCAGTGGGCCTATCTCAGAACTTTGCGTACCAGTCTATTTTGAGCGCGTTGTCTCTGTCGTGTATGAGTGGTGCAAATCTTTGTTGTTTAATTAGGCACGTCATGGCACGAATAGGAACTCTTCAAACTGGGTAGAAGATTGGTAATCAAGAGACATATCCTGGTGTAATTCTGAAATGTTCGCTTCTTTAGATAGTCCGCAATCAGGCAAGGCCAAGTCCTTCGCCCGGCAGTGCTGGTGATAGGGGCGGTTCAAGTCTTGGCTTTCTCGATGTTGCACACATACCTCCACAAATGCCCCGACTTGCCGCCGCTAGAAGCCTGTACGAGCCGAAGATTCGGCCGTCACCTTAAATTTGCCCCTGTCCCAACGTCATCCATAGTAATACTAGGTCTTCACTAGGGCCAAACGGTTGAATACAAGCACGAGATGATGGCTGTGCTCCCAGATCAACCCCACTACGCTAATGCAACCCGATGACTTCCCGCAACTTTAACAAGGAGTCAGGGATGTAAGACGTCCACACAAGCACTCATGCAGCTTGATGACATCCCTCTTGTCGACTTCATCCCTCTGAATACCGGCAAATTACCAATCATGAAGTATCTTGGCGTGATGATGCTCGCGTGCCGAAATGGATTGGCGTTGCGCGGCCTCATCCGCTGATAATCTCAACGGCAGTTCTTGGTTCTACCGACGATCTTGGCAATGCCCTCAACGTGATTATAAGAAGGCCATTCGCACATTGCTTGAAATTTGGACATAGCTTCATCATCATTCACTTTTTACAATTGCTTAGCTGTGAATTCGGATATCATGGCCATCATTGGTAAAGCCATCACGGCATTCTGCCTCACAACTCTCCTCAACACAATGCCAGCCACCGCTCAAAACATGTCTTTCGGCGCCGACAACTTCTACCGCAGCGAAAACGTCACCCTACAGCCCATCACCATCCAGACTCAATTCAACACCACGGTCGCCGGTAACCTCTTCACCCCCAACAACCTCGCGCGCAACAGCACCTCCCCAGCCATCGTCGTCAGCCACCCTATGGGCGCCGTCAAAGAACAAAGCGCAAACCTCTATGCCACCAAACTGGCCGAGCAGGGTTTCGTCACCGTGTCCATCGACATGCCCTTTTGGGGCGGCAGCTCAGGCGAGCCACGCAACGCCGTTGCTCCAGAGCTCTACGCTGAAGCTTTCAGCGCCACTGTAGACTACCTCGGCGGCCAATCCTTCGTCGACCGCGAGCGCATCGGCGGTCTGGGCATCTGCGGCAGCGGTTCTTTCGTCATCAGCGCAGCCAAGATCGACCCGCGCCTGAAGGCCGTCGCCACGGCGAGCATGTACGACATGGGTGCCGCCGCCCGCGACGGCTTGCAGAAGGCGCAGACCGTCGAGCAGCGCAAGGAGATCATTGCCTCTGCGGCCCAGCAGCGGTGGGTCGAAGCTGCCGGCGGCGAGACGGAGTACACCGGCGGCACCACCCACGAGCTCACTGAGGACACGCCTGCTGTCCAACGCGAGTTTTACGACTATTACCGCACCCCTCGCGGCGAGTTCACCCCTGAAGGCTCGTCGCCCAACCTCACCACGCATCCGACCCTCACCAGCATGGTCAAGTTCATGAACTTCTACCCGTTCAACGACATTGAGACGATCTCGCCCCGCCCGATGCTTTTCATCTCTGGCGATCAGGCGCACTCTCGCGAGTTCAGCGAGGCAGCCTATGCCCAGGCGGGCGAGCCGAAGGAGCTTGTTTGGATTCCGGGTGCTGGACATGTTGATCTCTATGACCGGGTGGAGCTCATTCCGTTTGGCAAGCTTACGCAGTTCTTCCAGGAAAATCTTGTCTAGATTCATTAGAAGAACAACAGTTGACTCGTAACAACCCTCTGCTAAGATGTAAGAGTCATGTGTGAATAGGCCTACATAGATCAAGAAATAGACCTTTACACTCACGCGCTGTTGGACAACTCCACGTTGTTTTCTCTTTGCCCTCGTGTCTTCGGGCACACTTTCTCGACGCAAACATTTCTGCTCAGGCCCGGTGGTCTCTCGGGCTCCCTCCAAATCTCGAACTCCACCTCCAGCCACTGTTAAGACTCAATGATGACTTGTGTTACAAGATGACGGCCCTAAGGTCCGGAGCTATGCCTCATGTGGTAATCTATGTCCGAAAATATCTTCATAGTCTCTACTTCTCATGCTGCTATAGCCATCTCGCGTTCGCAAAGCGGCTGACACTCTCTCCCTTGGATTGGGTGGGTCATTTGTGGAGAGTGTCAGCATGTTGCAGATGTCATCCAGTTGCAGCTCTGACCCGACCAATCGGACGGCTCACCGAAACCAAGCGCGGTGCTTCACTTACAACCCCAGATTCCACTTCAACATCAAGCAACGTCATAAGTTCCAAGAGCAAGAACTGACTGTCAGTCTAAGACCTCATAAATAAACAATGTTCTGTTACCACAAGAAGATGCCTCTCAGCCAAAGTCCTCAGATCCATTCAATAACATTCCAAGCCGTACCGATACACGACAATGTCCTTCTTCGAATACCCCCCGAAACCAAAGTCTTCCCTGGGCTACCATCGCATCCTCTCCCCGACAGCCTCCGTGAAGGTCTCCCCAATCTGCCTTGGGGGCATCGGCATCGGTCACTCCTGGTCCTCCATCTTCGGCAAGAACGAAGACCCCTTCGCCCTGCTCGACGCATACTTCGCCCTCGGCGGCAACTTCATCGACACCTCCAACATCTACAACTCAGAAGACTCCGAGCGTCTCATTGGAGAATGGATGGAGAAGCGTGGCGTGCGAGACCAGATCGTCTTGGCCACCAAATACACCGCGGGTTTCCGCTCGTACAACCGCGAGAAAGAGCCACTGCAGAGTAATTTCACAGGGAATTCGGCCAAGAGCATGCACATCTCCGTCCGAGAGAGTTTGAAGAAGCTGAGGACGGACTACATTGATGTATTGTACGTGCATTGGTGGGACTGGGCTACGGGTGTCGAGGAGGTTATGAGGGGGCTGCATGCGCATGTCATGGCGAAGGAGGTGCTGTATCTGGGTGTGTCGAACACGCCGGCGTGGATTGTTGTCAAGGCGAACGCATGTTAGTCCATCTTTCGGAATATCTGGCGGACAGTCATACTGACAGAAGGACTAGTCGCTCGTGCCAACGGTCTCACGCCCTTCTCGGTCTACCAAGGACGCTGGAACGCCGGCTTCCGCGACATGGAAGCGGAGATTATCCCAATGTGCGAGGACCAGGGCATGGCCATTGTTCCCTGGGCAGCTCTCGGTGGCGGTAAGTTCCTGACAGCCGAAGAAAGAGAGGCGCGAGACAAGGACCCCGACGCCCGCAAGTCTTCTCACGGGCAGGAGGTGTCGGTCGCCCTCTGCGAGGCGCTTGAAAAGATTGCAAAAGAGAAGGGCGCGACTCTTCGGTCGATCGTATGTTCCACCATGTGGTAAACTCCAGATGTTGGAGGCTAACTTTCGACAGGCCCTGGCTTATCTATTCCATCAATCCCCTTACGTCTTCCCAATCGTCGGCGTCAACACCGTCGCGCACGTCGAGGCCATTCCCGAAGCAATCGGCATCGAGCTTTCCAAAGCAGATATTGATCTCATCCACGAAGCCTCGCCGTTCGACCCGCGGTTCCCGATGAACTTTGCGTTTGGTTACATGAAGGGCGGGAAGTATGATTTGAGTCTCACGGCTGCGGACAACCAGCAGTACACTATCGCGGCGTGGATCGATGCGCCGCCGAAGCCATTGGTAAGTCAAGCTTCAAATCCATACATGTTTCTGGCTAACACCATTCAGCCATACAAACCTAGGAAGGTCTCGGAGACGGAGGCTTAGGAGTGATGTTGCGTTCCTTTGCATGAACGAGGAGTCTTCTGGCTAGGTTTGAGTGCATCCATCGGGAAGTTCAGCGACGGAAAAACGTACCATCATTGCCAATCATACAGGACACATTCTGACTCACAGATGTCATATTCCAAATGCCAGGTTTTCGTCGAATTTTGCTTGAATATTTTACACACTCGGCCCCACCATACGGGACCGATGACGCCGTGCCCCGGAGAGCACCGGTCATCTCACCCCGATGTACCCCATAAGCCGGCGGGATACTTGCTTGCACATACCAAATGGAGTAATCCCAACTACATCATGGCCCAATAGCATGCTACCTCGAGTCAGTATTGTCCTACCATCCACAGTGACAAATTCCCGGAGATCTGGAAATGCATTTTCATTCTCCATCCACAGAGAAAACCCAGCACAAGTCCACGATATTCTAAGCCCTGCATCAAATAAACACGCATGACTAGCCTCACCCGACCTTTCAATGAGAAATGCCGCCAAAAGAGGTTTAGACGCCGCAGAGCCGGGACTTGACGGACCCATACGGGCATCACGAGCGGCCACAAAATGATTCCGAAGTCAGATCTGGACAACTCCGCGGACCTTCCCGCCCCCTTCCCGCTCCATGTCAGCACATCATCGGCCAACAAAATCCCTGCAAGCCATGTTTTTTGCGTCCTACCAAGTACATTGTCCCTGGGAATGCAGTGTCTTCTCCAGCGGTCCTGGCCAACCGGGTCATCCGTATTACAATTTGGATTTGTTGACGTCGCGGAGTGTCGCTCGCTCACCATCAGACCACAACCCATCATGAGATGGGACTGTCGCCCACCGGTTGAAGCCTGTGCTTTTGAAATATAGACTTCAGTGACGTAGTTTCCCAAAGACCTAGAAAGAGTATAAAATGTCTACATAGCCTCGCCAGAATGCGTTCGTGATCAGAGACATCACCGAGCAACTCACAGTCTCATTCATGATTTCTACATCCCGCCTACTCAGGTCTTCCAAGATCACTCCAGCCCTCAAAAACACCCTCTCAACCCGCAAAATGACAACCTCCGAGCCGCCTTCTTTCCCCTTCAACCGCGCCTCCGGCCTCGAGCTGCCAGCAGAATACGCCCGCCTCCGTGCCACAGACCCCGTCTCCCGCGTCAAGCTCTTTGACGGCTCACTGGCATGGCTAGTGACCAAGTACAAGGACGTCTGCGCCGTGGCCACCGATACTCGCTTGTCCAAGGTAAACTCTCATTCAAGACCGTAAAATCGCCGTAAGCCGTTGACATGAATCAACTCAGGAACGCACGAGGCCCGGTTTCCCGGAACTCAGCGCCGGCGGCAAAGCAGCCGCCAAGAACAAGCCCACCTTCGTCGACATGGATCCTCCCGCGCACATGCGTCAGCGGTCCATGGTCGAGCCTCTCTTCGTTGCAGAGCACGTGGAGACGATGAAGCCGTACATTCAGAGGACGATAGACCAGCTGCTTGATCAGATGGTCGCGAAGGGGTGCGAGGAGCCTGTTGATCTCATTGAGAACTTTGCCTTGCCTGTGCCCTCATATGTGAGCAAACCCGTTTTCTCCATCTTCCCTCGTTTCTTTTTGTGTAAAAGCCGTTTTCACGAAGCTGACATAAATGTCTGGAAGATCATCTACGCCATCCTTGGCGTCCCCTTTGAAGACCTCGAATACCTCACTCAGCAAAACGCGATCCGCACAAACGGCAGCGGCACCGCTCTTCAAGCTCAAGCCGCGAATCAGTAAGTTGTCACATATTCGCCATGATTTATCGACTTGCTCACACATCCTTCAGGGAGCTGCTCGACTACCTCGCCAACCTCGTCGACAAGCGTTCCGAACAGCCCAAGGATGACCTCATCAGCAAGCTTGTCGTCGAGCAGCTGCGAACCGGGCACATTGAAAAGTCCGATGCGGTGCAGATTGCTTTC
Source organism: Colletotrichum sp. COLG25 (assembly GCA_009801095.1). Taxonomy (NCBI): domain Eukaryota; kingdom Fungi; phylum Ascomycota; class Sordariomycetes; order Glomerellales; family Glomerellaceae; genus Colletotrichum; species Colletotrichum sp. COLG25. The sequence goes on along the minus strand of VNWT01000045.1, from coordinate 5,196,087 downwards.
TTGCTGTTGGTAGCAGGCAACGCCACGATGGTGAACATGATTGCGCTCGTAAGTTTCCCTCTCAAACAATTTCTGCGGCCGATGGCTGATATGAGCCAGGGCGTGATTGAACTCCTCCGCAACCCGACACAACTCGCCGATCTCAAGTCAGACCCCTCCCTCTCGAAGGCGTTTGTCGAAGAGCTATGCAGATATCACACCGGCTCGTCGATGGCGATGAAGAGAGTGGCAAAAGAGGATATTATCCTCGGCGGTCAGGTAAGTTATTTGACGTCTCTAGGTTCTCTGCGGCGGAAGGCGTAGACTAACATTACGCAGACCATCAAAGCGGGTGAAGGCATCATCGCCGCCAACGCCTCCGGCAACCGCGACGAAGACGTCTTCCCGGACCCGGACGTCTTCAATATGCACCGCACCCCGGATCCCAACCACGCTCTGGGGTTCGGCTTCGGCCCGCACCGGTGCATTGCCGAACCTCTGGCACGCGCAGAGATGGAGGTTGTCTTTGGTAAGCGGACTTCTCCTGTCTTTCTTCTTCCGTCACGTAACTTCCCCACGAACACTCCGTCAACTTCCTCTCCCCTCCCTCTTCCACGCCAGTATCCCACGGAAAGGCAAGCATCAAGCTTTGAGAGCAGCTTACTAACGCGCTGAACCAGCCACCCTCTTCCACAAGCTGCCCAACCTTAAGATCGCCGTTCCAATCTCCGAGCTGGAGTTCACACCCCTTCACAAGGACGTCGGCGTGGTGAAGCTCCCAGTGACATGGTAAACGCTGTCATCCACACCCCTAGCACGGGTATTACACGGGTCTGAGGGGTTGAAAGTAAGGCGTTGGGTGCGTGTTCAAAGTAGGGCGTAGGAAAGCCAAAGCATCGTACACGAGTGGCTTGGTGACCTTTGACAGAGCAATTCCTCTCGTGGGGCGGAACCCCTCATTTCCTCTCCTCTCCTCATTACAGTAGTCCGGGTTTCCATGTTATCTAGATCTATCTCGGCGGAAGATAGTAAACAAAACATCAGACGATCGCACAGAGTTCAGCAGGTCAGCACCCAGCATGACCCAAATACGTTGATGAAACGCGGCTCCAAAGTCTTTTACGGGTGATTCCATCCCAACTCTGGACCCCCGCAACCTTGAACGGAACCGAGATCGGCCAGTGGTGCTTTGGAGAAGGTCCAGCAGCTTGGTCGAGAGGAGCTGGAGGAGTGGAAGGTTGGGTTTATAAAGAGGTGACAGCTCAGTTGACATGCTCGATTGCACCCATTCATAGACACGAATACGGAGCATCCATTGATGTCACTGAAAGAACAGTACAACCTCAGAAACGAACCATTGATACAAGAACTTCAAGATGCAGGCAGTAGATAATACTATTCTCATGGGGGAGAGAAACAGGCAGGCTCCGTGGTACACGCCAACCATGGAGAAGGAAATCTCGCCAGAAACGAGAGACCTCCTCGAGAACTACGCTCACGTTGCGCCCGAAGACATCCAAGAACACATCATGACAATGGTCAGTACCCGTCCCCCGTCTCACACTCAAGCACATCTCATCTGACACACACCCCACAGCGCGACAAGATCTGGGAAGTCTTCCCCTACCCCTGCGTAGGCCACTTCTCCTTCCTGGACCTCAACCTCCGCCACCGGGCCGTCTACCCCTCGCTCGTCGCGCGTCTGCAGGAGCCCGGCGCGCGGCACCTCGAGGTGGCCTGCTGCATCGGCCAGGACCTGCGCAAGATGGTCTACGACGGCGTGCCCTCGCAGAACATCACCGCCATCGAGATCGAGCAGGGCTACATCGACGCCGGCTACGACCTCTTCCGCGACAAGGACACCCTCAAGACCACCTTCGTCAACGCAGACATGCTCGACGACAAGAGCGCGAAGCTCAACGCGCTCGAGGGCCAGTTCGACTCGGCGCACCTGGGGCTGTGCCTGCACCTGTGGAATAGGGGGGACCAGATGACGGTGCTGAGGCGGGTGATCCGTTTGCTGAAGCAGAAGCCGGGTGTGGTTATGGTGGGACACGCGGTTGGGCACGCGGACGGGTTGGAGCTGCCGGGCATGTTCAACAAGCCCAGCCTGCGGCATAACCTGCAGACGTGGGAGAGCATGTGGGTTGACATATCCAAGGCGACGGGTACGCGGTGGAAGCTCAAGACGGAGGTGAGCGACCAGATTGGAAACATGGATGGGCCTGGCGCGAAGAAGCCCGCGTGGTGGGACAAGGACTGGCGCTTTGTCGCGTTTGAAGTCACAAGAGAGGAGTAGATAAGAGTCCAACAGCTCAACCAGAACAGAAAAGACATGTCACGATAGAAAAGACAAGTTTGGGGACGATGACAGTGTCATGAAGCATTTCCTTTGCTAGCCTAGGGCCATGGCCCGATTCATAAACCCGATTCCGGTTCCCAAACCATGCCTGAAAGGACAACTTTTTCATCCACTGCTCGTTAACGCCATCATGCCCAACACATCCCTGCGGTAGCCGACTTAAGCGGTCTTGGCGACGGTGGGGACGATCTTCTTGCCGTCCTTGTTGTAGCGGACGCGGGGAGGGGGAGCACGGTTGCGGCGGCCGACGACGGAACGGACACTGCGAGGGAAGGTCAGCATTACACGGTCTCAGCACGAGTCCGCTCAAGACCGACTCCTCTTGCGAGGGAAAGGTCGAGGGACAACGGAGGGTGGGAGCTTCGAGTAGAGCCAAGGTTCTTCTGTAGCGCCTGCTGACCACCGGCACAGGGGCCGGGGCGCGCAGTCGTCGCTCCCGCGGACGAACGTACCGGACAATCTTGCCGTGGATGGCGCAAGAGACACAGTACTGCAGCTTCAGGTACATCTTGGGTACGGTGTACTCCGCGAAGACGGAGGCGTCCGAGATATCACCTGCCGGATTGTTAGTTTATTGATCGAGTAGGGAAGGAAGGGGAGGTAGGCGTACGGATAGCAGCAGACTCGACCATGTTGCGGATGGTGAAGCGCTTGATGGCCTTGTCCTTGGGCGTGCAGCGCGAGCAGTTGCTGCAGCGGATGGGCTTGACGTGGCCGCGGCCCTTCTTGTTGCGTCCGCTGTAGGTTCACCAAAGTCAGCAATCGTGATTCCGCGAGTCGATTGTGTGCAGGCCTCGACGGCGACAGCGACGTCGACGGCGAGCCGGGCTCATGACATTGTTCGCAGGGCAATCGTCGTCGACGTCGAGGCCACGCTCGAGGGCAGAGAGGGGACGGGAGGGTCGTACTTGTTCTTTCTCTTCTTGACCATTTTGGCGACGTCTGCTGGGTGATTAGTATCCGTGGAGAGGAGAAGGAAGAAGGAGGAGAAATTTCGCGGCAGACATACTTGAGGTTTTCACTCGGCTTGCTGAGTCAAGATTTCCGTTTGGTGGGCTGGGCCTCTGCGAACTGTCGACGCAATGGTGGATAACGAGAAGTCGTTGCAGGCGAAGGAGGGCTGGTCGCAAGGGCTGGCTCGAGATCCACCAAGACCGGGGACGACCAGAGGGAAAACGGCACACCAGAAAAAAAAAAAGAGCCATTTTCGCGCGCACAAGTCCATTTCCGTAGGCCCCCACAGCCAATCACCGTCCCCCAATGCCGTGCCCTCGCTTGTCTGAAGCCCAGGTCCCGCTTTTCCCAACCCCAGGGCCCCAGCGCGGCGGCCGTCGGTTTTCCCGTCCAAGAGGCCGCGCCGACCACCATTTTCCCATTTAATTTTCTCTCCATCCCACCCCAAACCCATCTGAGGATTTGCTTAGGAAGGCAATAGTCATATTGTCGAGGTACGTCTGAAGATGCTTCTGCTCCCTCTTTGCTGGCCGTGAGCGCCCTCTTCCCACTTCTCTCGATATCGTTCCCGTCTCTGGCTTGTCGAGTTCTCTGCGGCGGCGTCGCCCTTCGCCCCCCGACGCAATCGCGAAATCGAAGGCGTCGGTTGTGCGGCGCAGCGGCCACGCCCATCACTGTCGACAAATCCAGCGAAGCGTGTGTGCGTGCGCGCGACGTTGTGACATTCATCGCCATCACCACCGCCTTTCGCCTCGACAAATTGCCTCCCCGCCGACACACAAGCCAGAGACCGAGAAGAATCGAGAGAAGCCCAGGAAGGGCGCCTCATTGGGCCAGCACCACAACCAGCAGTGTGCCAGAAAACTAACCTCACACAAGTAGGCAATCATGCAGATCTTCGTCAAGACCCTTACGGGTAAGACTATCACCCTTGAGGTGGAGTCTTCCGACACCATCGACAATGTCAAGTCCAAGATCCAGGACAAGGAGGGCATCCCCCCCGACCAGCAGCGCCTGATCTTCGCCGGAAAGCAGCTCGAGGACGGCCGCACCCTCTCCGACTACAACATCCAGAAGGAGAGCACCCTCCACCTCGTCCTGCGCCTGCGTGGAGGTGCCAAGAAGCGCAAGAAGAAGGTCTACACCACCCCCAAGAAGATCAAGCACAAGCGCAAGAAGACCAAGTTGGCCGTCCTCAAGTACTACAAGGTCGACTCCGACGGCAAGATTGAGCGTCTCCGCCGCGAGTGCCCCTCCGACACCGTATGTTTTGCCCTCCCTCTGCTCCTCCCCAGGAACACATTCACTAACTCTTGTCCAGTGCGGTGCCGGTGTTTTCATGGCTGCCATGAACGACCGCCAGTACTGCGGCCGCTGCCACCTCACCTACGTCTTCGACAAGAAGGAGTAAACTTGTTGCCAGTGTTTCGCGGATGTGAAGGATAAAAAAGGCTTGTTTGGGAGGAATGGTTTCCAGGGTTAGCATTCTAGTCGGCAGGAAGCCGCACAAAAAGGGGCGTTGATGTAGATACCACCACATCACTGGCTGGCAATGACGATGCAAAATTCACGACACTCATGACCATTCCTCCACCACCGGTTCATCCTGCAGTGACATTGTGATTCGTGACGTTTCATTCCAAATTGCTACAACTTTGTGGTATCTAATTGTTCGGGAATCCATTCCTCAAGTTCTCATACTTCGTCTCGGGGTACGTGATGCAGTTGTCCCGCCTCTGCAACGAGTGCGGTCCGCCAAAGGCATGCACGACGGTGCCGATAAGAGACTCATGGCCGGGCTTATCGGCGCTGCTCTCCCACCACATGCCGCCTCCGAGACCCCACCCCCTGATGTAGTCTCCCTTCTTCCGTGCCAGATGCTGGTTGTCGTAGCTGATCATCTTCCTCCTGCCAGCATCGTAGGAATAGCTCGCCCCGGTCTCTTCGTCAACATACTCCTGCGAGCCGGGCAGCGGCAGCACCTTGTAGTCAAACACGCCATTCTCCCAGCTTCCCTCGCCGATGCCAGAGTACGGCGCACCGGGACCGTCCGTGTTCTCAAAGGCACGGCCGTACAGCGGCATACCCAGCACGATCTTGGTGGGGTTCACGCCGTGCGAGGTGTAATACGACAGCGCGGCGGCCGTGCTGAAGGGCGTGGATCTCGGGTTCCTGTTGCAGGGCTGCAGGTTCGCCTGGTGGCCGGCGGTGCTGTCCCAGGAGCCCGCATAATCATACGCCATCAGGTTCCAGAAGTCGAGCAGCCGGTCCATGGCGGGGAGGTTCATCTTTTCGTAGTTCTGCGCGCCGGCGGGGCACGCGACAGTCAGCTCGAAGTGGTACCACTGCGGCAGCGTCGAAGCATACGCATCCATGGCGTCGCGGGTGGCCTGCAGCAGGGCCACAAAGTCGGACGCCTCGGCCTGGTTCTGCGGGTATTCCCAGTCGATGTCGATGCCGTCGAAGCCGAGGTTCTTGATCAGGTCGACGCAGCTGCGGGCGAAGGTGTCGCGGCCCTGCGGGGTGCTGGCGGGGTTCTTGAAGTTGGAGGAGTATGTCCAGCCGCCGACGGAAAGCAGGACCTTGAGGTTGCGGTTGCGGCGCTTGAGGAGGTTGAGCTGCTTCAGGCAGCCGTAGAGGTTTGTGCCGACGTCGTTCCAGCTGTCGCCCTCCCAGTGGATGTCGGTGTCGGCCCAGCCGTCGGTGAGGTGGACCTCGCCCGTGTCGGAGCGGACGTTGGCGAAGGCATAGAGGATGTGGGTGAGGTTCTCGACGGGCAGGTCTTGGGGGCGGTGCTTGCGGGCGTAGATTGCCCTGGAGAAATCAGTTTGGTCGAACAAGAGGAAGGAACGGGAGGAATTACCAGTTAACAAAGTAGGCTACCGAACGGAAGCCTGGACCGCCGCCCATGTTGTCTTCAGCGGGTGATTTGAAGCTGGGGAGCGGGACTCGGGAGATGAGGTCTGTGTAGGTGTGCGTGAGGAAGAGCGTGGCGAGGAGAACTGCGATCGAGGTGAGGATGCAGGTCGGGCGCTGGAAATGCATACAGTTGGGTTATATGCCAAGGTACAATGCGAGAGGGACAGAGATGATGCAAGCAGCAGATGGGAACTGGTGGTTCTTATTGCTGACGACGAGCTAGGTAGCTGTTTGGCCAAGATTCTTTACACGTGTAGACGGACACGAATTACACGAATGGCAGTGCTGAGCTACGTGCAGTGTGCTGCGATGCAGGTGGTGCAGCTCCATCAGATGGGATCCCTCGCCCAGAGGACAGGACCTGAGAGAGGCAGCCCTGCTGGAGCCCCGCGGTGGACAGACAGACGAATGGCACTGCCCCTCCCCCTCCCTGCGCCATGAGCTGTAATGTACGTAAAGTGCCAGGACGGGAGCAACGTGCCGTAACGCTGGTGCAATGCCGCAGCTGCTGCAAGCCTGCAATGCCAGCTGCTGGGTGCCACGCTTTGTGACTGGAGCTGTGTGTGAGCTGGGTGAGGCGTCGAGGTGTCGTCAGCGCGTTCAAGCCACAGACAATCCTAGCAGTGGCACGGCAGGAACGCCTTGGAAGCGAGGAGGAAGGAGTGCTGGGAGTGACGCTTGGCAAGGTTCAGGCGGCAAGTCGTGGCGCGGGCGGGTGATCTGCATGGTGCCTGCCTGCCCGGGTGGTAGATGTACCTCCCCTGCCAGCGGATGCCCGCAGGTACATTTGTTGACTTACCGTGCTCGGGAAATGCTGACCTAATACGCAGCCGTTGAGTGCCCACTGCCGGGCGCTCGGAGGTGCTGTGTTCTCCGTCTTTCGCGTCGGTAGAGCCGGTTGCTCACGGGCTGGAACACAGCGACACGCCAGCTGCCAGTGACAACGCGGTGCGCTTATTAAGGCAACAAAGCGACGGGAAGATGGGACGAAAAATTCGGGCGGGCACGGTGACGACATGACCCCTGAATCGCCAACTCAACAACTTTCATTGACAATAGGGGTCTCCGGCCTCCGGGCTCCGTCTTCGTCCTGTCTTTTGCCAATGGAAGGTCCCGTCCAGTTGGGATGACGGCACTCCCAAAGAAGCCGAAGTCAATGGCCGTCGTCCAACTCTGACCGGTGACATTCCGCCAGACTTCAGCACTGCAGAGGATGGATGAATGACTAGAGCTGACGGAATGACTGACGTGTTCTGTCTGCTGCGTCGTCCAGACAGTTGTGAGATGCCTGGTTTCAAGAGACTCAAACACCATCTGCAACAGCCGCCCAATTAATGCCCGTCCAGACATCGGACATTATATCGCGTGTCCGTTCCCCTATTGCATCCTGCGGGAGTGCTTGCGGCAGTCAGATACGGATTCCTTAAACTAAAACTTAAGGCATGGAAGGCAAGACAAGGTGCCTTCAAGCGGTGCGCCCAACGTTCGCAACCAACAAAAACACTGCAGGCCCAGCCACCTATCGCAGGCTTGCTTCTTCTTCTTCCTGCAGAGTGATCGCCCTTTAATCAAAACCAGCGCAAGACACCAGAGAGGGAAAAACCTCTGCAGAGTGCAAACCCCTCTCTTCCCCCCAGCAACACACAAGCAGCAGCGCATCGACAATCCTCCTTTCCGCTGATTCCCACCGGGTGGGCCGGAAAAAGACAAAAAAACGCAGCTTACCGCAGGTCCAGAGGTCATCCGCGTACAACAGCGGCCTGCGATTCGCTGCGTCGCTTACCTAGTGGTCCAGTACAGTCTCTCCCGAGTCCCCAGACTGGCCCCTAGGCACCCGGACAGACACCGTGAGAATTAAACCCATGTCCGCCTTAAGATTGTCCCTGATCCACCCTAATTCCGCCNGTAAATTCTTCTCTATAACTAACTTTTCTAGTAAGTCTAAATAACTTTTAAAATAAGATTATAAAGAAGAAGGTTTTTTTAAGATAGTTAGAATATTTTTAATATCTTATATAGTAAAATAGACCTTTTTAAAAGGAGACTTTAGAGCTTTCTTCTTAACTTTTCTAGGATTTAGTAGCTTTAGCTTTTTCTATAGGAATAAGTTAGTCCTATATATTTTTAACTAAGTAATTATAAACCTAGATATTATGAAATTAAGTAAACTATCTTTAGTTAAACTATTAGGTTATATTAGGTTATATAGGTGAGAAGATTAAACTAAATCTTTATATTCTTATTTACTAATAGCTAAAACTTAGAAAATAGAAGCTTAATTAGATATTTTATTATTTAATATAATACTTCTTTCTTCTATAAACTTATAAAAAACTTTAATTAAATTAAAATTATTATAATCTTATAAAACCTTAATAAGTATAAACTAAGGTTAGCTAATACTCTACTTAAGAATCTTAATAGCTTAAGCTTTTATAGCTTTATAGCTATCTTAGTTCTTAAGGTAAATAATAATAGCTTCTTAGTTAAGCTTACTATCTTATTATAATAAAGTAATAATTATTTAGGGGATATAAAACTTATTATTTTGTAATCTATAAGAATAGTATCTTTAGAAGTATTAAATTAAGCTACTTCTTTTATTAGCTATTTTTTAAGGATAATAGCTTTCTTTAAAGTTATAATCTATATAGCTTATATATTAGTACTAACTATATAAGTTATAAAGGAAAAGCTTAGGATTTTCTTTATTAACCTTAATAGAATAAACTAAAGCTAAATAATAGTCTTCTATAGCTAGAAAAGAATAAATAATCCTTTTAATAGAGATTTTCTAGTTATCTATTATTTTTATTAAGTTAGAGAGTTATTAGTTTAAAAGCTAACTCTAGAAGCTTTTAATACTTTAGTTAAGCTTAATTCTATTTCTTTTAGTTTATAGAGGGGGAGAAGCTTCCCCTCTTAGTATTTTTAGGGGTAAAGAAAATAAAGTATAGATAGAGGTAGTAATCTAGAAGGTTTACTTCTAAATAGCTTTAAAGATAAGTTAGTTTATTAAATTAACCTTAAACTTATTAAAGTCTCCTTTTTTAAATAACTTATAAATATTAGTTCCTATAAATAAAGCTATCCTATTTAAGGCTAACTAATTAAATCTTAATATAGTTACTTAAATAATTTAAGGGTTAGTTATAATATTAAGATTATATCTTATAGCTTTAGTTTAAATATTATTAATCTTTTATAGAAACTATATTACTATTTTATAATTTAAATTATCTATTATTAAAGTTATAGAAATAATCTAATTAATTTAGTTATTTAGAAGTTCTTAGTAATCTTTATCTATAGCTTTATAATACTAGATAAGATATATTTTTACTTATAACTAAGTTTTCTTATTAAGTTTTATTTAATTATTAGCTTAGAAAGGTATATCTATATAAAAAATAATACTTAATACTTTTAAAGTATTAATTATCTCTATTACTTCTATAATAGCTTTATAGCTTTTAAGAAAGTCTAAAATATTATTTCTAGTAAAGAATAATACTCTAGCTATTCTAAGCTATAGTATTTTAAATCCTTAGAGTCCTAAGCTATACGCTCTAAAAACTTTTTAATAAAATTTAGTAAAGTCTAAATAGCTTTATACTACTTTTTCTTTTAAAGAATCCTCTTTAAGTATTATATTTATACTAAAAGCACTACTTTTAGAAGTTATTATTTTAAAAACTTTAGCTTTTATAATTACTTTAGAACTTTAATCTAAATCTAAAATTAAGAGAGGTCTCTCTTATTAAGGTTAATAAAAAGAAAGACCTATAAAAAGACTTACTAAAGTATTATTAGTAACTAAGTTAGCTTTATTATCTATTATTTCTAATTTAAGTTATTTATCTTAAGCTAAAGTTAAAATCTTTAAAGTTCTAAAGTCTAGTAATACTATTCTAAAGAAGATATAAATAAATTAATAGAAGAAGAAGTAAAAAAAAGCTCTCTTAAAAAAGGCTAAAGTAAAAAGATTATATAAAACTTAAGTAAAGCTAATAATTTATTAATAAAAGGAGTAATAGAAGAATTCTTATAATATAGGTCTAGAAAGATAATTAAAAGTAAGAGAAAAGATAAAAAAAGAAAGAGATACTCTTATTATTATTTCTATTTTTATCCTTCTCTCTTATCTAGAAAGTATATATATATTTATTATCCTTCTTTTTTTTTATTATTTTAATAATAAAGTTATTTTATATTTTAAGTTTCTTTTTCTTCCCTTTATAAGGGAAGTTTAGCTATTATTAGTAGTATTCTTAGTAGCTTCACTTTATAATACTCCTCTTTTATAAATTAAGCTTAAGATTTAATAAAGTTTATAATAAAACTATAATATTAACTATAGACCTTAAAAGAAGTACTTTACTCTAGCTATTTATTTACTACTTAAGAATATAGAGGAAGAGTAATAAAAGAGATATATATATCTTCCTTTCTATAAAGTTAGTATAGGATTATTCTTAGAAAGGAGAAACGCTTTTAGTTAAGCTTAGAAAATATTCCCCTCTTCTTTTTTTAAAAAGTTAATATAGTTATAATATTTTTCCTTTTTAGTTTTTTATACCTTTACACTTATAGTAACTTATAATTTAAGAAAGTTAGATCTTAGTATTTCTATATATAAGTATAACTTAGATCTTAAGTTTTTAAGCTTTTTTAATATTTCCCCTTACTAGTTAATATATTATTAGAAACCTTTTAATAAGTTTAAGTAAGGGGAAGTTTCTTAAAATAAATTAATTAATTTTATCTTTTTTAAAGTTTATAAGAGGGGTAAAATAAATCTTATTACTTTTATAACTTTAGTTTTAAAAGTAAAAATAAAATAAGTCTACTTTATCTTAGTTACTTTTAGGTTATTATTATAATAGCTTATAATAAAGTAATATATAATAATTTTAAATAAGTAAATAGTAAGTTAATAAGAGGGATTAACTAAACTTATATAGAACCCTACTTACTTTTTTCTATTTAACTAGATACTCTTTTTTTTAAGGTTTTTTAGACTTCTATAAGTTTAGTTAATCTTTAATTCTAAGTACTTAAGTTATTACTCTTCACCTTAAGAAAATAAAAATTAAAAAGATATTAGCTAAATTTTCTTCTAATATAATAATACTTAAATTACCTCTTCTTTTAAACTTTTCTTACTTTAGCTTAATAAAGTAGTATAAAATAACTATAAAGGAAATCCTCTATAGTATTCTAACTTACCCCCTTATACTAATTACTAATTTTATAATAAAATAAAAGAGAAAACTTATTAATTATACTAAGCGCTCTACTCTAAGTAGAAAACCCCTAAAAACGCCTAAATACTTATATATTAATTTTCTAAATAACTATAAGAGATATAAAGGTAAATATATAAATATAAGTTTAACTAACTTATCTTTTATTTATATTTTTTACTCTCTTTATACTTTAAGTTATATAATCTTTTAAGAGAAAATAAACTACTAAGAAGAAATTTAGTAGTATTATCCTTATAGTATTTTACCCTATTTTTACTTTAAATAATTAAAGAGGTATAATAAGGATTAAGAAAGAGGATAAAAATAAAGCTAACTAAAGCTAGAAAAGCTTAAAAATACCTATTCTTATTTAATTTTTAAAAAATAAGAATTAATAAATTTTTTCTATAGACTAAGCTAAAGAAACTTAAAAGCCTTTTTAAGAAAATAGTTACTAAAGTTATTAAAGAAAAATAGGAATTTATATAAAAATAAATATATTTCTTACTTATCTACTTAGTCTTTTTTATTATAAGCTAACTAAGCCTCTATCTACTTATATAAGCTATTTCCTCCTATAATAACGCCTAACGCCTATAAAAACGCCTATCTTTCTTCTTGCTTTCCAAGTTAAAACCACTAAGAATTCCAAAAATTCCAAGAACTCTGCCCCCTTCCAATAAGTAATAAACTAGAGGATAGTTTAAAGAGATAATCTAAAGGATATAGATTAAATAAAGTAGTAGTAAGAGACTATTTACTTAGGGAAGGATTAATAGAAGTATAGTTAATTTATATAAGATTTATTATATAGATTTATAAGAGGTATATCTTATAAAACTAAACTACTAGTACAGCTAATATATTAGATTCTATAAAAGTAATATAAATAGAAAAGCGTTTAAAGGATTAATTTTTAGTATATATAACCCTTAAGTAGAGGTAAAGCTTTATAAGTATATAGGAGAGAAGTAAAGAAGTAGAAAGAATAGAGGTTATCTCTAAGCTAAGCTTATAACCTATTAGTATAAGTATAAGTATATTTAAGGGTGTAATATATATACCTATATAGTATAAGGTTATAAATAGGCTAATATTATAATAAAAAGTAATAATCTTAAGTATTTATAGGTATTTAATTATATAGATAATAATAAGGGAATAGATATATTATAATAATTGCTATTAATATAGTTAGTAGGTTATTCCCTAAGGTAGGGAAAAGTGAGGGGAAAGATAACCTAAAATATAACCTACTAAACTACTAATTATATAAGGTGCTTATATAACTATATATATTATATAATTAATATTATAGTTATAGGTTATAGTAAATAGAGTATGTTTATATAAGGTTTTATACCTTAAACTTTATTTACTTATTTTATAAAGATTATTAAAGTAAGTTAAGCATTATTATTATTCTTATATTATTGTTATAGTTATAAAAGAATGTTATATATTAACAATATGATTTAAGATTTCTGAGATTAAAAGTAAAAAGTAATAATTTTTAACTATAACTTAGTTAAAACCTTAATAATTAATATATAACTATAAACTTCTATCCTTTTTAGGGATAAAAATTACTAAAGAACTAATAAAGCTTTATAATATATAGATATAACTACTTCTTAAGTTCTTATTAATATAAGCTTTTAATATCTCTAATTCCTTAAGAGAAAGAGGGTAAATAGGCCCTTAAAGTAGTTCTTTTCCTTCTATAATCTTAATCTTATAATTATAAGACCTTTATAAAAGAAGAATAATAGCTTTTAATAATTCTAATATATTAGTAGTAAATAATAATTCTAGAGGAATAATAACTAAAAAAGGGGATTTACTTTCCTCTTAGTCCTCCTTATCTAAAAAGGGAGTTAGTTCTAAAAAAGTAATAATTATATATATATATATAGCTAATTAAGCCTTTTTAGTAAACTAAAACCCTTTAAGTACTTCTTAAGTTTTCTAAGAGAGAGTTTAAAACTATTAGTAGTATTTAGTACCTCTTAGATAGATATTTAGGTCTTAAATAGTAGTTATAAAAAGGAGTATTAGACTATCTTTTAGATAAAAGTTATAGTTAATTACTATATAGGGATATAAAAATAAGTAAGTAGCTTCTTAGGAGTTAGTAACTATAAGGGGAACTTAGTATACTCTATAAGTAGGGATTTATAAGTAATTAACTACCTCTAAAAGAGGAGTATTAATTTTAGTTTAGTTTAATCTATATAATTTAATAAATTTAAATAAAATTAAGTTATATTTAATAGTAGTATTTAAGTTAATAAAAATATATAATTATTTTTAATATTTTTTCACTTAAATAAGTATATAAAAATAATAAGTAATCCTTAAAATAGGCTTAAAAGAAGTATAAAGATCTATTTTAAAGCTTTAGCTTTTCCTAACTTTAAAGAAGAAAACTCTACTATAGATTAAATAGTAGAAGATCTCTTATTTTTCTTTTCTAATTCCTTCCCCTTCTTTAGGTATTTTAGAGATAGATAGTTAAGATTATTATAAGTATAATATTTTAAGGGCTAACTATCCTTATTAAAATAGTTCTTAGTTTATAAAAAAGAAGTAGAAATAGAGGATTTAAAGTGATTTTAGGTTTAATAGTAGAATAATAGTATTTTAAAGGGGATTTATTATAATCTTAAGAGTCCCCTTTATATTTATAATTTTTCCCTATAGTTTATTATATCTAATCTACTAAAGTAACTATTTTAGTATAAGTATATAGGAGAGTTATAGATATTTTATATATATTATTTTAGAGCTCTTTAAGAAGTTTTATATAATAAAAATATATTTATTCCTTTTTAGGTTACTATATAAATTTATATTTTAAAAACTAAAAATAATTATTAAAATTAATAAGGTTCTAATTCTCTTTCTATTTAGTATTAATAAAGTTCTATATAATTTTTAGCTCTTAGAACACTATATTTTTTAAAAAAGTCTTAGTCTACTCTAAAAACTTAAAGTAATCTATAACTTCTTTAGAGCGTTTTAAAAATAGATTAAAGATATATTAATATTATTAAGTATAGTATATAAACTCTATATATTTCAGCTTATTAAGAATTTTTAGCTAATCCTTTTTAAACTTCTTTAGGATACTTAGATAGGCTTACTTAAAATTAACTATCTAATTATTTTAATAGTAAAATATATACTTATTAGTTAAGATCTTAATATTCTTAATTTTAAACTTTAAGTTATTCTTAAATAAATTACTATAAGGAGATTAATATTTCCCTATTACTTTAGCTACTTTTTTATTAACCTATTACTTAACTTTAAGTTAGTACTCTAATTTAAGAATTCTATATTATAATATAAGATTTAGATTCTCTATTTTATTACTTAGATTTAAAGAATTAAATACTTAAAAAATAGCCTTTTTAGAACTTTAACTTAAAGTTTTAAATCTCTCTTAAAATAAACCTAAAAATAGAGGATTACTAGAAGATAATCTATTACTTATAGCTATCTAATTATTTATATATTATATTATTATCTTAATAGTAACTTAAATAGAAGATTTAGAATTATTATAGGATAGTAATTAGGATTAAGAGAATAATATAGTTAAGGTCTATATTAAATAAGGATTAAATCTTAGCCTGCCTTTCAGTAGCTAAGTAGTAGCTAGAAGTAAGCCCCTCTCTCTAAAACAGCTAACGATAACCCAGCGAAGGCCTGGGGCTGCTGGCCTCGCAGGGCCCTATAACAAGTTAACTTATTAAATAAGAGTAATTAAAGTATTATAATTAGCTATTTAATAATAAGGTTTATTAATAGAAGCTAAAGATTAATATACAGTAATAATATATTAAGTTATAATTTAAGTTATAAGTTATAAATTAATAATAAATTATTTTTTTTAAAATTAAAATAATTAGTTTTAAACTTAATAAATAATTTATAGTAAAGATAAACTAAAAATATTTTAAAGATAAATACTAAGTTAATTACTAAAGAGCTATAGAAATCTAACTTTAAGCTAAGTTTAAGCTATTCTATATATAAGTCCTAAATAATATTACTATCTTTATTATTACTCCTAGTTTTAATAAGTTCTATTTATACTAAGTATAGCTTCTATATTCTTAATATATAGATCTAATCTCTTATCTTATTATTATATAACTTATATTATAGTTCTTTTATACTAAGTAAGTCCCTACTATCCTTATAATCCTATAGTATAAATGTCTTGTCCTAGCCGCCTGATGCCTAAGTAGGTCGGTCAACTGTTATCTATGTATAATGGGTCGTAATACTGAAGCGTCTCAGCACCCGCGAGCTCGATTTGGAAATTCTTCTGCCCAAAGCAGCGAGTTGCGGGACACTGTTAATATCAATATGTGTTGCGGGTGCATAGCGTACCCTCTGTGTTCAACAGTTGTTCGCATCTTATGCCATAAAATGTTAGCATACTCTACCGAGGACGACGACAGCTTCATGTTGGCGCCGGGGACGCGACTCAGGTACCACGCAGAATCAGCAGTTCGGAAGCGGGTTCTGGTCCGCGACCCTTGCACGCTAATGGAAGATAGGTACCCTGAAAGAGAGAACTTGCAAGGGGGCCAAAGAGGGGCTCTTCAACGGCAGCGCACTTCAGGATGGCAAAAGGATTCTTGTCCCCGCTTGCCGTTGCGCTTGCCGATTGCAACGGTCAGATTCCGTCACAGATACTACTTTATGTCCAATTCCCTCATTACGGGCGTCTGATAGCCCAAGATTCACCTGTTGTATGCAACATTAGCTTCTCTTCACTCCTCACTGACACGCAATTATGACTGCAGGTGGGTGATTTCGACCTCCAATGCCGGCAGCGTTACTGACGCAAGGATGAACCAAAGCCATGGAACCGGTCAAGGCTCCCATCGAATACCCCCCGCTCGGGGATCTGCGGAAGATGATGGCCCAAAATCCTGTCCCGGTGATCGCCCCTGGAACCGTGCAAGAGGGTTCCATGGGTGGCGAGGAACCGACAAAACAAGCCCAGTTTACGTTGAATGCATTCAATGCTGCTTTGGAAACCCGCGATGCCGCTCGTCTTACGGAATGCTTCTTTCCTGACCAGGCCTTTTGGAAGGACCAGCTTGCTCTAACATACCATCTAAGGAGCTTCTCCACCCCATCTGGCGTTGCTGCCGGGCTTTTGGAGACTACGCAACTGAGGGGCGTCGTTGGCGGTCTCAGTATCAGTGGCTCATCTCAGTTCATCCCGGCCACCCCAGTACTGGTAGGTAGCAAATACGACATCGGACGATTGATCAAATCGGCAAGTAATAGAAGGGCTGATCTTAACCCAGCAATACATCGATTGTGCGGCAACCTTCAGAACCGCCTCACCGGCCGCCACCTGCAGCGGCAGACTCATCCTTCTTCCCGTCAAGCGCCAGTCCGATGTTTCAAAGGAGAGTATCGAGTGGAAGATTTGGATCTTAAGCACCAAGCTAGAGAATCTTGAAATTCATCCCGAAGATGAAAGTCTTCTCAAGACACCCAAGAGACAGTTAGTGGGAGTGGATACCATTGAGTCTGATGTTTTCATCATTGGCGGAGGCAATGCGTAGGTCACCCACACATGTTTGTGCAGAAATCCAAGCTAATCTTGATCACTGCAGCGCGCTTGCCCTTGCCGCTCGTCTCAAAGCCTTTGGTGTTGATAGCGTGATGGCCGAGAGGAATGCCAGAGTGGGTGACAACTGGGCTCTCAGATACGATTATCTGAAGTTTCATGTGCCGACCACTTTCTGCCAGCTGCCTTATTTGGGTACGTCAGCATACTTGACGCTCATGTAGCGTCCAAAATCGAGCTACATTCCAGAGAGCTTGCTAATCTTGTCATTTTCATGAAGACTACCCCGAGGGGCTGTGTGGGGATCACCTGCTCACCAAAGACGAGTTGGCTGAGCAGGCTCGACGATATGTGGAAGCCCTCAACCTCAACATCATCACCTCGGCCAAGATCAAGGCGACCTCGTATGATCAATCGACAAAGCTGTGGACTGTCAAGTTCCAGACTCCTGATGGAGAGCGTACTGCCATCTCTAAGCACCTTGTACAAGCAACCGGGGTTTCGTCCCAGAAGCCGTACACTCCGAAGATTGCAGACGAGCATTCTTACAAGGGCGTCAGGCTTCATTCGGCGGATTACAAGAACGCCACTATTTTGAAGGAAAAGGGTGTGAAGGTGAGATCTTCTCCCTTTGAGGCCATTATTTTCTGGTAGCTGACGCGGCCCCTAGTCCGCGATCATCGTCGGCTCTGCAAACACAGGATTCGACGTGCTGCAAGATTGTCACGATGCTGGTCTGAAGACTACCATGGTTGTCCGCTCACCGACCTACATCGTGCCGGTTGAGTATGTTTGCAACCCCGGCAGTCTTGGAGCGTATAACTTTGATGTCGAAGCCGGCGACAGGATGTTCTTGACATTGCCCGCATGCATCGACGGTCAACTCGGCCGTGGTCTCTTCGCTCAGTTTGCGCTACAAGAGCCGGATCGTTACACGTCTCTCGCCGCTGCAGGCTTCCCTGTTCTCGACAGTCGCGACCCCGATTGCGCATTGATGCACAACCTCCTTGAGCGTGCTGGTGGACACTATGTCGATGTCGGTGCTACAAGCCTGATTGCTGAGGGGAAGGCCGGCCTCAAAGCGGGAGCCGAGCCGGTGGCGTACACCGAGACGGGTCTCCGCTTCTCGGACGGCAGCATCGTTGACGCGGATGCCATTCTGTGGTGCACCGGCTTTGCTGACAAGGACGCCCGGAAGACCGCTGCCGAGGTCCTTGGCGGTGGAAACACGGATGGCAAGGTCAGCGGAGATAAGAACGTTCTCGGCCCAGAGGACATCGCGGCCCGTCTCGATGCTACCTGGAACCTTGATGAGGAGGGCGAGATACGTGGGATGTGGAAGCGCCATCTGAACATGGAAAACTACTGGGTCATGGGTGGATATACCCAGCAGCATCGATGGCATTCACGGACCCTTGCGCTGCAGATCAAGGCAGCCCTTGAGGGCGTACTCCCCCCGGCCTATCGCGATACCCCGACTCTGAAGGTGCCCCAATAGAGTAGATAATTGTTATCCTAGGTCAACTAAAAATCAACTGGATCACCGATAATTCATTGATAGATCGTTGTTCGGGACGGCTAAGTCGGTTGGTTCCAGCCAGGCACACGGCACTCATAATACAAGCTTCTCAGGGGCTCCTCAGTTCTTGATGTGCGTTGGTGGGGGCGGCAACACATTTTTCTTTGACAAACGGGGGCATGATACCATGCGCAGTTTTCTTCAAATACGTATCTGAAAGACTGTTTAACCTTGCTTTCTTCGGGCGACGGAAAGAATCATTTAATATTGCCGCGAGAATAACCCCTGATTCTGGTCCCCGCCCTGGCTTATCGAAGATTTTGCGGAGCTATGCGTCCGGGTACTGACCTCCCACCATTCCATGTTCCTCGGAGACGCCTCGTCATCAATGAACAAGAGATATCAGAAATGGGAAGATTGTAAAAGTCAATATTTAGTACTCGTTGCTAGATTTCTGTTGCCCAATGCGTTCTTCTCTAGTCTTCGGCAGTTTTGCTAGCAAGACCAGACTGATCTTTATCAATGTTCGGCCACTGGAGAGCCATTCCATCCGGCTTGACCCAGACATTGCTGTTCCAGCTATTCAAAATATGTAACTCACATTTTGTGAAGAATTCTTTTGTGAATTTTTATATAACTAGGGATATATAAGAGGTCCCCCTTACTCTAACTACTCCTTATATATTTAGTAGACTACTTTTATTAACTACTACTCTATTAAATTATAGTACTACTTTAAGTTCTACTAATAAGTTCTCTTATTTTAGATAGTTTAATTAGTTTATTTTATAATATTAATTATTAGTTATTTTATAATATTAATTATTAGTTATTTTATTATTTTTAAATACTTTAGTAATATCTTTAAACTTATTAAATATTTTAAAAAGAGATAAATTATTATAGCTATATTAGTAGAAAATAATATATATTAATAAGTAATAGAAGAATAATATTTCTTTAAATTTATTATAGTTTTAAAAGAAAAAGTATTTATTTTAAAACTTATAAATATTATACTCTTCTTCTCTAATAAACTAAGTAAAGCTATTATTACTTTTAAAATAATAGTTATAGAAGTAGTAAATATAGTATTACTTTAGTATTTTAGTATAATAAGTTATAGTAATATAAAGAGGGAGATACTTACTCCCTAGCGATTTACGCTCTCTTTATATACCCCCTTAAGTAGCTATAGAGGTTTCTCTATAAAGCCTAGGCTATCCTAGCCCTTAAATATTTCCCCGTGAGAGTTAGTAGTAGTTAATAAAGTGCGCCTCTAGGTAGCAAACTACGAAGAAAAAAGTTAGAAGGGAAGAAAGATATTTGACTCAATTGCAGCTGACATCAATAACGATGTCATTTGTTGCTGTAATGTACAGTAAAGTTCCTCGTACAGACAATTCCCTGCGCTGGCTCCGTCTTCTGCAAAATCAACTCTTCACTGTTTGTATCTGAGGCTGCGCCTGAGGGATGAACAGAGCCCATTGTATCCCCAAGGTTCCTCATAGAGCGCCCTGCATGGATCTCAGTTGTGGTCGGAGACATCTGTTGCTCTCTGATATGTATTGCATCCTCCTTTTGCAGCTCGTATTCGTCCTGCAGGTTTCCTTCGTGAATCATAGTTCGCCTTTTGCTATGGACTTGGGCTTTGCTCCCACCCGTCCCGGCGCCAAGTGGTGTTCGGCCGCTGTGATTGTATCTCTCGTAGCTGGGATAGTAGCCAGCAGAGCTGTTGATCTTCAAATAGCGACCGACGAGGGGCTTGAGGAAGGATGCGCATGCTGCTATGATACCGATGTTGAGCTGGAGACTGCGCAGGTACTTCGGGTTAGCCGCAGAGAACTTTAGACTCGATATTCCATAGCTCGGCGACCTACTTTTGCCAAAAATGAACCCAATAGTCAAAAATAGCGTCAGGGGCGCCGCCGGTTGTAAGCATAAACACGGCTTTGAGGATTCCCATCAATACAGCGCTTCCCATTGATGAACGTCAGCACAGACGGAGTTTTGTGATTGAAGGCACTTACAAATATCCCAAGTTGAGGATTGCTATCACATAGATTCTGACTCGAAGTTTCATCTTAAGGCTCCAGATGATCGGAATGGGCAAAGCTCCCAAGGAGACGTCGGTGAAAATATTGCACGCTGAGAATAAGCAGGTTAGGGTCTGTTCAATACCCTGCTAGTGTAGGAGTTTTAACTTACATATGTTCCAGTATGTGAGGTTGAGGAAGACATTGAAATCGTGGCACCTTGGATCAAACGGATTCATCCATTGGAACTCCCACCATCCAGAGTAAGGGGTGCAGTAAACAAACAGCCAGACTATAGCTTGGATTGAATACGCAACAACGAAGCCTGTCAAAAGAATCAAAAGTCTGTCAGCTGTCTTTCAAGCGGCCAAGGCTGGCTTAGACAACATACCCATCACGGCGTACAACGACCACCGGTACCAGTTGAGGTCTCTCTTTAGTCGGAGCAAGGTGTATGCCATGGAAATTCTCAACAATCCCATGGCCACTCCATCCGAAATCACTGTCTTCCAGAAGGTGATTTGCTCAAATTTTATTCGTTCGTCAATCGCTATCGTTGCCGCATGACGGCCGAGGCCGTGTGGTATCTGGAGGACTAGGCAAATCCACGATGCCAGTGCTAGAAGCTTGGTCCGAAACTAGTCAGCTAGGGTGTCTCAGAAGTACTTGTGCAAATCTTCCAGGATGAGCATACAGCAGCGACGACAATGAGAGCATCATCTAGACCGAACGCTCTGAGAACGACAACTCGAGCGTAGATACGCAAAGAGACGAAAGAGCACGCTAGAAAGTGAAAGGCGCCGACAACGCCGACGATTCTGGCCGCATTGCTCTCGTTTGCGTACTCGAGGGACTGGCCGTCCATTGCAGCAGTTGATCGGCGAAGGGGGAGGGATGAAATTGATGGCCGTGCTTTCGATGAACATGTCCCAAAACCATGACTATCCTGCTCACAGTGGGTCTTCGACAGTTTAAAAGACAAGGGCAACTTTCTCCTCCCTTTGCACACGCCAACTCTTTGATCGCAAGACCGTCCCGATGAAGAACCAAGAGACTTGATCCGGAAGTTGGTTCTTTGCGGACTCAAAACCGTCTCGGTCACCACCCACTTACCAGGGTCGAGCGAAGAACAAGCTCTTGTCCTGCCGAAGGATCCAATCAGGATCACAGGTGTTCATTTGGAACCTGGAAAGGGGCTCCACTGTATGCAGTGTGGTGAGTGAAGAACGCCACCGACCTGCAGATGTGTATCGGACTTGCCCTCACAGGTTGCATGATACATCATGAGTTTGACCATGGCATGGAAAGATCTCTCTCGCAGGAGATGAGGACTACGTAAGTGACAAGCCGCAAGGGCGGAAATACCTGGGCGCCACACGTGTTTATCTCTCATTTCAGGCGAGTCGACGGGGGATATTTCCCAGATTGGCCTGTCCAGATTCATTGATCTGATTTCGCCACAGGGGGTTGGCACGAAGAAGAAAAAGGAGGGTTACCACGTGGTAACCGTCGGTGAACAAGAGCATCGAATCCTTCATGCACTTGGTTTGCGTCAGGAGCAATAATCCGTTTGCCACAGTAATTTAGAATCTTTCTCTTTTACTTGGAAGCTTTGGGGACGACTTCTCGTGAATGTTGCGGATGTCTTCTTAGCCTGTGGTAACCTTCAAATGGTCAGTCATACCTCTTACAATATGTTCCTGGTGAGAACCCCAGGCTGTTGGGGGCGGTTTTCGCAGCTCAAAACTTAAACAGCGAGACGTTTTGGTCCGGAACCGCTACCGGATATCCCGGGCAGAACCACGGAGATCGGAAGACAGACGTTGCCACCGGGGAGGTGGATTAATGTGGCATCTTGACCCCTGCATTCAATCCCAACACAGCCCCATAGAAGGATGCAATTGAATGCGACCATGCGTGCAACTGTAGTGGTGGTTCGATCGTTGGAGATTCTTCCTGTTGGTCACCGTCGTCCGACACCAACGTGTGATGTGTGCGGTTCCTCAATCGCAATTTCCGGCCTGCAGCGGCGATGGTCCCAAAGGGCAGGATCCAAGAGTCACAGCAGCGGCCAAGACTCTCCGGCGTGGGATCCGAACCGAAAAGTGTTTGCTGCTGCTTGGAATAGTGTACCGCGGTAAATTAATTCCACGCCATTGTTCATGTCGGCATGTTGCCGGCATGTGTGGGATAGCGAAAGAGGCGAATTGCTGGTGTAAGTCGACTACCGGCTTGATCTTTAAAATCTCCGTGGTCCTCAAAAGAGTCACACTGCAGCAGTCACAGGCACATCCAGCAGCGTGCAGTACGAGCGTGGCGTTTCTTGGTCGACATGCATACCAACAAGATGCGTTCAGGTTTGACCCTCGTGGCCACACTCCTCCTTCAGGGAACTCTTGGTGCACCAACATGCAGTACCCAGACCATCTCTCGAGACGTTGTTGTCGTCGGTGGTGGTGCAGCTGGTGCCCATGCTGCGGTGTGGTTGCGCGATCACAACCAGACTGTGGTCGTTGTCGAGAAAGCCTCCCAGCTTGTGAGTTTCTCGGATCTTCCTGCTGTTATTCGCATTTTGACAATCGTAAACAGGGCGGTCACACAGCTTCTTACTATGACCCAGTCTCAAACAAGTCGATCAACGTTGGAGTGCAGGCTTGGATGGAGTACAAGGACACCTTCGACTTCGTTCACCGCATGAACGTATCAACAAGCGGGTCGATGCAGTTTACGACACTCGACTACAAGTACGTCGACTTCAGGACGGGCGAGCCGACAGACTTTGCTGCACCTGCATCCGACGACATGTATCCCGCCTTGCAGAGGTATCTCGATGTCATTCTTCAGTATGAGGATATGGTTCTGCCCGGCTTCGACAAATTCCCTGAACCAGACGCTATTCCTGAAGACTTGCTGATGCC
Source organism: Colletotrichum sp. COLG25 (assembly GCA_009801095.1). NCBI lineage: Eukaryota > Fungi > Ascomycota > Sordariomycetes > Glomerellales > Glomerellaceae > Colletotrichum > Colletotrichum sp. COLG25. The sequence continues at coordinate 5,172,546 of VNWT01000045.1, read as the reverse complement.
TTTCGTCGACTTCGTCGAGAAGTACAACCTCGAGGCTGCCGTTCCGCAGATCTGGGACTCCACTGCCCAGGGCATCGGCAACACCATGGATGTGCCCACCTTATTTGTTGTGCAAGCGTCTGGTATTCCTATGGTTCGCGCTCTGTTGGGAACCGGTGCCGCCGCTGTTCCGGCCTCGGGACGTTTGTACGATTTGTACGAGGCCGTCGAAGAGTTTTTGGGCGACGACGTATTGTACTCAAGCACGGTCTCCTCATCAAGTCGAACTGAGGACGGCGTGTCCTTGGAGGTTACTGGAGCGGATGGCAAGTCGACTTGCATAGAAGCCAAACGCCTTCTCGTCGCCTTTGAGCCTACAGCAGAGAGCATGGCACCTTTCAATCTCGACGAGACTGAATCCGAGGTCTTCGACAAGTTCGGCTTCGCCACCGTCTATGCAGGCATCCTTCAGCATCCCTCACTACAACTCAGCACGGCCTACTCAAATAGGTTGCCTGAGACCGGCTCCAGCAACAACACAGTCTTCCCGACTCCCTCTCAGGTCGGCCGCATTGACTACCTCGGCGGAACCCAGAATCTCTTCCAGTTTACGGCAGTTGGCACTGAAAGTGATACCTCCGAGAGCATGAAGACACTTATTGGTCAGTCCATTGATACGATGATCGAGGCCGGCACTATTCCCGCTTCGAACGGCTCGCTCAGCTTCGCTGCATTCGCAAACCACGGCAAGATGCACCCGCGCGTGACGGCTGACGACCTCCGTGCCGGTTTCATTCAGAAGCAGGTCGGCCTTCAGGGTCACCTCTCCACTTGGTATACGGGAGCTGCCTTTTCCGCAGGCTTTTCGACTGTTGTGTGGGAGTATAACAACGTCCTCTTGCCCAGCTTGGTAGCAAGCCTCTAATCATTCTGCGAGGTATGGTATCGGCAAGGACAGTCTCCCCTGCCATGTGTCAGAGACTCTGGCTTGAAGTTTCAAGGGGTTTCTCCTTCATATACATATTTCAAACATTAAGACTTAGTTTAATCGCGGTGCTTGATTCCATGAGCCATTCTTGTCATAGGGATCACCACATCGATGCGTTTAATGATGGGTGCCCATTGAGTGGCCGTCAAAAGTGGCGGGCCGTCCGATCGCGATCGCGGTTGAGTACGTCGCAGATCTGCCAACTTGTCAAGTGAAAAAGATGTGGAAAGATCAGTCTGTGTACCGCGGTGTCTGAGAATCTATCAACCTTGTCACCTAGCCAGGCCCATACTCCGGTCTCTCGCGAGGCTCCTGAAAACGAAAAAAAAAATGGCACTAGACGTATCATTCATATCTCATCGGTGAAGTCCCCACAATATGCATTCAGATGCCGCCACATGCACAGGCGGCCGCGCGCCGTTGCGCTGCAGAAATCAGGACATATGGAAAAGAGACTCCGCAGTGGAAACTGTCGCAACTTTCCACTCAGAGAGGCATTTGCCGCGTTCCCCGGTTTCCGATCCTCTTTTTCTATCCGAAATAGGATGTGACTCCGATCTTACCTTGTTGCATTCGTGTTGGTGGTGTCGATTTCCATCAACCCCCGCTAATGCGAACCAACGGTCGACAAGGATGATATGGCCCGGCCTTGTTGGCGCAGGGGTTTTCGGGAACAACAACGGAGGTATGGATTTCTGAAGAAACCAGTAGGTTAGATCCATCACATGGGGATCAAGTGATGAAATAAACATACCAATAAGCATGACGAGAAGACTAGACAGGGGGTGGAATAGTGCGATCAGATACAAACTGTTTAGGACTAACCCTCAAATGGTGTACAAGATTGATGCAGACGAGGTTTTTGTTGATGCCTCCTCTGCTTTCTCGCCATATGAAAGCACACATATTGTCAAGACGTTTGATTTTTTGAAAGTATTTGACAATGTGATGGAAACCCTAACACAACGAAAAAATTCACCATTAAGGTTGGTTCCAGCTAAGCCAGCTGGGTCTTCCAGATGAAAGAAAGAGTCAATTCTTTGTGTGTTGAATTTCAATCTTAAACTCTCCCACAAACATTTAGCTGCCGCCACGTAGTAGCTATCACCAACTCGATTCTTAAGGACCTTGCATCATTTACCCAGCCACGTTGGCTCGGCTGCATACTTCGGTCTACAAGCGCTCAAGTCAAAATCTCAGAACTCACATCAACTCAAAATAATCGGCGTCGATGCGGGGTTCTCATAGTGCCCAGCCGCGTCATCCCACCCGGGGCCCGGGTCCGCTCTTCCTGCAGTTTGGCGACGATCTAATGTGGGAGCTGCTGTAGTCTTGAGAAAATCGCCGAATGCCATGCATTATATTTAACAACTCCGGTTCTCTGCCTGTACCCGTCGACCACAGAAAGTCACCTTTGAAAACACGCAACACATTGACTTCTTCACTATGTCTACTTACGATGTCAAGGGCAAGTTCGCCATCGTCACTGGTGGTGGCTCAGGTACGCAAACCCTGGTACCAACTTTGGATCGACTCTGATTCTTCGTCTCTTGCGGACAAGGCATCAACCATGCCTTCGTTCAATTGCTATTAGAAGCCGGTTGCTCGGTGGTCATCGCCGACCTCAAGCTCACAGCCAATGCCGAAGCCACGGTTCAGAAGTACTCGAAGGAGAATGTCATTTCAAACGGAGCCTACGCCATCTTCCACAAGACAGACCTTGTCGACTGGAGCCAGATCAACTCCTTGTGGGAGACGGCACTTGAAACATTTCCTCAGGTCGATATCATTTGCAACGGCGCCGGTCTCTATGAGCCTCCTTCCAGCTCCTTCTGGACCCTGCCCGGCGTCTCTCCCTTGGCGGAAGACGACGCCAACGCCAAGATCGGGCAGTACCAGACCTTCAGCGTCAACACCATTGCCCCGATCCGCTTGGCCCAGATCGCGGTTAACTACTGGCTCCAGAACCGCCACATCAAAGGCAATATGATCTGGGTAGCCAGCATAGGCGCATACGTTCACTCGGTTCACACGCCAATGTACTTTGCCAGCAAGGCCGCTGCCATCAGTATGGTGAAGAGCCTTGGTCGGCTCCACAAAGAAGTCGGAATCAGAGTCGCGGCCGTCTGCCCTGGAGCGACCTACGTACGCTCCTCCTTACCTCCGCTCATAACGTTGGCTGTGCACTGACTTCATGCCAGACCGAGATCTTCCAACCCGAGTACTGCCGTGACCGGATTCGTCCCGATGACCTGTCAATGACACCGCAGCAACTTGCTAGTGTCATGATGCGTGTGCTCACAGAGCCAGAATTTGGTGATGGCAACATCATTGAGGCCATGATGCTGGGAAACAAGAAGAATCCGTCATTGGGAGTACGAGAGGTGCCCATGCATTTGCTCTACCCGTCTTGTGGGGCTGGCGAGGACCATCATCTGGTGGAGGAGGAAGAGAAGATGGTTAAGAATCTCAAGGAGCACGGGATGCGCGGCTAGTTGCTTGTCAACTTCCGATATCACATAGTATGTCTGGTCGTCGTGGGCTTTGCTAAGAGCCACAAACTTGGGAATCAACCAAAACATGGTCAACGTTGCGGAGCTGGCTTTGACTTTCAATCACCCCTGCAGGGACTTGGCGGGTCGACGCCATCCTCGAGAAGCTTGAAAGCCCCCGGCTCCACCACACTAGACTCCAATCCAATGATGCAAATTTGCCTCGCTTTCCACAACTCCACATCGTCTTGACTATCGTGGGGATATCAAATTCTTTCCGCGGCTATCCCAGCATCCACCAGCGATCCAAGGGTTTCCGAAGATCGCACCTGGGAGGGTGGCCGAGTTGGTTATGGCGCCAGGTTAAGGTTAGCTTAACATCTGTTTCCTGGTGGGGCAACCCGCGCGAGTTCGAGTCTCGTCCCTCTCAAGATTTCCTTTTTGCCTTGTATCACAATCATTTGAAACAAATATGACAGGGTGTTGATAAAGACTACGTGTTGATTACACGTATACGAAATAGACAACCCTCTTTTGCCGCAGTCAGATTTAAAGGTCGCTTCTCTTTAACCGAGCCGGCGTTGCAGTTTTCGGTCTTTTTATATGTGCGAGTTGTTCGCATGGCATGTCTGTGCAGGGAAGATGCCTTGACTTTCAAATAGCGGTGTGCTTTGACTCGAGATGAATCGTGGTCGATATTGTCGGCATGCAACCCAAGCGGTGTGGGCTTGTATCCTTGCTTCTCGGCATTGCGAAAGCAACGTTGACAACTCTCCAATGACACCCTCGGGACTTCTGAATCTAGAAATCTCCCGAGCTGCTGCAAATATGACATGCCTAGATAGGTATCCATCAAATTCAAGTCCACCAAAGCTGGGCTGAACTTGAGGAGAAATTCAAGATGAACAAAGGCACTGTAGGCACATCTTCATAGACGCTACAACGAGTAGTCCTTCAAAGTTGTCAGACAACTCGTAGCACCATTGCGGGAGTAGATAACAGGGAGTAGGGAACACAAGAACAACTCGCAGCACTTCCTTAAATAGAGTAGATCTACGACCAGGGCCAAGATTAGCGAGTGTATCCCTCCGGGCCTCCTCATCCGATCGCACAAGTAGTCAAAAATAAACTTTCGGGAGTTGTATCAGCACAGACGAGACCGGCGGGTATCTCCAACGGCCACGGCCACGGCGGCGTCAAGGCCCCGACCACCGAAATGACTAAGGTCGCATCCACAGCTACCACGATACTTTCCATGGGCTTTCTAACGTCTAAACTCTGAATGGTTCCACGGAATCGTCCGGATTCAGAACCGTCCGTAGTAGTATAAGGCGATGGCTGTTCCCCCGCACTGGTGGTGGGACGGTTTGCCACCTTTCGACGACTACCGATAGTTCCGGGGACTCGATTGCTCAGTTTACTTTCGGAGGGTAATTCCGTTGCTGTTCTCGGTCTCGGAAACTCAATTGCAACACCCTCGAACTGCAGCCCGAAGACTTCTCTGGGTTGGTAGCAAATCAATCAGCATGCTCACCGTGGACTTGGTCACCCGATTGGCGGGATACAATCCGGGATTACTGCCTACTATTGCATTTTTGGCAATATGTGTTGGTGTTCTTGGCTGGTATTGGAGGGAAGATAGGCCGTATCGAGGATTCAAACTCATCGGTCAAGAAAGCGGCGACTGGTCCTATCAGAAAGCTCGGTTGCGATGGAACTCGGATGCACTCGAACTACTAAGAGATGGCTTCGAGCAGGTGGGATGCACTTGGCACTCAATGGAGAGACATTTCTGATCAATAGTAGACAAACGGCAAACCATTCCAGGTCCTTTCTCCTTTCGGCCCATTGGTCATGTTGCACCCGCGCATGTCTGAAGAAATCAGGAACGACAAGCGATTCACCTTCACTGGCTTCATCGAGAGGGTATGTGCCTCTGACTATCTTGGAGATTGCATTATGACCGTCTACATCTTCCTTATTCTTCTCTTGAGTCAAATGCACAATCCCTTCAACACTACGTGGCTCTATCAGAAGACTTGCTGACCTCCTTTGAAGCACTGGCTTACTCGCTACCCTGGTCTCAACGTCCTTCAAGACGGTCTAAAAGACGAAATAATCCAAGAAGCCATTCGCCGGAATCTTAACCAGGAACTCTGTACTACCCTCTCTTCGCCTCGTCTCCGTCAAGCAAATGGCTAACACCACCCGCCAGTGCACATAACCGAACGTCTCTGTGAAGAAACCAACCTCATCCTCAAAGAGCAACTCCCGTCGTCCAAAGGTTGCCCACCCCAATTCCATCTCGGAAGCTTCATCTCAAACTAATCAAATCCCCAGAATGGCAAGAAGTCAAATTCTTCCCTGTCGCCCTGCAGCTCTCCTCCCGCCTCTCCGCCAAAATCCTCCTCGGCGACCGCCTCGCCCGCTCAAAACAATGGGCAGCCCTCTCCATCTCTTTCGCCTCCCTGATCCTTTCCGCAGGCCGCGACCTCCGCCCGTGGCCCGTCCTCCTGCGCCCGCTCGTCCACCGCTTCCTCCCCTCCCTCAACCTCCGCCGGTCCCAAATCGCGCTAGCCAAGGAACTGATGGAGCCCGAGCTCGCGGCAGCACGCAGCCAGACCCGAGAAGACGCTGACGAGAAGTCGAAGGACTCGCTTTCGTGGATCGAGGAGGTGCGGCGCGGACGGGAGTTCGACGTTGTCGCTGGGCAGCTGTTTCTGACTTTTGCAGCGATCCACACGACGTCCTCTATCTTGACTGCGTTGATGTATGATTTGCTCGCGAATCCGGAGTACTTTGGGCAGCTGAGAGAGGAGATCGTGCGAGTTTTCGGAGAGGAAAACGGATGGAGCAAGAATAGCTTGTACAAGCTCAAGTTGATGGACAGCTGCTTGAAGGAGACGGCGCGGCTACATGTTCTCGGACCTCGTAAGCAGCCTCGCACTCTGATTCCGATCTGTTACTAATACCCCGGTGGCGCGGTAGACATGTTCAATCGCAAGGTCGAGGCCCCAGTAACCCTCTCCGACGGCACGCACCTCCCCAAAGGCGTCCACGTCAGCATCTCAATGTGGCAGAACCGCGACCCGGCCATCTGGGGGCCCGACGCCGACCAGTTCGACGGGCACAGATTCCTCCGGATGCGCGAGCAGCCCGGACAGGAGAACAGATGGCAGTTCGTCTCGACAAGTCCCGAGTGGCTTGCGTTTGGGCATGGCATGCATGCGTGCCCGGGCAGGTTCTTTGCCAGCAATGAGATGAAGATTGTGATGGTCCATCTGATCATGAACTATGACTGGAAGATCATGGGAGAGAAACTGCCGGGCAGCATGTTCAAGAGTAGATTCGTGCCGGACGTCAAGACTGTTGTGGGATGTAAGAGGAGGGAACCTGAGATTCAGCTGTGAAGGGATGTGGTGTAGAACAAGTAAACAAAAGAAAGGTTCAACAGAGGACAGATGCTGTTTGACAAAAGCCATATGCAGACAAGAGAAAGAAAGACAAAGGACAGCCACAAGAACAATGACCGACAACGACACCGAAAAAGGCAAAAAGAGAACTGGAAGCTTCAATCGCTGACGGGAATTGAGCCCGACGTGGGGGTCGAACCCACAACCTTGAGATTAAGAGTCTCACGCTCTACCGATTGAGCTAGCCGGGCGATTTGAAACCCAGTGCTGGCTGGAAATTGTTGCAGGTCTGAGGACGCAGAGCAGATTATGGAGCGCGGGAGAAAGAGGTGTGGAAATCAAGGTGAAAACTTTTCATGGTCCTCGTCCGGGGCGGGGCCGGAGCTAGGTCCGGAAATGGGGCCGAACCACCACGCGCGGACTTGTACTAGGAGCAGAACCCTGAGTCGTGGGGCCCTGTTCGTCTAGTCTCTGCGGCACCATCCGCTGCAAATGTACGATTTAAAGTTGCGGGATGTTTGGCCATGTTTCAAGGCCCCTAGAGACGGTCCGTTTGTCTAAACCAAGGGAAACGTACGTCACCGAACACGCGCGGAACAAGTTGCTGCTTTGGCCGAGACATGACTTACGCGCCCGACACCATGAGAGTCTCACGAGTCGTCAACTATGCAGGTTTGCAACTTATGGTTAATAAGGTGGTGTTGCGCTTGATGTCGCGGTAATCAAGGATGAAAATAACGTTTGAAGACATAAGAAAATCCATTTTCGAGTATGTTGTAGCTATACACACCGGCAAACCACCTGGTCTGCCCCTTTTTCATCCTAGTGTCATCAGACCTCCGCCGCCAAAGCCATATCAATACATGCAGTATGATGAACATCAGATACCGCTTCCATTACCACATGCTCCACGTGATCGCCTCTAGTGACCACCTCCTCTCGCCCTCTTGGCGCCGCCTGCTCCCCCGGCTTCCGAATCTCCTCTCGGCCTCTTGTTTCCAGGCTGGAAGTCATTAGCACCAGGATTCATCGCGGAAGCGTGTCCTCCTCTAGCACCGCCACGTCCACCACGACCGGCACCTCCGCCTCTCTCGGCTCCTCCACTCGACACTCTATTGCCAGCAGCGTAAGCACCTCCACGGCCACGGGCAGTTGCGCCTCCACGTTGTCCAGGCATGGGAATGCCAGTGCTGCGTGTGGCCGGCTGATTCTGCGTCGCAGGCTGCTGGGCTTGGCCTTGTTGTCCTGGTGCTTGGGCAGCTTGGGCAAAGGGGTTAGCCTGGCCCTGGCCTGACTGAGCAAAAGGATTCGGCTGAGCAGCGTTGGTGGCGCCAGCGAACGGATTGCCCCCAGCATTTGCTGCTTGTTTGTTATCCGAAGGAGCGGGTATCTGTCGCTTGACTTGGGGAATGCCACTCGATGGCTGAGGGATGCCGCTGCCAGGCTGAGGAATGGCGCTGGGTGGTTGAGCGGCAGGTTGTGCCTGGTTGGTGGCGGCCGGTGCTTGAACTGTGTTAGAACCATGATCATATTGAGAACTGACAGTAGAGAACTTACCACTTGCGTTTGCAGCGCCTTGTGCCGGCGCTGCGGCAGCGGACGGTGCCGAAATTGAGGGGCGAGGCTGCGCGTTGGCGGCAGGCTTCGCGGGGGTGGGTTGTGCGGGAGCTGGTTTGGCAGCCTTCGCCTCCTCCCAGACTTCGCCAACGGGTCTCTGAGGAGTCTGGGTAGCAGCGGTAGAGACAACCTCGATCTTGGCGTTGGCGCCACGAAGTTGGTTGTCCTTCATATTGATTTGGAGTGCCGACTTCTTCTGCGCCAGCATCTGGCCCTCCTCGCGAGCGTCCTTGATCCGTTGCTCGAACTCGACCTTCAAAGTCGTCTCCGTCTCACTCTTAACCTTGGCAGTCTGCTCCTCAAGCTTCTTACGCAGATTGGAAGACATGATGCTCCGCACCGTCGGGTTAGTGGACAGAAACTTTCGGATCTCAGCATCAGGCAGCTGTGAAAGATCTGTTGTGACACCAGGAGTGCTTGTAATTGGTGTTGTCGGAACGGCATCGGGATCGTGCTGCTGCTTGATAGGAGTAGCAGCAACGGCGGGCTGCTCTTCTGAAGGCTTGCTCGGGGCGGCACTGGCATTCTCGGCCTTCCAGATAATCTTCTCCTGCTCCAACTTGGTCTTGAACTCCGCATCCAGCTTCTCGCGTGACTGGCGCAGCTTCTCGTTCAAGGCGTTGCGCATCTTGTCCGATCGCTCCTTGATGGTCTGTTGGATATTTTCCTCCAGCTCCTGTGCCTTGCGCTCGGCTTCCGCGGCCTTGGTCTCCGCCGCAGCGATCTTCTCCTCCAAGACCTTGCGCTGCTCGTCAGTCAGGCCACCTGCACCGTTCGTGGTAGCCGCTTCTGCCGGGGCAGCTTGGACAGCGTCAGCCGCAGCTGGGGTTTGTGACTGAGCAGCTTCCTGTGCAGTCTGGACGGCCTGGTCCCTCTCGGCGACAACTGTCTGGAGTTGCGCGCGAAGGTTCTCGAGCTCCTGCTCGGCGCTTGCCTTCTGGGCAGAGACCGCATCGAGCTGGGTGCGGATCTCTGTAAGCTGTTGCTCAAGCTGGGCAACAACCTCAGTAGATACAGATGCGGACGGATCAGACGCAGGCTGGGGGGCAGCAGCGGGTGGCTGAGCGGTCTGGCCATTCGCCTGAGCTTCTTGTTGCAACTTCTGCACCTGCTGCTGGAAGTTCTGAATCTGTTGCTCAAACTCGGTGCGCTGCTGGGTCGTGGCCTGCAGGTTCTGCCTCGTGGTCTCGAGCTCGGTGTTTGCGGAGGACAACTGTTGCAAGAGCTGCTCCTTCTCGGCGATGGCGGCATCCTTCTCGGCAATGGCCTCGTTCTTGGCGGTAAGTGCCTCGTTCCTCTCGCCGGTGATCTTTCTCGAGCGTTCCTTGAATTGTTCTGTCATGCGCTGGCGAGTGTTTTGCCAGCCCGCCTTCTCCGTCTCCAGCAGCTGCTTCGCCTCCTCAAGCTCAGTTCGTAGAGGGCCCTCGCCTTCCTTGAGAGCATCACGCTCAGCCTGGAGATCAGCGATGGTTTGCTTGAGCTGCTCCATTTCAGCAGGATCGACGCGGCCGTACTTCGTAAGAATGCCCTCGGTGCGCTTCTGCCATCTGTCGCGGTCCTCCTGAACTTGCTTAATCTCCTCCTCGAGGAAGCCCTTTTGTGTCTGAAGCTCCTCGATGCGGGCCTCGAGAGGCTGGACCTTGCCCTCAAGCTCCTCGATCTTGGTGTTCTTCTCCGCGATCTGAGCGCGTGCCTGGGCGAGCTCGTTACGCAGAGTGGCGCTGCTCTCACGGTAAAGGTTGAGTTCGTTCAGCTTCTCCATGAGGTCTTTGTGGGCAATGGACGCCTGCCCGCTCTCGGACTGTGAACGACGCTCTTGGTCGAGCTTCAAGCGAGCTTCGTCCAGTTGAGACTGAGAATACTCGAGCTGTTGCTGCAAGCGCTTGGCCTCCTGCACCTTCAGATCGTACTGTACTTCAAGAATCTCCTTCTCGCGTCTAAGATAGTTGTTGAGCTCGCGAAGGCCGTCGGCAGCACTGTCGTTGCCGCCCTCGGTGTCCCCATTGGTGTCGTCTGTGGAGGCGGTTCTGCTTTGCTTCAAGTCCGAGAATTGTTTAGTGATGCTCTCGAGCTGCTCGTGTAGAAGCTTATTCTGAGCGTTCACATCATCGCGGCGGGCCTTGATCTCAGCCATCTCCTGCTCCAGTCGCTGGCGACGCTCCTCCCAAGATCCTTCACTCTGGGTGAGGGCAACCTTGGCAGATTCGGCCTCGGCCTTGAGGGTAGCAGTCTGGCTCTTCAGCTCGTTGTACTCGGTCCGAAGCTGCTGAACCAGCTTGGCTGCCTCGGCGTGCTTGACCAATTCCTGTTCGTAGTCTTGCTGGGCCTTGGCGGTGATCTCGGACTGAGCACGAAGATCCTGTTGGTGGAACTTGGCTGCCTCAGAGTGGCGCTCGGATTCCTCCTTCAAGCGCTTGATCTCATCATCCAAAATCGTCTTCTCATCTTCGTACTTGCGGGCCACCTCAGCCTGGGAATCGCGGAGGTGAGAGAGCTCCTTGTTGGAATTGGCCAGCTCGGAAGAAAGGTCTTCAACGCGCTGCTCCAACTCCTTGATCTTGGCGTCCTTGCCAGACAGGGTCGACTCCATCTCCTCTCTAAACTGGTCATGCGAGGCAGTGAATTCGGACAAGGCCTCCTCGTTCTGCTCACTGAGCTGCTTGTACGACTCAGCCTGCTCCTTGGCGGTCTCAAGGTGAGCCTTGGCCATGTCAAGCTCCCTCTTGAGGTCAGAGACCTCATTGATGAGCTCGCGAACCTCGGCCTCATTCTCCTCATTTGTCGGTGCAGGCGGCGCCATGGTGCCGGGTCGAGGTGTGGGTCGTGGCGCAAGTCTGCCAGCGCGCTCCTCGGCGCTGCGAAGCTCGATGGTGAGCTCGTCAACACGAGCCTGGAGATGATCCCGGCTGGTCTTAATGGCGACGTGCTCCTCGCGAATCTGGCTCAGGCTGGTAGATAGCTCGTCAATCCGCTTCTGCGCCTCGCGAGCGTCAAACTCCTTTCGTAGCTGCAATTTCTTGCCCTCCTCCATCTCGTCGGACAACTTCCTCTTGGTGTCGTTGAGCTCTTGCTCGAGGCTGTCGATCTTGGTCTGGGTCTTTCGTCTATACTCGGATTCGGTAATGTCGCGTTCATTCTGCATTGACTGTTGAGTAGCCAGCAGGTTGTTGAGGCGTGTCTTTTCTTGGACAAGATTCTCGTTGTCCTGGTTGAGGCGATCCTGAATATCCTTCCACAACTTCTTCTCTGCCTTGAGATTAGCGGCCTCGTTGCGAATGCTCTCCAGCAAGCCCTTGGCGTCGACCAGCTCTTCAGCGACCTGCTGCGTCCGGATCTCCTGCTTGATAGAGTCCTCGGACAGGGACTGATTGCGCTTCTGAAGCTCCTTGTTCTCGCTCTGCAGAGCAACAAAGTTGGAGTGAAGCATCTCGTATCGCTCGGAAGCCAGAGTAATTTGGCTGGAAATCTTGGCGACCTCGCCCTGCAGGCTGTTCTTCTCGCTCGAGAGTCTATCAATCTGTTCTCTGAGAGATCGTCGAACAGACTCCTCGTCGTTACGGTAAGTATCAAATTCCACTTGCAAAGCGCGGAGAGCAGCAGATGGGGACACGCCGTCGCCATCTTCCGTCTCGATGCTAGCGAGCGGCAGGCGTTGACCGTCCTCAGAGCCACCCAAGATAGAGGCGAGCTCCCCGGCGGACGCCTTTTGTTGAAGCAAACGGCGGAACATGTCACGCTCGGCCTTGAAGCTTTCCATTGTCGTTCTCAGTGACTTCGTCTCGTTAATCATGCTGGCGAGTTCCTGTTGCAGACGCTCAACAGCCTGGTGGTCCTCGACCGCCTGGTTCTTGGCGGCCACGGCTTCCTCGCTCTCCATCTGCTCGGCAAGCTCGCGGGTAACGCGAAGCAGTTCCTGGTTCTTGGCTTGAAGCTCCTGGATGTCCTTGAAGACGACGAACTTTTGCGTGATGAACTGGTGGGTGTCGGACATGTCGGAGAGCGCGCCCTCGGTGATCTCGCCTCGGGAGAGCTGCTCGAGGCGAACAGTCTCCTCGCGCGTCAGCTGGTCAAGACCCTTCTCGCGGGCGTGCATATTGAAGACCAGCATCTGGATCTGGGTACTGAGATCGCGGACTTGAGTGCGGAGGATCTTGGACTCAGCTTGGGCGTTTGCTAGCGCACTCTCTGCCTTCCTGGCGCTCTTCTTAGCGGCATCGCGCTCCTCGAAGCTGGTCTGAGATAGCTCAGACATGTGGGTGATCTCGGCTCTCAGTGAGTCGGCCTCATTCTGCAGTTCCTCGATCTCGGGGGACTTGGCCTCCAACAGCGCAATCATGTTGTCGAGCTCTTCGGCAAGCTGCTGGTTCCGGCGCTTCTCTCCGGCCAACTGGCCCTTGACCTTGTATAAATCTTCGATGGCTTGGGTGGCGGTAATCGCAGACCTGGCACGGGCAGAGCCAGGTGTTGCGAAGGGCGAAGCAGGACGGCCGAGCAGCGAACCGTTCATGCGAGGAGTCTGAGGAGCGGGGGAGCCGGGAGGAGGGCCTTGCTCCATTCGGGCGTGGACCTGATCAAGTTCGCCTTCGAGCTGCGTGATCCTTTCTTCAAGCTCGCGGCACGTCTCCTTCTCCCTCTCAAGTTCCTGCTGAATCCTTCGAATCTCGTTGGAATGTTTCTCCTTCAAAGACTCCTTCTCACCCTCGAGGGTCTGCACGCGCTTCTTGTGGCTGTCGGCAAGCTGATTTGTCATCTCGACAACACGCTGTTTGTTCTCCAGCTCGTGCTTGTAGCTTTCTTCGCTGCGTGCAAAGGCCTCCTGCTGCTGTTGAACCTTGGTCAGAGCCTCCTCGGCCTTGGCCTGGGCGGCATCGAGACGGTCTCGCAGTTGCTGCTCGCTTCGCTTGAGGGCCTCGATGTTCGACTTGGCATCCTCGTTCTGACGCTGCAGCTCGGCGATTCGGGCTCCCTTTTCGCGGCGGTACTTCAAGGCCTCGTCGCTCTTGGTCTTGAGCTCGGTCTCGAACCATTCGCTGTTGCGTCGCGCAAGGTCAAGCTGTTGCTGGAGGGATTCTTCGCGGTACTTGGCGCTGCTTACCGCAGCCTGCGCGCTCTGGACCTGTTGTTGGAGAGATGTGATTTCCTTGTTCAGCTGTACGTTCTTTTGGTGCTGCTTCGCAAGCTCCTCGGAGAGCTCAGAGTCGCGGGCATTGCGCGACTCCAGCAGAGCCATATTTGCGCGGTTAGAAGATTGAAGGGACTCGATGCGGTCGCGGAGGGTCGTGATTTCGGAATCGTAGTCGGAACCACGGGACTTGAGGGATTGGAGCTCATTCTCGACCGTTTGTCGTTTCGTCTCTGTGAATCATGGGGTCAGCAAGATGGGAAGATACTAACGAGTGGGAACGGAAGGCAGGCACAAACCTTCCTCCTTGAGCTTCTGGCGAACTTCCTCCACGTCCTTCAAAGCCTTGTCGGCGGTCGCCTTGAAACTCTGACATTTCGACTCGGCACTGTGGTTCGCGCTCTCAAGCTCGATGTCGACCTGCAGTTTTTGCGCATACAGCTCATCGTACTCGCGAGCCTTGGAGATGACGGCCTCGAGAAGGCTTGCGACGAGCTCGGGGGTAGGTTCGGTTGTGACGGTCGACACAGTCGACTCAGGCAAGCCGAGGTGGCCAGCTACGTAGCCGACGTCCACCGCCGCTGCCATTATGATTTTGTCTCAGATTCTGCTTCTCGACATCGAACGGAAATCGTGGCGAGGGAGTGATAGAATCGAAAAGTCGAGTGGCGGTGATGGCGTCGCGTGTTGGCACCCCGCCTGTCGAAAGGTGTCTTGCACAGGGGAAGGCTCGAAATAGTACAATAACAAAGGAAATAAAGAGTCAAAGCCGTGTCTTCAGACGGCAATCACCCAAACGCCGCGTTTGGTGATCGAGACGTCGTTGAAGGGGGTGATGGGCGACGAAAAGTTGGGGTGATTGTAAGCGACGACAGGAGACGGCAATCGCAAGATTTTGGCCAGGCGCGACCGATGTTTTCTTGGGTTGGGCGGCCTGAGCACCTGGACAGGATGCAAGGCTGCTCTGTCCACCTGGAGAAGCTGCATCCAGCAACAGGGTGACAGCGAAGGCGCTTTTTGGGCCAATCAAAGCACACAGAGCTTGGAGCTGCCTGGCTCACCGACAATCACCCGGATGACTCAGCCACAGCTTTGGCCGTCGGTGGGTCCAATGAAGTCAGAGCTGCTGACCGAGGACCCTGTCGGTGAACTCGGTGGGACGATCTTGGTGAGGCGGCGTTGATCAGCTGAGAGAAGGACACGATGAACAATACGTGAAAGTCCCCTTCTAACCAATCAAACTTGACAAAACTTGTCTGACGGCTTTTATGTGACCCTAGAATGAGATTTAGCTATCAAAAGAGTGCATCGGCGCGGTTGCGGTAGCAGTAAATTATTTGTTATTTCATTGTATCATGTCTAATTCAAGTATTGCTGTAGTAGAACTGCCGCCAGGTCAACTACAACATCAGTATCCCACAATCTGGATGAACGCCCGCATATCTTAGTGTCATACCCAAGGTTATCATTATCCATTATTTGCCAATCTTCGAAGCCTAATATCTATTTCATCGTGGTATCTCAATAAATTGTTGCCTCCAATCCCCTTGCCCGCGTCAGCTACCGTCTCTGATGACCGGAATCTAGCTCAGAATACCCCGGCGTCGGCCCCGAGTGCCATACAATTCCCTGAAGCTCCGCTCTCTGCTGATCCGGTACCTGATAGCTCGCCTGCTGTGCCCCGAACGCCTGATGAATCGGCTTGCCGTGCGCCTCTACCGGCATAGTCTGTCCCTGAGGCTGCGCGTAACCGCCAACCTGCAGCTCAGGCGGCAACGGCAAACTCTGTCCATACTGGTTCCCGTAGCCTCCATGAGACTGCAGCTCAGGGGGCATATACTGTCCGCCGGGCTGCAGCTGCCCGTTGGTATTCGCCGGCATCTCAGGCACAGGGGGCGTGTGGCCTTGACCAGGCAGCTCCGCCCCCACCGGCGACTGTCCAAACCCACCGCCACCGTATGCCGACGCCGGCGAGATGGTGTCTGGTCGCGGAGAGCTTACTTGAGAAACGGTCATCGAGGGGCTCTTGGGTGGTAGCTCGCTAAGCATGGTGCCCCCCAGCTCAGGCTTCCCAGTCGCGTCCGGCGGGCCGATGGTCGACGCCAGAGGCAGCTTGGTCTTCTTCCTGCGGCGGTAGATGAGGAATGCCACGAGGCCGGCGATGCTAAGCGCTCCGACAAGCGCGATAACACCGCCAATAATAATCCCGATACCCGGGCGGCTCGAGCTGGTTCCCGTGCCGCCGGATGTGCCGTCAGAGGTGGCGGTGGCCGTGGGCTGGGCGCCCGAAGTTCCTGATCCCGTACCCGTCTTCGCGGTGGGGTAAGTTTGAGCAACTGCATTGGTTAGCCCATCAAAAACACGAAAATGTTGAGCATGGGTTCCTACTTGACTCTGCAACCGTCGCGACCACCGCCCCCTTGGCCGCGCTACAGTAGTAATCCAGCACACCCAACGCCGACGAGATATCCGCCGACGCGGTCGAGGTGCAATACCACTTGATATCCGATGTCAACGTGTTGCTGACCATAGCCGTCACGCCGTCCTTCAGACACATACACGAGGCCAGCGCCTTCGGGCCGCTTGGGCAGAGGTCCCTCGAGATGGAGTACATCGCGTCCGACATGCCCGACTGCGCGCAGGGCACCAGCGAGCTGTACTGCGAGAGCGCGGTGATGTAGTACGTCATGTCGCCGGGCGGCGGCGTCGGCGTCGGGAAGGCAGTCGTGCCCTTGTTCATGGCGCAGTACGCGTCGTAGAAGTCGCCGGCGGAGGTGACGTCGGCCGCGTTGGAGCATGAGTACCGCACGAGCGACGCGATCGAGCGGCTCACGCGCGCCGAGTTGTCGTTCTTTGCGCAGATGCAGGGCGCCATCAGGCTGGCTGGCTCGGGGCACAGGGACGTCTGGAGATGGATGTCAGGTCTGCGTCTACGTCTACGACACCCTTACCAAGACGGGGCTTACCATCGAGCTGATGGCGTATGATACACCAGACTGGGCGCACGGCGCCATGTTGGAGAAGGCGGGGACGTCAGTCGCATATTGCGTGACGATGTTCGTTGTCGGCGTAGCGAAGGTGATTAACGAGTCGGGATTGCAGTACTGGCTGATGACGGCGGCGACACTGGTCTGGTCGTCTGAAGCTGATGAGCCGCAGCTGTAGCTGACGGTCTTGGAGATGGACGAGGTGATGGCGGCCAGGTTGTTGTTTTTCGTGCAAATGCATGACTGCAGATCTGTTGGAGCTTCGCCGCAGGCCGAGTATGTCTGAGAGAAGATGTTGTATGAGATGGCCGTCTGGGCGCATGGTGCCTAGTAATGTCAGCTTCCGGTGTTCGAGGGCATCTCCAGTTGGACTGAGGGAACTGATGCGAACCAAAACTTACCAGTAACGTGTAGATGGACAGGTCCGTCACATAGACAATATTGGCAGCCGCTACCACACCGCTGATGTACAGAGACAACAAAGACGGTATCAATATCCGAGCCATTCTCAAAATCAACGAACCATGGAAAAGGGCCGAAAGAATGGAATGACGAAGACGCCGGGACAATAGTGACAGAGAGAGCCCTCAAAGAGGATGTCTAAGAGAAGAGAACACAGCAATCCCCCCTCTTGGGGAAGAGGAAGATGAGCGCGGGGAAGGCATACAGCTCGAATTCGCATCAAGCCACATCCTATTCCGCACCCCCTGGACGAGTTAGTTCCGCATCGCGGAGTGGCAGATTTGGTGGTTTGACGGGCGATCACTCCATGAGGCACACTTTACCCCTGTCACGATAGCGCCAAAGCAGCCCGCGCCCCCCCTGCCAGCTGAAAAGCAGCCAAGGGCGACCTCAACGTGATCTGATCCCGCGAATGACGGAGTCAGGTTGAACGATTCTGCCTGGGACGAACTCCACTCGCGGCACCAGAGCGACTTAACTCATCTGAGGAAGAAGAACCGAGGTGGTTCGGCAACACGGAGCATGCTGGAGCATCTGGAGACTGGCACCCAGCATCCCGAGCGAACGTCTCGCAATCACACCGTCGACCGTTGGAGATAGGAGACACGATAACGGCGTCTCCACGCGATTTTCAGCTGAAGCGGCATGGCGTCGCGCAATCAAAGACGACCCTTGCTGGCCAGAGAGCGGCTAGCGTTGGCACACATGGCAATGCGATTTGGAGAGGCTGCTAGGCTGCGTCAAGCAGGATGCGCTTGATGATTCCGATACCGCAGTTGGCAGTATCCTTTCGGCACGACTCCGAGAACTCCTCCAAGTTGACTCACGAAACCTAGGTACGGATACGCTTCTTGCGCTTGCTGTGGGGTTCTTGTTCACGTGGATGGTTGACGATGATGGGCCGCGCGAAATTGAGTCGGGCGCCAGCGAACGCCACAAACAGGGACCTGCAGCAGTTCAAACGTGAGCGCCCAAGGCCATTGGTCAAGCAAGGACGAAGTGCCTGACAAAAATATGTCCGGCTGTCTTTGGCGTGCAGCGTCAAATTGCTGGCAGGGCGACTTAGCGTGAGGTTGAAAGAAGCAGTGCTCCATCTGCCATGCGGCCTGCCTCCGTGCCTGGATGGACTTTGAGTGCTGACAGGGGGCCAAAGAAACATGGATTCAGTGTTGGAGGAGGGATTCAGAGACATGGAGCCGGCGATGGAAGGGATTGCCCCAACATGAGGGATGACATAAGCCACTGGACCTGACTCGGCCGAACGGAGCGGATCATCAGCACGGACTTTTCACCACGCCTTAGGTAATCGGACCGGCCAGACCGCTTAGGTAATCTTCAATCGCGCTCACATGCAGCATGGAGAGAGACGCCACGCAAATCTCACCTCACTCTGAGCATGGCACCTCTTGGGCCAGCCCCTTCGATGCTGCACAATATACCGATGTCGCCAAGGTGATCTTCCAAAGTTTATCGTGTGGGATCTACGCCCTGTGGTATCATTCAATCTTGTCAACTACTTCTTAAACTCTGACTTTTCGCCGCCATCACAAGCCTCACCGGTTCTTATCTTGTTCCTCATCCCGCCTGATGATGCCTTCAAAGTCGCCTGGTAACCTCAGGCATCACGCCGTAAATCTCCCTCCATAACCACCCGCCATATCTCCAAAAGAACTCGTCAATCGCAAAGATAGGCGCCTCGATATGCTGTCCCTTTTTGCGCCAGGCGTACAAGCGCACGTACGCTTACACGTCGGGCATGTGCCTTGATTCAGCTTAACGAGGGATGTAGGAACGTCGCTGTTGCTACTGTCTTGCTCGTCTGCTGGAGCCGACTCGATCATGTCGGATTTCGTCGCCAACCTCGGCACTGCCCTCCGTTCCTCGTGTTGGATAGAGCCTTCTCTCTTCCTCTTGTGGGCATCAGTCCCCGTGAAGAGATCACCCGGTGACCTTTCTATTACGGCCATCTTTTCCTCTGAGGCGGCTTTCTCCAGGGCGGCTTCCTCCAGGGCGGCTTCCTCCAGGGCGGCTTCCTCCAGGGCGGCTTTCTCCCGAGCGGCTTTCTCCAGGGCGTCTTTGATAAGCACCTGTTTGGCCAGCTCCTGCCAGAGGCCCAGGCCTATTGCGTCGTGAATAACGGGTGCCTTGACCAGCTTGAGACACTCCCGCCACCCCTCTTTCTGTTCCAGACGACCAATCTCCATCATTCGGTTCATTGTGACATCGCAGGTGATCTTGACGTGGCCGTTCTCGCACTCGGTCTCCCAGGTTTCCATGACGAAATTCTTGATGAACCCCACGGCCTCTTGGACGGACTCGCGTCGTGCCTGCTCAATTTCGACCACTGTCTTTACTATTTCATCGAGATCTTGTTCTTTGAGCTCTAGTTGTTTGAGCTCTAGGCGCTCCTGCCTGCGAAATTTGGCTTTGGGGTCACAGCTGCTGGACCGGGACCCCTTCCTGGATGTGTTTCCCGAAGAATCTTGCGTTGCAGGAGAGGTATCTTGCGTTGTCTCCTCGGAGGAGGTTATGTTCTTCACGCTGGGCTCGGTGATTGTGTCAGACGATTCGAGGGAAGACTCGCTGGTGATGGATCTGGTGGATTTGATGGAGGTGGAGTCGCTAGATTCGCTGCTGATGGAATCGTTGGATCTTCGGCTTTCTTGATATTGATATTGGGTCTCGTTGATAGAGGCATCGAGAACTTCCCCAGTTGTTTGGATGTTATCAGGGGAAAAGCAGCCCCCGGCTACATCAAGAGGTTTGGCCGTCGTGATCGCCGAAACCGCTTGCTTCAGGAAGGGTGTCTGGAGAGTGGCCATTTTCGAGATGGGAACAAAAATTCTGGTACAGATGCTTGGTGAGGAGGACTGCTGTTGAAGACACCGCTGTCTGATCAACTAATTGGGAATCCAGTGATTGGGGGAGATCTCGAGGCTTTAAGAAATTTCAGCTGTTCACGTCGTGACCGGCGATGTTGTCAATTTGGGGAAAGAGAAGAAAATTCAAAAACCTTGAGATTTTGCAGTCCGTAGATAGTAGGTTCAATGACGCAACGGGCGGGGTCTCGAACAAGTCGACTGTAGCGACAAGGCGTTCCGCATTCGTCAAGTGTAAACACAAACCACACATATCCGAACTGGTCTGCAGCTACCACTGGTAATTTCAACTGCTCGTTTTCAGGGTCTTCGGCCTCGAGAAAAATGACTGATGTTTCTGTCTGTGCGGATACCAAAAGTTCTAATACTCAAACGCTTGGGTTCCGAGGAAAATGTTTTGTAGTTTTCGAGTATCAACGCGAATACTGTTGCCTTACCAGCTCTGAACTTGTGGAAGGCCGTAAAATCAATAAAGCTACACGTGACGATTTAACATCTGATAATCTGGCGCCTTGAAATCATAACTCTGTCAATCGTATATTCGACCAATAGGCGTCGAATACCGAAGGCAATCCAAATGTTTAAGGTTGACGGGCCTCGACGGGCCTCATCAGGGTGCAGTTCGTACGGTTGGGCGTCCCGTCCCGTCCGTTCTTCCACCGGCACTGCGGATTCTGGGGTCGATGGGGTTGTGCCGCAGAGACCCAGGCTCTCGGCCGGTCGGCTTCCACAATTATCTCGGTGGGGGTCGGTCAACGCTCGGTCAAGGTTCGGTCAGCTGCGACTTCACCTCATCATCACCAGATCGCAATCTGTCACCGAGACAACACAGGGCACACCGTATCCGCAACAAACAACACTTTCATTTTGGGCGAAAGAAGTGGGTCTCCTGCAGCTCTCTCAAACAACATGGGCAGCCTTTGATGTGAGCTCGCAAGTGTTCTTTGATCGCTTTGAAGTTTGAAGCGGAGCTGCCTGTGCCTTCCGCCTGCCAGCTCTTTAGTTTCCATTGAGGTACCTTACAGTGCTGAGGTCCTGAAATAGCGCAGAAGGTGTGAAAATACAGTCCCAAGGTGCTCTAAAGCCTCATGAATAGGCCCTAGGGCTTGCAATATCGAAGCCCAGAGGGCGCTAGGTAAGCACTTGCGGTTCGCACCCGCTACCCTGGACAATCCCATTGTTAAAGTTTTCAAGTGAAAGAAAGAAGCACTGCAGTATTATTTAAATTCCACGGGTGTTGAAAATCAACAATGGACCTCCTTGAAAGGCGTTGGTTCCTGATGCTGGCTACCTTTGGTTGCGACAGGTGCCATTGTTGGCCTTCGTCATCGCCCATATAACTACGTAGATTCCCAGGTAGAAGTGAAAATGCTAATGGAGACGGCTGTAATCGTCAATCGACATTTGAAATCCCTGCAGACTTGTGCATCTGAAGATACCCGGCCCTGGAGTCCGGACTCAGCCTCACTTCTTCGAGACGGCGACGAAGTCCCCCTTTTCGCCCCAAATCAGAACCCTTTCGCAGACCAGAGCACTTTTGAAACTCCAATACCACTGCATCTCTTGTAGAGCAAGCTGGGAAAACACTGGTAAATATTTCCCGTTGCACTCTTCAACCCGCTGCCTTCGCACCTTCCCCTAACGTGGCAGGCGCGCCCTCCGCATCCCAGGCACACGCGCCTTCCCACCCGACCTCGACCTGCCTTGACCTGCCTCGCCTCCCTCCCACCAC
The DNA here is from genome assembly GCA_009801095.1 of Colletotrichum sp. COLG25. NCBI lineage: Eukaryota > Fungi > Ascomycota > Sordariomycetes > Glomerellales > Glomerellaceae > Colletotrichum > Colletotrichum sp. COLG25. Next base: position 5,150,875 of record VNWT01000045.1, on the reverse strand, counting down.
CCGCCTTCCCTTCCCATCCCGCCCAAGAAAAAAAAACAACAAAAAAACAAAAAACAGTCTCAACTTCTTCCACTCTCCAGAAATCCCAACTCTTCACGGATTCTTCCCATTTTCACTTTCAACACTTCACACACGCATTTTACCACCCCATCATCAACCACCTCACTTTTATCAATTACCCATCGCCTGAACACATTCGGATCACCCAGAGAAGCGTCCAAAATGGACGAGGGAAAGCTTCCCGACCCATGGCCTCTGGTCACCAAGGGCTTCCTCGCCCTCTCCGTGGTCATGTGGCTCGTCACAGCTATTCCGTACGCCTACGACTTCCTCTCACACCTCGTCGTCAAGTACTTCTGGGAGATTCTCATGGTCTTTCTGCTTTTGCACATCATCCCTTCCCTCGCCTTCTTCTTTGTTCAAGTTCTGAACCCTGTTCTCCGTCGCCTCACCCCGTCCCTGTCCTGTTCGCCCGAGACAGCCGCCAATATCCAACAGGCCGCGTACAACTACAGCATACTCGCCATCATTCCTCTTTTTCAGCAACTTCTCGATGGCTTGTTTAAGATACAGAAAGCTTTGGTTTCGGGTCTCGTCACTATCACGGATCACCATACAGTTTTGGGCAAACTTTGCGCCTTCTCCATCGTCACCCAGGACACCTTTCGCGCCCTTTGCGGCAAGAAGCCTGTCGATATTCTGGATGAAAGCGACCGCACTTATTACAAGAAGCGCATCGATGAGTTGACAGAAAATTACCGCGACACGAGGACCGAAAGGAACCAGTGGAAAAGCAGAAGCGAGAAGTGGGAATCCACCTGTAAGGCCTTGGAAGCAAAGTTGGACCAACAGCGCGATCGCAACGGCGTGCTGGTGTCGCTTCAAGCCAACGAGAGGAACGAGTGGGACACGCGTGAAGAAGCGCTGTTCGCAGAGATCGAGGAACTACAGGAGAAGGTCCATAACAAAGTTCAGTCTTGGAAGGTCCAGAAGACCATTCTGGATTTAGAGAGAAAGGTTGTCGAACAACAGAAACAACTCGAACAATGCAAGCCCGAGTCGAAGGCCATCCAGACCATCAAAGACCAGCTTCAGGACAAGGACAACCAGATCAAGGCTTTGGAGAAGCAAATTGAGGACAGACTGAAACTCCACGAGTGGAACACCAAGCTCATCGCCAATTACGAAGGCGAGGTGCGCGGTTTACAGGATAAGCTCAGAGACGAGGCCAAGAGGCTTGGTCTCAAGGCTAGCGAGCATTGGTCAGAAGCTGAAATGTGGAAGAAGAGTCACGACAAGCAAGCAAAGAAGGTCGAGTCCTTGAAGAATGAGGTTGAGAAGCTTGAGGGAATGGTAGGCAAGGACCAAAAAGCCGAAAACGACAACATGGCAGCAAGCAACAGACTGCTTAGAGAAACGAACAAAAACCTGCGGAATATCATCAAACCTCTGAACATCCCTGCGGAGCTTCTCGATGACATCCACAAGCCCGAAACCCCGAACAAGGTCCAGGCCACACTGGCAAAGCGCACCGAGGACGAGTACACAAGGAGGATGAAGCTTGGGAAAGATCTTCTACAAGACCAACTTCGAGTTGACAGGGAGGAATTTGAAAAAGAGAAGAATAAGATGCGCGTGGAATACGACGATTGGCATAAAGACAAGGCGATCACCGAGAAGGATTTATTTGACAAGTTGCAGGCGGTCGATGAGCAAAAGAACACGCTTGCGGCTCGCGAGAACAACGCACAGCAAACAATTGCCGCCAAGGACGCAGAGATACATAGACTCAAGGAACAAGCCGCATATGATGATAGCAAGGTCGCAAAAATCCGAAACTCGTACGACAAGAAGAGTCAGGAGCTTGCAACGAAGAACCAGGAGCTTGAGGAACTGAAGAACGCCCGCACCAACGTCGGTACCGACATCGACCAGCAAGTCCAACGGTTGTCGGCGGCTTTGTCGAAGGAAAAGCAGAAGAACGCCAAGCTTGGCAACGACCTCACTCAAGACCGGGAAGCGATTGAGACTGAGAAGCGCCAGGTCCAACAAGATCGGGGAGCTATTGAGAATGAGAAGCGCCAGGTCCAGCAAGACCGAGAGAAGCTCGAGAAGGCCACCGCATCTGCGGAGCAAGACTTTAACAACAAGAAGCAAGAGATCGCCCAGCGTGAGCAGGAAGTTCTTCAAAAACAGGCAGAAGTGCAGGCTCAGGCGGACCAGCTGGGCAAATCGGCCACTCAGAACCAGTCCCTCGCAGATGTGGAGGGCCGCGAACAGCAGCTTGCGCAGTGGACTCAAACGTTGCACCAGCAGGAGGCCCAGAATACTGCCGATCACCAACAAATTACCCAACATCAGCAAGAGATTACCCAAAAGCAACACGAGATTGCCCAGCAGCAACAGGCGATTGTCCAAGAGAGGCAAGCCATGGCAGAGCAAGTACAACAGCAAGTACAACAGCAAGTACAACAGCAGGTACAGCAGCAGGTACAACAGCAGTTACAACAACAAGTGGAGCAACTGGTACAGCAGCAGATGCAGCAGCTCGAGGAAGAGCTTGAAGAGCGGCAACAAGCCCTCGACATCGAGAGAGAGGAATTTGATAAGGAGCGAGAGAGATTGCGAAAGGGTTACCAAGCCGCCAATGACAAGCTCAACGAGGAGAAGAGACAACTGCAGAACGGCGGACACGACTCGTCGGAAATGAACAAGAAGATGGCCGAGATGATCAAGAGTCACACCAAGCAGTACGAGGAGATGGAGCGTCTCTTGCATGCCAAGACCATGAAGGAGGCGAACTTCATGAAGGAGCGCAAGAAGCTAGAGGGGGACATGGCGAGAACCCAACGGGATTGTGACAGACTCCGAGCTGAGAACCGGCACCTGAGAGGCAAGACAGCTGGCGATGCGGCCTCTAAGACGGGCTCAAGCAGCAGCAATACCGACCAGAACCCATCGCAACCAGCTAACAACTGGGCTGTTCCCGCGACGATTGCTCTTCCAGGCCCTGCCACCCCCAACGCTTCGAGCAGCAACACGACTGCCCAGGGACAGTTGGAGCCGCCCAAAAACTGGATCGTTCCCGCAAACAATGCTATTCCAGGATTAGTCGCTGCCACCCCTGGTGGTGAGGCTGCGACAGCTCAAGCATCATCGGCCAGAAAGTCATCTTTCGGTTCCCTGTTTGGATCATCTCCCGCCCAAGGACCTGCGCCCTCTCCCGCGCCGGATGCCACTGGGGATGTGTCCATGGAGAATGCTGAGCCGCAGAATGAAACAATGGCAGACCTCTTTGGCGAAGAATTCGAGAAGGAGGTGGACCGCGAGCTGGATGCAATGAAGGGAGAGGAGGAGCAAAAGAAGTGGAAGAAGATGATCGAGACGGAAACCCTGAGGAGAGAAGAGGCGTGCAAGAAGATGCTCCAAAGTTCCGCGTTCACCCTCAACGTCCCCATCAACACATCCGCTGGGCAAGCGACCGCAGAGACGCAGCCCACCTCGTTCTTCCAGAATCTTGCACCTCCTCCAGACCGAAAGATCGCGCAGCCTCGGGGCCAAACACCCGCAAAGCAACAGACCGAAGAGACGCAGCCCAACCCACTCTTCGCAGCTTTTCCGGAAAGAAAGATTGCGAAGCCTCGTCGCCGAATCACTCAGGAGCCTGCTCCGCCACCGCCAACGCCTCCTACTCCGAAATTCGGGAACAAGAAGGTCCGCCACCCTCGTCATGCGCAAAAGGCTCCCAAGAAGCTCCCCAACGGCGAAGCCCCGAAGGGCCCCAGCTAGGAACCGGGGTCCCCGTCCATCAAGACGGATCAGCCTATGGAAGGGGTAGAGGAGCCCAGCGAGCCGCAGACTACTGCCTCCGAGTCCGCGCGCCCCAAGACTGCTCGCAAGCAGCCGGTCACCAGCAATTCTGATCGACCCAAGACCGCGCGGAAGGCGCCAGTCAAGAGACCAACGCAGTGGAATCTCGACGTCGAAATCGAAGACGGCGAACCGCCCCTCCTCATGGTCTACCATGCCGACGAGACCCCCGAAGAATGCGCGCGGAAGTTCCTGGACGACAACGAGCTGCCCCTCGCGTTTCTCGAACAGCTAATGAACTTCATTAAGAAAAACGTCAACCACGAAGAACCCGAGCCCGAGCCCGTCCCGAAGAATAGGAAGATCAAGACCCCCCGCCGCCGCGTGGCTGACCGCAATTTCATGGACAAAGAGTCCCTTACCCCCGACCGCGAACCGTGGGTTCGATCAGACCCCGTCGCGCAGGCTTCCAACCAAGCGCCTGCCACTCCCCGCCATCCCCCGCCCAGGAGAGCTGTACCGCAAGAGGACGCTGGGGCATACCTCCACCGACTGCGAGAGCTTGCGGCCGGAGGAGCATACACCGTTCGTCCAACCTTCCAATCACGCTCCCCGAAGCCCTTCACCGACCCGTTCCCCAAGGATGGCGACCCGGAGTTCGGAAAGCACCCCGACGCGGATTACCTGCCCCCGGGCAGCAACGACACGGAAGACGAAGACTCCGATCAGGAGATGCAAGAGGAAGACTCGCACGAAGAGTCAGAGTTCAACATGAACTGGTACAGCAATATCAATGGCCCAAACGCCAATGATGAAGGCGATAGCCAAGAGGCTCACAGCCCGGATGCCCACGGACCAGATATCTTTGGCCCTAACGGAATAGATTTCGACACGGCGAAGGACTTCGAAATTGACGATAATGGCATGTTCGAACTCAAATACAAATAGGGTACACGAGCGAGGGGATGATGTTGGATTACGTCACTGAGATTGGTTTGCGACGTTTGTTTAGTTTGATGACTTTTTTCTTGCTTTTCGCCGATGGTAGGCACAGTTTTTGTTTGCAATGTTTCCGCCCAAGGAAAGGGCTTGGTCTAGGTCAGAGATGGTCAACTAAAATTGGTGTGGAAGTTTAGGAAGGATACGGACCCAGACCGAATGAATACGATGATGCTTCGATAAACCGTGCCCGGGATCGTGAGTGGTGACTTGACGTGTGAAGCTGCCGGCGTTGACAACCTCAGCATCCGCATCGTAAGTTCTCAAGACGACCAAAGTAAACACAAATGTGCATCAAATGCTCACAGAGTTCCATTCATCCATTACTTAAAAGTCCTCGATATCAAGCCCATCAACCTTGCCCAGGAAATCCCCGCCTCCACCCCTCAACAGCTCATCCACATCCACACCGCCCGCCGTCAGATACTTCTCGCTCACGCCCACATTCACCCTCTTGGCCAACAACTCCCTCAGCTGCGCCCTCATCGCCCCCATCTCCGCCTTAGTCAGTCCCTGGTTCTCCTTCAGCTTCTTCTTCCGCTGGCTGCCGCGGCCGCCCCAGCTGCCCGCCTTCTCGAGCTCCTCCGAGTCGTACTCGACGCCCAACTCCTCCGCCGCCGCGCGCGCCCAGTCGTCCTCCTTGTTGCCCTTCTCCTTGGCCAGCGTCGCGTCCGCCAGCTTCTTGGCCAGGTCCACGCGCGGCTTAAGCTTGGAAGCGACGCGCCGGTCAATGTCGATCGTGCGCATGAGGTACTTCTTCTTGCTCGCCTGCTCGGCGTGCACCTTGGCGGCTAGGCGGCGCGTCGGCACGACTTCCTCCGGCCCGCAGAGGATGATGCTCAGACCTGTGCGCTCCGCGCGCGCCGTACGTCCGGAGCGGTGGACGTACATGTCTGCTGCGCGGGGGACGTGGTAGTGCACGACCTGGTCGATGCCGGGGATGTCGAGACCGCGTGCGGCGACGTCGGTGGCGATGAGGACGGATGTGGTGCCCTCCTTCGTGGCTGTGAAGCGCTCGACGGAGCGGAGACGCGCCTTTTGCGGCATTTGCGAGTGGAGAGCTAGCGCGTTGAGGTTGAGGTTCTGGAGGAAAGGCGTGAGGCGGCGGACGGCGGAGATGGAGTTTGTGAAGACGAGGGTGCGGCGGTTCGGGTTGAGGAGGAGGACGGTGTAGAGGTAGAGGTCTTTCTCCATGGCGCCGCACTCGATGAGGCCTTCCTTAAGGCCGGCGGCCATTTGCGCGACGGGGTTGACGTCGATGAGCTTGGGCTTTTCTTCGCGGAAGTTGAGGCGCTTGAGGAGGTACTCCATCGACTCCTCCTCCGACATGAGACCCCATTTACCCTTGCCTGCGAGCTTTTGTTGCAGGCCCTTGTGGAAGGTAGCGGAGAAGACGAGGGTCTGGCGGGGTGTGAGATTTTGCTTGTCTTCGTCTTCGTCGAGGGCCTCGCGGTCGAGGGCGTCGAGGATCTCGCCTGCCTCCTTGAAGTGGCCTTCGCTGAGTAGCCTATCGGCCTCATCGACCACGAGGTAGCGGATCTTCTTGAAGCCAGACAAGAGTTCAGTGCTGGAGCTGATGACCTCCCAGAGACGGCCGGGGGTACCAATGACGATGTCGGCCTTGGCGAGCTGGCGCTGCTGCTTGAAGACGGAGAGACCACCAGTGACGGAGCAGACGAAGGGGGCGTTGGTGAGGCCTGCGCAGAGGTTCTTGATGTGGTTTGTGATTTGGTGCGCGAGTTCTCTCGTCGGGGAGAGGATCAGGGCGGTAGGGGCGTGCTCGGTGTCCTTCTCGCCGTCCTTGGCGTCGAACTTCTCGATCCAGTCCTCGACGATAGGGATCGAGAACGCGAGCGTCTTACCGGAACCAGTGGACGCCTTTCCGATGACGTCGTGGCCGGCGAGGATCTCGGGTATGGAGGATTTTTGGATGTTTGACGGCTTTGTAAATTTGAGCTTCGCGATGGCGGACACGATGGCCGGGGAGAGACCGAGGTCGATCCATTGGCTCATGTCAAGGTCTTCTTCGGCTTCCTCTGCGGCCTCGAGGGCGGTGAACACGTTGCTCTCAAGCTTGGCGTCCTCAGGCTTCGGCTGTGTCTTCTTCTGCTTTTGCTTCTTCTCCTTCTTCTTTGCGCCTTCGGGGGCATCGGCGTTCGGTTCCGCGGCGGGCTCGTCTGTTGAGTCGGCAGGTTTCTTGCTATCCTTTGCTTTTTGCTCCTTCTTGGCCTTCTCTGTCTTGGCTTTCTTTGTCTCCTTTTGTACTTCCTCCTTCTCGGCGGCCAGCGCAGGGGCAGGCTCAGAGTCGCTGAAGCCTTCGAACTCGTCTTGGTCCATCTCGTCGGCGGTGGGAAGAGCAGTCACCTTTGGGGTGGTCAGCCATGGTTGGAATTGCTTCCAAGGGGGACAAATACTCACAAACTCGACCTGGTCGCCCTTCTTGACAATGTCAACGCCCTCAATCACCTCCAAGCCGTAGAAACCCTCCGCATCGTCGAACATCTCGGGCACGTCGACCTTCTTCCATGGCAGCTTGCTGACGGCGACACTGCGCTTCTTGGGCGCGGTCTTGACGATGCCGGACTTTTGGCGCTTCTGGGGTGCCTGACTGGCATTGGAAGGCTGATGCTTTCTCTTCTGCTTCTTGAGTTGGTCCATGGCGGCAGCGGTTGTGGCGGTTGTTGTCCTCGTGATGGGTGTTCGGACTGAAAATGCCCCGCGGAAATTCTGCAGCAAATTTCCAGCAGCATTCGCGCCCAGCAACTGCCGCCAGAGCTCAGTGCTTACGCCAGAAAATTTTAGCGGACCCGGAACATACTTCGCCCGAGAAGGTCCCCGGTGTGGAGCTGCACTACGCACCGACCACAGCTTAATTCAGCCCTACGGCCGCCGTCACCGCTGCAGCAAATTTTTTGCCGCTGGAACTGGACCCCTCCAAAAATCTACCCCTCCATCTCGCTGTGTCTGCCGATTGAAGCATCCCCCACCAGATCGTACATCAGCCACGTCAACACCAATCCCTCGTCACCATGGGTAAATCTTCCAAGGACAAGCGCGATGCTTACTACCGTCTCGCCAAGGAGCAAGGCTGGCGTGCACGCAGTGCTTTCAAGCTGCTGCAGCTCGATGAAGGTGACTCACTTTACCCCGCCATGTATCAAGTTCGCGTGCTGATGTTGCCGTAGAGTTCGATCTGTTCGCCAATGTGACGAGAGTCGTTGACCTGTGCGCCGCCCCTGGTAGTTGGTCCCAGGTCCTGTCTCGTGTCCTTATCAAGGGCGAGAAGTTCGGCCGTTCGGCATGGCAGGATCGCGAGGCCAAGTTCCGCCAGGAGATGCTTGGTGTCTTCCCCTCTGCCCTTGAGTCCGAGGCACCTGAGAAAGCCGAGACCGAAGCTCAAGAGCCCCAACCCAGGAAAGACGTCAAGATTGTATCGATCGATCTCCAGCCCATCAGCCCTCTGCCTGGCATCATCACCCTGCGTGCAGACATCACTCACCCTGCCACCGTTCCCCTGCTCCTCAAGGCTCTTGACTCCGACTACGATGCCACCACCAAGACCAAGCAGGCCTCCAGCCCCGTCGACCTCGTCATCAGCGACGGTGCCCCTGACGTCACTGGCCTCCACGACCTCGACATCTACGTGCAGTCCCAACTCCTCTTCGCCGCGCTCAACCTCGCCCTCTGCGTGCTGAAGCCCGGCGGCAAGTTCGTCGCCAAGATCTTCCGCGGCCGCAACGTCGACCTCCTCTACGCGCAGCTCAAGGTCTTCTTCGAGACAGTCATCGTGGCGAAGCCCAGGTCCTCCCGCGCGAGCAGTGTCGAGGCCTTCATCGTCTGCATCAACTTCCAGCCCCCTGTCGGCTTCCAAGCTAGCCTGGAGAACCCGCTCGGCGTGGGCCACGAGTTGCCTAAGATGGTTGAGGAGAGAACGGCCCAACTTCCCGTTGTCGCTGATGCGCTCATGCAGAACCCTCTCACTGGTACCTGGGACACTGCCCTCACAGCTTCCGCGACTAAAGGCGAAAGCGAGATTGTCGAGGTCGAAGCCTACGACGAGACGGACGAGACCACCGACCACGAGAAGCACATCAGATGGATTGCACCCTTCATCGCATGCGGCGACCTTTCAGCATTTGACTCAGATGCTTCCTACCAACTGCCCGAAGACCACGTTTCTCTCGACCCCGTCCAGCCTCCTACGGCACCCCCTTACAAGCGTGCTATCGAACTGAGAAAGGCCGCCGGCGGAGCCTACGGCAAGACGTCCGTCAAGGTATAAGCCATAACACCGCGACAAGACCACCCCGACAGCCTCAATAGTCGTCCTCATCTGACGGCCCATCCGGCATCGCGGGCCCGCGCTTCTCCAGCAGATACAGCTTCCCGTCATGCGACGCCCCCCATTCCGTCGTCCCCAGCGTCTTCTCATACAACTTGCTCGCCTGCGGCGACGATGTCAGGAGGAGGAACCGGCGCAGGTCAGGCCACTCGTTCAGGACCTCGTTCAAGCACTCCATCAACCACGGCGCAAGGCCCTTGCCCTGGTGCGCCTGCAGCACGTACACGTCGGACAGATACGCCAAGCTCACGTAATCTGTGACGACCCTCGCGAGGCCGACCAACTCTGGCCCCTTCTTCCCTGCGCGGTGTGAGCATTCATTCACAGGACAACGACGGAGCGTGCGAACCTGCAATCTCGGAGGTGGACTGGGGAAGCTTGTACACGCCCAGACACAGCGAGTTATCAATCATCCGCCGCAACACACCCTCATCCACGCGCTTCGCCCACCACAGCAACTCCGAGTCGAAGGCGTCATTGATGGCATCCAGCTGGAGGAGCGAACGATCGGTGGAGATGAGGTAGTCGTCCTTATACCACTGCTTCGTGGGCATCTGGTTCGGCATCGTGTCTGGTACTTTGAGATTTCTCCTTTGCTGCCCAGGGCGGTGTTCAGTGGCGCATGGGAGGACGGAGATGTAGTTGAAAAATGCCTGAAACCTTGTCGGCGCAGCGCCCGGTCCGTAGACGTACGCAAAACTCTAGACGAGGCTTAAATAAACGCCAAAAAAGACAACGGGAGGATCGAGCGTTGTGTCCGAAAACGTCATTTCTCGCCGCCCGGGTTGGGGTCTGTGAGGTTCCCATCCTGCCGGGGTGAACTCTATGTTTGTGTCTCCTCTTTTGCCGGGCATGTTTGCTATACCGCTCTTGGTAAGGTTGGCCCGGATGGAGAGATTCGGTCCCGTGCCGATCGTCGCCACGCGGGGGAATGTGGGGTTGAGTTCCGGGCGCTGAACGTGGTCTTGTCTTGGAGGATTCTCACGATAATTACCCGAGCATGAAGATTCGACCATATGTATTGGAAGGAGACCGCATCTTTCGCGTACATCTTTTCAGCTCATGGGCTGGAATCAATAAGGCTACCCAGCAGGCAGGCAGCCAACTTGAAAGATGGTTGCTGCCTTAGGCCCCACCACAGAAGGTGAAGCTGCGGTACCTACCCTCATGGGCAACGTCCGTTTCTGAATCTGTCACCAACAAGCATCCGGCCAGATGGTCGAGGGGTGGTTGTGCGATGACTAGCTGGCGTTGACGTTCCGCCGTGAGTCAGAGTACGCACCGTTCGATCCTCGATAGTGCCACTGTTGGACAATTCTTTTTTTTTTTTTTTTTTTTTTTTTTTTTTTTTTTTTTTTTTTTTTTTGGTCTCAATAGTCGGATGGTTTTATTTTTCGTCCGTCCACTCAGTCGTTTCGACAGACGACAACAGTAGAGAGAATGATGATGCTTGAGACGACGGACGAAGAAAGTAGATCCTGCAAAATCTAAGGAAGATGAGTACTGAAACTACAGACTGATTTGATCGCGCAACATGAAATTTTCGTCCTCGTTCTCAGACTTGTCGTGTTGTGTGGAGTGAGCTGCCCGGCTGCCTGTCCTCTGTCGAATTTGACTGACACGCACGACAAGACGCTTTATCTTCAAAACAAGGAAGGAGCGGGAACAATGCTCCCTCCTTCAAATTTTCCTTCCGCCTTCTTGCCTGAATCTCTTTCAGGTTGAGCTTCTCACCAACAAACAAGTACAAAGACTCTGGCATCAACCAGAAGCAGCTTGCCTCTGCTGACTAGCCTTTCTTTCAGCTTGCTTCAATCCAAAGAAATGTGAGTTTATTCCCATCCAATTTTCACCCCATACTTGCTGACATTGCCGGAACCAGAGCCTCGACCTCCATTCTTCGATGGAGCAAGTCCATCGAATCCTTGCCGAGCTCTCCGGCGAAAGCCGCGATATAGCCTTGCGCCGTGCTCTCGAGGAAACCGCCCGCGACCATGTCATCGGCCTTCTTATGTATGAAGATTACGACCGCGTTACCCAGTGGTACACCCACGACGTTACCATGGTGCTGGGACTGGATACCACACTCGACGGGGAGATTCTCAAGGGCCACGATGAGGTCATTCAGCACTTTACCAACCTCCAGGAGCAGACTGACATCGTCGTTGTCCCCGTCCTTGTTATCGCCGATCGCGGCCGAATAACCGCGTATACCGAGACGTATTACAGGTGGCTGGGCAAGGACGACAAGGAAGACGGCGAAATGTTCGTCGAGGAGCCTGTCGAAGCGCCCTTTGTGGGCTGGCCGGCGGTTGTTTTCGGCGATGTTCTCAAGGTACGCGAGGTGGTCGTGTTTGACCTCAATGGGGAGATGAAGGTCAAGCGTGTGGAATGGCGCCAGTTGGGAATGGAGCACCTTGGAGACGCCAGCGTCGACGCTCTTGCATTGCAGAGTGAGAAGCTCAAGGTCCGTATTCAAGAGGATGTATGATGGACTGAGGCCGGACTGGAAGGAACCTGTCATGAATTGCATGGAATTGGGGTACACGCTTACTGCCTCAAAAAGAGCAGAAATGGCATACGGAGAGTGGATGGCTTATACGGAAATCCCCTGCAGACGTCTGCCCATTATACTTAACAACCTGCCCTCCGGGTGGATTTTTGAGTCGGAGAAATATCACAACCCTTGAGGACATCCTTGACGGCTTGACCCTGGAGCAGGTCCACCCTGAAAGCCTGTTCTCTCCCGTGAATCATCTCCGTTACAACTTAGGTCTCTTTAAACTCAGCTGCGAACCTCGGAACAGAGGCATTTGTCCATCGCCCAGATTCATGATACTGTAAGCAACTCAACCACAGCTTCCTTGAGACACACCAATCAACCACAAACGTAAATCGCAGCTTCCTCCTGCCCCCAAGCGCATCATGAGCTCAAGAAACCAACATGACCGCTTCCAAGTCTTCGCGGACGAACTGACCGGCGACTCACGCGACCGCCCCCTGCGATACGAGATCGAAAACAAAATCAGCATCTTCTTCGACGACATCAACGAGAAACGCTGGACGAGCGTGAAGAGCTACTTCAGCGATGACGCCCGAGTCATCTTTGGCTTCAGAAGTCCGAACCAAATTATCGACAAAGACGTTGATCTGGTGATCGAGCGGATCAGAGAGAAGACCGACAGCATGCGGCGCGTGACGGTGCCTACCTTTGTGCTCGTGGACCGAGGGCGGGTAACTTGCTTCCTGACCAACTTGTGGATCGACATCGACGACAGAGATGACGACGCGACGTTGGATCTCGTTGAGGCAAACACGCTGTTTGGAGAAATGCACGAGGTGGCTATCATCGACCTGGACGACGAGTACAAATTCAAGCGTGTCGAGTTCCGGACTACGACTCGGCAGGAGATAAGACAAAGGGGGACCGTGGAGGATTTCGAATATTTGGTGCGGAAAACGAGAAGGAGCGAGTATTATGTGGTAGAGTCCGATGAATAATAGTTGATACGTGCTTGAAAATTCTTTATTTCCATGGATGAAAAAACTTGAACAAACCAACACCTTGCTTGTGGCTGCTTGACCTTATCTCCGCAGGAGCATCTCACCTCACGCCTGCTCCTTTTACCCGCCGCTCCTGCCTTCAACGTAGGCTTTTGCTGATCAACACCAGAAAATTCACTCTCTAATTCAAGACTCATATCGTCCCTGTCGTCGCATTCGCTTTCACCACTCCAGCGTCGTCTTCACCATCTCCCAAACTTTCACTTCTGCAACAAAAGCCCACTGAATATTTCGAAGCACCACAGTGCATTATGTCCGAAGATTACGACCGAAGCCAGTTCGATGAATACGCTGCAGAGCTCGCTGGCCAGTCTCGAGACCGTGTCATGCGTCCGGCTATCGAGCAAATGGTACGCCAGTTCTTCCGCGCAATCCAGGATGACGAACCGGATGTGGGCGACGTCATGGACTTCTTCAGCGACAGACCAACCGTGATCCTTGGTCTCAAAGGACCTGGAGGGATCTGGTCAGGACAGAAGGAGGTGAAGAAATGGGCTGCTATCGACGAAGAGAAATATCGAGTTGTTCCCAAGATGATCGTCGTTGACAGAGGGCACGTTACTTGTCATGTGGTCATTTTCATATCTGACACCCATGACTTCGATTCGTTCACTGAGATCCAAAGAATTGCTATCTTTGATCTCGACAAGACCAATCGCATTCAACGTTTCGAGTACCGCGATGTCGCTGGCACCGAAAAGCAGCGCAAGGGAGGTAGAAAGGTCCTCGATGCTCTCATCGCAGAGATCGAGGAGGGCGCCATGGCCGTTGACTACCTGTCTTGACTGGGAGGGGTAAGGAACCAGAGCAGGGTATGTGCCGCTGTTGACGCATATTGCTTCTTGCTAGGAGACGATTTCTAATGTGTTGGCAGATTTGAGCAGAAGACTGTTGCCGTCTCTTTCGCCTTACGTTTTCGACACTTTTCGTTCTCGTCGCCTTTCGATCTTATCGCCTTTCATTCTCGCCGCCTTCCGTGCTCGTCACTATTGCTGTTGACTGCGTCTTCGCCGCCACCGCCACTGCTCCTGAAAACTGCCGACTACGTGGACAACACCGCTGGGCGGACACACACAATATCCGGATGGCATCATCAGGGGGGATACTAGGCAGTCATTGAGCTAGATAGGTATCATGAATTCACAGACACCGTTTCCTTGAGCAAGTGCGTGTGATTAGGCTCAGTCATCTGTCTCCTAAAACTTCTCAATCCTAGTACTGGATGTTGCACCTGTGAGGTCTGACCGACGGAAGTTCGAAAAGCTTGCTTTGCAGCCCGAGACAGAATTCCAGGCACGCCCTCCAGGTGCGCAGTTGGTTCAACTCCACGTGAGATACTTCGACCTCTTTGGCCATATTTAGCATCTATCTGCTATGATTGGTAGAATGACATCGCCCGACAAAGTTCTCAAGCACCCAAAGCGGTGGATTCGCGCCACCCTCTCCCCGCGCTTTTTTCCCCAAAAGTTCTGTCGCAAACCACCACCTAGTCTCCATCCCCAAAACAACAAGACGAACTCGGAAATGGTTAAAGGAATCGAAAAAGACGGAATCACGCTCTCAAGACTCGAAAGACCCATAAAGCGCCGTCAATATTCGGATACGGACTCAACCACTTCCTCAGGTAAGACATCCTCCCCTCTGAAAATTCCACGACTGAAATCCTAACTCGTCATAGAAACCATGGACACACCCGGAACTCCCTCGAGCGAAAGCCTGGGAACCACGGCAAGCTACATCCCCGTCTTTGCACCCCGCTCGCGGGATGCAAACAATAGCAGTCCCGAGCCTCCCGAGCCCGCGTCCCGCGAGGACTTCGATCGCCTCGAGAAGGAAATCTCCAGCCGCTCCTACGATATCGCCATGCAAAGCATCCACGAGACCGCTATGCGAGAGTTCATCAGCGCCATCAGCTGGAGCCGGTGGTCTACAGTCCAGGCCTGGCTCGCGGACGATGTCGAGTTCGTCCAGGTCCCGCTTCGTTTGGGCGGCATCTGTCACGGCGCCAAAGAAGTCGTTACCCACTTCACCGAGATGCAAGCCAGCGGACCCGTTTATTTTGAGGTCGACTACATGATTGTAGACCAGGGCTACATCACGTCCATCGTTGAGATGAGCCAGGACATCCCTGCTGAAAATGTCCGTACCGAGCAAATTATTGCCTGGATCATCAGCCTCGACGATGACAACAAGATAATCCGTATGGAACACAGAGATATCGGGGCGAAGAAGTACCGCCCCTTGAACCCACCTCATAGGTTTTCCGGCGGCGACTACTCAGAATTCCAGATGTAAGTCTGGTCTTCTGGTGGAGGACGAGCAAGCTGCAAGGAACGACCTCCTCGTCCATGATAGTCCATTATGGATGACTCAGTTGCTACGTTGTTCACAATGGAGCTCTTCGATATTAATAAGACATAATCTGGAAAGAGACATTTTCAGCAATCCCGAAAAGATTTTCAAAGTTAAGATAACGTATGGAAAAGATAGTGTTTTGTGAGCTTGAGGTTACCCTGCAAAGAGTGTGCTAGGGAGTGTGCTAGGCAATTAGAAGCAGCAGTAGTCATCCTGAATCTTTTCATGGGAAGGTGATTTTGCAATTTCCTTTTGTTTTTAAAACACAGTGAGTGTTCTTGATGGATGATGTCTGTGTACATGAACGATTGTCTTGCTCCAGTCCCAAGCTTCCTGACCGACCAAAGTGGTATTTCTCGCCCCGTCATGATAACAAATTCTCCCGCCCATGTCCTTGCAATGTGCACCTATTCTCCGCTTTGATTGACCCTGAACTCATGGTCCCGCCAAATTCGGTTCGCGCTCAGAAGGATTGGTAGATGCGCCTGCTCTTCGAATCCTCCAACATCTTGTCAAGCTCGTCCATGTGGAAATTCGTCTCTCGAATGATGCGTTGCTCGACGCGCCGGAACCTGCAGCTGCTGTCAAGATCGAGAATGAAGACGTACGTAGTCTTTGTGAATCCGAAGCCATCTTTGGAACGCAGGAAAACTTCGACGTGACAAGTGATGCGGCCGCGGTCGATGAGGATGATGATGGGCACGGCCGTTCGATGCAGACGATCCAATTTCTGAAAGGCCACCGCAATGCCCTTGTGACCGGTGAGGCTGCCTTCGGGGCGCGCGAATCCCTCCGTATGGCGCAGCATGTCGATGTTCTCGACGTACCACTCCTTGAAGCCATTGGGGTGATAGTCGGCCCAGTCGGAGAGGTAGTTGAGCGTGTGCTTGTAAGCCTCCTGTCGGAACTTGGAATCTTGGGTTGCGATGGTGATGTGCGCGCTACCCCTGAGAGTGACCAAGTTTCTGACGGACTTCCGGATATCGGTGGCCGACATCTGGTGCTCTTGCTGTGATATCTTCGCGATGAGTTTGTTTGGGAAGCCCTTCGTGCCAGACGAATGGATAGTGTGCTTTGTGAGATGTGGTTTGAATGGGAAAGTTGTTGCAAGTTGAGATGTTTGGTGAGAGATCTCGGAGGATTGAAGGGCAAAACTTCAGACTTTATAGACGCCAGGCGAAGGCGATCCGGCGACGAGAATCTCACCCTGAAGGATAGTGAATGTGAGTAGATGGGATGAGGGTTGATATGCGGACTTGAAGCCTATCGTAGGTCCAATAGGCAAACCATCACAGGCCAACGGGCGGATCTCCTCCCCGAGGCGCATCGCTTCCTGCTATTCACCCTGCCAGAGTTTTTTCACCTCGAGTTCACCAGAGTCTATGAGCTCCACAATTGCTCCTGCCTCCCCGGATCTGCTCAGCTGCCAGTGTCGCTCCTTCTTCCACGCTCCCAATTTCAAGAGAATTCACTGCAGCAGCTTTGCCAACCGCAACCACCACATCGCAGCCAAAGCAGAGACCGACGCCACCATGGCTGCCCCAGACGAAGAAGAGAGCTTTCGCCGCTTCCTGGAAGAAATGTCAGGCGGCTCCCGAGATTACGGCATTCGGAAGACACTGGATCGAAGAGTTCGCGCCTACTTCAACAGTTTCGACGCCGGACGCATCGACGAGATGAGACGCTGGTACGCCGACGATGTCACCCAAATCAAGAGCGTTCAGTTTCCCGGAGCTATATGGAAGGGTAAGGAAGAGGTCATCGCCTGTGACAAGAGCGATTTAGAATACCGAAAATCAGGGGGTTGGGCCACTGTCACTATTCCCATCTGGGTCATTGTTGATCGGGGAAGGATCACCTGCCGCATCGAGCGATTTTTCTCCAAACAGAAGCTAAGAGACGTCACAAAGCACATGTATGTCACGGTGTTTGACTTGGACTCAGCTGGACACGTGAAGAGGCTCGAGTACAGAAAGATCAACGTGTCTATCGAGACCAGGCCTATCGAAGAGCTTGTTCGTGAGTCGCAAGCGAAGCAGGAAGACATGCAGAACTGTCATGAGGTTTGAATCGTCGTCTGTACATTCGGTGTGTTCCAGTTCTCTTCTCAGAGAGCAACGTGGTCGACCCCGTTTCGCAACCGGTGCTGACTTCATGCGTTAGCCTCGACCACGGAAAGAAAATCACAGACAAAGACATCGAAGATACTGGCGAGGACAAAGGATAAGGATGGGAGACACAAGAGCCGGAAACGACTGATGTTCCTTTGGTGGTTTCTATAGGAAAGCAACAAAAATCTGGAGGATGGAAAATAAGGGAGATCCGTTTGTGCAGGACAGACATCATTGTGGCACGAAGTGTTGCAAACATCGAAGAAAGAACCGGAAGCTTTGAAATTACACTCCCTGCGCCCCTTGTGTGTGTTCCGTACTCTATTTATGGTGCTTCAACTTGAACCCTCCCCTGCCAAGTACGGTGTAAACGATGGCGGCGAAGATGACAAGACTGAAGATATATAAAGCACCGGTGACCAACGGGATTTCTCACTGGAATACAGATTCAGCATCGACAATCACAATCAGTCGGCCTTCGACATTTCTACTCTCCCCCAAAGATAAAGGCGTAGCCATCGACCTGTCGCCATGGATCTCTCGATTTTCCCGAAGAAATATTTCTCGAAATATTATTTCGACCAACCTCAAGATTTGGCACGCATCCTCGAAGAGCTTTCAACCGAGTCTCGCGACATCAGCATGCGTCCCTTTCTCGAGAGGATGGCGAAACATCTTCTGCACCTTCTAGAGTTGGATCCTACCTCATTCGACGACCGTCGCTCATTCTGGTTGGACCCCAACGCGACCATGATATTTGAAAGCGACCCTGGCCGTCCGATCGAGAACGGTTGGAATAAGTTTGTTGGCAAAAAGGAAATCCAGGAGTTCTTCATTAAGCTTGATGAATCGATCAGACGTCGGTTCGAAACCACACACCACGATTTCATTCTGGTCGTCGCAGACCGAGGTCGCATCACTTCTCTCTACAAGCGCCACAGGAAGAATAAACACGGATCGGACGAGGAGATTGACCTTATCCTTGTGATTATGGATCTCAACGCGTCCAACAACATTGAGCGCCTGCAGTATCGTTATCTGGAGGAGAGCGACTATGCCGTTACGGACAGGTGGGAAAGGTCATCGGAATCGATGAAGAAGCGTGGTCTGATTAGTCCGAAGCGGGAAGAATGAATGGACCAAAGAACCTGGCAATTTGGGCAAGCAAGACTTGGAGATTAGTGAACAGCTCGTTTGTGAAAGCCGGTACAGATCAGGGCACCTGATTTAAAATTGAAAGAAGTTGGCGAGAGGTTGCTATACTTTATTTACATATCCATTGTGAAAGAAATGTCTCGAATCGAAGGGCAGATAATGGAAAGAGCAAAGACGGCGAGGACAACGCCGACGATGGGGACGGCGAAAATAAGGATGATACGGAAGAGAGAAGTAGAGGGAATGTGGGCGATAAATCAAATTCCAGCCCAACGCAGGTGAGAATCAGGATATCCACACTTCAAAACCGGAAGGCACAGAGATTTTGCGCGTACTTTAGCTCACGCCTGCCTGCGTCGACCTACTCAGTCAAACGACTCTATTCGCTTTCACCTTCGGTCCGACAACCCACACCTCCGTTCAACATCACCAAAAACACTGTGAAGCAATAACAGAGCACCAAGCTCAACGAAAGGTCTGACAACATCCTCTGAGCCCACAACAGCATTGACATACTGACTCCTCATAGCCCCCACAATGAAGCAGAACATCCCAGACCTCGTGATGTTCTCTCGCCGCCTCGCTGAGCTATCTGGCGAATCTCGTGACCGCGGCATTCGTCCCTTCCTCGAGGAAAAAGCAAGACGACTCATTGATGATCTGTTTTGGGGTGAAAACGATCTCGCGTCTGAGTGGTTCGACGCCAGCATCAGCTTGGTGATCAACCTCGAACAAAACCCAGGCATGATTTTCCTTGGCAAAGACGAGGCGATGGAGTATTTCAAGAATCACGACGAAAAAAACGACATGGAGCAAAAGTGGTACCACTGGAACATCGTTCTCGTTACCGCTGACCGTGGTCGTGTCACTTCCTACGTCGAGAAACTCTCCGTAGAATTCAACGGGAACGTCGCGGTCGGCCCGATAAATAAAGAAGTCATACTCATTACAATGGACCTCAACGATTCCAACAAGATCCAACGCATGGAGTACCGTGTTCTTCGCAGGGACAAAATCGCGAACCATATGTCCTGGGAGGAAGCCCTCGCAAAACTGGTTACAAAGTCTGTCGTCATCGACTACAACATCGGCATGCAAGGCCAGTGAGAACCAGAGAGGGCAAGGACGACGAGGAAGGATGATAAGGAAGGGCGATGAGGAAGGACAAGAAAAGCAGTCGAGATTGGCAGGTGGATATCGCATGGAAGAGAGAAGGTATCACCAAACCACATTCAACGGGGTACTAAAGTAGTCACCTTGCTATGCCTATCACTTCCCAAATGCAAACTTGAAGAAATTCCCCGGATCAACCTTCTCCTTCAACCTCTTGACAGTCTCCCAGTGATCCCCATAAACCACCTCCATCGCGAACGGCCCCTTCGGCAGCAGCGAGTAGTACCCGCCCTCAATCACCCCATCCAACTTGACCAGTGCATCCCTGTACCCATCCGCCCACTCCTTGGCTTCTTGGCTCTTCTCCTTCGTGATAGTAAGCCCAACGATTTCCAGCAAGTTGTGCTCCTCGCGCCACCTGAAGACGCCAGGCAGATGGCCCTCCCGAGATGCCTTGCCACGCAGCTGGTGCATACTCAGCAACGCGCCGTCTCCGGGGAGCTTCGTCGCAAACTCGGCATACAAGTCCGCCATATCCTCCGAGAGGGCAAGCGTCTTGGTGCTCACGCCGTAGGAGCTGCCGGGAATCATCGTCGGAGACGTCAACGCTGTTACCTGCGCAGTCATCGCGGCGGGGCTCGTCGGCGCGACCATCTTCATCGCCACGGGAGCAAGCTTGCAGATCTCTTCGAGCCAGGCGTCTGACTCATCCGACGCAGGACCGTTCCAGGTGAAAGCGCAGGCGAATGTCTTTCCAATTCCTGGAACCTCGACAACGGCGGGCTGGATGCAAAGTAGGTCTGGCAGGGTCTTTTCCTTGAGAAGCTTGGCCCAGTTCGTCCAGAACGTCTTGATGGTGCCTCCGAAATCGGTTGAGTCGAACGTGATGAGGCCGCCTTGGATCTGCAGGTGTGTTAGTACCACCTTAACCGCCATTTTGAAAAAGTGTTACCTCAGTCTTTGGGTAGACCTTGATCTCAATCTCAATAATAACACCCAAAGCAGGCCCGGCACCCCGGATTCCAACTAACAGCTCCTCGTCGGCGTCAATCAGCTCTCCGCTCGCGAGCACAACCTTCGCTCCGAGAATCTGATCAACTCCCATACCCAAGCTCGCGGTGAAGAACGAGTAGCCTCCCAGCGTAGCCCATCCGACGTAGCCAACGCTTCCCACCGTGCCGGTTGGCGTCATCAAATCTTCCTTCTCCAACGCAGCCTGCAGATCGCCATTCAATACGCCACCTCCGAGTCGAGCGGACTTCTTGTCGGGAGAGACGTTGACATACTTAATGTCGCGCATGTCAATCTGCAGGATGCCGTCGACGGTTGAGCGGGCTGACATGTCATGCCCACCCGAGCGGATGACGAAGGGCGTCGAGGTCTTGCTGCAGTGGGACACCAGAGCCGCGACATCTTCAGCGGATTGAGGGCGGGCTATCAGCCGCGGGATGGCGGGGGTAGAAATATAGGTCTGGCGGAGGGAGTGGAAAGTCTCATCGGAAGGTGAGTAGGTCTTGATTGAGGGGTGCTTCTCGAGGAAGTCTTCCAAGGTGGTGAGGGAGCCCATGGTGTTCGAGAATTGTCGCGCTGTTTGTCGATTGTTTGTTAGCAAAGATTCCAGAAACGATGGAAAATTGGGTACCACGCAGACATTGTCGAAATAAATCTGACAGCCAGCTTTATGGCTTGAAAGCCTGCCGTCAGCTCCGACTCTTTGTCATCCAAAAACGCCCATCAGCGTGTCTTACCATGGCAGATCCTCCCCGAGGACATTTGGCGCTGCTGATTGGCACCCAAAAGATCTTTTGCTTCTGCGGGGGGCTAGACACAGGGGGACTGAGACAATTGTTTCCCCCATCGGGAGAGGAGCGGTATCTTGCAGCCTGGACTTGTAAGCACTAGCGGATAAGGATGTGAGGTTGAATGCGGGGCCGGCAACGTCCGGAGACGGCGCCGGTACCCGGACTTGTGTTTCCCTTCTTCGGCAAGGATGGACATCCGGGGGCAACGACACATGCGAGACGCGCAGGACAGTAAGTATGAATCATCAGTAATTCTCTGAGGATGGCTATCGTGCTAAGAGGAGCTCTGTAGGTCAAATAGTACAGCGAAACAAACAAATCCCAAGTTTGCAAACCTCCCTTGCGTCCATCGCTCATTGATCTTCGTCCAAGCAATTCCGTCGTCCAGTTCCAGAAGGTTGGAGGTCAGCTGGCGGTCTTGATCAGCGGATCATGCGTTCGATCCAGCGGGTGACAGGAATCTCCATGGAAAGCTCATGCTCCTGGGGCATCGCGGCGCAATAGTCGCGGAGCCCGAAGGTGAGCTCGCCAATGCGGCACATGTCGCGACCGGAAGGAGATTGAACCCAGATCTCCATGTACCACTGTTCGTTCTTGAAGGTACGCTCCTCAGTGCAGGTGCAGCCCGTCAGGGAGTGCGGCATCTTGTCTTGGCGATCGAAGTCCTCGACGAAGTTCTCCCATCGGCCGTGGAGCTCTTCCCGGACACCGCTGAAGTCCTCAGGAAGACTCATCATGGTGCTGCCGAGAATGTCAGCTATGACAGGTTGGTCCTGAAGCGCGTCGGTTGTAAAGGTCTGGCGCGGCATGGGCGGGCAGCTGTGTAGGCCGTGCATCTCGCAGACCATATCGCCGAGCAGCCAGAACTTGTCTCTTGGGAGGAACATGGTGGCACTCAACGAGTGGACAGGCACGTTGCTGACGGTATTGTAATAGAAGTCACCGGCGTTGTCAAGATGCTCGAAGTACGACTTGTGCTCCGGGCCCCGGAAGTACCTGAGGTTGCCAATCTCGATGGGGGCGTCGACGGTGCACTGGTTGTAGTCCGCAGCAAGACGGGTGGTGTAGGCATCGGCAACCGTGTTCGGCTCGCACTGCTGAGGGTCAGCCTCTTGGGGAACACCGGGGTGAACGCCGCCCTTGATCATCTGGCTGGTGTTGCAGCCTCGGTATTCGAAGAAGCTATCGTCAAATTCGTCAAAGCGGGCGTTGATGGTAGGAGTACCGAGCGTGCCGTCGTGGCCAAGGATCCAGCTGATGTCTGCTTGGGGCTGGACCATCTCGGGGTGTTCATCCATGAAGGACTGGGTACTCTGGAATAGGGACCTGGGCTCCGAGGTGTCTTCGAACATGACTTCGTTGACTCCGTAGGCGATGTCGCGATCTCTCATCAAGCGGAAGACGTCGACGTTGATGTCACACATGAACTGGGTCTGGAGAGCAGTCCTGTCAGCCCAACCAACACCGGGGAGGGGAAGGGAACTTGACTTACTCCAGGTTCAACCATCCAGAACCAGTCATAGGCATCAAGACGCTTCTCGCGAGCGAAGAGACCAGCCGACCAGCGTCGCTTGTGGTGGGGGGTCCAGACGTCAGCTTTATTGGAGCCCACTGCCTAAGCGTGCGCCAAGCCAGCTTCGAAGCGACCAGAGTCGACCCAGGCAGGGATGGACCAGTGCTGCTTGGGGATGACATTGTAGGTGACAGTACCGCCGGTCGCGTTGGATGTAGCCTCCTTGAACTTCTCGCTGAGCTCCTCGTGGCTGAAAAAGACCCAGTCGTAGCGGTACTTGCCGTTGAAACGGTGCTCTAGTTGTCCAACAGAGGCGACCATCTGCTCAAGTTGGTTCTCTGAGACAAGGGCGACAAAGGCGGCGCGTGGAGAAGCATCCCAAAGTTGAAGGCCTGCTGAAAGAGCGAAAGGGAGGTTCAAGAGGGTTATAGCAGCAAGGAGGAGGAAGGAGGTAGGGAGGGAAACGAATGATTTGGTCCGGAGCGCCATCTCGCCTGATTAAGGGGAGATCAGTCGAGAAGGCGCGCGTGGTGACTTGTGTGGAAGAAAGAAATCAGACGGATGCTTGTCGTTGATCTGAGACAGTTCTTTGGCGGATTTGGTCAAGGTGAAGGGTTGTTGTTGGGGTGAAGTTTTGATCTGAGGTGGTGTGGAGGAGAAGAGATGGTTGACTTGGGAAATCACGAACGAAGAACAACAAGCCGCCCTCAAACGACGCTAGTGTCTCGCTTAACTCTCGAACAGTGCAATGGAGGAAGCAACGACCTGTTCTCAGGTAGCTCACACGTGACTTGGTGATCCAGACCGTTCACCGAGATCCTTAGGCGCCTCAGGCGCCCAACCGCCTGGAACTTGGGTGAAAGCCTGGGAAAGAACGTGACCATAATAACAATTACGTCATCTCTCACAGTTAGGCGAAGGTCAAGGACACTTCAGAAAAGCATCACTCAGACCTTTATTCGATGACGTCAGGGGTTCAACCAGCTTCAGCCTTCAGGCCGCAGGACCTCAGCCTTCAGGCCGCAGGACCTCAGCCAAAGTAAACAACCTTTTCCAAGACATGACCAGACCTTTTCCACAACGCTGGAAGCAATGAATCAAAGTTTGTGCTATGAGAAGATAGTATCATTCTACTTTGATACCTTCCTGCCTCTAGGAGTTTCTTGATGGTACCCATTTGCAGGAGAGCAGGCTTCTTTGATATTTCCACATGTCTTGAAATACCTCAAATTTCCTCATAGAATATGTCATATGTCTTTGTGGCCAATGGGATGCCATTTCTGCATTTCATTGTTGTCATTCACAATAAAAGAAATTGAGCAAGGGCCTCCAAAGCCAAATCTTGTTGGGGATAAAATATCCCAAAGCCCAACGAAGGGTTCAGCCCATCCATGTCATTGATGCCGTTGCTACAACTCCATTTCCCAATTCTCCCCGGTACTCAGGATATGCTCACCCCAGGTCCGATGCTCCTCCGTTCCCAGTATCTTGAAGCCCGTCTTGGCATACATCCTCCTCGCTCCCACCATGTTGCTGTCCGTTCTCAGCCCGACACGTTCATATCCCACCTCTCTCGCAAAGTCTATGCAAAGCTTCATCAATTGCGTTCCAAGCCCTAACCCTCGAGCGCTCTTCTCTACAAGAAAACACCTCAACTTCGCTCGACCCGGCGTGTCGCGATCTTTCATGAGAATGATGCAGCCGAGAAACTGGCCATCCCTTTCCGCAATCCAGCAACGCTCTGATGTAGGGTCGAAAGTTGTGATGAACTCGGACGTTATTCTGCCGACCAAGGCCTCGAAAGATGACCCGTAATCGAATTCGTTGGCGTAGATTGCTCCATGGCGGTAGGTGATGAAGCCCATGTCACCTGGGCGGTGGTTTCGTATGGTGACCCCATTCTGGGCAGTGCCGTTGACTTGGTTTTCGGACTTCATCGCTGCTGACTGGCGATGAAGGCTCATTCTTGTGATGTTTCGGTTTGGTTTGTCAATGAACTGATTTCCTGTGCAGGGTTGGCACGTCTTATGAGCAATTGAATGTCGTTGTCTCAACCATTGCGACCTTGAAAGGCTATCAGTGCGGGGCATGTCGTCCGCGTCTTTCAAGGGCGCAGACCGCCACTAAATCGGCAGCTAGGCATGCTGCATGTCAATCTAGGTTTCAGGGGACGTCTGCAGGAATTGATCCAGATGGCGCTAGAAACATAAAGATGACTGGCCCAAAACACACCGCCTTCGTCACTAAAAGCTGACATCCTATCACACAGACGCGTAGACCGCGTGCTTGTACTGCGCGACTGCGGGTGGACTGGACTCGGTGCAAGGTCGATCATACGGATTTTCTCAACAGTTCAAGAACTTGAATTATTGCTTCATTTCATTTACACTCCTTCGCCAGAATTCTTCTCGTCTTTTCGTGACTCAATCATGACGACGCAGAACACCGCTGCCGTGGACCCAAACACAAACAGTGCAGTGATTGTGTTGAACCAGCCCACGCCGATGCTGTTGATGGCCGGAAGACACACAGCCGTGCCAACGGCTGCGATTGCATAGCGGAAGAAGTAATTCCCAGCTTTTTTCCAAGTTAGTCACCTTAAAGTTCGACTGTGGGAAAGGGTACTCACCTATCACCTCTGCACTCCGTCCCTTGAACACGTCAAGACAATATGTGTTAATGCTGGGGAAGCAAATCGTCTGCGCGAAGCCTTGCACGAACATGCAAATCACCGGCAACGGGATACCGCCCTTCTCCTTCTCGATGGCCCATCCGTAAATCAGAATCGCGCACGGGATGACGATGCCCATGGCCACGAAGGAGCTGCGCAGACGATCTTCGGGAAGGCGGTGGCCTCGACGCTTGATCCAGAGCTTCACTGTATGGTCTGCGTAGCGGCCTCCGAAGTATGTGCCGGTGAAGAAGCCGATCCCTGGTGCAAGAAAGAAGAGACCGGACTGCAGAGGGGTCGTCAGATGGAAGCGCGGGTTGATGACGTATCGGATGGGTGTTAAGAGTGACTGCATATTCCACACCAGAGACGAGGCGGCGATTCCCTACGAGGTCGTGATTAGAGATTGACATCCAGCCAATGAACAATCATGGCATGGGAGACTTACTGCCACCAGGAGTTTCGGGATACGGAACAATGCAATAACGCGGAACGGGTTGGTCCAGTCCCAAACCTTCCCAACCTTAGTCTTGAAGTCGAGCCCTTCCAGCTCCTTCGATCTCATCTTATGACTCGTTTCTGGAAGGGCAAGTACGGCAAGCACGGTTGTGAGTCCTCCTAATCCCGATTGAAACCAAAACAAGACTCGCCAGCTATGATATGTGACGATGACACCGCCGATGAAGGGACCGAAGGATTGGCCAATCAGTGTGCCGTTCAGGAACCATGCCAGGGCTGTTCCTCTCTCCGTGGGCTTGTAAATGTCACTGATGCAACTTGAGCCCAGCACGAGGTAAGCTGTTCCCGTGAAGGCTGACAACAGCCGGAAAACGAAGAAAGCGGCAAGATTTGGGGCCAACGCCGTTCCCACGGAGAACCCAAAGAACCCAGCTGCAGACAGAATGCATGGCTAGTCAAGTTAGCCATTGCGCCTCAACAACTCTTTGCCCAGCCACCTACCCATTTTCGTCCATACACCTGGCTCACGGGTCCCCAAAACAGGGTGCTGATACCCATAAACACCGTGTAGATGGCATTGCTAACGTTGATGATGCTTCCGCTAGTGTTGAACTCGCCCGCAATTTCGGGAATCGCTGCCAAGAGCAGCAGAGTGGACACCGTTGACGAGATTCCACCGCAAGCCACCACAGCCGTGACAAGTCTCTTCCGGTTCGGCGAAAACTTGGCATAAATCGCTTCCGTGTCTTGGCGGCTCAATTGCGCATCGTCCTCAGTTGGTGCAGGCACAATCGTGGCGCTCTTCTCCGCGTTCGATGTCGTCAGTCGCAAGTCGTGGCGGTCAGGCTCCACATCCACCGACTCCGACTTTGAGTCGTCTTCATGTTGGTTTTGCGACATGTTCCGGGCTTGTCTTCGCGGGACAAGCAAGGGAGGTTCTTTTCGTCATCCACGTAGGATTTATGGAAAGATGGTACGATTTAGCTGTTTCGCGACAAGTTGGCGAGTTGTTAAGATGCACGTTCAAGTTTTTCAAACACCAGTGCCGGCACTTCTCACCGGGCACAAAGCAAAGATCGGGCAGAAAGATCTTCGGCAGCGTTATCCGGCAGTAGTTTGCCTAGGTTAAGCAGGTCAAACATCGGATATGCCCCATTCTCCCCATGCTTACCATTCCGACGTCGGTGACTGGATTCAAGATCGCCATTAAAGCCCCTGCAGTCTCGCCCAAAACTCGCTGGAACAAGAAGCTCATTGTCCCCGGCTGGGCGTTCTTCCCCGCGTGTGGGGGTTCATCCCGGTCCCAGGGCAGTTCGTCGGACATCTTCCGAGAGACTGGCCAGGCATTTAGCGAGTCGCGTTCTTAGTGTTGTGGCAGGCTTGGTGGGTTCTGTCTCGCTCCGGCTCCGAGATCGGCCGGGGACAAGGGAAGCCGCTCGGTCGCCGAATTTCACCAGAGATGGGTCTTTCGGAACGGAAACTTTGGCCGGACTCGGCTTCGGGACGCCGGGGAGTCAAGACGGACTGAGAATTGTTGCGATGGTCGGTAGATCGTGTTTGGGTGCTGCTGGCCGAAGGCTATTTGCGGCGTTTAGGCCAAGCAGGGACTGCCCATAATGATCTTCGATGAGAGACACAACTTCAAAATCTGTGATCTGGGTCAGAACTTTGTTGAAGCCGCTGCTTGCAATACTATTAATACTCGAACATCTTCGTGGCCGGTAATACATACTTCTTTCGACGAAGGAGATTAAAATGACGACTGGCTCTTGGTAGGTAGGTCCGGGTGTGAGCCTATGACTCGGTGCAATTATGCCCCGCAGACCGGATATGACGCCGGCTCAGGTGGGGTCAAGACGGAGCAAGATGACTCTTCTGTGAGACTCTCGCATCGGACGAACTATTATCCTATCTAATACTAACAGATGACATTGTGCAGCACCTGCCAAATGCATCTCTCCAAGCACTTACACAACTCGGTCAGCCATGGACAAGCGCGGTCCAGCCAATGATAACAACGCACGCGATGTCGGCGACTTCACCGCCGCACTGGAGTTTGACTTGCTCAAAGCGCAGTTGACCAATTCGTCTCAAGTCAATTACCCGGAACCTATTCGAGACGACTCTTTCCTACAAGACTTACAGAATCTGGATGCAGTTGAGTTGTTGCGCAATGCAGGACTTTCATCTCACCAGCAAGACGAATCTCTCTTTGACCTCGCCGTGATCGGAGGGTCCGGCCTCACCAACACCCTAACGACGATGCCAAGCACAAGCACGACTTTCGACGATGCAGAAATGTTCATGTTTTCGGAGGCAATTGGCGACGGACAGTCTTCGAGGCACTTGCTCGACACCGGAACAACAACACTTGGTGTAGACGGGAACCCAGCTTCAGAGATGACCACGCCGCCCAAGATTGGGACTCGGTTCTCTTCAAAGTCTCTCCGAATTCTGAAAGCATGGCTCTCGAACAACAACCACCACCCATATCCTTCCACCGCCGACATGGAGATGCTAGAGCGGCAGACCGGTCTTAGCAGACAACAGATCACCAATTGGCTCGCCAACACTCGGAGACGTAACCGATTCAAGGTTCCTCCCAAACGGCCCCCATCCCCCGCCATCACTTCAGCTACCTCAAAGCCCATCAACATTGGTGGAACCAGTGTTCCTCAAGGATTCGACGAGATGAACCCTCTTCAACGATGGCAAGTCTCCCCACCTGAGCACGAGCCCGCATTGGCATCTGCCATTGCGCACGCTGTGTACGACCTACCACCTGGATCCGATACCCCGGCAGATCGATCTTTGACCGACAGCGCCCCTACGAGGTCTCTCTATAATGCGTCTTCTGCAAGCAGCGCCGGGACTTCGCATTCAAGCAGGAGCTCAGTCAACTCTGCATACTCCCACAACTCTCGAGCATCTTTGCGTTCAGATCCACTGGCAAAAGCTGCAATCAAGCGAAGGAGGCGACGAGGTGCTGCGGCAAGACCAGAACGAAAAGGTCCTAGCAATCTCTGGCAGACCATGAACATGTATCAATGCACGTTTTGCACCGAGACGTTCAAGACAAAGCACAACTGGCAACGTCACGAGAAGTCTCTACACTTGTCTCTGGAGCGGTGGGAATGTTCGCCAACAGGGCCGACCGTCGCTGATGCAAGTGGTCAGCTCGTTTGCGTCTTCTGTGGTGATGCCAACCCGGACAAAGAACACCTAGAGAAGCACAACTACTCAGTCTGCAAAGAGCGACTACCCGAAGACCGAACGTTCTACCGAAAGGATCACCTACAGCAGCACCTGAAGTTGGTGCATGACGCAAAGTTCCTGAGATGGCCCATGGGGGATTGGAAACACGAGAATGAGATGATCAGATCTCGGTGCGGTTTTTGTGCTTTGGTAATGGGATCCTGGATTGACAGAATCGATCACATCGCCGAACATTTCAAGGATGGAAAGACGATGGAGGAGTGGCACGGAGATTGGGGCTTCGACGATCATATCCTCAAGATGGTTGAGAACTCAATGGCGCCTTGTCAGTTTTCCCCTTACAAATATTGTGTGCCCCGGCTGACCTCCATTGTCTAGATATGATCCATATGGAGCGGTATTCACCATGGCCCTTCACTACTAAGCAAGGCGTTCCAGAGACGCCACCCAGCGCTTTTGAGTTGATCAAGACGGAAATCAACCACTTCGCAACAGACTACCAAAACACGAACGGCCGAATGCCTACAAACGCCGAGCTTCTGTACGAAAGTTGCTGCATTATTTTCGGTTCGGAGCCTACCTCTCTTGCGAAGAAGCCAGTAACGCCAGCAAGCTCTTGGCTGCGAGACTTGCTCATGTCGTCGGATATCATCGTCAAGCAAGCCAGAGTTCGACCGCTGAAGACAGCCAGGAGGTCTCGCATCACCTACCTTTGCATCAATGGAAAAGCCGACATCTTTGACCAATGTGCCTTGGAAGAACAACTCCAAAGCTACGTGGACATATCGAAGCTCATCGAGCCCGAAGTCTCTGACTCGGATCTCCAACGCGAGGCGTGCAGCATTGTCCAGCAGGTTGATGCTGCGTCAAGTTGCTGGACAATGCCATCGTCGCCCAAGCCATCCGAGACGTTTTCCACATTCTTATACGGCCTGATCAATGAGTCAACGCACTGGCTCGCACCTTTCCGTCAACGGATGCAGCTCCCTCCTTCAGAGTCTGCCGATTCCCCTACCTTGGACATCGGAAACCAGCATTTCCTGAGCGCTGCCCTTACAGAACCTACTGGCCAGTCCAGCGCCATGGACACAGGAAGCTCAAGCCCTGAAGCTGACGTCGTCGGCAGCAGCGCTACTGGCAATACTGCATCGGGTGCCGATGCCGAAATGCCGGGACTCAACACGCGCACCACATTCTTCGTGAACGAAGAGAACTGCTATCGGCGTCTTGCACTGAGTCTAGTCCGGTTCGTCAAGATCACGACGTCGCCGCGCAACCCGAACAGACACATTCCCTCAGACGCCGAACTTCAACATCAGGCGCGGTGGATCTCGTTTGAAGAGTGAGTCAAACCATGTCATCCAAGACCCAAAATAAATGGGAACATGCTAATGGTACCAGCGACGATCCTTGGAATCAGACTCCTGCTGATAATCCAGACTGGCTCCGCGAGTTCAAGCGCGAGATGGGTATTCTGCAAGAAGATGGCAATCCGCCAGCTGCATGACTTCCTCAATTCAGATTTTCAGCGCGAATATTTTCATGAGTTTAATGGGAAGGATGAGCTATGAGTTCATGAGGAAGCGGAAGTTGTCTCTGCTGCTGTTTGGCTCTCCCACTTGGCAATCGCTGAATTGCGTCGCCAAAGTTGCGATATCGGAGAGAATTTAGTCAGTCAACATCCGTACTTCTTAGAAAGCAATTAACATGATAATCCAGTCAAATCGCATCAATTTCTTTATCTGCACCGCCTGTTGTGTGCGCCCTTCATGCTAGACCCAATCGCGTCAGCCGTAAGGCGTAGGGAGAAATCGACATGATTATTATGGGTCCTGTGTTCGTGCGCCTTCGCCGTCATGCAACGATCCACCATGATGGCTCGCCCTAGGGCGTGAAACTAACAACACATACCCGCCGCTGCGCCCTGCAGACTGGCGGCGAATCATCACGGAAGAGACCAATATGGCGTCTTTGTTCCGGGTATCATTCAAACCTTGATGAACCCTGTATCCCATTGAACACCGACTACGCGGATACCCTCGGCTTCCACCACAACTCTGTTATTTGAGTATCGGCCATCTCAAAATCCCTACGAGAAACAACACTCTTTAGGTATTTCTTCTTGCCAACTTACGGAATGCGAGTCGGTTTCCTTGGCCTCGGGGTCATGGGTACCCCTATGGCCCTGAACCTCACCCGCAAATTCCCCGTCACAGTCTGGAATCGAACGGCTTCCAAGTATCCACCACTCACAAAAGCCGGTGCTAAGATTGGCGAGACACCAGCGAAAGTGGTTGAACAATCCGACGTCATCTTCGCCATGCTCTTCGACGGCGCGGCCTTGACATCAATATTCAACGACGACTTCCAAGGCGCACTTCGTGGAAAAACACTCATCAACACGGCTTCCGTACCAGTCGATATCAGCAAACACGTTGCGGAGCAAGTTCAAAGGGCAGGCGGCAACTTCATCGAGATGCCAGTGAGCGGGAGCAAGATCCCGGCGGAGCAGGGCCGACTTGTGGGGCTTTTGGCCGGGGATCCGAAAATTGCGGAGCAGATGCGGCCGTATGTGGAGCCTCTCACCGCCGCAGCGATCTACTGTGGCCCGATCGGCTTCGGCCTGAAGACGAAGTACGCCGTCAATCTGTATCTCAACAACATGACCGCCGCGCTTGCCGAATCCTTCAGTCTGGCGAAGGCACAGGGGCTCAACTTGGAAGCATTCGGGCAAGTCATCGACGCCGGACCTATGGCTTCCGCATACACCAAGGTCAAGATCCCCAAGCTGGTGAACAACGACTGGGCTCCGCAGGCCGCGGTGAAGGACTGCTATAACAGTACTCAGATGATTGTAAAAGCAGCGGAGGATGCGAATGTTAGAACACCATACGCCGAGCTGTGCCGAGAGGTGTACAAGG
Organism: Colletotrichum sp. COLG25; assembly: GCA_009801095.1. NCBI lineage: Eukaryota > Fungi > Ascomycota > Sordariomycetes > Glomerellales > Glomerellaceae > Colletotrichum > Colletotrichum sp. COLG25. The sequence goes on along the minus strand of VNWT01000045.1, from coordinate 5,118,844 downwards.
AGGCTACAGAGGCTGGTCTTAATGAGGAGGATATGATTGCGGTCTACAAGCTCTTCCAAAATCCTAGATAATACATCATTTGAGAAATGGTGTGACGGAGTAGATGGATTTTCTTTGATTCCAATCTGGGCCTTAGAGTGCAGGTGTTTCTTGTCCTCATCTCGTGTGACGATGAGACACGGCGGGTGCATATCGCAAGGGATAATAGACAGAGCCGGACAACCGGTGACTCAGGAATTAAGAGGCGTTAGTTGGTCGAGAAAGTACTACTAGACTGTGGCTGACATTGAGACGAGGGTCTCGCAGGAGCTGACCTGAGACAGCAATCACGAGAAGAAGCTAGGCGCTGAACCGCAGGCAGTCACCAATCGGAGGACAAATAATTGCAAATGCTCCAATCAACCGAAATGAGAACAATTGCATTTGCATTGATCGTCAGCTTTGCCAGCCGGTCTAGACCGCAGCCCGAAGTCCGCTCAGCAAAACTATCATTTCCGAGCGCATCGGCCCATCTTCACGCCAAGCAGTGCACCACCCCCTTCATTGCACCCTTCCGTTCAATCCTACCATCTCTCTCACGACCCCACAGATTAGGAATGGCGACAAAACCAGGTGCAGCGCTTTTGAAAGCGTACAGGCAGACGCCCCTGTCAACCAAGACGTGTACTCGCATCATTGAAGTCTTTCCAGCTACCCACAATACCGATATACTGAGGTGCCGACTACTCGAGGTTGAGCTCGAAGAAGCGAAGGGGACTTATGAGGCCGTTTCTTATGTCTGGGGATCACCCGAATTCTGCTGCCAAATTATCGTCATCGACGAAGATACCGCCGAGAATGACAAGATGGAATACAGTCTCTTCGTCACTCAGAATCTGAGCGAAGTTCTCCGCCGGTTTCGACACACTGAGTACCCTCTGGGTGCTATGAATGATCACGATCATTCGACTTCTGCAATTACAGTCCCAAGGAGATTATGGGCTGATGGCGTTTGTATCGATCAATGTAGTGTCGAAGAAAAGAGCCATCATATCGCCATGATGACCGCTATATACACCGAGGCCAAGGGTGTACTCGTTTGGCTGGGCCACGACAAGAAAGCAGAAGAAGCATTACGTTCTCTCCCCTCGGATGAAGACATACCTGGTGGAGAGAACCCTCCTTGCATTCAAAACGCTTTGCACCTCCCATGGCTTAGTCGCCGCTGGGTAATACAAGAGGCGGTACTCAACCGGAATACAGTCGTCTACTGTGGAGAAGTCTCGAAACACCTCTATGATGTTGGTCGGAACGCACTGCAACTTATGCACTCCCAGTATGCAATAACACTTGGTCCCAAGCTTTTGAAACGAGCGGAGGGACTCGACGCCGTGTTCAACCTATTCTTCTACAGGCATGTCGCCACATATTCATATTACGAGATGGAATTCACCAGTCTCATGCTTGCATTCGACGAATACGAGTGCCAGAACCCTCGAGACCGGATTTTCACATTGGCAACTCTAGCAAAGGACATGGCCGTGAGAAACGTGACCGTGGAGTGGGTTCATCAGGCTTTGGCTACCGAACAGTCGGGGGACCCAACGAAAGATCTTCGGACTTGGCGCTCCCACGAGACGTATGTTAACTATGAGGCGACAACAGCTGACATCTACATTCTCTTCGCCTACTCCTTAGCCATTAATGGCAAACTAGGATGGATGCTTGGCCAAGCTTCTGCTAGGCTGTCAGCTTCCACCGAAGGATCTATGTCTCATCCAGATTTAGATTTGCTCCCTCGATGGGTGCCGAACTGGACTGTCAAGTACCACCGCCACGCACTCTGGCTTGAAGGCAACGATGTCCGCTGGGGACCCTGGGTCAACCTCGGTAGCGCAATTGGACCACCTTTGGTTCATTGCGCCCTTGCGAGATTTCCTATCTCGCCAGGGTCATTCGCCTATCGAATTCGTACCCGATTAGGTCGGATTTTTCTGAGCCAAACCACCGGCACTGCGGCGGAAGATTCATGTGAATCCGCAGAAGAAGACCGAACGTGTCCCTTTGTGGTCACTTGGAAAAGCGAAGCTTTCCCTTCTAATCAGTTAACACCAGAGGACGTGGTTCAGTGGATAAGACGGACTTTTCAGTCCATTTGGGAGGTAGGACTCTCCGGCATGGATACCAAGCTCCGTGGAGATGATACCAAAGAAAAGCTTGCCGATCGTTTCTGTTACGTCCTCGTGGCCGGTGCATATATGTACAGCGACAAGCGTCTTTCCAGCAAACTCAAGAGCGCCGCAGCAGAGCTAGCGGAATTGGCACAGACGATACAGACCATGACAAATTCACCTCATGAGCAAAGTCCCCGAAGAATGCTCGACATGCTCGTTCATCCAAGTCAGTTTTGGGATGATGCCGAAAAGATGAATGATGAACTGCTTGCACCAATCATCGTCAAACTTCTCAAGGAGGTCATTTTCAACGATCCAGATATCACTGTTTCAGGCTGGCATCACGTCTTTCAAATGGCTTCTTTGACAATGGAGCATCGCTGCGTTCTCACCTGCGACGTAGATAATCCACCTGCGGATGCTTTGCCATTCGATATCGTCGGTATTGGACCTGACCACCTCGAGCTTGGCGACCGAGTCTTTTCCCTTCCTCTCAGAAGAAAGCACTTCCGTGATGGAGAACAGTTTGAGCATCCCATTACGAAAGAATTCTTTCAAGATATAGCGTATGCGCCCTTGGCATTCCAAAACGTCTGGGCAGCGACATACCTCGTGCGCCCTATGGGTGGAGTCCATGTCGTCCACTCCCAACGTGTCGAAGACGGGGCTGAGGCGGAGCATCCCAAGATTTTCCAATTTGTCGGAGATTGCTTTCTTTCAACAGTGAGATGGCTTTCGCCAAGTCGTGGACTTATGCCAAAGGCCTGGCTGTCTTACGAGACGGAGGACAGCGAGGAAGCTGCATGTCAAAAAGAGTTCGGGGACCGATATTCAGATTTTGATAAGGATGGTGAGATATATCTCTGCTAAGCACTGCTGGTATGTACAGATAGGGGCTAGGGAAACCATCAATATTTGATTGTTCAAGGACTTGAGATTACGCTCTTCCTAACTCCGGTGCCGCCTCGAAACCCACTCCAAACGCCGGTAACCAGAAACCAATTCCGATATCATTACTTGTGCTCAAGATGTTAGCACATCTTGCGTCTCCACCCACAGAAGGGCTATCAGCAACCCATCATGGTCTCCATACTGGCAACTCCGCATCTTGCAGCCTCGCTGTCGTCTGCTCGTCCGCTTCCATGGCAATTTGAATGGGCAGTACCAGGCTTATGTCAGTACCGCCAGCGCTCATGCTAATTTGTAAGGCGTATGTTCTTGATATCAGGCATGAGTGAAAGGTCGGCGGGAAAACGTATTTCTCAGTGGGCAGGCGAAACTCAGCTCGCAAAGTCGTTGAACAAGGCGTCGGCGGTGCCGAATCCCAGCTTTCTTCCTTCGCCTCTGCAAAATCTTGACTATCGGGAAGCGTCTTGGGTTTCCAAGACTCGTATTCCAGAGTCTCCCACAATACTCGCGCCGAAATATTGAAAGGCTCTCGAAGGGAGCCCGTGTTGGGCAAGCCGTTCATGACCTTTGTTGAATACCAGGTTTGCGCAACAATTTTGACCGACTGCAAAACCACCTCTGGTGGAGTAGCATTTACAAGAGAAGGTTCAAAGATGAAGTTCACTTGGAAAGAGGAGCGGCAAGCACTTCGTCCGTCCCGGCTCAAGTGAATTGTAGGCGGCTGTGCCGCTGCTGCAGTGACACGGCCCAACGACCCTGAAAACAAGGCCTTTGGAACATTCTTTGATTCGATGAGGCGATATTGCGAGTCCCATGCATCGACACTCAGTGGCGGCTCCTCGGGCGATGCCGCGAGTAGATTGATCTCGTATTGAGCCTCTGAGAGAACTTCAGACGGCTTGGCGCATTGCGGATCAGGCTCGCGTACGAGTTTTGCTTTGATATGATACCGAATACCGAGAAGCTTGGGAGCCATGTCGTACTTGTACCAGCTCGTCAGAGTGGAAGGGAGTCGCAAGTGATAATCGCGTATCGACGTTGACTCGACGTCGTGTTGACAAGCAGCCTCTGTCAATTGGTTGGGAATGATGAATCGAAACGGTATCTTGTACGTTTCCCCGGCTTTAAGTATTCTTGATTCGGGATATGCTGATTCTGCCACGGGCATGTCGACTTTCAATAGAATCTGTGATGTCTGCCTGGAAGAGTATGTGTCGTCGATGCGAACAGTTGCCTTTCCCTGGAGGCTGATATGAACAGAGCTGAATTCTGTGTCGTGGCGCGGGTTGATTGAGACATGGCCTGACACAGTTGAACCACAAGTGTAGACCTTGGATGTGTAGTGGTTGTCGATATTGATATCCATAATCGTCGCCTTCGAACTTGTTGCTGCCAAATTTGATATACGCTTCGCGACCTTCTTCATTGTGTACTCAGAACATAGACCGCAGCTCAGTTTGGGAGTCGATGAGCCCAATCTCTGGCCATACTGCCGAACCGAACGGCAGCTTGGCTGTGAGACAGCCATGCCAAGCCTTATTTTAAGCAAGACGTTCGACGGCTTCGTGAATCTGGGAAATGAATCCCGGTGTATTAACAATCAAGGTGATTTGTCGTGAAATTCTGTTCAGCATTTGAAAGCAGTGATGCTCTTGAGTAATCCTTCGTGTCCTTGGTATTAAAACTTCCGCGCAGTTCCCAACTCCCGAAAGGCCAAAACCGAAGACGATGCCGCTTACAGGGGTCGGAGTGTTACCGACTGGTGGATTTCGCGTGCGAACAACTTACTCACGCTCACACCATCAGAAACCAGCATTCTCAGTGGTCCGGCCTTATGTTCGACAATCCGGTATGAGTCAAAGTTAAGTTAATCATTCTGGTAAGTCTCTTACATGTGCCAGCCAGCGCCTTACGACGCCTGTTGGTATTGGACGCCCTTGCCGAGCGCCATGTCATCTTCGCCCTACACTAGCCGAGACATGATTTGTCGAACCCACCGAGCTCCGTAACAGCAATTGCGACATCGGTTTTGCAAGGAATATTTGCCATTGAGAAGATCGGTGTGCTGCTGAACCCGCCGAACATTGGGGCCTCGAGCCGAAGCAAACCGCATCAAGGGCCCGTTTTCATAAAAGCTTCAAAGTTTTGACTCCTCGAAACTTCCATGTCGTCCAGTCCCCTTGCTAAACCGTGCCGCGCCTTCCACGCTCTCCGAGCTAATGACCTTGATTCCCGCATCAAATTCCCTGCTTAGAGCATCTTCGAATGAAGACGCATTGTACGCAGCGTAATAGCAACTTGCCCGGTCTGTGTTCATGCAGGCCTGCGGGAACGCTAAGAGCTGCTTTGCGATCTTCGTAGCCTCTTCCAAGGCCTTGCCCTTGGGCACAACTCGGTTCGCAAGACCCATCTGCAGTGCTTCCTGCGCACCCACAGCTCGGCCGGTGAGGATCATGTCCAGAGCCCGGCCCAGCCCCACGATAGCCTGCAACCGGACCGTGCCGCCGTCGATAAGCGGCACGCCGAACCGGCGACAGAACACGCCGAACACGGCGTCCTCTTCGGCAACCCGCATGTCGCCGAGAAGTGAGAGTTCTAGCCCACCTGCCACCGCATGACCTGACACGGCGCTGATGACGGGCTTTTTGATTTGCATGCGCGACGGACCGATGGGGCCGATATTTCGCCCATCCACGCGATGGGATTCGTCGATGATGGGACCCTTGTAGCTCTTCCCTTCGGGATTGTGGTAAGTTGCGACTTCGTGAAGGTCAAAGCCCGCGCAGAATGAGCCGTTTGAGCCATTGAAGACGCACACTTTCTGCGTGTCGTCTTTCTCGAAAGCGAGGAAGGCATCGGTGAGCTTGCGACCGGTCGCACCGTCGATCGCGTTGCGCCGGTGAGGGCGATTGATGGTAATTGTCGTAATGCCCTCCGACGTCTTGGAGACGAGCACTGAGTTAGGTTCGGTATCTGCCATACTGAACTGCTGAACTTCGAATCAGTTGTATCGACGACGACTATCGATGGTGTAGAGGATGGATCTAGAAGGTCGTGATTAGATATAATAAACTTTCAACCGAGGCACCGTCATTCAACCGACTTCCCCGCGTTTTGAACCCCTCAATCAATTTTGCGCCCGAGATATGAGATACTTCAACACCTGTCTGACCGATCCCAGGATGATTGGTAGCCTGATATCCTCATGTCTTACATCGATGTGAACACGAGTTGACTATATCGGTGTACGGTGAAAGCACGCCTTCTCCAGTCAAGCAACTCGGTAGCCACACAGTGCACCACACTCCGCGCATCAGAGAGTTTACGTAAGTTAGAACCGATTCGACGCAAAACGTCTGATGGGCGGAGAATTTATTCCAATTTTCGTGATAATTGCAGGCTCGGAAGTTCGTCCTCTCGGTTGTTACGAGCATCGGGAGTGAGTGGGTCTTGGTGTGAGACCTCGGGAATTGTGCTCGGAAGTTACTTGGCACAGCCGGGCTACTCCTTCAGCTTTACAGTTAACCTATGATACTCATAGGACTGTATTACTGAGTTGTAAGCCATTCATCTGATATGATCGCAGTTCAACACCATCCAATGGCCAGGAGGATGTCGCATTTATAAGCATCAGTCAAGGAACCATTTCGCACCCGCCCAGCCCGAACTTGCGCCCGGATTTCAAGTCCCGAACTCAGTTAACCTCAAGTTGCTGGTTTGGGCTACTATCTAGCTTACTCATAAGACATGACCAACTGATTGGCTGAGAACATTCCCATAAATACAGGCGTTGGGGCATTAGGAGCCTACCGTTACGACAGCGTGAAACCCGAGGACTTGTCGTTCATCATCGTCATCCTTGAAATCGTTGAGCCGCTACTGAAGCTCATTGATGACTTGGTGTACTGTGTCACTTTATGATAGTTGGACCGATCTGAATGATAATCACCACCCTGAATGGGATGGTACTTGTTGAGTACCTAGTGCTCAGTTTAAGAATCGAATATTTTTTTGACAACACTAGTGTTGTTGCTAGAGTATTAAAAGTGATAAAATAACAATAATTTCGTGCCAGATTTAGGAGGAGCCATTGCCTGCGGCCTGAACATGACTCGGATCTTGAGCTATGCCAGATCCCAGAATATTCTTCGATCGAGGAAGAGTAACTGGTCTCAGTGTTGATCACGGACTGCTCTGGGTTGCTTTGGGACGCCTCCGATACAACATGATTCCAGATTCGCATCTCAGCCTTTCAGGCTGGCCAAGATCTCCTTGCTCTTTGCATAGTCAGAGGTGCCATGTTCGGGGTCCGCATCGACAGCGGTTGTCTTGCAAAGAGTGCCGGCGTTGTACTTTCCATTGGGGCCATCGACACCAGCGAAGTCTCTCTTGTCATTCGCCTTCAGCATATTCTCGGCAGCCTCGGGGAGCCATCCGTTGATGAAGTCGCCGTGGGTGCAGTACGAAGATCCGCAAGCCAGCTCCAACGGCGCAGGACCGTCCCAGCCGTCAGGCAGGGCGGTGTGCAAGTCGTACCGGATGCTGAATCTGAGCTGCGGCATCCTCTTCATGCCGAGCGGGCAGCGGTTCTCGGGGCGGAAGGTCTTGGTCCAATGTTGGACGCCAGAGTAGGTCGACTCGAGGGTGGTCTCGTTCACGCAGTCGTGGAAGAGGAGAATCGTCTGGAGATGGGCGGGGCAGGTTTTGGAAGGAAATTCGGCGGCATCCTTGCCGTCGGTCGTGCCCTGGCCGCCGTGGTCGCAGAACCACTGGATACCGGCGAGGTTCTCTACGCCGTCCTGGGAGGTGGCGGAGGAGTTGCCGACGACGGCTTTGTAGTTCTGGGGAATAGCGACTTCGGCCTTGTCGATGCTGACATAGTAGGCGCTGAAGCGGAAGATGGGGGCCGGGAAGGTTCCGGTAGAGTTCTTGTAGAAAAGAGTTGGAACCCCTTTGCAAGTTAGTCATCTGGGAACATGATTTGCAGGCGTAGAAGGTGAATTGAAAACATTAAAATTCAGAGACTGGCTTACAATAGGAAGAGTAATCGTTAGGGTTCTCGGCAGTGGAGCAACCAGCCTGAAGTTCCTTCGAGGTCGTGGTGTTGGCAGTCACAGCGTCGGATCCGAAGAAAGTGTGCATGTGGGAGGCATATTGGCCCGGGATGACGACGGGATCAATATTCTTCAACATGAATCGACCAACATTGGTGACCGTGTAAGCGCTGACTGCGCTGGCGCAGAGAAGAACGTTGAAAATGCCCATGGTCAATAATGATCAAATTTTTTGAAAGTGATGGTCTCAGTGAACGAACGATAGTTTGGAACGATGGTTTGGAAGGTGCTAGATTTGAAGTCGAAGTTGAACAAAGGAGTGTGAAGGCAACAAACAGCCGGAGAAAAGAACGACGTGACACCACTGAACGAAAACAGATGTTGTCTGCAGAACTAGAAGTCTATCTGCAAACGTCGAGCTTTTTAAAGAGGTTCAAGCCATAGGCTTCTTCAACTCCCTAACAGCCAACCATCGTCGGCTGGAGTAGTCCGGTCTGTTGGGAATGGACTCGTTATCAACAACTGCAGGGATGTCGTACCACTTTGCCGGGATAGGAAGCGCCAAGCACGCAGACACCCATTGAGGATTCCCGAAATCGATCTTAGCGTGTTTGTTGGCCATCGTAAAAACTAGGGATCTCTGGTGAAACTGAAGAGTACATGCAGACGGTAAGCGCTGCATCTCCCTTCAATTTTAAGTGAGCGGGCGCTAACGGGGGCCCTTCCGGTGAATGCAGCACGTCATATCCACCGCGCGATCCACCCGTCTGCCTGTGTTGGGAAGAGTATCCGTATCCGTACTGCGGAGGCAACTTGTTCTGTGTACCAGATCCAGACGAAATTCCATGATAATGGCCATACTGTTTCCACGAGAATCACGGACCATTGCTGTAATCTGAATCGACTCTCCAACAACGGATTCCAGAGTTGCGCGTACTCACCGTTCTTGCCAACATCTTGAGTAGCATTTGTAGCCTTTGGCTAAACATCTCCTGGGGCACCAGCCAGCAAGCTCATGTTTCTCATGACCAGTATTGTGTCATTCTCAGTCGTAAAACCGGAGTCAAAATGTTGCCGTGTTGGTCATCGTACCACTCTCACGACGATCTATGGGTCGTCGGCACTTGACTTCGTCTAGTAGCGCCGTCAGACAGGACCTCAGAAAATTCAACCTCGTCTACGACGATAACATCGCAGGCTAACTTGCCGTATACCCTCAAAAGGAGAAAATCCATCGTAGAGGTCTTAATAAACGCCAAACACCGGCGCTAAATAAGATTATTCGCCTGCCGGCCCCCATGTCCTGCCACGCAAACTGACAAGCCAGCTGTGGGGTAAAAGTGTCCCGCGGTTTCGGCGTGGTGAGCGAACCCGAGGGACATACCCCGGCCACCGTTAGGGAAGACAACAGTGAGGCCGAAAGCGTCAAAAACGACTGCCGATCGCTGAGGCTCACCGGAACACCCACCCTGTTCGTCTGAAATTGGGGGGAGATCTGCTATGCCATGTGGCTAGGACGAGCGGAGCTGTCCGCGTTGGGGGTCTGATGGAACCCTGGCTTGCTTTGACATGGTGGCTTCGGTGCAAAGATGTGGCGGGTGAGCTTGTCCTTCGCCCGTCTCAGTCTTTTGCATTGTGTCTTGTTGCATGCTTTCCCATTCTAACAGACCTTGATCGTCACGAAGTGCCGGCGTGAAGTTTCTTGATTTGGAGAAATTTCAGCTGCAGTTGCAAGACTCGGCCGAATGGGCCAGATACGAGTGGTGGAATGCACGGCTACGGGGCCCGGAACGGCATGACTGGGAGCTGACGATGCGAATCTGGAAGTGTTTTGTTGCAATGAACATCGTTCTGCGCTTCTCTCTCCCGAGACACCGTCGTCATGCAGATGCGGAAGGAGGAGATATGAAGAAAAGACCCGACATCAGTGATATGGTAGCAGTTCATGTTGAAATTGATGAGTATAAGAAATCAATGTATGCCTGGCATATAATCTCAGGAAGCCAGACAGCACACCCGCTCAAGCCAGCAAAGCATCCATCACCACCTTCACAATGAAGTCCGCAACTCTTCTCCTCGCCCTCGCTGCCTCCCTCATCTCAGGCTCACCCACACCTCGCGCCGCAAAGGACCCATACTTCTTCCTCATCGGCGACTCCACCGTTGCTGTGAACGGCGGCTGGGGCAACGGCTTCCTCTCCTATCTCAAATCGCCCGCCGAGGGCGAGAACAGAGGCAAGTCCGGCTCGACCACTGTCTCGTGGAAGTCCAACGGCCGCTGGGACTCGCTTCTGCAGGGCATCAACGACACCAAGGCCGACTATGAGCCGATCGTGACTGTTCAATTCGGGCACAATGACCAGAAGGTCATGGAGCTGGATGAGTTCCGTGCGAATTTGATTGACATCGCTGCTGAGCTCAAGAGTGCTGGAGCTACGCCGGTGAGTATTTCCCTTATCCTACTAGACGTGATGTCAGAATCAAGCCTGACGAGGACAGATTTTCATCACTTCGCTCACTCGCCGAACCTTTGAGGACGGAGAGGTGGTGCAGAACCTGCACGACTGGCGCGGCAAGACAATCGCTGCGGCGAAGGAGAGCAAGATCAAGTGGCTCGACTTGAACATGAAGAGCACCAACTATGTCAACGCCATTGGAGAGGAGAACTCAACCGCCTATAACCTCGGTGGCTCTGATCGCACCCATTTGAGCCTGGCGGGTGAGAAGGTGTTTGGAAGAATGGTCGTTGACTTGCTACTCGAGAAGAGGACTGATCTTGAGGGGTACTTCGAGGCGGACGAGGAGATTACTGAAGCTATTGCCAACGGAGAGTTTACGGATGGCGGGTTGTGAGAAACCGCCATTCTGATAGCGAGCACCATGTGGCTCAGATTGAGCATTTGGGCGTGGCGGCAGGTTGATTAAGGGTGGCTTTGTTTCTTGTACACACCTCTTGAAGTTCGGTGTTCTGTATATAGGTTGATTGAGGGAAAATAGCATCAAGTCAGTGTCTCATAAGCGTCAGGCAAGTGACACGTGACAGATTGAACAAGCCCAATAGTGTGTTCACTTGAGGAAATTCAAAGTCAGGTTTGCAGAAAAGAGCAACTTTTGCCGGGATCCAAGTCCATGGTTCGGGATCGCGCGGTGTGGGACAGGACCCGAGCATCACGATATTGACGTCCCGATTGGGAAGGTCGTCAATGATCTGCGGAAGGATGTCGCGATAGAGAATCGGCGAAATGAGGAGGCTGGCGGTGTAACCCCGCAGGATGAGGTGAAAAAACAAACACCGCAGCCAGTTGGCTCTTCATCTACTTGCAAGCCCGCTGAGCGTATCACATCATCAGCCATGTTGCGCAGCTTTCTCTCGCTCGGCTTCGCGGCCCTCGCGATCGCGTCGCCTCTCAATCCAAAGATCGGCATCTCATCGCGACACGCCAATCTGACCTGGGAGATTCTCCCAACGGGAAGCAAGCAGCAGTTTCGAGGTCTGTCGCCAGTCTCGGACAAGATTGCATGGGTTTCTGGCACGAACGGCACCGTCCTGCTCACCACAGATGGCGGCGCCTCATGGTCATCGGTTGGACCTTCACTCGCGCCGGAAGATGCAGAGCTTCAATTCCGCGACGTGCAAGCCTTTTCTGCCGAGAAGGCCGTCATCCTGTCCATCGGCGAGGGGGCGGATTCACGCGTGTACATCACCAATGATGGAGGCGCATCCTGGGCTCAAACGTTTGCGAATGAAGAGGTTGCGGCATTCTTCAACTGCGTCGACTTTGAGGATGAGGAGAGAGGCCTTGCGGTTAGCGATCCTGTCGATGGCAAGTTTCGACTGATCGAGACGGTGGATGGAGGAAAGTCCTGGGAGATTGTTGAATCCAGTGGAATGGTACCTGCGTTGGAAGGGGAGTTCGGCTTTGCTGCCAGCGGAACGTGCATCTCGACCGCTGCGGGTCGGTGGTATCTTGCTTCTGGTGGTGTTGACCCCGGCAGAGTCTTTCGAAGTACTGATGGACACAACTGGGACGTCTCGGGAAGCGCAATTGCGGGTGGCGCATCGGCTGGCGTCTTTTCGGTGCAGTTCAAGGACGAGCTGAACGGCATCGCGGTCGGCGGGGACTTCAACGTTGCCAACGGCTCAGCATACACCTCGTCATGGTCGGAAGACGGAGGCGCAACGTGGACAGCGTCGGAGGCGTTTCCGGGCGGGTACCGGTCGGGTTCATCATGGGCTCCGGGTCTTTGCAATGTCGCGGTTGCGGTCGGACCATCCGGATCAGATGTGACAGTTGATGGCGGGCGGACGTGGAAGACGATTGATACAGGGTCGTTTGACAGTGTCGAGTGCCTCGCTGGGCGCGTCTGCTGGGCGTCTGGATCTGGCGGAAGAGTCGGAAGACTTTGGTTGAAATGAGAAGGGGGATTCGGGGTAGATAAGCTTTGAGAAGTTGGTGTTACATATTGCCCCTGAAAATCAGTCGATTGAGAATATGAACGAGTCAACGTGTATGAATGAGCGTAAGCAGCTCTCAAATATCATGTTTCCTCGTGTCATGGAACACGATTGACTGAGCTGTCCACTCTGCCCCTCGATGCATAGCCAGTTCAGTGGGAAAGACTGGACACCCAAGAAGCAGATCTAGCCGAATACGGCAAGGTTCGAGACACCAAAAGCAGTAAACCTCCCCCAGACTTTGGACATCTCTAACAGTTTGACATATGACTCGGGTGATGAAGTGTTAAGAGCTCCGGATCCGAGAACGATGACAGACACGGCACGTACCTGAAACAGGTCACAGCGTGCTTCGCTTAAACCGCCAACTCCCAATCACCAGCTGCATTCAGAACCGGGGTTCCCCTCCAGGGAGGGCAGCTCGTCTTTTAGCGCGGACGGGAATGCAAGCTTGAGTCCTTGACAGCGCCAGAGCGTCATTGACCTGAAGCAAAGAAACATTACCAATTGGCGACTCCTTATCGGTAGCGGCTGCTTGCTAAACTCCGACGATGCAACTTAACCTCCACCAACCCTTCGCTCCCTCTCTGGATCTCAGATGATCATGTCCAGGACGACTTGAGGAACAGAAGCGACAACAACAACGACGACAGGCTGCCGAGAGGAAGCAGACCGACCGACTGCCCACCATGGCGGGAAGCCTTCACGCCTACATCACCGACTCCCTGACGCCCGGGCGCGTCTTCGGATCCCTCTTCTTTGTCTTCGTCACGCTGCTGATCCTCGACCACACATGGAAGCCTACGTACCCTGAGAACATCCCGGTCGTTGGCCATGGGAAGGGAACTGTCGCGCGGATCAAGAACTTCTACTACTACATCTTCCGGTACAGAGACTGGGTCATTGAGGGGTACCAGAAGGTAGGTCACAGGCCATCTGACCATGCGACAAAGAAATTGCTGACAGCAAGGATAGTACAACAAGCAGAACCGCGCATTCGTCGTACCCGCCGCTGCGAGCAGGGCGCCCGATATCGTCCTCCCCCGATCCCTCACGAAATGGCTGCTCGAGCACCCCGACTCGATCGTTTCCGCCCACGAAGCGCACAATGACGTACTATACAGCGACTACAACTTCCTAGGCAAGGTCTACGCGGACGACGTCTGGCATACGCGCGTGATCCACAAGAGTCTGGCGCGTCACCTCAGCACTCTTGTCCCGGGCATCGAAGAGGAGGTTGCTGTTGCCGTCGACGAGGCATTCGGTACCGACACTGATAACTGGAAGACACTTAGCTTATGGGATGCCTGGTTGACCATTGTTCCGCCTGTTACAAACAGAATGCTGGTCGGCGACACGATATGCCGAAACAAGGAGTTCTGCAAGGCCATGGTTTCGTTCGTCGACCAGGTTATCCTGAACTGCTTTGCCATGCACATGATCCCGCAGATCATGCTCCCCATCATTGGGCCCTTGATCGCGCTACCCAACTGGTGGCTCTGGCGCAAGGCGGCGAAGCATAGTCTGCCCGTCATTAGGAAGCGACTACACGACATGCAGAGGAAGGAGGCGGGTGATCCGGAATACGACAGCTGGGCTGCACCGGAGGACTTCATTACATGGGACATTCGCATGGCCAAGGCCGAGAAGAACTACTTCGAACTGGACCCCTACGTTATCTCGAAGCGCTTGTTGCCGATTCAGTTTGCGGCAATCCACACGACAGTCATCACTGGCCATAGTATCGTCCTTGACCTGCTAGCATCCGACCCAGCAAAGGGTTACATTGACGGCATCCGAGAGGAGGCAGCTAGGGTTTTGAAAGAAGAGGGCGGGCAATGGACGAAGAACGGGTTGTCAAGACTATACCGACTGGATAGCGCCATCCGTGAGAGTCAGAGGCTAAGCAACTTCAGCTGCACCCTGATGGAGCGCAAGGTTGTGGCGAAGGAGGGCATCACCAACGAGCAAGAGGGCTGGCATCTGCCCAAGGGCACGTTCCTCACTGTCAATCTCGAGGGTCTGCACCACGATGACGAGCTCACGTCGAATGCTTTGGAATACGACGCCTTCAGGACTAGTCGAGAGAGGGAAGCATACGAGGCCAAGCCGCAAGAGGAACGGAACTTGGAAGAAGGGCTGAGGTTGAAGAACCTAGGCATGGTTACGACCAGTGATGCCCACTTGGCGTTCGGTCATGGAAGGCATGCATGGTGAGTTGCTCCTGTTAGACCCCCGCAAGATTAGATAACTAACCAGTCATAGCCCTGGGCGGTTTTTCGTTGCCCATGAACTAAAGATGGTCGTTGCCAATCTGCTGCTGAATTACGAGCTGAAGACCCTTTCTGAGAGGCCGAAACCGCAATGGATCGGCGTGACGGTCGTACCGCCCGTTGAAGCGAAGATTGAGATTAAGAGAAGGAAAGGTACAGTGTAGTATGAACGACCATGGTCACGATTTATGACAGGAATCGGCGTCAAAGGGTGCGGGATCTAGGTTGAAATAATAATAACAGGGCCATGAGTACATGTGATTACCTGGTTCCACTTTTCACCCTTACCCTCCTGAATGCCGCCCTCATTCCCGGAAAGGAATCAAACTCAAGCATTGCATCTTATAGATTCCGACTTAACGCGCATTCTTTAAGGACAGGCCGCAAAATGAAATTGTACAACGACTCTAATTGCAAGATTCAAATCCAAGACCAACTCCGAACAAGACCATTCTGAAGTGAACACCGGCCCTTTCCACCACGGCTTCGTACATCATGCTGGGCTTGGCTCTACCTTTCCCACAGGCTTCGACAACGAGCCGTCTAAGTTGATCAATCGACCGTCGGACAGGTACATCCCGATCACTTCCTTCGCCATGCTAACCTTTAGTATAGCCTCATCAGGACTTTTGCCCTCGTCCAGGTATGCGCTCCGACTTTGATACTGGACATATCTCTCTGTTGATTCTTCGTAAAACCACCCCAGTTCTGCCATTGAAAGCTTGGAGAACTCTTCCAATATCTTCGGCTGATTCCAACTCCAAAGAACCGACCAACCAAACCCGGGTCTGCTGGCACTAGGATAGAACATTTCCTGTCGAATCCGGTAAGAGTCTCTGAGCTCCTGATTCTGCTCCCATTGAAATTCGCGAATGTATACCAGCAACATGTCTTTGTCACTGGTGTCTAATATCCAGCTCAAGTAGTCGATGGGTTCGAGATCCCTAAGGCGATAGGCCAACCTGCTCATTGCGCCATTGCATTGTATGTCGTAGTTTCGTTTCATATGCTCAAGAACGAAAACATTGACAGCCAATCTCGCGACGGATGCCTGGTGGTCATTGTAATCCTTCTCTATGACTCCAATAATCTTGCTGACATATGCGCGCGTGATTCGTCCCACTGCCGACATTTCCGGGACCTGAATTGCCCTTATCTTCTGTTTCAGGGGGTTTATGGCGGTCGATGATTCTGTTTCCTCGGAGATCAATTCCTCTACTGGGGAAAGCGTTGCCACAGTTCTATACATTTCTCGCATTATTTTGCAAATCACCTCCGTCTTACTTGCAATACCACCAGCTGGATCGGTGCTGTTAGTGTCCTCAAATCGATGAAAGTGCCCCAAGCAGTGGACCATCTCAGCCTCTACGGCCTCAACAACTTCCTGAAGGGTATCAATCATGTCGATTGGAGTTTCCATAGGACAATCGTTTCCCAATGTCGCTTGAAAATAGCTGTAAAGCATTTTGTCAAAATGTGCTCGCCGGCGACTCTCCCAAATCTTCAAACTATTCCGGACGGATCGGCGATCCCAATATTCCCAAGAATTAGCTAATGAGGCAGAGGGATACGGGAAACCCCGGAAGGTTGTTTGTTGTTGAAATCGATGGGGTTCGTTTGCCAGCTTTTCTAGCCTCTCCCTGCCAATCCCACGATGTTTATCACATTGCTCGTGGAACTCTTCGCATGTCTGTCCAGCTTTCTTCAACCTCAGCATCCAGTCAAACCCTTTTTGCCGCGCGTTTCGTGGATACTCCGCTGGTGCTTCGGGTACTTCGGGCGCTGCTTCGGGCGGGCGCGAGGCAGAATAGTCATTGTTGTTTGCCAGTGGTTTCGTGCTGTCCGACTCAGACCCACTATCGCTATTGTCCCCAAGACGGCTTTTCTTCTTCCACTTTCTTGTTGGGGGCCGACGTCGGTTGAGGGGAGCGGCTTGTGGTTGGTTTGGTGGCGGTGCTGCAGCGCTCCTCGTACCGGCTGTTATCCTCGTAACATTTGCAGGAACTTCCCGAAAGCCAGGACGGGAAACATCGAGTTCATCAACTTGTCGATGGTGCTTAGACACACTCTGACTGTGGGCATTGTCGTCCTGTTGGCCTTGTCTTTTGGCAACAGTGCTCGAAAAGTGCTTCGAGATTGTGGAAGTGTCGATGGTACTAGTCGTAAGGTTTTCGGGCGGCCGCATCCTGATCTGACTTGTCGGCACGAAAGATTCGAGGATTGTACTGCTACTGCACGAGTAAAAAGGGCGATATATCGGAGTAGTCGAGGAATGTCGGCAAAGTATACCCGGATGAATCTTGCGCAAGAACACAGAATGCCCGAGACTCGTAAAGATATGAGGATGTAAAAGGACCTTTGTATTTTGCACTTCCTTCCAAGTATGTGCGGGGCTTTGGGGCAGTGAGGCAGCCGTCTGCCTCATGCAGCCAAGACCACCTAGAAGACGTGGCACGTTACTCAACCAATGGAGGCTGCGGGCAGCCAGAATCTCATACGGTCAATTACTGGATAGGTAAGTGAGGGATCGTTCTTATTGTGCTTCAGAAGTCTTCTCGCCGCTATTTTGATCATAGCATTATGGTGTTACACCTAGGTAGGAACGTGGTCGGCCGTAAGTTTCACGCTGATTTTGATTCTGAGCACATTCAACCTTCCTTAATAATCCTAGATCTTTGCCTTGATGGCACCAAAACGGAAGGAAGTCTGATAGAAAGGCAGCCAAATTTGTGTCCATAATATCAGGATATAGGAAATGTTTCAGTTCTGCCGACGTACTTGCTACCTTCAACTGCACGGGCCTGTGCATCTCCTGGTGTTTCCTCTGCGCTGATGGAAGTCCCGCGTGAGACAAGAGGAATGTAACGCTCGACGAGAACATCCATTATTGGGTTTGTGATTTGGTGCCTGATGCCGAAAGGTCCTTCGCTAAAAAGTTTCTCCCCGTCTGGGTACATGAGACTTAGGGCTGAGTTGACTGAATCACAAGAAGCGCAGTGATATGAAGTAGAAAGCTTTCATGACACGGTCATCATCCACGGGGGGATCATATCTCGGACAGGGTGTGACTCTATCGTTCTTTCAACACACTCCGGTCTATCGTGTACCATGTCTATGCAGATTTGGAGACCGCGTAACCTGCGTCATGTTCTGGGCGAAGGCCCTTTCGTTCGTGGCCTGGTAAGCATTCCGATTATATATCTTCCCATTGTCCCCAATGTAACTCTTCTTTGGGTCATTTTCTCCATCAGAATCGCTGTCTCCCTCGTCACCAGGACGGTCTGGACGGTTGCTTCGTCTTGGTGGTTGTCGGCGTTGGAAATGTGGCTGTGTTTGTGGTTGTCCAGTCGGCGGTGCTCGTCCCTTTCGTGTGCAATCTCCTTTCCTCCTGACGTCCCCTAAGACCTCTCTCAAACCCGGAACTGGAGCGTCCAGGATGTATTCAGGGATAATTGGAGGCACAGCAGCCGATATACCTGCCGACTCTGAGTGGTACTGTCGAATTCGTTGACATTTCCCGGTTCTTGAAGATTCATTGTCAAGATTGTCTGTATTGACTTCCTTTTCGTCGATGAAGGCAAGTCGCGAACTTGAAAAAGTTGCGGCCATGGTTTCAGCTCGTGAATAAATTGGCCAATGAATTGATCAGTTGCGCTGTGGCAGCAAGGGTCGCAGTCAAGAGTGAAAAGGCAAGAATGGCTTTGTATGGGCCGGTGACACAACCCCAAATGGCTGATGGCTCCACAGGTAGACAAATGGGCTTTTTTCAACCCAGGCTGCCTCCAGCTACTCAAAGGCGAGAACAACATCGCACCACTAACCAGCATGTTGGAGAGCCTTACCAAGCTGCAGGGTGACATCCACGGCAGGCTATGTCAGCAACTCTGCATG
Organism: Colletotrichum sp. COLG25; assembly: GCA_009801095.1. Classification (NCBI taxonomy): domain Eukaryota; kingdom Fungi; phylum Ascomycota; class Sordariomycetes; order Glomerellales; family Glomerellaceae; genus Colletotrichum; species Colletotrichum sp. COLG25. The sequence continues at coordinate 5,100,108 of VNWT01000045.1, read as the reverse complement.
TAGATTGGATTATTGCTAACCAATCAAGCATGTTGTGCGGTCGTCACCTGATCGCCCCAATGGACAAGTGGCTGTGACATGTTGCATGATGATGCCTTGCCAGCGAGCCAGGAGCGGCATTGTGCAGGGGTATTTGACCACTCCGCCCCTCTACAGCCGCCGACAAGCCTGGTGCGCGAATTCCAAAGCAACACCTTACTTTCAAATTTGGGAACCCCAGCAAACGTTACAAATATGTAAACACGATGTTAGATCGACTATCGACAAGTTCTAGAACAGCGCGATCGACCACTTGCAGTCAAACATCAAGCCGGCCGCCAAGCACCATCGCTTATGAGAAGCCGACGGATGACGAGGTTCACCAAAAGCCGTGGAAATACATAGGATACAAAGGCTACTCCAACTTCATCTCCTCAGAAGATGATTTCTTCCTTCTCCGACGGTTTGATAAGTTGAATGTGAGGGTAGCGCTCGCGATGCAAGATGAGATTGCGCAGCTTGAGGAGGAGCTTGAACACGTAGATAAGGGCACAATGGCGGCAAATGCCCCAGACTTCAACAATAGCACATTGAGAGGGGATATTGAAGGGCGTTCTACTTTGGTTAAAGAGATATCTCAAAAGTTGAGGCACTACAGTGCGTAATTCCAATGGCCCAGTTGCTTGACCCTCTCACTGACAGTTATCAGATGAGCTCATCCTTCAACAGTCTGCACTAAGACGGTATCCAAAGGCCCCAAAAAGAGATCGAAAAAACCTCCAAAATTGGCATTTCAATCACGATTACGCAGCAATTGCGCGTGAAGAGCAAGCTTATCTGGATAAAGAAGATCTCGTATCCGTCGCATACACGGAAAAGACTCCTTTGAGGCAAGCCATCGATAGTTCCCTCCGACTCAGAACACTGTCAGTATGGAGGCATCGAGAAGACGCAGCACCCAGCTACGATGCCCGTGAAGTATCTTACTACTCGGACAAACGTATGAACGCATTTGCATCGGCAATGATCATTGCCATTGGAGTGGTCATGCTCCTGACACCCATCTGGGTTCTCCAGGCTATGGGTGATCTTAAGGGAAAGCTTGCTGTAATTACCGTATTTATCTTCATATTCCTGCTTGTTTTATCCCTAGCCATGGTGGCCAAACCTTTTGAAGCTCTTGGAGCCACTGCAGCGTAAGTTATCTAGCCCCAACGAGCCCGCGCCCAGCTGACAGCAGTCCAGATACGCAGCGGTCTTGATGGTGTTCATACAACTTGGCTCGTAGTATCGGTTGGAGACTGCGCCGATTGCTTATACAAATTCCAGTTATATCGTGTTCAGTACATTTGTTCGCGCGTGTATAATTACAGAAGCACCTGGTTCACATCGGAAACAGCACGAGATTGTATTATCTCGTCACAGTACTAAATAGCTATCAAAGGAAGACTCGCAGACTTCAATCCGGTACTGTTGGCTGTGACGATGAAATCCCCTGCACCTGTAGACTTGACGATCGCCAATAGTAGACCATGTAATGCCTTTCGTTCTTTGGACGTAAACGCTGTAAAGTCCCCCGGATGTCCATTGTCTGTGGCAACGATCTCGCCTGGCCCAGATGCGACGGACATCGATATCATGTTATTTGCCAACGGTGCCACATTCCCGTCAGCGTCCACGACCTCAACCGTAATAAAGGAAACGTCCTCGCCGTCAGCCACAATCTTGTCACGGTCAGCCTTCAATCGAAGTCCAACAGCGTCGCCCGTAGTCCTGACGGTGTCGTTTGCCCATTTCCTACCATCCTTGTAAGTGACAACGTGCACTTCTCCCGGCTCGTACGTCACGTCATCCCATTTGAAGCGATAGAAACCCGGGTCACTCTCGCGAGTTCTTCGACCTCTCGACTCGCCGTTAACGAAGAGCTCGGCCTGGTCACCTGATGAGAAGACGTGAACGGGCGTGATCTCCCCAGTTCGGTTCAACCAGGTCCAGTGCGGAACTATGTGTGCCATTGGAAAGTTGGGTCGCCAGCGAGCTTGGTATAGCCAGAATCGCTCCTTTTTGAAACCAGCCAGGTCGACTATTCCCCAGTTCCCGCTTCTGGTGCCTTTGTGGTAGTATGGCTCCCCGATACAATCCCATCCTGTCCAGACGAAGCCACCAGAGACGTACGGGTGTTCATCCTGGGCTAGAAAGACCCGATCGGGCGATGATCCAGCTTGGGCTGTGTACAGCTCGTAGGCACTAACGCCCTTCTCGTTTGGAATATCTCCATCTGTACTGTTGACCGGTGCACTATTGTACGGCGTGACAGGGAACGAGAAAGACCCTCGGAGACTGAGAGATGACGCATATTCACTGCTCGTGATGACCCTGTGGGGAAAGGCCTCATGAAAAGCGTCGTATTGGGGCGTCTTCTTATTCCCGGTCAGGTACTCGTACGCTGGGCCGTACCTGATGCCCTCACCTTGGTAGTTGATGCTGATGAGCTCCAGAGTCTGAGCCAGTGACGAGTTCGGAGAAGAAAAGTTGATAGCCGATGTGGTGAGTCGAGTCGGATCCTCTTGGTGACAGATATCTCGTAGGTACACCGAAATCTCTGCCGCTCCCTCGTCATCGCTGGACTGTTCCTTGACTTCGTTACCGTAGCTCCATAGAATGACTGATGGGTGATTTCGATCTCGCCGGATCAAAGCGCGCAGATCAGGCTCTCGCCAGTCTTCGAAGATCAAGTGAAAATCTAGGTTAGCTTTTCCTTCAAACCAACTATCGAATATCTCTTTGATCACCAGAAAGCCCATCTGATCTGTCAAATCTAGTAACTCGGGTGCAGGAGGATTATGTGATAGCTGAATTGCGTTGGCACCCAACTCCTGCAGTGTCTCGAGTTGTCTGACTGCGGCTCGATGATTGTAGGCCGCTCCTAAGGCTCCGAGATCGTGATGCTGGTTGACACCTTGTAGATAGACATGCTCGCCATTGACGATAATTCCCTTATTCGGTTCGAAGACCACAGAACGGATGCCAAACCTGGTTTCATAGGAATCCAGGAGCAAGGATTGCCGTGTATCTCTTCCAGCATACAATGTAGTGACGACTTCATAGAGACTGGGCTTTTGCGATGGAGGTGGTCCCCACAGCTTAGGACTGTTGATAATCACGGAGGAGTTGGTCTCAGTGTTATTGCCAGCCAAGTCGAGGGTCTGCCAGGGAAACTGTGCCACGGGCTCTGGGCGTCGTTGACCATTTGCGGAGTCGAGCTCAAAAACTTCGCTGATGATGGTAACAGTGGTTTGTGTTTCATTGGCTCCCACAATAGAATCTTTGAATGTCTGGATTGTGACCGACAAGTCAATCGTGGCCGAGTCTTTGGAAACATCGCGCGAGGTGACTTTGGTGCCCCAGTGACCGATGTGCACGGATGTAACTGTCGTCAGCCAGACGTTGCGGTAGAGACCGGCGCCTGGATACCAACGCGACGAATGCCCAGCAGGATTCTCCGTGCGGATTGCCAGGGTGTTTCTGCCTTCTTTCAAATATGGTGAAATGTTCAGGCGGAACGAGTTGTATCCAAATGGCCAACCCCCAACCAGATTGCCATTGACCCACACCATTGGGTAAGACATGCCGCCATCGATGTCAAGGTAGCGAATTGTGTCGTTCATATTGTCTCCGATGACCAGGTCTCGGCGGTACCAACCTACACCGTGAACCGGAAGTTGACCCATCGCAGCTGGAATGATCGGATTACTGCCAGTTAGAAAAGGCAACTTGATAGCCCAATCATGAGGCACCGTGATGATTTCCCAGTTGTTATCATCGAACATCGGAGATGCAAAGCTGATCTTCACTGCCGGCTGGGAATTAGGACTCTGGTGCTGTTTGGCAGGGTCGGCGATGAACTCGTTCGCGATCGGAATGATCCATGGCTTCAGCTCGAAGAGTTCATCACCGTTGGCATCTGGACGATGTTCATACACAACCCCATCTGGAATAGACTCCGAACGCCAAAAGCGCCATCCAGCATGCAACCTCGTTCTCTCTCGAGTCCCTGAAAACGACACCGGCTTATCAAGTTCTTCTCCGTCAAGAAACTGAGTGTTGGCAATCCCAACTAAAAGCCATAAAATGACGCTAGGTATCAAGATCATTTTGAGGCGCATATGAATGAAACGAGAGAAATTCTGCAAAGTTGATGATGTTCGATGACTTGCTTCTGCCAACAGATCAGACATTGTGTTGATACTAGTAAGGACCCATATGCGCTGTGTACTTATCGAAAAAGTACAACGTACTATCTCGCCTCTTCATACCCCGAGGAACTTTGTAAGCAACTAAAGTTTCCGCCCTCATACAATATTGCCAAGAGTGTGGCTCTGAATCTGGACAGTAGCACTGGCCAGAAGAAGAGAATGCGGGGGAACTGCGGCGATGCGACGACCTCTAGCCCTCATTTGACTTGGTTGACTTCGTATTAGCCGGTTCCATCACGCCGCAACGTTGTATCCATCTGGAATGGTACGAACGGTATCGCTCATTCGATGCTAATCTTCGGGGCTCGGACCGATCCGCGGATCAATGGATCTATCCTTTTAGCTTGGCCCAGCACCCTTACGGTACGACTTCTATGGGAAGCAATCTGTTCTATTCTTTCTAACAAATATCCTTGATGTCCACCGCAATTTTGTCCTGGTCCGCAACCAGAGGAAATCTAAAAGGCTTTACCCATAGTGGTGACCATATTGTTCACGCATTACTTGTCACCATCATACGCAACACCTTGTACCATAATAGCGAGGTCAGCATGACAATACCACGAAGCGTACTAGTCCATTCATAGTACCATTTCGGATGGGAAGGAACAAATTCAAAATCATGTGCTGGAGTGCGCTAGTAGATAACGGGGGTTGGCGGGTGCTGATTATCATCAAGACTAGGCAAAAACATTTCTTGACCTATTTGAATACGTTGTCCAAGGCTAAGGAGTCTCCTCGACCTCCCTCGTTCATTCGAACTCAAACGTCATGTCATCTAGCCCGGCGTCCGTCACCGTGATAGAGAAAATTGACTTGCCAGCCTCGCTTGCCAATCTCTGGGCGACACCACCGAATGGACAGCCCATTAGTGTATCCCATCCTGTTTCTCCCTCAGTGACTCTAACAGTGTCAGAGGAGCCTGCATTGCGCTGACTACGAACGCTGGCAATTGCATCTTTCGTAGGCTGATTGACAATCCAAGAGAATTCGACAGTGACCATCTCCCCCGGCTCCAAGCCGTCGTCCTTCCAGAGTGCCATCATAATCTCGTTGAGATGTAACCTGTTTGGCGTGCTGTCGTGAGCGTTCCACGCCGATTTTGCTGTAATCTTGTAGTCGAAAGAGTCTACAACGACTCGAACGAGAGCTTTCTTCCCATTTTCATAGCCATTTGTGAAGACCGATTTAGCTAATGCAGAGTCCTGTATGGTGTACGCCGCATTTCCCTATGGTAAGAAGCATTTGGTTAGAACCACAGAAGCTCGAGAATCGGGGCTTTTTGGCATACGAGAATCTAGAGAACCGCGAGGTCAGTAAGGGATCAAGACCGCATCATAAGTGCCATATACAAAGATGAGACGTGGGACGAGGGGGCTTAACTCACTGCGCCAAAAGTAGATTCTAAGAGCAAGCAAATTGTGAGCCACAGGCTGGGCACAAAGCTGAGACGCATTGCGACTAAATAGAAATAGATACAAAGCACAGGTAGGTGGCTAGGTTATGCGGACAGGTCTATCGATGAAAGACACATGCAGGACTGCTTCCAGCAGCTGTACTTAAATACCTTTACTTCACATTGGTCATTGACGACTCGGTTAAAATTAGAATACCAATCTATTATCTTTAGCCCCCAAAGCTCCTGAGCCATCTTGCAAGATTATTAAACACGCCGCCCTAGATGAATTATCTAGATCTCACTTTCCAATGACCGATTTCGCCGAGCATTTAGTCAGCCTCCTCTAATATAGATAGATCATTTGTGTTAAGACGTGAACCTTAGTTAAGAGGCGGTGCCGAAAAGAAAAAGGAAAAAGAATCACAGTGAGCCTCCCAGATGGCGAGATTTACTTGATAGCTGACTCGCTCTGGTGTGATTATCAGGTCCGAGCATATGCATAATAATCCTATGCGGATAAAAGTGGGAAAGTGTGCGGTCATAAGTCGCTGGTAGAAGCATGTTTAATGAATTGACGTGTCCCACCAGGCTCTCCTTTCCGGAGATTACCATGTTTCAAATCTTTTTGCCAATGAATTGAATTGTTGTGATAAGTTCCGAGTAGTCCTGCCTATTGCCCGGAGCGTTCGGAGCATAAGATTGCCCGGAGCGCTCGGCCGGACACTCCCGTCTATCCGATTTAGAGTCAATCAGATTAATTGTCCCGCGCAGACAACATGGCCCGCTGTTGGTCCGCATCAACATGACCCTAGATGCCACCAAACCTGATGCAATCACGCAGGGGAAGCATATATGGTAAATGGGGAATTTGAAAGCGCCAGAGAGATTATCAAGCGGCGATGCAATTGAATGAACCGCCGTTATCAATTAGACATGTACGTTGTGTTGCAAAGAGGATATAAGCACTCTGAACGTAGCTTTACCAATATTCCATTGTCGTTTCATGATACCTACAGCTGATATAGTGGATGTCCCTCTTTTATTTTTTTATTTCCGTCATACGGCACCTAGTCAAAAAGGTGCGCCTCCAGGCGACAAACTGCGAAAGAAAAGTCAGAAGGGAAGAAGGATGGTGGAGATCTCCCTTGCCTACCTCTCATCGCTAGTTTCTTCAAGAAAATGTGCATCCCCTAACGTCCCACACCCACTTTTAGCCACCCCCCACATTTAGCTACCCTATTTTTAATACCCTCATATTTATATATATTAACTTTAACTAATATTTATATATATTATAATACTATAATAATATAACTTTTATTATTACTAAGGTTTTTAGATTTACTAGATTTATCTATACTACTTTTAAGTTTACTTGCTTTAATTTAAGCCCTCTAAATAGCTTTAATATTAATAAACTTTAAATTTAAACTTATTTTAACCTTTTTTTATTTCTTAGCTTTATTAGTATTAACCTCTATCTATAATACTTTAATCTTTTATTAAACTATTACTAATTAGTATACTTTCTTATTAAAACTTTTTTAAACTTTCTAAAAAAGTAAGCACTATATATACTTATTATTATCTAGCTTACTAAATAGGTTAAACTAATCCTAAAACTTATCCTTCTTTTTAGAAATTAACTAAAAAACTATAGATATATCTATTACTTATTTTTTATTTATTTTATTATTAGAAAGTTTTTTATAAACTTAATTAATTAGTTTAATAAAAGTTAAAGTATTCTTAAGTAGTAGAGAGTTTATAAGAGGTTTAGTTATATTAATAAATTATAAATTAATCTATTTCTAGCTATTAATAATATTCTTACTTATTAGAGCTACTTTATATATTTTACTATAATATATAATAAAATTTCTTTTATTTATAACTATACTAATATTTTATTTAGTTAATAATTTAAGCTCTTTTTTATATACTATTTTAAGGGGCTTAAAAACTAACTAATTAAATAACTAAAGGATATATAATATATATACTAATAAGAATAATAAATATATTTTATTTTTAAAGTATATATATATAAAAGTAGTAATTTTATAGCTTTTATAACTATCTAAAATTAATAATCTAACTTCTAAGAGGTTTTCTAACTAAATTAAAAGGATAAAAACCTCTATTAATTACTTAATAGTTATAAAGTTTAAAGTCTACTTATTTTCTATAGCTATAAACTATTAGCAACGCCAGCCCATCGCAGCATTAATCAAGCTGGGCGCGCCTTACGTAATCAGCGATTACATAAGGCGCTAGCCTCTACAATTAACACTATAATTATAGCCGCCACCTCTAATATAGTTAACCTCATCCATATTACTACTAACGCAATTAATATAATATAATATTTACTACCTATAATACCCTACTAGCTAGCTAGTCCTATGAGACTAATACTAATTAGTAGTTAACTTTATAGTTACTATTATATAATATATTAATTAACTGCAGATTAATAAGGCTTTAGAAGAGGTAGTCTTATTAATATTTATTTAGATCTATTTTACTTAGAAATACTTAATTAATTAACTTATACTACTAAGGTAGTTATAACTTTAAAAAAGATAGCTTATTTTACTTAAGTTACTTTAAACTTACCCTCTTCTAATCTCTAAGAAGAGTATATTAATGCTGATATTACTAGCGCTAATAGGATTAAGTAATATCTCCCTATAGTATTAATAATAATAGGATTATAATAATAGCCTTTTATAGCCTCTAATCTTATACTTAACAGAAGTAGTTACAATATAACCTAAGAGATAGTCTATTTTACTTAAAACGCTCTTAATAATTATTCTTACTTCTTACTTAAAAAGCATCTATTATACACCTAACTCTTAATATTAATATTAATCTATTAACTTATAATTAATAATAAAGTTAACTACTTACCTCACTCTTAACTACCTTACTTAACTACTTACCCCTTATAAATAGAGTTTTTATACTAAATAAATAAATAAAAGATTACTCTACTTTTAATAGCCTTTAACTACTTTCTTTTTCACTAAGTTAATATTAATAGTAAATAGCTATTTTAAGCTTATTTAATAATAACTACTTATATATATAGCATATAGTATACCCTACTATAAGATTTTTCTATTATTTAACTACTAAACGCTAACTATTAACTACTAGCTATAAGAGAATTTTTCACTATCTTTTACTCTTAATAACTTATGCTCTTTCTATAACGCTATTATGCTATCCTCTTATTCTTAAGATTCTACTACTCTATAGATAATATTACTTACTAAACCTATTTACCCCCTTAGACCCTTCTTAGCCCTTATACTTCTATCTTTATCTATTATTAAGCTATATTAAGTTAAATAAAAATAACAGAATAGTAAATTATCTATTAGATAAATAAGCTTTAGCTGCTATAATGCTTAATAAGCTCTTTATAACTATAGTATAATAATCTTTACTTATAATTTAACTTAATACCTTACTTTATTAGAAATATTAATACCTACCCCTCTATATCTTTTAATAAGCTATATAACTTCTTAAATAACTATTATTAAGCTTCTTTAACTATATCTAAATTATCTATTATAGTCCCTCTAAGAAACCCTCTAAGTAACCTTCTAGCTCCCCTAGCCCTTCTAATACCTCTAGCTAATAACTACCTTATCCCTATCCTTATTAGAGTTCATAATATAATTAACTATAGCGTTTAAGGTAAGCTTAGTAATATTAATATAAAATTAAATACTACTACTTAAGGTTAAGTAGCCTTATATTTCTTATTTAATATAGAGTGCTACTAACTTAATAGCTTTATTAGTTCTACCCTCTAAGGTTAAGCTTTTATTAATTTTAAAAATATATTAAAATCCACTTTTAACTACTATAATAAAGCTACTATAAAGGAATTTAGAGACTTCTTTATTATTAATAAGGTTTATATTATATAAAATAGTAAATCTATTACTTCTAATATCTATATTACCCTTTATTAAAACTTTTACTATTAGTCTAATAAAGATATTAATAATAAGATAGCTAAGTTTCCCTCTCTTAAGAAAGCTATTAAGGATATTAACTTCTTTAATAATATTAAAAGTATTAAGCTAAAGCTATTAATATCTTCTAGCTATACCTCTTTATATATAGCCCTATCTTTTAGACTAATCTAATATAGATTAAGCTTTACTAAAACCTACTAATTAACTATTTTTACTTATCTAGAAAGGCTTAATATTAACTTTAATAAAGGTAATACACTTAACCTTATTATGCTTAATTAGCTATCCCCTTATTAATTTATAAATCTTATAAAGTTATATAATAATAGTATATAATTTAGAGGTAATATATATAATATCTTTAACTTTAAGCTTCTTATTTTTAAGAACTTCTATATTAAAACTAGTATTAACTAATTTTAAACTTTAAATGCTTTCTCTATTATACTTAAAGGTAAGATACTTTACTATTATTATAATAAGCTTTATAGTAATAATATGCCTATTAACCTTATTAGATTAGTTACTAAAGTTAAAGCTTATTTTAAAACTAAAGAGTCCTATTAAGTATATCTCTCTAAGTAGTATAATACTACCTTTAACTATATAATACTAAAGAACTTTAATAAGATTAAAATAGAGTACCTTAAGATAGTATTTAATAAGCTTATTACTATCTAATATACCCTCTTAACTATCTACTACTCTAATAATACCCTTTATAACTAAGTCCTTAATACTTACTGAGGTATACCTAAATATAACTACACTCTTATAAGCCCTACTAAAAACTATAAAAGTATTACTAATTAGCTTTAATTATCTATTAGTATTATAATATAAAGCTAGGCTTATAAGTACTTTATAATAAATCTAGCTTTTATTAATAATTAATACTAAACTAATTGCTAATATAATAGCTATAACTATAGCTTTTAATTTAGCTATTACTTATATACACTTTATAATTAATATCACCTTTAACCTATACTTCCTAAATCTAAGAAGAAATACTATATTTACAGCAAAATAAGCTACTAATTAATAAAGTACCCTACTAAAGATTACTATAAAGCTTTTAATTACTTTAAGTAAATATATATTAATAAGGACACCTCTACCCCTACTTTTAACCACTTTTTAGTATAATATAAAAGTATTAAAAGTATTAATAACCTTCTTATTAATAGCTATAATAAGGATATATTAAACTACTTTAGCACTCTTAATATTAATAACTCTAATGCTAAAGATAGCTAATATAAGTTAGATAGCTTAAATAATAAAAATTAATAATTTCTTACTCTTTACTTTACTAATATTATTTTTAATAGCTTTAAAGTTACTAGCGTGTTAAGTAATAATATTACTTTCTATATTATCACTAAGAAGGATCTATATGCTATAGTTAAGCCTAAAGAATATACTTTATAGTTCTCTCTTAAAGGAAAGTATAAATTAATAATCTTCTAAAATATCCTACCTAACACTAATACCTCTAAATATTTAATAGCAAGCTAACTCTAAGTCCTCACACTTTAATAAGTAATACTAAACCTTAAAGTTAACGCTATAAAAGTAGCTACTATTAGATTTAGCTTTAGTAACCCTATCTACTTATTAAGGTCTATTAAAGTCTTCATACTACTTAGTCTTATTACTTTCTATATTATACTAATAAATATACCCTTCCTATACTACTTTTATAATATAGATAAAATAGAAGTTATATTTAATAACCTTAATAATATTATAAAGTAGAGAGACCTTAAAGTTCTAGTTATCTATAAATAGAGGTATCTCTAAATACTTCTCTAATAGGAATAGTTAGTTACTTACTACTACCTTAGTGAGGTTAAACTTTAATAACTCTATTACTACTTTAGCTACCTATTAGTTATTAAACTTTAATATATCCTTACTAAGGCTAAGTATAAGGTTAATAAAAGCCTTCTTACCTATCTAACTAAAGTCTACTAGCACTATTAACTCTATACTAGTTAACCTAAAAGGTTTAAATTTACCCTTTATAATAACTATAAGTTTAACTATAAGATCTTTATAGATATTATATACCTTAATAGTAATAGGCTAGTACTTTATATTATTAATAGTACTACTAGCTTTAATATAGCCTATTTCCTTAGAGATCTATTAGCTTAGTATACTTAGGAGGCTTTATATATATACTAAATTAATATATACTAAAGCTCTCTAGACTTTATTACTATAGATACTAATACTAACTTCTATAGCTATAAATTTAAGCATACTGCTTATACCTTAGTAATCACTATTAAAGAAGTCCCTATTAAGGCTTACTATAATATTAGTAAAATTAAATATTACTATACTACTTTATACTATACTTATAATATTATCTATACTAAAGACCCTTCTATCCCTCATAAATAAGCCTTATAAATAACTATTAAGACTATTAATAACACTACTAAGCCTAATAGTCTAATTTTAACCCTACTTATCTTTAATACCTACCCTTAAGTAACTAAGGATTTAGCGCTATCTCTAGGTATTATTAAGTATTAAGAAGCTATACAAAAAGTAACTAATAAACTCTACTATATACACACTAAGCGCTAAGTCTTAGATACCCTCACCTTCTATAATAGCCTAAGTATATTATTAACGCTAACCCTCTTATTATAATTAGATATCCTTATATAGCGTGAGAATAAAGGCTAAGCTAGCTTATATAAGCTTCTCTCTATTAATAAGGAGGATTATATACTTAACTTACTTTATAAGCTAAAAATATTTTAATTAACCTATATTAAGCCTTTTTATAATAACTTAGATAAAGATATTATTAATACTAACTCTCTATTAAACACCTCTAAAATACTAATAACACTAGTAAAAGAAGACTAAAAAGGATTACTAATATTACTACTACTATTACTATTATACTAATATAGCTAGCCTTATAAGGGAGAAGAACGCTTAAGACTACTTTTAAGTAAGCTACACTAAAGCTTATAAAGATAGATACCTATAGTAAAGATAGTTAATATTAGCCCTACCTTTAGTATTAACTTCACTTTAGAGGTTAATAATATTAACGCTACTATTATATTCTTTACTACTAATAAAGTCTTTATAACTAATAAAGAATATGCTAACCTCAACCTAGCTATATAGCTCTATAAGGTAGGTAAGATTAATATACTTAGCTGCCCTTTTAAGGAATCTAATAAAGCTAAAATTAAGGGACTTATTAATTAAGGTATCTTTAAAATAGTTATATATAACTCTATTAAGTATATAAATATCTATATCTTCTAATTATAAATAGTTAATAAGATTAAAAGTAAGAATACTAATAAGCTTTATAAGAAGTCCTACCTTATTATTTAGAGATATATTAATAATAATAAGGAAGTAATTTTAATATAATCTCTAATAATATAATATATAAGCTAATACTTTATCCTTATTATTACCCTATAGTTATTACTTTTTAATAAGATCCTCTAGCTTTATAATATAATATAAGTATATATCTAGTTAGTAATAAAGCTTAATAGAACGATCTTTATATACTTACCTATCTAAATTTGCAACTAATACTTAGAAAACACTATTATAAGAGTTATTAAGCTGCTCTATAGTATTACTGAGGCTAATACCTACTAGTAGGCTATATATAGCTATTATTATAGAGAAGTTCTCTAGATAGTTATTTTAAGCTATAATCTCTATTTCTTAATCCTTTCTGCTATTAACTCTAATTTTATAGTTATTAGTATGCAAACTAATAATATTTTAGGCCTTATTAATATTAGTTTCTCAGCTTATAAGGATGAAGCTCTAACTAAAGCTTTATTTATAGTAAAAGCTAAATAATAACTTATTATTAACTAACTATTAATATTTAATAGCAGTGTTATTAGTATTAATAAGTTAGGAACTATTATTCTCTACTAGAAGAGCTAAAGTAAGAAGCTTGCTCTTATTAATACTAATACTACTTCTAATACTATTAAGAAGTAATATGTTAAGTAACGCGCGTATAGGGCATATATTACATTAATCTGCTAGCCTAAAGCATATTATAATCTATTAACTACTACTTAGCATTAAGACCTCTTACTTAATAATATTAAAGCCTTTAATACATAATTATAATAGTAGATAGCTTTACTAGTGTAAGGATTAATATTTATACCTATTAACTTATTAACTACTAAGCTCTTTATTTTTATTAATAGCTTATTTACTAATAATACTAACCTAATATTATAGCTTAGCTTTACTATTATTCTTACTAATAAGACCCCTTCTAATAAGAATAAGTTTATAATTAATAGTAATATTATCTACTTTAGTTTAATAAAAAATAAATAAGTTACTTAAAGTATACTAGCCTCTAAGGTCTATAGTATAATTACTAGCGTTAATATAGCTTATACTATCTCTATAACCCTCTAAATAATTACTAAGCAACTTAGCTTACCTCTAATACCTATTATTATCTATACTAACTTATACTTACTATATAAATGCTTTATTAAGTTAAGCACTATAAAGGAGAAGTATTTAATAATTAATATTATAGCTTTACAGTAGTTATATAAATATTATAAGCTATACGAAATATAATAAATTAATAGTAATAATAACCTTACTAACGCTTTTACTAAAGCGAAGCCTAACTAATGCCTTACGCACTTCCTTAATATAAACTTAGTAATAATATAGATAGAGGGATAGGTTATATAGGCTTAAGCAGTGATAATTATTAGCACTAGCCTAAGATAGGATTAAGTAATAGTTATAGAGTAACTACTATAGTAGGGATTATAGGTAACTATTAGGTAATTACTATAATTACTAATAATTACTACTTTTTGCGTTATAAGTTATTTAATAACTTCTTTTTGAATTATATTATAGTTACTATTAACTACGTTAATACTAGCAAAAAGAGAAAGTTGCTAGTATTAGTAACACTAGCTTATTATAGCGTTAATTAAGCTAGGCATGCCTTATATAATTAGCGATTACATAAAGCGCCAGCCTCTGCAATTAACGCTGCAATTACAGCTGCTGCCTCTAATGCAGTTAACCTTATTTATATCACTACTAACATAGTTAATATAATACGATATTTGCTGCCTATAGTGCCCTACCAGCTAGCTAGTCCTATAAGACCAACATAAACTTCTAAGATTTATATAGTATTAATTTAAGAAAAAATTATTATTACTAAATACTCTTATTTTTATATATAATAAATAGAAGTAATACTTTACTAGTTATAGAGATATACTTAATTAGAGATATCTAAATATATAATTTAAGCTATTTCTTATAAATAGAATAAATTTCTAATAATTTAAGAATAAACCTATTTAATCCTCTACTTTTTAGAATATTAGTTTTATTTATATTATATTAATTAGAAGTTTTAATAGCTATAATCTTAAATATAGTAAAGTATTTAAATTATTACTTAATTATATTAATTAAAGCTCTATTAATATACTAAAAATTAATTACTTTACTTCTTTAGACTTTTATTAATAGGTTTTTTTTAATAAAAAACTATACTTAGTTCTTTCTAAGAAGCTAAGAGTCCTTATAAACCTATAAGATATATTTAGTAAAATCCTTAAGTTATTAATAAGTTAGAAGTAAGCTTAAAGTAGCTTAAATTTAAATCTATTTAGCTAAATAGCTTTCCTAGCTTATAAAAAGTTTTTATAGATTAGAAAAAGCTATATCCCTTACTTAATAACTTTTTATATAATTTTTTAGTATTAATTATAGTATACCTTATTTAAATATAGCTTTTTTTATATTAGTACTATATATAATAACTTTAAAAACCTAATTAATATTATCTTTAGTATATTAAAATATTTTAATTAAAAGAAAATATATATAAAAAATAAGGGTAATTAGATTAAAATTAGTGAAGTTATAGAAGGTTGAAGTTAGTGGTTATTATAGCGGTGAGGTATTTTTAGGGTGGCTAAATATAGGGGGTGGCTAAAAGTAGGTGTGGGACGTTACCTGAGAGGAACACAGTAGCCGATTGTGTCTGCTACAGAAAGGTGCGCCACGCAAAAGGTGGGTACCGGGTCGGAGGGAGTAGAAGAAGCACGCAATCGAGGACTTCCAGCCTAGCGCGAAACACAACAATATCAGGACACCTAATTATGTACATGACGAGCATCAACTACGAGTCAGCCACTAAAACGCAATCGCTTACTTATCAATGTCTTTACCTTGGCATGCTCTTCGGCATCGGCCTCCGGAGTGTTCCTTTTCCTCTCCGGGTGTGGCTTATGCATGGGACATGGGGGGCGGATGGGATCTATTGGGGGCGCAGTCTGTGTTAATAGAAGTCAGGGATCTGAGTCAATGACCTAGCCACAACATTGAAAAAAGAAAACCGATGGAATGCATGGGATGAACATCTAGAGATACCAAAAACTCAAAATAGATTCATGTAAGTCTCATGGAAATTGAGACGAGTCAAAGAGGTGTTGAAAGCCCAGCCGGAACGTGTTGAGGCTGCGAACAGCTGCGGGACAAATAATTCCGATGACACGATGAAATCAACGCAAGTTGTAGCGAGACGGGATCGCAATCACAGAACTTCGAACCCTATTGCTGTTCCCCGAATAGTTATTAATAGTAAGTCACAACTGTGCAGCGAGGCTGGCAATTTCACTACGCTTGGCGACAGCATCACACCTCCTGAGCATAGCCGTCGATGAGAACCACTCTTTGAGACATAAGTAGACCATAACTCAGTTCAGGTCTAGCAAAATCAGACCTCTCTTTAACCTCAGTTTGACTACATCTGACAACACAATGATGTTCCGAAACTCACAACCGCTTCTTGGGTGTCTGCTCCTTCTCAGGTGCGTAACATCGTCTGTATTACCACGTGCTGGCGACGATGCCGGTGGTCACAACTGGATCGATCACGACAAGGTTGTGCCTTTCACACAGAATGCCTCTCCTGGATTCGATGGCCAGCTTGAGCTTCGCTTCAACCCCAATCTCTACGTCTCGGGAGGCTGCGACCCTTACGCAGCTGTAGATAGTAGCGGAAATCTTGGGTAAGCACCGCCCTACCGCTATTCCATATGCTTTACCAGAAGCTGACCTAGGAGAAAAGTGCTGGTTTGAGGCCGACTGGGGGTGGAAGGGACGGCTGCGGCAATGGCAAGGGCGGCCAAGTGTACGTCCGCCGCGGTGTAAGCCAGGGCCGAGTGGGCATAATGTACAGCTACTACTTTCCCAAAGTTCGGTGGGCGAAAGGAGACGACAACGGCCACAAACATTATTGGGCTAGTATTGTTGTTTGGATTAACCGTTGGGGATGCGATGTTGACGATGCAACCTCGGCTTGGCCAGTTGGCGTCTCATTCACCACCGACCACCTGAAATGGGGCGTTGCAAAAGCTGGCGATATCACATTCAAGTCTTCCGGCGTTGGTGTTGACATGCCCACCCGTCCCCAGATACAAATTCACGACAATGCCATGGCACCTTTCACCGGCGCCGATGGGGACAAGGTTTATGGGAGGGACGTCATTGGGTGGAAATCCCTTCCCGATAATGCTCTTCAAGCGCTATCCGACGTTAAGTACGAAAAGACTGAGGTGCCATTTGTCGACGCCAACTTCCAACGACAGTTAGACGCCGCATACCAAGAAAGCTTCTACGGCGGGCTTTCCGATCAGCAAGGCTGTGTTGAGGAGGAGGCTTCACCAGCAGAGGCGTCACAGTCTCTGCCAACGGCGCAGGCTACAAACCCTGTGAGATTGTAAAACATATGTAGAGTACACAGGAGAAATTGCAAGCAAGAATATTACTACAAGAAGAACGGGCAGACGACAGGTATATCATCCAATTTATTCATAAGGATTAATTCACATCCGGGACATTTGCCGTTGAAGCATCATGTTGTGAATTCTGGAATAAGAGTTGGGTCAGAGTTTTGTTGAACCTTTATTTACCTTAGTTACTTCTATCTCAAGAACCCAATGAATTTGCGTGAAACCCTGACTTGACTTGCTTGACTTATTACTAGCGAATTTCCTCGCGGCGCAACATTGCATTCACCTGCGATCGCACTGGACGAACTTGTCATTCGATCCCAACCTTCTGACTAATCCACAGATCGACGGATCTATCCTTGAAGTGCCTCTTGCTAATTCACAAACTGCGCTGTATCCTTTCATGACACCGTAGCAACGAGCGACTGACCACTGATCCGACCAACATCAAGCTAATTGCGAAGAAGGCAAGCTGGTCATCTTCTTGACCGAGCGTCTATAAGAAACCTCTTCTATGGAAACCAACCAGTTCTCAGCTACCTACCAAGATTCCAGAAGCTAGATTGCAGAAGCTAGACCCCAGAAGCTAGATAATGATCTAGTAGCCCAAAGGCCTAAGACACGGAAGCAGGGACGTACACATGGAATGAGACGCATCAGTCATGCTATAACATCAAACAGAAGACACCACTTTGAGCACAGCAGACGCCCTCACCACAAAGAAGCTGAGCAGCCGCCTTCTCCACGATTGAACTTTGACTCCACATTGATAACATCCGGAGTGGAGAGCCCTTTTGGAACCCGAGGAGCTTAAAGCTTCTCAATAGCCTTTACCAAGTGCTTGGCGCACCTCATCGAATGGTAAATGGATGGTCGGAAACCTTGATCCGTTGGGCAGATCTCACCGTCCCGTGAATGACAAGTTTCATCAACCCACACCCGGTGGAAGATGGTGTGGCTGGCAGAAGCTCCAATAGCGAAGCCGAGCAAAGCCCGTTGAGCGTTCATCTCGGCCGAAAGACAACAATGCGTACTATAAATTGTCCCTGTGTAGCATACGCAGACCTCGCGATAACTGCAATGTGTCAATAAGATCTGTGACGCAAAGGCAGGAACTTGCCGAGCAGGGCCATTCCTCGATGGAAACATGCAAGATCTACGCCGCTCAGACACTGCGCCATCAATCCCCTCGTTAGCACAGGCACCATGGCGCTCCTAGATCCGTCCGAAGGATCACAAAGCGATCCCGAGACGGACCGTTGGCCTAATTGATACAGGCCATAGGATATTCGAATGACTCGTTGACCCAAAACCTTATGCAGTGTTCGGAAGGGAACAACTTCCAACGTGGGAAGCACGCATGGCAGCTGAAACCCGCGTGCCCGTCAGTGCGGTCCGACCTCGTTCTTAAATGTATTTCTCTTTGGCCCCGCCGTCCCAGTTTCGGAGATTATTGTTCGTCTGGGGCAGATAATCGACTCCCTTTCGATCGCGAACGTCGAAACAAAACGAAGATACGAACAGACGGGGGGCCCGACGCACCCCACGGAAGTTCTCCGAGAGAAAGGATCCACAACGGCCGTCGCGCGCCGTCCCGTACGATTGGGAATGCCCCATCGCCACGCGACCTTCGAATCATGGCGCAGGTTCAGGGAGCCATCGGAGACAAGCTTTCAGAGGCCGACCGCATCGCCATCACGGCCTTGGCGACCGCGGGCATGTACAACGCGATTGAGATTTACGTCCTCATCTTCACGACGTTCCGGCGACGACGCGGCCGGTACTTTTGGAGTATGCTGGTCGCCAACACGGGGATTCTGTTCCACGCGTGTGGGGGCCTGGGCCGATTCCTCCAACCACATAAGACGCCGATACCAGGGTCGTTTGCGCATATTGGGTGGTACATGATGGTCACAGGGCAGTCGGTCGTGATGTGGTCACGGCTGCATTTGGTGGTCTACAACCGATTGACGATAAAGCTTGTCCTGGCGATGATCATCACCACGGTTTGCTTGGTACACATACCGCAAACCGTATTATTTTCCTTGGTTTGGTCAGGGATTGATACACCGGCGTGGACGAAGCGATTCAGCGTCTTCGAAAAAGTGTCGCTCATGGTTTTCACCGTACAAGAGACCATCATCACCGCGATCTTCGTCCGAATGGGCTTTCACAACTTCAAATCATTGTTCGAATTCAAGGGCAGAGAAGCGAAAGTGCTGCTCGGCTATCTTGTTGCGATGTTCGTCCTCGTTTTCCTTCTCGACACCGCACTCTGTGTGCTGGAATACATGGACTTTTTCGTGTTCCAGACCACAAGCAAACCACTAGTATACAGCATCAAGCTGAAAGTGGAATTTGCCGTCCTCAACAAGCTGCTTGCTTTCACCAGGATGTCTTCCTGCAATAACTGTCATGGGCTGGAAGACCTCGCAGTCGCAAATCAACCGAAGTCGTCAACATTAAATACGAGCCTAGTGACGGATGCGGCGACTACAACAGCTATTGAGCGACCCCACGAATGATGAGGAAATACAAGTCAACCGCTAGATGTGATATGGACCCATGTTGGGCATCACGCAGTTGATGTGAGTAGTGTCAGTTTGTTCATAGACTGCGTATGCCTCATCCAGGTCAGAGCGAGTGTGACGCCTTTGATGAAATTGAGGGCAATTTACTAACATTCTTGTAATAGAAATATGACGGAAATCCTGTGAAGCGTTCTAGACACTCGTCAGGAATATCTTTCTGCTTAGCCGGACGGCGGACGTGGTGGGAGATGAACGAACACTTACTGATGAATGATTGAATGACAACAAGATACCCAATTAGAAATTAGGACGTATTTGAGAAGACGCACCGGACTATCAGCGTGGTAATAAGAGCATCAACTGTGTTCGCAGTTCGACTGTTGTGAACTATACATGCTTCCTCAGCTAGTGATGAAGGCTTCTATCTGTAACTGTCTGTGAGGCTTACCAAGCTCGTTCACATGTCTCTGAACCTGCACTGTGGACATCCGGATCCACCCGCTCAACCCAGGTTCATTCTTCTCTGCGTCTTTTGCTCAGCCTTGCCTCTCCGGACCTGTTTCTGTACACCTTACTCCCGGACCTCTCAATAACGGACTTGATGCAGTTTGCAA
Organism: Colletotrichum sp. COLG25; assembly: GCA_009801095.1. Taxonomy (NCBI): domain Eukaryota; kingdom Fungi; phylum Ascomycota; class Sordariomycetes; order Glomerellales; family Glomerellaceae; genus Colletotrichum; species Colletotrichum sp. COLG25. The sequence goes on along the minus strand of VNWT01000045.1, from coordinate 5,079,508 downwards.
TGGCTCTTGCGACCGGCGGAGGCTGGACCGCAACGACATTATGGAATTGCGTCACAGTCGAACCGTAGAAAACGAAGTCGTCTTTGAAATGTTGAATTCTAGCGATCTCGCGAACGGTCAAATAGTGCTCGTGTCCAGAATCGCTTGAATCTTCAGGAGACAAGTAGCGGAGATTGAAGGACGGGAACCAAGGGTACCCTCCGAACTTCGAACATCTCACCATGGTATTGTGATTGTGGAGGTAACTTCGTGATACGTTGCTGCTCCCCAATTCCCCAGACGGGGAGCATACGAAGTGACCTTCCAGGCCGTCCAAAGATCCGGTCCTTCTCGTGTTGTGGAAGCTCAAGTCTTTGATAAGATTTGTCATCAGCTTGAACTCGTCATCCTCGGTTCGCTGGGCTGAAAGCTCAATGGGTACAACGGCCAAGCCAGGAAACCGCGAGGCAACGCTATTCACAAGGTACCGCTGCCGGGCGCAGCCGAAACTTTGCAGCGATGAGATGTTGACGCGTACGGTCTCGCCATTCTCGAGAAGTTGGAGAATCGTGGAAGCGAACCTTTCGCAAACATTAGGGTGAAACACCCCAGGTGGCATTTGAAGCACCCGAAAGTCCGAGTCAAAGTCTGATTGCGTGATGGACTCCATGATGTTAAGTGGAGTGAGAAAGGTCTCGTTCAGCTCTGGGTCAATGCTCGGCTTCAAGCATCGGTCGGTGTTCTCTCCTGCCACCAAGGAGACTTTGATCGGGTTGCCAACCAGCAATTCGGGGTTATCCAGAGTTCCCGAGCCGAAGTCATCAAAGAGCTGCTGAGCAGAGCCATCGAAGACGGGGCAGTTTGGATAGCGCATCTAGAGGGTCAAGTCAGCTCGGGTTCTCCCACATAAAGAAAAAAAGAAACCTGTGCGCACTTTCCAGTTGATGCTGTGCTCTGGATCAAACCCAACAGCTGCGAATGAACTGAATCCCGCCTCGGCAAACCCTTCCAACGGGCCAAGAACGTTTGGGTTGAAATTGAAGACACTGACTGCGGCGTGACTTGAGAATCCCTTTGGCTTTGGCCGTTCCTCTGGGGAAAGGTGCTTCGGGATGATGGGTGTGATCGTGACGGTTTCATCACTTGCTGACCTAGCAAAGTGGCACGACAACTCCTCCTTGGCGCCTTCGTCTGTCATGGAGGATCCGTCCACGTTAAGCGGAACGCGTGATTGTTTGTGGCAGGCAGGGCGATATTTGACTCTGAAGCTTGTGCTCAGGGCCTTGGCAAACGCGATGTCCTTGATCATGACAACCTCGGCGTCGCTTTGTTCACCCATATCCTGTACAGACGAGAAGTGCAGCAACAAATCGCCAATGTCGGCGCTCTCGTTCAGTTTCATTCCGCCCCGGAAAAGGTGCTCCTGTCGAAGAACCGAAAACTTGCTTATGCTCAGATGACGTTCTTGGACACATCCTGCGCTCCCCTCGTGAACGTCGTGGACCCAAGCGATATAATCGGGGTAACACTGAGAACTGTCTCGGATCTCATAGTATCGGTCTTTTTCAAACTCGATATCCAGACGGCTGTCGTAAAGACTAGATTCCAGAAACATATCCATGCCATTTCTCTGGAACTCGGTAAGAAAAGCCACCAAATGAATGCCCTCTCCTTGTACTCACCTCGCAGTTGCACAATGTTCGTGGAGTGAGAAGAATTGATCGAAGCTGAGGAAACTCCTCGTTCTGCCAGATACGCTCGGAGATGACCTCTTTACGGGCGTCCATTTCTCGATCCAAGCTATCTTCGACCGGCTGGTGGTGACGAGCCTGTGGTGTAGCAGAGTAAATGTCTCTCTCCGACGATTCGTTATCGGATGCAGGGTCCGCTTTTAGCGATTAATCATGGTCAGCCTCCATCTCGGCGCCGATGAACTGAGTGGGACAGCTTCGAGGCGTAATCGACTTGGACCTGTCCAGAGGGCGTACCCATTGAGGAGGAAACGAGGTGAACGCTGTCTCTCCTTCACGCCAAACCATCGGAAAGTAGTCCTCATTTGGATCGAGATTTGTGAAGAAGACACTGCTGTATGACAGTGGGACTCTCGCCGAAGGGCATGCGCATTTGGTATTGGACAGATGATCTATGCGTAACTTGTTATTAGCTGTTGAGGCAAAAGTAGTATGCAGCATACCCATGTTGATTATGAGGTCTTCACGCCTTGGTTTACACTTGCTGAGACGATGGAGTGTGACGTTGCAGACCGTCTTCTCGCTGTAGGTCTGGGACACCAGCTTGTATCTGTTTCGGAGCCAGTAAACCCGAAGCTCGCCAGCCTTGGAGGTTGTGGAAACTTGGACACCTTTTGGTGTCTGTTGAATGTACTCCCGAGACTGACGTCGTAGCTCGGTAGCTTTGGAAGGGAGTAGGTCAACATAGTACCGCATGTGGTTGATTGCGAGCTCAAGCAAATCTTCTACCGCATGGTCGCAGGAGAAAATCTCGCCGGCGTCATGATGCTTCGCGACCTCGAAGAACTCGCATGGAGTCTTGACGTGAACGGCTTCAAAGTCGAGCCATTTATGATTGATCTGAAGCACTCTGCTCTTTGCATCGAAGTGCAGATCGATGGTGATATCAGCAGCTTGTACGAATTGGAGCTGAATTCCCGAAAGTGCTGGTTCCATTGCCAAAACTGACTCCAGTACACGGGATATGTTCTGACCGAAGTAGCCGTCAACATTCTCAACAGGCTGGGATGACGAGAAGGGATGGGTTCGTTCCTGCTGGGGGTTCGGACGCAATCGTATTTTGCAAGCAGTCGCCACAGCTCTTTGGCTAGCTTTTGAGGCTTCTTCTTCATGTTGTTCAGAATGATGCCAACCTGTGATAAACCACTTATCAGCATTCTGCCTGCAATTCGCTCTTGTACCAAGACCTCCTCACCTGTTGTACACTGTCGTGTTCCAAGCCAGAAACCTCCGAATAGTAGAAGACGTTTGGCTGACTTGCTCTCAGCCAGGTCCAAATACGACGGGCCAAACGAAAGGATGCTTTTTCAGCAGAGATGACGTCGTCGTAGTCTCCTTCAAACAGCTTGATGTACTTCTGAACGATTCCATCAGGGCTGTCCGCTACTGCCGTCTCCCAGATCCTGGCCAGCGTCTCTGCCTCTTCGTCGTGAGATGTCACTCTCTCCCGGTCGCGGCTGACCTTTCCAGTCACAAAATTGTAGCAGAACCTGTAGGATTTACTACCAAGAGTAGGGGCGCTCACTTTGAACCCCTTCAAGTAGATGTGTCCTGCAAACCTCTCATCGAGGACTAGGTCTCCGTGCTGCGTTCGGATCATTTTGTCGGGATCGGGGTTGCTCAAGTCAAGCGACACAGTCGTCCAGCCGCGGAACTCTTCTGCAGTGATGGGATTGCGGTAGCCTCTGCCCGTTGCTGGATGGGAGAGCTGGATTGTCACGTCCCTGGAAGAGTACGACACCAGATCGGATCGCAGCGTTCCTACCATTGTCTACTGTGTAAGCGAGGCCGTCTCAGAATCGACTTTATCTGTGTTAGGCTTGGAAATCTTGCAATAGAATCGATCTTTGTTGACTCCGTTGAATCCGAAGCTCCAGTTTGCAGATGTGGATTAGTTGCGGACTGGGATCCCAGATCTGAGCATGACGAGGGCTGCAACCTTGAATCCTTCGCCGTGAACGCCGGCAAACTTATCATTGTTCCTCTTCGTTGAGCCGCCTATACTAAAATCGTCCATCGAAAGGTTGGCGTTGAAGTTGGCAATCTCGACTGTTCCTGTCTTGGCTTTATGAACGATGAAACCCACGAGCTCTCGTCGACCTTTGATGTTGCAGTGGACTGTAATGTGGATTTCTCCAACGGTTGTTTCGTCCCAAACCGGCAAGAAAGACTGAGGGTCCATGTCGAAGGCCGCGATTATACCGTCTTTCCTATGTGAGTATCAGCATTGGCATCGAACAGACAAGTACATCAGAATCTCTGACTAATTTTGGATGAACTCGCGAAACGCGTGCGATCGGTTCCATGACGGGGCACAGTGCTTGTTCAAGCCGAGAGAATGCGTGCCTATCATCTGAGGATTCAAGTGGTCATCCGCATCATCAGAGACGCCCTTTGAGAGCCACTGTGAGAACGACATTGGGACCTGTGTGGATCGGTTGCTGGCCGGCTGTCCGTCGTTGGTGATGGAAGTTGGATGGAGGTTCGTGAGGTACCGATCTTGGCGAGGTGCAAAAGGCGAGATCCAGTATTCGGGTGCTCCGTTGAAAGGAAGGCTTCTTGGCCGGTGCCCGTGGTGCATTCTTTCCTCTTGGAATCCGGAAGGCGTGGAGGCAGGCGTCAGCTTGTGAGGAGCCGGGCAGGTACGCGCCATCCGTCGCTGAGGGTAGTTACAGTGACCGGAGTGTCCTTCGCACCTACGCTCAAAAGGTAAGGTACTTTCTTGATGCTGCATCATGGAATCTCAATGTGATTCTGATTGATTCAATCGTCTAGATGCAGAAAGAACTGATCCACTGGGGTTTCATACTACGGCGCCGACGTCTGTGACGACTTCCTCGGCTTCGGCTTGATAAAACAAGCAGCAACGATCATACACCCAGCAACACCAGTAAAGAAAGCCCACATTATGTGCAAAGCAGCGACGTAATCTTCCTTCCCCGTGCCTTCCGTCTGCACAGATGTTTCCTCCGAGTGAAGCGCCGTCAACCCTCCTCCTCCCAGGTTCCGCTGCAGCAGCACCGTCCCAATAACCACCGACATGGACGAAAAGAGCGACCTGAAGAACGTGAAGGCAGACATGGCGGCCGCCATATCCTTCTGGTGGGTGTGCGTCTGGATAGCGATCATCGGACTCTGGAAGAGCACACCCGCGCCGATACCTGTGATGATCTGGAAGCAGACTATCTTGGCCAAGTCCGGGGTCGTGCCGAAGGTGATGAAGAGCCCATTTCCGAGCGTCATGAGCGTGGCGCCGAGGAATATGGGGATGACGTAGTTGCCCGTCTTTCGCGTGAACAGGCCGCCGAGCATCGTCATGACGGTGAGCGGGATCAGGAGCGGAAAGAGTGAGACTCCGGCGATGATCGGAGGGAACCCCAAGACGACCTGGAAGTACAGCGGGAGGAAGTAGTCGTAGGAGATGAAGACGAAGCTGTGGATGCACGAGAACGTAAAAGCCGCGACATTGGTGATCTTCTGGAAGATGCGGAACGGGATGATTGGGCTCGAGGCGAAGCGGGCTTCCCAGACCATGAAGAGGGCGAGAATCACGACGCCGAAGAGGATTAGGCAGATTACCTGCGCCGAATCCCATGGCAGTAGCCCGCCCGCGCCTGTCTCGAGGCCGTATAAAAAGCAAATCGTCCCACCAATGATGAGAGCGAAGCCAGTCCAGTCGAGTTCGCGGAGGCCGGTCATGAAAGGTTCTTTCGGAGTTTCGACTTTGAGGACGAAGAAGAGGAGGATGAGGGCGATTCCGTCAAAGGGAAGATTGATGTAGACTGTACTCGGTTAGCAACACGGCTCAAGAAAGCAGATCAAATCAGGAAACACTCACAGCACCATCTCCAACCAATGGTTTGAGTAAACACTCCGCCCAGCACTGGCCCCACGGCGCTAGCGATGCCGTACACGATGCCCGTCATGCCATAATACTTCGCTCTTTCCTCCAGCTTGAACAAATCTCCAATCACAATAGTGACAAGCACCAGCGAGCCTCCACCTCCCAGTCCTTGAATCGTCCTCCCGGCAATCAAGACGGAGATCGAGCCAGCCAGCGCCGCGACAAGACTTCCTGCCATGAATGTCGCCGCCGCAGCCATAATGGTCCCTTTCCGCCCGAAAATGTCTGACATCTTGGCCCATACTGGAGTAGACGCCGTGCTGGAGAGCGTATACGAACTACCCACCCAGGCATACTGGGCTGCCGATGCGTGCAGCGTCGATGCAATCGTCGGCAGGGCGGTGGCGATGATGGTGATGTCGAGAGCCGAGAGGAGAAGTGTTAGGCAAAGGGCGAGCATTATTGCCTTGCGGCGCCATGGTGGCAATGGCGGGGGGACGTAGGATGCTGTTGTCGTAGCGGGTGCCAGGGGTGGAAGAGGTCCCTCGTCATTTTCAATCGCGGTCTGTGACGGCGACTCGGATCGTTGGTGCTTCTCGTCGAGTTGATCCACGGGTGGAGCGGTCGTGTTCTCCATCGCTACCGGGAGGTAAAGGTGAGAGCGAAAGCACGAGAACTACAGTCTTCACTCGAGATCGAAATTAAAAACTGCTGGAAAGATCTTTCACGACGCGTTCGAACCTCTGGGAGGAAAACTGCCCATTCTCGCGTCGACTCAATGATTGACGAGAATTCGGTGTGGGAACCCCGGTTCATTCGGTTCGGCTCGGATCAGCTACCGAGCCCCGGAGAACCGGGTCCCCACAAGCTGCGCTGTGCCGCCGGGTGTCGTTGAGACAATACCTCATCAGCTCTTGGCGGATGGCGGGCTCTGCTATACTCTGAAGTGAAAATACAATTGCATACCTACACTAAAGCAAACGTTGACAGCCCTGGTACTCAGGGCTGCATCTCCTCTTTCATCACAAGAGCAAATCAGATAATTTCTATGCCTCCCCTGGAATGGAAATCTCTACTCCGCGACCTCGTCATTCTGTCTGCGTCGCTTGTTCTGCCGCTCATTCCCCTTGCCATCACCAAGCGTGACTGCTTTCGATCGTTGGATGGCAGTCTTGATGCACTCTGCAGCTGCTCTTGCTACTGATGGTGGCTGTGCAAGAGTGACTTGATCATCCTGATGTCGTGCGGAGCCGTAGAATACGAAGTCGTCCAAAAAGCCCTGAATCCGAGCGAATTCACGGACTGTCAGTGAGTCCTTACGAACTTTATCAACAGTCAGCCTGTGGGAGTTCTTATTGGGTGAAACTGGAAAGCTCCTTACCTGGGTGGACAAGTTGATGGGTGCTGTAAGTCACGAAATCAATGTCATTGAGTTCCAAATTGGCTACCTGTGCCCTATCCTCAGGGACTTCACAACCGATGTAGTGATTATAACACGGGATTCTTGGAAAGTTTCGGTCCTGTGAATTGCCGCCGGATGGTAGCCAGCAGACATGTCCGGTTCCTGATGATCGGGGGTTGCGAAAGGACAGGTCGGCAATGCCTTGTGTGATTGACTGAACTTCATGTTGCCCAGAAAGGCTGCGTTGCTCATGTGCCTGTGTCTTTGGAACATCTGCTATTCCATGATATGGTGACGCAATCATCGTCAGAAGCCTGCGACTTTGAGGAACGCGACACCTCCGAACCAAGGATACCTCAATTCGGACTGCATTACGATTTTCGAGGAAGTGGACGATTCCCTTGCAAAATCGAGATACAGCCAACTGATGCAGTATCGCAGGAGGTAATTGTATGACGGTAAAATCAGGACTTCGGGAGTCCAAGGCATGGGTCGCCATAGTCAGCGGGTGAAAGACGCTATCCACCGGGAGCATCGCTTTGTTTCCTTTGTTCAAGGCAAAGTTGGCATTCTTGCCGGATGCTAGCACTGTCGTAGGTGAGTTATCGGACGGCCACACAAGGCTGCCTTTATCAACGTCCTCGAGAATCTGTGGGAAATTTCCGTCAAACACAGGACACGATTGGTGTCGAATCTGACGCGGTCAGTAAAACGTTTGCTGGGTACCTCAGACGTGCGATTGAAAATTTACCTTCCACGTTGCATCTCGTTCTTCATCGAACCCGAAGGCGGCAAAAGGACGGTATCCCGCAGAGGAGAATCCTTCCATCGGGCCAAGAACATCGGGTGTAAGATCTACCACCCGACCAGGGGATGCATCAGGAAATCCACGCATTTTCCGTCGATCATGTGGTGCCAAGAGATGTGATGATATTGGGAGCAGAGTGAGAAAATCATCCCGGACTGATCGAGCGAAACGGCAGAAAAACTCATCAGCATCAAGAACTTCTAGCGCAAATGTCAGCAAACATTTTAGGATAAAATGAGGGTGAGTTCACCTGGTCGTTCGGCATAGTATGCGATATAGAAATCAGGACCGACGGATTCCACCCAGTCAATGTCGTCGATCGCGACCACCTCATTGTCGTAAAAGGTTCCCATTTTCTTGGCTGATGTGCAATGCAGCAACAATTCTCTCTGGTCTTTCTTCTCGCAGTCATCCAATGACGGTTTTGCACCCCACAACAGCCTTTCGTGATCAAAAAACGAGTACTTCGTTATAACCAGATGCGGCGCGTTCACACAACCGACACTGCCAGGTGAGACATCATGGACCAGAGCGATGTATGTTCCGAAGTTCCCTGACGTGTCTTTAATCCTGACGTATTGGTCTTTCTCAAATTTGAAGTCGAGTCGCCGGCTCTCGAAAATGGACTCGATAAGGTTATCTGTGGCCTAAATTTGATGTCAGCTTCCAACTGCAGTATTCAACTCTCGATCAGATCGCTCACATTACAATTGCATACATTGCGCGTCGCAAGTATTTGCAATATCTTGGCGGGAAGATCTTCGGCATGCCACTTGCGCCACGTCTGCTGATCTTCGATCCACTCTTTGCAACCAAGTGTTGATTCAATAGACTCTGCACCAAAACCAACATCCTCCTCCTCTAATTCCGTTATTTCATTGTGTTCAGACCGCTCTAAGGGCGACATCGAAGGAGGAGCAAGTCCGAAAAAGGCTCCTGGTTCGTCACGGGCAACCATTGGGAAATACTTTTGCTGGGGGTCGAGGGCTTCGAATGTGGCAGAGCATGTAGACAACGGAACCTTTAGCAAAGGGCAACGGCCTGGAGTTCGATGATAATTGCTGCAGCCAATTATCTGTCTTTTTTAATTGGTCAGCATCCGATCAAATAGCTTGTGGATAGATCTCACCCCAGTGGCCAAGTACGAGCGTATGCTCCCTAGATCTGCATGAAACGTATTGGTGAAGGCGCACGTGGATGCCGACGTCATTATCTTGATGCTTCGTAATGATACCCGATTCATTGCATGTCCATTCAACACAAAGCTGGCCAGCTTTGGAACCAGCGCTGAACTTTACGTTTCTTGGGGTCTGGCGTAAGAGGCGCCTTGCTCTTGATCGAAGCTTGGCCATTCTCAATGCATCAGACTGCGTTGTGCCGACGACCGTGCTAAGAATGATGTCAAAGAGATCCTCCACAATGTGAACGCAAGTAAACACATCTTTCTGTTGCCTTTGGGCTTGGCCGACGTCGTAAATGTCGCAAGAAGCATCCCGATGTGCTGAATCAAAATACAGCCACTTCTCATGGATGAAGAAGCGCAAGCCAGAGACATCTTGGCGAACGTCCACGCTAGTATGATTGCTTTTCACATACGTAATGCGGTATGCCCAGAGTGAGTGGTCCAGCCGCATGGCTGCCCGGAGCATTCGATCGACCGAGATGGCAAACAGGTCGTCCGGGAGGGTGGTTGCCTCAGACGACAAGAACTCGTGAGTTGTTTGCTCTTCGGGGGTGCGTGCAAGTTTGAATTTTCTCAACACCTTCCAAAGCTCTCTTGGAAGCGGATATGGCTGTTTCTTCAGGTTTCTGCAAATGAGACGCATCTACTTGTGCTCATTAGCCATTCCGTAAAGCAAATCCATATCGAAGGAAGATTCACCTGGCGTCTCCCATCCAACTGAGAGTTTGGGTCGTCGGGGAAGAAGAAGCAGTCGGGTTCCTCTTTGAGAAGAAATTGCCAGACATGCCACATCATCTTCGACGACACCACGGTATCCGCGAAAGCAACATCTGGGCTGTGAAGGACACCAAACAACCTGATATATTCCTCAGTCAAGTCCGGCCGCTCAATCACAGCCAGTTCCCAGATGCTGGCGACAATCCTCGCTTCGTCCGCCTGACTCATCATGCGCTCTTGATCGTGGTCCATGCGGCCGCTTGCAAAGTCGTAGCCATAAGAATAAGTAGCGCCATCGGGTCCGCTTCCAGAAACTCGGAGGCCCTTTATGTAGATGTGGCCTGCGAACGGGGGACCTATGAGTAAATCGCCATGCTCTGTTCGAATGATCTGTTCTGGAGATGGACAATCAAGGTCAATTGCGACTGAACTCCAGTGCCGAAATTGTTGCTCCTTGATAGCTCTATGATTCCTTGGCGTGGAAATTCTGACGATGACGTCTCGATGCAGGTAGGAGGTCAGTTTTGTTCTGGCTTGTCCGTTGCGAGTCTCGGACAGGAGAAGATCACGGTGTTTCTTGATTGCTGACGTCGCAGGATGCGTAATGTAACAAGAAAACTCGCCCTTATGGGCGCTTCGAAGCCCATATTTCCCATGGAGAGAAGACGATTCGATGTGAACCACACGATTATTCCGTGTCATCACTAGAGCGGCGACTTTAAAAGTTTCTCCATAGTGCTCGTGTCCGGGAAGAATCAGGTGGCGTCCGTTCAGTGCAGCTTTGAAGTTGGCGAACTCCAAAACGCCGAATCGTTTGATGAATTTGATGTAGCCTAGAAGCTCCTGTTCAGACTGACTCGTGCCTGCCTTGATTGTACGGTGCATGGTAATTTGGATCTCGGAGTTTGTCGTTTTCTGACCCAGAATGAACGGACGGGGACTGAGGTCAAACGTCTGGATGATGGAATCTTTCCTGTAATTGTATTAGCAAAAGGGCAACAGAAAACACTTGACTGTAAGGATCTGGGCTCACCAATTCTGGTAAAATACCCGAAATGCATCAGCTTCAGTCCAGGACGGGACATAATCCCGGCTCAAACGAAGCATGTGAATGCCGGATGCAACAGGTTCATGTTCTATTGCGTTGTAGCTCTCATCGCTTGAAGGTGCGTCTGAGTCTGGAGAGTCGGACTCGTCCTCGAGTCGCGGGCGCTTGGAGGGCGGCATTGCCTGCGGGAGCGCAGTCGAAACTGGCGGTAAAATGCCAAATCAGGGGGTTCGAAATATTCCAAGAGCTTGCGCAACTGGAGGTAATAGTAAAAAAGGTAATGGTGAAGAAAGTGTGTCGCGGGGAAATTGGCGACAGCAATGACGGGGAGGAACTGGATGGAAGGAAGCGGATGGGGAGAAGTTGAAAAGACGAATTTGCGACCGAGCGTTGTGGAAACCTGGATGCGAGTGGAAGGCTCCCGCCATCTTTGATTTTGAGGGAAGGAACAGGCTCCCCAAACTGGACGCTCCTTCCTGGATGGAGGATTGAGGATTGAGGTGGTTTTCTTTCCGTACAACGGAAGCCACACCATCTTTCCGCCAGCTCAGTCCTTCCTTCCCAAATTGAATTTTAGCGGAACAAAAGGAAAGCTAACGAAAAGATTCAACGACCTCCACAAGGACGCAAAGCACACTGGTAGAGATGATTGTCAAGTTTCGAGTCAAACAAACAAAAAGCGAGAAAATATATCTGTGACAAGCTGGAAACAACTCTCGTAAGAAAATGTAGTCCACACACACTGCCAGATAAGGAATCAAATACTATCAAGTTGAAGAGAATATTGTATGGCATATTAGATGCAGAGAGCAAATAGATAGCCCAGACTTGTGGCGCTGTGGCCAGGTGATATCACTCCATACCCACAGCCTATTCAGACTGTCTTTTTGGCAGAAGGGGATCTAGATATAGCTAGCCTGTGTAAAATACCCGGTCGTGTGAATTCTACCAAATCCCAAGTACCCACAACAAAAGTGTCTTCGCAATGCCCGCCAGGATCTAAGAATGGCTGCCCATCACATCTTGCCGTCTTAGATCTACACAGCATCAGAGCCCAGATTCCAGCCCTCAAGCTTCTCAGTGTCCCAGTCAACAGTGCCAAGACTACCAATCTGCTTGTTGGATTCTGTCTCCCGTTCAGCACATTGAGACATGTAAACCACTCCAGTATCGACGATCGCCGGCGGAATCAAGGCTTGAATCTTTTCCTCGTGACCCAATACCTTGGAGAAGAGGACCGTATTCTCTTCAGTGAAAGAAGAGTCCAGGCTTGTCAAGAATCGCTTTCGGTTGGCCTCTTTTGGGGGTTTGTTAGCAATGTGATGTTTAATCAGCGACCGGGTAAATCACTCACTCCATCTCGGTGTCCACAGGTTGAGCGGTTTGCACTTGTCCGGGTTCTTCTCCTTGTCTTCCGGGAACTCGTAAAATTTCGGTATCCATGCCTTCTTCAGTTCGCTCCAGGTGTCGGCGTCCATGGTCACGACACAATCCCACGGTATACCCTTGGAAGGATCGTACTCTGGGAAGTCCTGAAATGCTGGGGATATGTATGTGCCGGTTCCCAACTGTCTACCCGAGGTTCCGAGCGACTGCACTGCCTTTCCATCATTGGCGTTGATGGCGTCGGCTTCGGCCTATTGTAACATGTCAGCACTTCGAGATCAAAGAATCGTCATCCCTCTTCGAACAGCAGGCTATAGGGTCGGAGAACTCGAACTACCTTGGAGACAATTCGATATCCAATATGGCTTCTTGCCCCGGCGCGTTTGTGCAAAGAAACACCTTCGAACGGGACAGCCGCAACGGCCGCTGCAAGAGCGAGAACAGCCCAGAACTTCATCCTGAAGTTGTTGGCGAGAAATGAATGACTATGGTGAGATGGTAATGAAAGTTGAAGGACCGACTGCCATGGCAGACAGGAAAGAGTGGGAAGGAGGCGAAACTACACCAGCGAGATATCCCGACCCAAGTAATAAGGTAGTCGGGCGATATCAGAGGGAGCAATCAGGCTACAAGTCTCGGTCATTGTGCAGTAGCAACCAAGGTGGAAACCTCAGCAATAAAAGTCAGCGGGCTAAGTTCTGCAGCGCGAGGACTTGGCATGCAAACTATTTGCGAAAAGTTCGTTGTTCGGGATATCCGATCACACTTCGATATCCATTCCAAGGGCTAAAATCTGACTTGTCTGACTTGATGGCCTCACGACGTGCGTGAAATATTGGCACGAGAGGTCAGTTGGTTCAGATGCCAGCAAGGGTGTACGCGTCGATACTGCAACTCGAGTGCCTGCCAACCAATGGTATTTCACTCAGAGCAGAGCGATTCCAGAATGGGGAGTACGAATCGCACCATTACCCGGCCAGGATTCAGATCCATGGCGTTCTCCCTGCGTCCCTGGGAAATGAAGTTGCTTTAGGCAGAGAATTGTCCGGAGCGTAGCCGCAAACGTGCAGAACAGGGGTCGGCCCGTCCCCGATGAATTCTAGGCACCGATTAGCAGGGGTAGCGAACTGCTCCATCTCTTCGTACGGCCAGGCCAGGCGGTGGTGACTGGCATCGCATTACCTCCACAATTGACGACTGAGTAACTCACTAGCACAACCGCGATTTTCTCACCCTTCCGGAATGTTTCTGCTAAGGACTAGACGGACCAAACGATGTCGTTCGTGCAAGACGATCGGCAGCCAAGACTTCTAGACCTGGCGTCGGATAGCCCACGCCTGAAGCAGATTCACGCCCGAGGACGTAAGGAAACAAGATGCTCCTTTTGGTGGGACGGGACGAACGAGAAGGCAAAGTCACATAAGCATATCTGCGAGACTCAGACGCAGCGGAGACGGGACCCAGCGTCAACCCATGTCTAGCGCGGCAGTTCGCCGACCAGGATTATGGCAGTTGACGAGGCACTTGAACTGCCTCGGAGGTATTCGCCAGCCTACCTTTTATGTGGTCTGAGAAGACCGTCTTGATAAGTATTCTACCATGGCTCGAACACAATCCCTCCTGTTGCTCTTGTCCTCGGCACCACGTTCCTTCCAGTCTTTTGCTGCATTCCCTTTCCTGTCATCCACGTTCCTTACTCATATCAACAATGAGATTTTTACCACGGTCTATCACGGCCGGGGTGGTGGCCATCACCCTCATGCTGTCCTATCCAGCCACAGCAATTGAGAATGGCTCTGAGAAGCTCGCCTCTTACTTGGCAGCACATCCACTTGCAACCACTTCGGCTGCTCCAGCAGCCATCAGCAACAACACGCTCGCTCCAGAACTCGTCGATTTGGTTCTTAGCCGCTGCCCCGCCGGGTGCAATGAGTCCGGCTTGAACTCGGGCAACTGGACTCTGTATCCCAGACTCGGACGATTGTCAATGTGCAACGAGACTATGCTACTCGATTTCAACCCCTCCAACTCTTTGCGCGAGGATGAGACTGTTCGCGCCTGTACCGCCAGCTTCGCAGTGGGCGCAAGCAACGTCACCAGCAACAACACCACTCAAGGCCCGTCATGTCTGCCGAAATGCAGCGTTACCAAGGTCAAAGAGTCACTGCAGTTGGCTTTCAACGTGACCAAGACACCGGCAGAGTTGAAGGACTTTGAAGCCGCGTCAGAACAGCTCGCCGCCTCTTTGTCTCAACGGGAGTCGAACATCACCGACATCATCTCCTTCGCATACTCCAACACGGTCGCTCTTGGTCTCTTCGCGGGATCCGGGGTCCGCGATATCCCCTCCTCCGTGCTGCGGCAGCTCATCACCAAGATCAAGGCCGCTGGTTTCTCTGACAGTGTCGTTGCACAGTTATGTGCCAAGGACGGCCGCAGCTCCCGATACAGCCTTGGCATTGCTGTGAGCGGAGACCGCGATCTGAAGTTTGTACAGGATGCCGTGGCCACATGGGCATCCGGCGAGTGCATCACCTCTTTTGACAATGTGGAAGACTGGCAAGACATTACGTTGCAGGTTCCAAGTATTTCCAACAACAGCACTGCAAGCTTTGGCAACAGCACCCGTGCCAACAGCACCGCCGGTACCGCCTCATCGGTGTCTAGCAGGTCGAACATGCTTCAGCAACGAGCTGAATGTTCAACTGTTCAGGTCGTGTCCGGGGATAGCTGTGAGTATTTCACAAGGTAGACTCTCCGCCATTTCACAGACGACTAATTCATGTTATTTAGGCGCAAGCTTGGCGGCGGAGTGTGGCATTTCCGCGAGCGACTTCACCACTTACAACCCGGACTCGACACTCTGCTCGACTTTGCAAGTGGGACAACACGTCTGCTGCTCAGCTGGAGATCTGCCCGACTTCCGCCCGCAGCCTAACTCTGACGGGACATGTTTCTCCTACTACGTCGTGCCCGGCGACAGCTGCTCTTCCTTGGGAGCAGCCAACAGTCTGACCAATGATGAGATTGAGAGCTTCAACACCCAGACTTGGGGCTGGCAGGGATGCTCGAACGTGCAAGCGTACCAGTACATCTGCCTTAGCAGTGGTGCACCTCCGATGCCAGCTCCCATTGCCAACGCCGTGTGTGGCCCACAGAAGCCCGGAACCACTCAGCCGGGAGCGGGTGTCGATCTAGCCAGCCTGAATCCTTGCCCCCTTAATGCCTGTTGTGTACGTATCATATCAGCATGCCTTTCTAACTCTTCAACTGACCCGTCTCCTCTTTCAGAACAAGCACGGTCAATGCGGTATCAACAAGGACTTCTGCACCATTTCTCAGTCGGAGACCGGCGCGCCTGGAACATCGGCCGAGGGCGAGAATGGCTGCATCTCCAACTGTGGGACTGAAATTGTCGTGGGATCAGCTCCGGCTGAGCCCATCAGCATCGGCTACTTTGAAGCCTACAACATGGATCGCCCTTGTTTAAACATGAAGATCACCGCGATGGATGTGACCCCGTACACGCACATCCACTTGGCATTCGGCGTCGTCACGACTGGGACATATGCCATCGACGTTAGCCATATCCAGGAGCAGTGGGAATTGTTTCAGCAAATGTCTGGCTTCAAGAAAATTCTTTCTCTCGGCGGCTGGGCCTTCTCGGCCGAGCCGGCGACGTACTTCATCTTCCGAGACGCCGTCAACCCCGCGAACCAGGACACTTTTGTCGCCAACATCGTCGCGTTTGTGCAGGATAATGACCTGGATGGCATTGACATTGACTGGGAATGTAAGTCACAGATGGCTCATGCACCACGAAATCATGGCTAACCAAGATCTCCCAGATCCCGCTGCCCCTGATATCCCCGATATCCCAGCCGGCACGGCTGAGGATGCCGCGAACTATCTTACTTTCTTCACCAAGCTGAGGGCTGCAATGCCTTCCGACAAGTCCGTGTCCTTCTGCGCCTTCGCTTCTTTTTGGTACCTCAAGGGCTACCATATCGAGGAAATGGCAGAGTTGGCCGACTACATCGTCTACATGACATATGACCTTCATGGCCAGTGGGACTACTCTAACCAGTACGCTATCGACGGCTGCCCAGAGGGCAACTGTCTGCGCTCTCACACCAACATTACCGAGACTCTCCTCGCTCTGTCCATGATCACGAAGGCTGGCGTGCCATCGAGCAAGCTCGCCGTTGGCGTCTCGAGCTACGGCCGCTCGTTCCAAATGACAACACCCGGCTGCACCGGTCCCATGTGCACATACACAGGCGATGGCTCCGGGGCGTATCCCGGACCATGCACCGGAACCGCAGGGTATATCGCCAACGCCGAGATCAACTCCATCTTGGCGGGAACTGGAACATGGATGACGTCGTCTGGAGCTCTGCAGTCGATCGAGTCCTACTCCTCGTACTTTGACGAAGACAGCCAGTCGAACATTGCCGTGTACGACTCCACACAATGGGTTGCCCACATGGACGACGATCTCAAGGCAGACCGGAAGGCTCTCTACGAAAGCCTCAACTTTGCAGGAATCATCGACTGGGCGATTGATTTGCAGGGCTTCGGCGGCGACAGCATCGACTATGGCTCCTCCTCGAACATCGTGTATCCTCCACCGAGCATCTGGGACTCCAACGATCCGTTGGTAGGCTGCGAACCTCCGTGCATCGTCGTCTTCCCTCCATACCCGCTTAGTGCCACTCATACCGTCACAAGCTGGCCAGCTTTGACGACAACTCTCTTGTCTTCTGGAGCCGGCGGTGTGTACGTCGTGACAACAACGATTCCCGTCCCGTCCTTCACCATGACTGACGTCAGCCTCCAACCCCTGACGCTGCAGTCGACGGATACCGCACACTACAGTATCAACCCCGTACAGAGCATTACTCCATCATCTTTCGTGTACACTCTTCCTCCGAACCACGCCACCTTTCCCGTCACCACCCCAACACCGGCAACCTCTTCCGACACGGATGTGCCCCTGGTCATCATTCCCCCAGTAACATTCTACCCGACTTCAGTCCCCGTAACCATTCAGCCCCAGCCGACCTACTCCGTAGACTACCCCGACCCTACGGTCCCAATCCCTCCCGTCGCTGTCACCCCCACGCCAACCTCTTCTTCCACAGGTTGCACTGGATCAGGCTGCGGAACCCGCGACTGCGGCATCTTCGGCTGCGACGGCGGCTGTGGACTATTTGGCTGCGACGGTGGATGCGGTATCTTTGGCTGCGGTGGAGGCTGCGGCGTACTCGGTTGCGTGCCGACATGTCCTCTGTCGTCTTGCGGTGGCGTGGGCTGTCTGATCCCGGGCGGGTGCGGAAACACGCAGGGCACCGACGGCGGCGACAGTAGCGAGAACTGCGAGGAGCCCGTGACCGCGTCGGCCTGCACTTATCTTGTCACCAGTTATAGCGCGTGGTACATGGAGTCGTCCACACGGACAACGGAGGTAAGTCTAGCAATTGAGGATGTCTTCGGGTGAGAACGAGGCGCTGACTTTCGTAAAAGACTAGCTGCGTGACGAGTACTGCTTGCAACGGCCAAGATACCGCCACAACCACGACGCCTGGTAGCCCTGAATGCTCTATGGACCCAGATATCGCCGCGGCTCTGTCTGCCGAACAAGCAGCCGATCAGACCATGATTGACGGGAAGCAAATTCCGTTGGAGTTCGCTCCAACCAACCCATCTGACTACGACGGATCAACATTCACCGCTAAGCAGTTCGGTCTGACAGAGACCATTACTGTCATCGCAACCTCAACCAAGACAACCACGCCGACCACCACGGTCACTGTCGTGGTTGAGCCAACCGCAAAGGCCGACTGTGCTTATTGGTAAGCCAAGCCGACCTGTCCTCATCTTCCTACTAGTGAACATCTATCTGACTTGACTTCACGCTCAGGATCACAGCGTTTGGTTGGTACACTTTTGAAGTATACAACATCGACGGTTGGAGCACCGACGGCGGCTCCCGCCTCAAATCTGAAGAAAAGGGCTGCGGCGCCCTGACCGGCTGGGACTGGCGTGAGCGAACCTCCTCCAAGTACGCGGGCGCCTACTTCAACCTGCCTTTCTTCATGAAAGACGGCTGCGTCGAGCGAGCCATTGTGTCAGCCGGCGGGCCCAAGCTCTCATGCGAGTTCACCGGCTACGACATTGGCGTCGCATTCCTCCCGGCCAAGAAGCGGTCCACCCCGGAGGAGATGGCGGACGACTTGCCGGAGCTACGTCGACGACAGTACGTCAGCGATACGCCTAGCCTGCCCAGTCGATCAACAACACAGAGCACGACGTACTCGCAAGAGCCGACTTACTCGCCTGAGCCATGGGGTCCTGGGGACACAGTCACTTTCACGACCACCATTGAGTCCGTGACTAAGTCGACGTACACGACGGAGGTTGTGCTGGCTTCTATGGGATCATCTTCGTCATCCTCGGCTACTTCCTCCCTAGCGTCATTGACTTCCAGCAGCACGACATCATCCTCAAGCTCTGCAGCACCCTCCGCTTCAACAAACCCCTCAGCCGACGGCCGCTGCGGTGCCGACTTTGGAGAAACAACCTGCGCTGGCTCCGGGTATGGCGGCTGCTGTTCAGAGTATGGCTACTGCGGCGATACAACGGCGCACTGCAGTACAGGCTGCCAGTCGACATTTGGTTCATGTACTGAGTCAGGGCCGGTGGTGTCGACGGATGGCACATGTAGTTCGACCAGTGATCCCGAGGGCGCAACCTGTCTTGGGTCCGCTTTCGGCGATTGTTGCTCAGAGTGGGGTTACTGTGGAAGCACGAATGCTTACTGCGGAACGGGATGTCAGCTGGCATTTGGTTCCTGCACGGAATAACAGTTTGAAGTATACATGGATAGTCGGCGTGGGATAATATCAACATAGCACATAATGTCAAAAAGAAATTCAATAGTTGTTCATTTTGGTATCGTCGTGTTCCTACCTTAATCTGGTTCTATATCCTCGGTTTCAGCTCGAAGTTGAATTCTTTGGAAGACTCCGAGAGGCTCCATCTTGCAAACAGCTGTCCATTCTCCACCCAAATATGCCGCAGCATTTCACTCCGATCCTGTTCAGAGGCAGGCCATCCGTCATTTTTGCGCACGTATGGCTCCATGATCATCAGCGCCTCTCGAATCCACTGCTCGACCCTGATCTCGTCAATTCTTCCACTAACAACCATGCGCTGCTTCACCTCGTCCACCTGCTCTGGCTTCTCAGCACCTGAAGCAGCACCCATCAATCCAAGGAGAATGTGCGACCGCATCCCATAGTCCAAATCTCTCATATCGACGCCCTCCGTTTCCTTCACCGCAACAGCCGCGAGGAAAGCAACCTCCTCCTCGCTCCCCACCTCCGGCTCCCATCCCCGGCTTCGCGCCATCACACCAACCCCGCCATCGGGCAACCCGCACCAGCTAACCTCACTCTCGCGCGTGCCATCCAGGTCCGGCTCAAGGCGCGGTGCGTCGACGGCCTCCCATCGTTCTCGTGAGTAATGTGCTTCCCAAGCCCACACGTCGAAGGCTCCCTGTGCAACAGAGATACCGAAGTCATTGGAGTTCCACGCCTCCTTTGACGGCTCGCGGGGAGAGTCTATTTTCATGTACTTGAGCCAGAAGCGAGCCTGGGTCTCTGAGTACGGCTGGACGCTGGGATAGTCCTCTCGCAAACGTGCAATGGTCTTCTCGAGGGTGTCGAGGGCTATCTGAGTGACGGTCTCGATGGGGAGGGATGGCTGTCGTCGACAGGTGCGCACAACGTTGTGTGCCCAGCGAGGAAGCTTTGTCAGGTGACCTTTCCCTTTGTGGCGTGGCTGCGCGAGCGGGTCGCTTGAGTCGGGGAGATCTTGCAAGTCGGGAAGACGGTAGAAACGATGTGAGGTTGGCTGTGCAAGGATAGCAGACGAGTAGTACTCTCGCCACGCATCCTCCTTTAGTAGCTCGTGATGCTCGACGTAGAATTCGTCAAAGTCATCTGGCGACGCAAATATACCCTCGTCCTCGTCCGAGGAGCGGTACATTGCGGCCACGAGTTGAGCGAGATAGAAGAGGTCCAGAGTGCTTGTCATTGTCAGCGCATTACTTCTCTCCCTAATAGCTCCTTCTATGCAAGAATCTTACCGATTGAATTTTAGGTCTCCCTCGCCAAACGACCAACCACGTGTGTGAAGTCGATCAACAATATCAAAAACGCCTCTGCCATCCCACACCGATTCGTCCAAGTATATGAATGCTATTCGCAACAGTCGATCATGGCTGTCGACTGGCGTCTCGCCACTCTCGACACTCTCGCGGAATTCGTCGGCACTCATAGCTCACGATTCTCATCACGCCACCTTGTATGCTTGAGGTGTGAATGTGATCGATTCTAGGCAGCGATCTAATCACTGCGGGGGTTAGGAGCTGCATTACGACCCGCCTTACGTAAGTTCGCGCCAGGCTCAGAAGTGGACAACCCATGTCGATTTTTCTCCCTTTGAACCATCGACAGTTCTGACAGAGTCTCTCTCAGTGTCACGATGGACTTCAATCATTTGATTTCAAGTCTCGCAAGAGAGAGCGAACTTATTTTCCCTAAGAAGACATGGAATCTATTGTGGGCATAAATCTGTACTCAACTAAGTCGGGGTATCACTGTTCCTCTCGTCTGATACTCACGTATAACACAGTGACGTGCCAGAGAAACCTTTGCTCACAACTCGTATCTGAACTCTTTGTTCTCGAGATCCGTCAAGTCCCAGAATTCGTGATTTTCTTCCACCTTGTAAGCATCCCCGAGAGCCGCCTTCTCAGCATCGCGCTTCTTGTTCCTCCTGTCCAGCACCCACCGCATCACGAACAGGTCGACAGTAACCAAGAAGTAGATGATGCAGATGGAGATTTTGGCAGGGAGATACCGCGGCGCATCCCGTGCCTGAAAAGTCTGCGGCGAGATAATATTACCCACGGTGTACGCGATCGTCCCAATGCATGCCACCGTAACCTTCTTAGTGGATCCCGCAACATTGGTTGACTGAAGACCCAGGATCGTCGTCCAGCCGATCGGGATACCTCCTGAAGTGTAGTAGCCGATCAGCGCGGGAACCTTCGACGTCGTGGCCATGAGAATGGCACCCACGATCGCGGGGATGTGGCCCGCAATGCACCAGTAGAGTCTCTGCCGTGTCTTCATGGCAAGCCATGTCAGACCCACCAGGGCGACAATCTCGTAGGCGCCAAGAGGTGTGACCAGAAGCAATGACTCTTCGCTGGAGTAACCCATACCCTTGACGAGGATGTTTCCGAAGCTTGTCGCGATTGAATTGGGAATGTTGGCGGCGAAGATCCAGAATGCGTAGAGCCAAGTCATGGTGTCCGTCAGTGCCTCCTTGACATGCGACCACTTGAACTCCTGAGATCCGATGCCTTGTTCGTTGTCGCGGATGCGTTCCAAGTGCGCGGCCTTTTCTTCTTGCGAAAGGAAGGCAGCTGAGGCTGGCGAGTCAGGCATGATGAACCAGAAGGCAATGCCCACGACGGCAGTCAAAAGTCCAAGAAAGAGGAAAATGACCTGCCATCCATGCAAAAGAGCATTTGGGTCTTTGCCAACATGGACCGCCACGCCATACGCAAAGAAGCCACCAAACATTTGCGCCGCTCCGCAGACTGAGAACCAGATGCCAACGCGAAAAGCCTGTTCTTGTTTGGTGTACCATTGCGAGGTAAAGAGGACCCACGCAGGGACCACGGCAGCTTCAAACACTCCGAGGAGGAAGCGACAGACGAGCAGACCGGCGTAGCTCTTGCACGCAGCAAGGCACGCGAGAACCAGACCCCAAAGCATGATGTTGATTGATGTGTATTTGGCCAGAGGAAACATCTGAATGAGACGGATCGTCGGGAACTCGAAAGCCAATTGACCGAAGAAGAAGATGGATGCAACCCAGTTAAACTGGTTGCCGTGAAGGCCGGTGTCTTGTTGAATGCCAGTAACACTGGCATAGGAAATGGCGGTCTTGTCGATGTACTGCAGGAAGTACACAATGCAGATGAGCGGCATGATGTGAGTGTCTATGCGACGCTTGAGCCTGCGATTGAGCTCGGGATCGACGGCGCGGCCCAGAGGGCCGGTCTCGTTGAGAAGCTCCAGCGCCGCATCAGCGCCAGACTTGGGCTGCTTCTTCGGCAGGTGGTCCGGCGACGATTCCGTCGGAGCGGAGCTAATGGAGGCAGGCCGTTTGTCGGCATCGGTGGAGAGCTCGGTGGCGGGGCTATCCGCCGGCCCCTTTCCATTGATGTCGGCCATGTTGTGACGGTGCCGAAGGTTCAAGTGTGGGAAATGGGAATCAAGAAAGGAGGTGAGATCCCAGACACGATCCAGAGTCATGCGGCAACGGACGATCACTATTTATCGGCCATGCAGGAAGCCCTGTTTGAGCACATCATCAACGCCGAGAGCGAACGATTGCGGTGGCTGGCTATATTTCCAGAATGATGCGCCAAGGTGCAGATATCAAGAGTTTTTTTCAATTGAAGCATCCACCTATTTCCGATAAGAGACTGAAGCTCCGCTGGTGGCGGACGTATCAAGAGCGTGAATCTGACCATTATCATCCTTCGGTCAAGCACGTCATTGTCGAGTCGATGGTGCAAGTCAACTAAAGCGTTGCATTTTGCTACTCGGCCCCACTCTCTCGGTCTGTCGCCGACATGCTCCGGACGACGGCCCTGGGTTCTTGAATCATGCGCAATTCACTGTCACAACTATCACCGAGACTTGGTCATGCTGTCAATGGGTAATCTAGATCATAAGTCGGAAATTCCTTCAACATCTGCTCTCGGGCTTGATGAAATGAGGTTGACATTATCAAGAGCCTACTTCGTTCATGTCGCTTGGTCAACGGTCTCGTCTTTGCCAAACTTGAGGCACAGGTCTCAATATCACGGTGAAATGTAGCCTCAAGATCAGATAAGATTTTAACAACATAATGAGTTCATCCTATGTAGCCCGCCGAGGAACAGGAAGCGGGGCAAACACGAAGACCTAGCTCCGTCTTGGTGTCAACTTAACCCACAGTCCCGGCTTCATCCAGTTATTGTACACAGTCAGTCCGGGGTAGTCTCTCTCAGGATCCCAAGCGTCGTTAATTCCGTGAAAGTGGATGTCGTTGTGCCACAACAGTTTGCCAATGATTAGACGCATCTCCATGTACGAAAGGCTTGGCTTTGGTCAGCAAAAGGCTTCGACGACGAAATTCTAACAGTAGCTTACTTGCGTCCGATGCAGCCTCGGGGCCCAAGAGAAAAGGCATTTGATGCACCAAACTTGTCGGTGCTGTTCTCTTTATCCAGCCAGCGCTCGGGTAGAAATTTGTAGGGTTCTTTGAAGTTGCGTTCGCTATGCGTAGCACCCCACATTGGCACAGAAACAGTTGTCTACCAAAACGATGTCAGCCAGAAAATCAGTTCATGACTTCCATTGCAAGTCTGAGCAATGACATACGCCTTCTGGTATGAACTCCCCGTCAACGGTATCACCTCCTTGTGGCACTGTCCTCACAAACCCAATCGGTGCAGATGGGAAGACTCTCAGGCCTTCATCAATCACCGCACTCAGATAAGGCAATTTGACCAAATCCTCGAAGTTAATGTCAGCGTCGGATTGAAAGTTCGACCGTATCTCGTCAGTCAACTTGTGTAAAACTCGTGGATGCCGCAGAAGTTGGTTGAAAAGCCCCGCAAGGAAGCCTGCTGTTGTTTCTGTCCCAGCAATTCTGTGAGGTTGTCAGCCCTGTTCGACTCAATACTGGGCACTTCTGGGTTCCTGCGATCAAACATCTTACATGAAGAGTGCACCATTGACAATAACCTCGTTCTCATTGATAGACCCACTTTCCTGTTGCTTAAGCAAGTAGTAAAGAAAGTCTTTATGATCTGACCCAGACTGAGCCATGCGTCTAGCAAGGGAGTTATCAGCATTCTGTTGTAATAACTCATCCACAATGTACCTACTTTAGGATCTTTTCCCTACTATACTCGAGGTGTTGTATCCGGGTAGTTCGAATGCGCCCAGGTATCAACTTCAGAAGTTGCCTTTGGAGGTAGCCGTCCGCTTCGGCGATTCGTCTTGTAGCCTGTTCAAAGGCACCCGCCTTGATGGATGAGCTGATGAGCGGTACCCAGAACTGAAAATCCTCTATACCATGCACCGTTAGAAGCAAGTCATGAAAAACGATAGTCGATTTAAGACCCACCGCTTGTCAAGCACCCGAATGGCTCTCCCAAAGCCATATCTCCGATAATATCGAACGTTGTGTATGCGAACCAATCAACGACGTTTACAGGCTTTCCGAGCTTCGCAAACTCCCTCATCTTCAGCGAAAACACGTCGATGTACGATTTGACGATGTACTCCTGCTCCAACAAAGCTTTGGTGGAGAATGCATGCGAAAGCGCCCTACGCTGCCGCGCATGGTCCGCATCGTTGGCCATGGTGATGGTGGACACACCAGGAACCGATTGGATACTTCCCACATGTATGGGGTCCTTGTAGAAGTTCTTGTGGCCAGGTCGACTTCCGTAAATATCCTTCCATGCAGCTTCATTGTCGAAAGAGAGCTCGTTGGGCGAGACGCGGACGACGGGGCCATATTTGTCGTGACATGCCTTCACCCAGAACGGGATGCGTCCACGGAGCAGAGCAATGACATACGGAAGCGGTGATATTCGAGCGAGAATGGGCCCTGGAAAGCGAGCGAGTGGGTGGAAGTATAGGTTGTAGATGACGCTCCACAGCGTCCACGCTGAAGCCTGGGTTTGGATGTCAGCATAAAGCTCGGATTTATGGCGAAACACGGATTTTACTTCCCCCAAAAATGAACGCAAGCAATCCTAATTGCGCTAGCGGAGTGTCGGCAGTGTTATCTGAGGCTAGCACAGCCATCGTGGACGAACTCAGACGCGGCGTCTCTTGCAGGATTTAGGAGAACGCAAATATGGAACTGAATATTATACGGCTTCGAAGATTAGCATCACGATAGGAATCATTTGGTTCATTCTATCTGAATGAGGCTTTCTTGGTATTTCTATAGCGACAGATTATTCCCTTCGCGTCTGCATACCCGGAACAAGTGCTTCAGCGCCACAAGCCAACTCTCTCGGTAAAGCTTTTCCTCACCTTGATTCCATGAACATCAGCCACACCGAGAATCCGTTCGAGCGACATTCCGCTACGCCTCCAACTTATTTCTCCAAGCCTGAAACCAATCCCGGCACGTCATTGGCTCAAATACATAGCTTCGGCGTATCACCCGTATTTCCGGCCAGCACGCCCTAGGGCGGGGCGGATCCGATCGTTGTGGGGCTTTATTTTCGCCGAAACTTCGGAAAGTTCTCCACTTCCGGCTGGACGGTTCGGCTCCGGTTGGCCCGAAGCTTACTTTCCAACCCCGCCGGTGCGGGGATCGTCGGGAGCGAGTCTGGTGACGTTCAAGATAAGACGCATTTATCGTGAGATCGATGAACTATTAAATACATCGTGTTCAACCCTGATGGCCTGTTGTCTCTTCAGGCTTCTTCATCTCACAGCAACATGGTATCAACATTGAGCATTTCTTGCCTTTGTGGGGCAACTGCGCAACAAGTTAAGGCGCGAGGTTCAGACACAGGGCCCGTGAAGCTGTCAATCAACCACGGCGATGTCGATCGCCACGTCAGCGGTGTGCTTTGCACGTCTTACTACCCGATTGAGCAACCCGATGTCTCCAAAGGTCTCACGAAGCATGAAGGTGCGGAGGGATGGACGAGGTACTTCTGCTCGACCTGCGGCTGCCACGTCTTTCGAAGCCGTGTTGGTGTCATAGCTGTCATATGGGAAGCTGCTACGGGTGTCATCAACGATGCCAACGGAGATGCGGTCTTTGTCCGGCATACCTCGGTGCCCGACACAAAGGACGGTGGCATCTCGGTGTGGCTTTCAGAGATCGACGGTCCAACAATGGAGGTACTTCAACACAATGGCGACAACAGCTCGAAAGAGATGCTGCCATCAGTGCCATCCCTTCTGAGCCCAGAATCAATGCCAGCTTCATGTGCTTGTGGCACGGTCAGCTTCCATATCACCCGCCCCGACGAAAAGAGCTATGTTCCTCACTCCGGCTACCCCGACCTGCAATACGCCGCCTGCTCGCACTCTGCCGAGTTCATGGGCAACGCCAAGAAGGACAAGTGGTGGATTCGCGCGGACGGGACGAAGTACCTCGCAGGCACCTGCGCATGCCGTTCTTGTCGTCTCATCACCGGCTTCGAGATCCAGACATGGGCCTTTGTCCCGCGCAGCAACATCTTCTTCCACGTCCCCAGCCCTGACGGCCGGCCGGCCGTCATGCCTCTCGACTTTAACGCCCTGCCTTCAGGCATCCTGCAAACGTACGGCTCCTCTCCCGGTGTCTTTCGGGAGTTCTGTGGAAAATGCGGTGCGACGGTCTTTTGGCACGACAAATGGCGTCCCGACGTCATCGACATCAGCGTCGGCCTCTTCCGGGCGAAGGAAGGCGCAAGGGCTGAGACATGGTTGGACTGGTGGACCGAGCGGTGCAGCTTCGAGGAGGAGGCTGAAAGGGGTCGAACAGGAGAAGCCGCGCGCCTCGCACGAAGGCTTGTTGACGGTCTGGAACGTGGCCTGCGCTCAGGGGCAGGGGAAAGTTGAAGGGAGAAGAGGAAAAAGGAAACAAGTGATATTTGTAAAACAAGTCCCAAGAGCCGATGATTTAATCGGCAACAAAGGTCTGCAATGCCATTTCTTCAAGATCCAAGAATTCCTCAATGACAAATCGTGGCTATGTGTGTCTTGGCAAACGTCTATTTACGGGCAAAAGATGCGATCATCAATATCAATGAGAATAAGGCTGGAAATATGCCCCCCTGAAAAGCGTGGGCCAAGAGACTTGGTGGCAGCGAGTCATCCCATGTGCAACTCTGCCCTGTTTTAGAATGATTATAGCCGCTATCCAATTCGGATGAAACATGTTGGTTGTTATTATTAAGATAGAAGACATAAACGACGTTTGTTGCATTGTTTAAGGGGCTGCTGCGGCCCGCTTTGTTGGTTTCCACCAGCCACATGACTCGGGACAGGTGGGATCTAGCGTCGGCCTGCCCAGCGCCCCGGGCCGGTGGACGACGGACGGACGGACGGACTCTCCTTTGGTGTGTTTTATCGGCTCCGGGGCGATGTGGGGCCTGGGGTATTGCGATGGGCAGTCGGAGCTATGGATTCTCAACATGCTCTAGGCAGTCGGTGATTTTGGTACGGAAGAGACGGCACCGGCAGTTGGTGCTGCGGTGATTTCGTAAAGCTGAGCTCAGCTTTAAGCTGTCGCGCTAGTCTCGCTTGGCAAGCTGAGTGAGAGAAGCGCGCGGGACGCAGCCGAACCCCGCAATCCATTTACTAACTGCCTAGACTATCTGCGTCTTGCATGGAAGAGTAAAGAAAGGTGGGTTGATTGCGCTAGTTGAAGAAGGATGAACGAAGTTGTAAGGAGTTCGGAGAGAGCCTTGCTTTTGCATCCATGTGGGGGGCTTTGAGGATGACATTGAGACTTGGAGAATAGACAGAACGCTGATAATTCAGACATGATCAAGATAACAGCAAAAGAGCACTGCACTAGGAAGCATGAAGGAAAGAGTGAGAATGGAATAGTCGGTTTGTTGACACCTAGTCCCGTCTTACCAAGAATATCTCAAAATAACAATTTGGCTAGTATGTCTGCATCTGCATTGCCATTTTAGCTTACACCAAGGAGGTCACGCTTCCAAGCTGATTCCAAACCATTTACTATGACAAATGCATACGCTGCGATTGGTTTCTTGAAAAGAGCAGAACAAAGGCTCTTCCTTCGAAGCGGAATGGTGTGGCTTAAAGCCTCGGCGGAATCTTACACGTGCGTGAGACCTGCATCCATTGCTTTCCGAACTGACAAACTGACATGTTGATATGAGCAGATGCAACAAGTCTCCAGTTTCGTAGGCTACCTTGATTCCAACGCTAACGACTAACCGGTTTCTGCGCCCCAATGCCGGTAATTGGCTGCGCCAACGGCATTCCAACGGCGCGGCCGCCCACCGGCTAGAGGCGACTCCTGAACGAGGCTTACAACGGTAGCCAATGGGAAATTTCTCATGACACCACAAACATCCGTTTGGGAAAATAGGGATGAATGAACACTAAGACCAATCCAAAACCGTTTTGAATGCCCAATCCTCTGACTCGCTGGGTGGTTTTAGTTCGCGACAGTCTCGGACTGGACAGTAAATACTCACTCAACAAGGGATGAGGGCGATAGAAGTTCAACAAACTTGATCTAAGGCGTTGCAACAATGAAAACTGGACGGTTCAACTGACTAGTGCAGCGGTTGTGTTGATAAGAATAATATCACGTGTCGTAAAGCCATGAGAATCTCGATGCAGTGCAGCTGAAACCGTACACCTCTTCTCATAGCCTTTGGGCTGCGACTCACCGCAAGTATCACGAACTCATACACGAACTCATGTTCAGAGTCCAACGGTGCATGCTTACCGTCTCACTTCACAACGCTGCGGTCGTCGTTTCATGGCCGTCTTGATGGAATGTGTGCCCCCCAAGTCACGGCCCTCACATCACGGACCAGACGCTCCTCGGAACCCGCCCAACATCCCCGTCGGGGTCCGAGACGGATGCGGACGCGACCGGTTCATGTCAACGAACGGCTTGCCCCTTCCGATCCAAACTGTATCTCGCGCGACCGCATGAAAGAGCAAATATCGTCCCCGGAGGCATTGTACTTCCAGAGTACCATCGCGCTACCCCCTCGGTTCCAGACTATCAACACAGAGTTTCGGAGCCGAAATAAAGTACACGAGAACGAATAACGCTATGCAACCTACCAAACCCGTCACATGGAGGCAACCACCTTAACCGGATCAAGCTCAGCCCGCCTCGGTTGCTTGCAAGTCAGAACCGCGATTCTGTGCCTGCCCTCTCAAAGTCAATTGCCATAGTGGTGGCTTGATTCATTTCCGTCGGAGAGCACGGCATGCAACAGCTGGAAGCGGCCAGTAGGATTGTTATGGTTTATAATCGGGTGTCGTCTGAAGGTTTGCGTTAACGATAGTGAAAGAGGGGCGGGCCTGTATGATTCATCATTGGGTAAGTTTGGGCATGTGAGGGTGTGAGATGAAATGGCGAAATTGGCCCAAACGCTGGATTGAAATTTCTCCCCTCACGCGCATTGCACCAGAATCCTATGCTTTGCAACACAGCAGAAAGTCTGCCATCAACACCGGACCACCCACGCGCACTCACGCCGCCAGAGAAGTTGAGACTTGGGGGGCGCTTGTCTGTCAACCATCTCTTGACGGGCATGCCCAGGGCAACGACGGGCGGCTCCAACGAACAAATTCGGACATATTTCCCGTCGTTGGCGTTGCGACTTGGTGAATGTTTAGATGCCGAGACCAAGATGGTCCGATGCCAATAGGAACATCGGCAAGTGGGTTGGTCTGGTGTCGGCCGAGACCGCATCACCCACGTTGGCCCAAGATGACGGTCGCAGGGATGCACGTTGCATATTCCAAAAATTCAACTTGCCCAGAGAAATAGTGCTGCACGACGCAGAGCAAAGCCAGGCGGCAACACGCAAGCACAGTAGCACACACATGCGCTTCGCAAGTCATCACATCCCGTCGCCAGCCAGTCACCAACGTCAGATTTGCAGTCGCGCAGCGTTTCTGAGCTGACCTTATTTGCGTCCACCAGCAGGGGACAGCGTAAGTGACAAGTCTGCATGTGATGAGCAGCCGCCTTGCCAAGGCTCTTGGCGGGCTATAGCTGTCGTGGCTGTACGGACTATTACTCGCGGCGGGCTATGTACTCTGTATCTTGCGCTCCTTTGCTTTGTAATATTGTAATTTTGCAATTATTATCTTGTCTGTTTTTTTCTGCTTACTGCAACGTCCTGGTCGGCGACTGCGCAATCAGCCCGCTCCTCACAACATGCAGTGCTGCGCTCAGGGTCTGGTCGCCCGTCTGTCGCCCATCTACCATCCTTAACCGGGCATACCCGAGGTCGCAGGATTTTCGGCCGACAGGTCTAGCTGCATGGAAACAAGGTAACTTCCATTTGGGGGATGGTTTGGGGTGGCCTGCGGGCAGAAACCCAAGAAGGAGGGAAACCTACGCACATCCCACGCCGTTTCGCAAACCTGTCAAAACCGTCCAAGTCCGGCTGCGGATGGACGGTCGGCGGCGGCTCGCCGGCGGGCGGGGGGGCTCCTCCAAGCCACAGGGCCTCCAACCCTCTCCAACTACAGGTGATGGATATAGGGCTGAGTCAATGCACGATTGATGAAAAAGCTTCCTTCGTCCCATGTGTCTATCTTGAGTGTGTGTGTGCTACGGTTGCGTGTATGCGCAATGTGTGTGTGTGTCGGCCGCGGCCAGCTGCCCTCCCTCCCTCTTTCGATCCTCCATCAGGGGAGAAATCTAACCTTACTGCTGCTAGTGTACAGCAAACAGTAGCATGCGTGCGTGATTGAGCTCTTGGGACGCCAGAAGCCCGGGCAGGCTGGCAGGTACTTGTTTGTACCTACTTGCAAATCAGCGTGGCCAGCAGGGTTCTCCTCTTCAACTCCTCTTCGCGGTAGGGGGGCCTTACAGCTTATTTGCCAAGATGCATCTGTAGTCGAGGATGA
Source organism: Colletotrichum sp. COLG25 (assembly GCA_009801095.1). Classification (NCBI taxonomy): domain Eukaryota; kingdom Fungi; phylum Ascomycota; class Sordariomycetes; order Glomerellales; family Glomerellaceae; genus Colletotrichum; species Colletotrichum sp. COLG25. Next base: position 5,048,650 of record VNWT01000045.1, on the reverse strand, counting down.
CGGAGGTTTCAATTACGCCGCTGCGCGCGGGTTCCTCCGCACAGCTGGGTAATGATCCGACAACGGGGGCCTTCTATTCGTCTTTACAAGGCAATGATGTGAATTCCCAAGGACCAAACGGCCTAATGGCCCAATGGCACGAGTCGGTATAGGGGCCCCAAACTTTATTATATTCAGGAGTGGACTCTTGGACTGGAGTCGCTTAAGAGTCGCTCAGTCACTCAGCCAAGAAGAGAGTGGACGAAGAGTGCCCGCTTGGAAACTGTCATGTCATAATTGGTCGCCATTGGCCCAGCTACCACCTTACTCTTCCAGTGACTTGGCACCGGCCCGCATCGCACAGGTCACGATAGCTCCCCGGATTTGTGACGTTATGCCTGTTACGGACGGGTGGACGGCCTCATCCCAGCTCATTCCCGGCCCTGCCATGGCCACCCCGGCGCACACTCGTCCAACTCCATAGGCAATCGGCGTAGGTTTCATCCAGATGGCCCTTCGGCTAGCGACAATCCCCTCCCAAAAAGTGTGTAAAGCGGGGGCTCCAAAACCGGGGCGTTCCTGTGTAGCACATAGTATTCGCTGGCGAGTGTCGCCCATCCCAATCAAAGGAGATTGTACAATGCGGTACACTGGTCAAGCGCTTATTTTGGATCGAAACCCTGCATGTCCCTGCCACGCCCATGTCACTTGTATATACCATGCAGCGCCTTTCCTAGGGATTACACAGGGGTTCCTTTCGACTACTTGGCAAAGACCCGTCTAGCACCTGCTGAGAGGATATCCGCTAAACAACTTTTTGTGGTTTCGCCAGGTCTTGGTCCTTTTTTGTGATTGGGGTTGCAGCCTTGGGAGAGGGCAATACCGACATGACTGCCGTTGTAGGAAGCTTATTACCAAGCCCCCGTCAGACTGGGTACTCACGTACTGCGCAGCTAGGCCTTGGGGAAGGACAAGACATCGCGGCTCAGACTCGGCCTTGGTACCTTTGCATTGTTACTAATCGTGGATCTCACTGGAACCAAAATATTCCCACGTGAGTGACAAAAGGTCACCGACCACGAAGAGGAACAGAGGAAACCCACTCCCTTCTTGGTCCCTTGTTGCCTTTGAACGAGAGTTGTGGCGACTGCATCCGGGTTTCATACATATGCCTGGGTTCGTCCCATCTCCAGAGTTCGTGTTTCTGAGCAATCTCCCGGACCAACTCAACAGTCGTCGTCTTCTGAGTCTCACACCAAGTCTCGATCCGACTACTTGATCTCGGCGGTTCACTCACTCTTTTCTTTTTGGATCTCGCCTTAGGTCCCAGAAGCAAGAGACATTCTTCACCATGCACGCCAAATTGTCAAACTGGCTGTTGACAGCCTCAACCATCCTGCCGGCCGTCGCCGGTGAGGGATGCCCCTTTGCCAAACGCGACGGCGGCGTCGACAGCTCTCTGCCCAAGAGAGCAACCGCCGAGGGCTTCGGAAGATGCTCGACCATTAGCAACCAGGCTGGCGGCGGCACTCGCAGCCACGACTGGTGGCCCTGCCAACTGAGACTCGACGTTCTTCGTCAGTTCCAGCCCGCGACGAACCCGTACGGCGGCGACTTTGACTACACGGCGGCTTTCAACTCTCTTGATTGTATGTTCAGAATTCATCATGGTTGTTTGAGCAAGAACACGACACTAACAAGAACCACAGACGCGGCTCTCAAGAAGGATCTCACCGACCTCATGACCGACTCGCAGGAGTGGTGGCCCGCCGACTTTGGCCACTACGGCGGTCTCTTCATCCGCATGGCCTGGCATAGCGCCGGCACCTATCGCGCCATTGACGGCCGCGGTGGCGGTGGAATGGTAAGCCGTTTCTTTTCGGTCTTCTCTCCTTCGTCACCTCCTCGCTCTGCCCCCGCCCCGCCCTCCGATGAGCCCCGGATGGGCGCCCCATCTTTCCTGATTCCAAATTCCCCTCTTGTATGCCCCTGTCCGTTGTTTACATCGGACTTCGTTGGCTCATTTCACAAATTTTCACCTTCTGTGTTTCCTTCCTTTTTCTTGCCTCGCGCGGGAGATCAATTGGCTACCCGGAAGATTTCGTCCTATCCCGGACGAGAGCCAAGAGCTGCTAAGGCATCTCCTTGAGTCCTCTGCTCCACACGCACTGCACACAAGCGGACCCTGCTTCTGCCTTTGCCTTGCATCTTATCACACGGTTGCATCACTTTTATTCGTCTCGTCCATCGCCGTTTACTAATATTGGATTTCTCTCTCTTGCAGGGCCAGCAACGCTTCGCTCCACTCAACTCCTGGCCCGACAACCAGAACCTCGACAAGGCGCGCCGCCTGCTGTGTAAGTCGCAAATCCCTGGTCCCTCACTCGCTGGCCGGAGCCACCCCCGAGGCGGGAATCCCTGTTCGTGCACATCATCGACGCCACATCACGGCGCACGCCGCCGCACGGGTGGCTGGGATGCGGATGTGGAGGCACAACGGGATGTCTCGCTGGTGGAGAAACTCTGGCCCCCGATGCTACTCTGTGATGAGTGCATTTGTTTGTTCGGCCGAGACTGACAATCTCGTCTCTTCCGATAGGGCCCATCAAGCAAAAGTACGGCAACAAGATCTCATGGGCGGACCTGTACCTCCTGACGGGCAACGTCGCCCTCGAGTCCATGGGCTTCGCGCCCATTGGCTTCGCCGGCGGTCGCCCCGACACCTGGCAGTCCGATGAGTCCGTCTACTGGGGCGGCGAGACGACCTTCGTTCCCAAGGGCAACGACGTCCGCTACAACGGCAGCACCGACATCAACGAGCGCGCCGACAAGCTCGAGAAGCCTCTGGGAGCCACCCACATGGGCCTCATCTACGTCAACCCCGAGGGCCCCGATGGCTCTTCCGACCCCGCTGCATCGGCCAAGGACATCCGCGTCGCGTTCGATCGCATGGGTATGAACGATGAGGAGACGGTCGCTCTCATTGCCGGTGGACACGCCTTCGGCAAGACGCACGGTGCCGTCAAGAGTGGTGAGTTTGTTCTCTTCTCCCGTGCTCATTCCGGAGCTAGTGAAAGGCTGTTCCCACCGCTTCACCGCTCCTTCGCGCCGTGAGCATCTGCTGATGATTGAAATCCCACAGACAACATTGGCCCGGAGCCCGAAGCTGCTGACATTGGCGAGATGGGTCTTGGCTGGCACAACAAGGTTGGCGATGGCAACGGTCCTAACCAGATGACCAGTGGTCTTGAGGTCGTCTGGACCAAGACCCCCACCAAGTAAGTGATGAAAATGAAATGACCTCTGCATATCCCCCCATGTCAAAGTTGCCTTTCCCCCTCTTCTTGGCTCAATATTTGAGGCCTTTTCTCATATGCCGGACCGGTCATTTTGAGAAGGTCTTGAAGAAGAGACGTTGAGAGAGACTTGCAGGGAGGCAAAAGAGGCGGCGTGAAAATCTATTTTTGGCCCCCGTCGGGTGATTATGCAGTGATACACACACATGCATGCCACCACACAACCACACACAAATGCTAACCCATGTACCTGCAGGTGGTCCAACGGTTACTTGGAGTCTCTCCTGCACAACAAATGGGTCCTCGTCGAGTCTCCCGCCGGTGCTCACCAATGGGAGGCTGCCAACGGCACCCTCGACTACCCCGACCCCTTCGACTCGACCAAGTTCCGCAAGGCGACCATGCTCACCTCCGACCTGGCCCTCATCAACGACCCGAGCTACCTCAACATCACCAAGCGCTGGCTCGACCACCCCAACGAGCTCGCCGACGCCTTCGCCAAGGCCTGGTTCAAGCTCCTCCACCGCGACCTCGGCCCCGTCTCCCGCTACCTCGGCCCTGAGATTCCCAAGGAGACCTTCCCCTGGCAGGACCCTCTCCCCGCCCGCGAGGGCGACCTCATCGACGATGCCGACATCTCCAAGCTGAAGGCCGACATCCTCGCCGCCCCGGGCTTCGACGTCTCCAAGTACGCCTCCGTCGCCTGGGCCTCCGCCTCCACCTACCGCCACTCCGACAAGCGCGGCGGCGCTAACGGCGCCCGCATCGCCCTCGAGCCCCAAGTTAACTGGGTCTCTAACAACCCGACCCAGCTCAAGGAGGTCCTCGACGCCCTCAAGGCCATCCAGACCAGCTTTAACACCGGCGCCAAGAAGGTCTCCCTCGCTGACCTGATCGTCCTCGGCGGAGTCGTCGCCGTCGAGAAGGGCGCCAAGGACGCCGGGGTCGATGTCACCGTTCCCTTCTCCGCCGGCCGTGTCGACGCCACCCAGGAGCAGACCGACGTCCGCGCCTTCGGCTACCTCGAGCCCCAGGCCGACGGCTTCCGCAACTACGGCCGCGGCACCGCCCGCGCGCGCACCGAGGAGATCCTCGTCGACAAGGCCGCGCAGCTGACCCTCTCCGCCCCCGAGCTGACCGTCCTTGTTGGCGGCCTGCGCTCCCTCGGCGCCGTCTTCGATGGCTCCAACACCGGCGTCCTGACCTCCACCAAGGGCCAGCTCAACAACAACTTCTTCGTCAGCCTGCTGGACATCTCCACCGTCTGGGCCAAGAGCGCCGACGATGGCGAGGCCTGGGTCGGCACCGACCGCAAGACCAAGGAGCAGCGCTGGACCGCTACCCGCGCCGACCTCGTGTTCGGATCGCACGCCGAGCTGCGCGCCATTGCCGAGGTGTACGCCATGTCTGATGCCAAGGAGAAGTTCGTCAAGGACTTCGTCGCGGCATGGGACAAGGTCATGAACCTGGACCGCTTCGATCTCAAGGTCAAGAAATAGATACCTTACGTCTTCTTTTTTTCTTTGTTATTTTTATGAAAGGGGGGTTTAAATCGGCTTGGAGTTTTTGGGTGGGAAACTTTTACTCTGGTTTTAGTACACTTTTGACTCTTCACGGACATACTTCTTTTCTAGTTTACCCAGAATTTGTCTGATTGTGATGTCAGTGCTTTATGCACTCTTAACATTTTCTGTTCTTGGGGCCTTGGACATGGATTCATATACACCATTTCAGCTTGACATAGCATGTTTCGGTTTTCCCCTCCTCTTTTTTGCGCCACTCAGACTGTGTTTCCTTCATCTAACCTTTCTTGGGACAATAACTGTCGCCAAGACATGTGTACTGACAGGTGTGTTGAAAAACTGCCTATCTTCAACGTGCACACTTCTGGAGCCCGAGAAGCCACGTTTCGCCACAGATGGTGAATGCATATCCACTCCAATGACAATGTAAATGTTGAAGAATTGTGGTCACGGACTTGGATCGACGACGCGATCAATACGGAATAGTTGCCATTCTCGCAAGTCAGTTGGTGATTTGAGTGTTGAACATGCTCAACGACTTGACCGTTCGAAACAGTTTTTCCGACTATTCTTCTGTCAACATGACCACTGTTCATTTCTTACCTTTTTGGATCTTTTCCTTCTCCCTTTTCGTACTTGTCTCATTGTTACTGTCGTCATTGTCGTTGCCGTATCCTGTACTCATTAAATATCCGCCCGAGTGGTTGAGCAAAAGTCTTATGCAAGAGCAACTACGAGAAACTTGTTGACATCGTCAGTGCATCTAATATTCTGCTCAATTACCATGTTTCGACTGGCGATGGTGTTTTGGGCTCCGCGCTCACATCGGGTATGTACGGATTTAGACGGAGGAGGGTTGCGAAGCTGTTAAGCTGGTAAATTTGACCATGTGGGGCTTGACTCTTGGTTCTGTCTTCTTGCGAGCTCCGTACCAAGGTTTTGCAGCGACTGAGAGATAAATTTCTTGAAGACGAAGCTGCAGATGTTTGCTCCATACTTGAATCTAACTTCAATTTTTTCTGATCATCACAAAATCATCAGTGGATGGCGGCTTTGCAACATGGACAGTCAAGTTGCGCGCCACTCTCACCAATCAGAAAGCCCTGGGAGCTCCGCTCCGGGCTGCCTTGCGGAGGAGCTAGCCACAACGAGTTCGCCGGGAATGGCAAAAATGAAGCGACAGCCGGAGACCGATGGATTCCTCCCGCCATTCGCCGGGTAAATGCTCGACTCACGTTTCTTGGATTGACCAACAGCACGTGCAGGTGGACCCGGTGAACTTGTAGGCTAACTTCAAAATCGGAATTTTGTGAACTCCATTTTCTTACACTTACAACCTTTTGTTGTTCACCCTGTATGTAAGACTTCAACTGCGAAGCGACATCTTCAGCAATCCCCATTTCTAACTATTTTGGAATTGGCTGTCTGCATTAGCTGAGCACATATCCGTGATACTTGGACAACTATCTTTATCGCTTCTTTCGATACGCACTTAGCCAATCCCGCTCTCGTCTGGCCCATCAAGCTCAACTTGCACTGAGTCAGATACAAGATGTCAAAAACAGCGGTGGAGACCTCCTCCATACTACTGAGAAACATCAACAACCCGGGCTCATCGGCGACATCGGCCATTAGGTACGAAGAGACAACGTCATACGACGAAGAAAGATCAAGATCGAGGGAAAGGGACAGGAGCCACTATGGAGGACAGGATGCGTCCAGCGTCACAGAGCTGACTTTCCCCGAAGGTGGACTCAGTGCATGGTTAGTGGTGTTCGGATCTTTCTGCGCTATGCTTTCTGTTTTCGGTCTCATCAACTCCGCCGCGGTATTCGAGTCGTACTTCTCAGAACATCAGTTGGCAGATCACTCGCCATCGGAGATTGGATGGATCTTCAGTTTGTATCTCTTTATCGTCTTCTTCGTCGGCATTCAAGTCGGGCCATTGTTTGACGCCTATGGCCCCCGTGGACTCGTCGTTGCCGGTGGATTGTGTATCTCAGCAAGTCTTCTATTGTTGAGCCTGTGTAAAGGTTTGTGAAACGGTCTTAAGAGAAAGGAAGTGAGGTCGCTGGCTGACGACAAACTCTCAGAGTACTATCAGATTCTACTCGCCTACTCAATCCTTGGTGGTTTGGGCGGCGCTCTGCTCAACTCCCCGTCATACGGCGCTATTGCGCACTTCTTTGACAACCGCCGTGGTTTTGCAACCGGTGTCGCCGCGACTGCCGGTTCGATTGGCGGAATTGTATACCCGATTTTGCTCCAGAATCTCTTTCCGACACTCGGCTTCGCCCCGACAGCAAGAATCCTGGGATTTATCCTTCTTGGGCTCACGATCCCTGCGACATTGTTCATCCGATCTCGGCTTCCGAAGAAGGACGGGCCAACTTCCATCTGGCCAGACTTTAGCGTTTTTCGAAATGTGAAGTTTACCCTCTCAGCTGTCGGCATTTTCTTCATGGAATGGGGTCTTTTTGTGCCCATCACCTACATCATCTCATATGCAGCGAGCACACAAAAGAGCACTGTCCACTCCTACACGATCCTCTCGATTCTGAACGCTGGCTCCGCGATTGGGCGTTTCCTACCAGGCCTTGCTGCCGACAGGTACGGCCGCTTCAACGTCATTCTCATCACCATTGCCATGTGTTTTATCACTGTCTTTGGTCTGTGGCTGCCGTCTAAGGGATCTCAACCCATGCTCCTCGCCTTCGTCGCTTTGTTCGGGTTTGCAAGCGGCAGCAACTTGGGCCTTGTCCCAGTTTGTCTTGGGCAACTATGTGATGCGCGAGATTACGGACGGTATCTGTCAACGGCGATGATGATGGCAAGTTTCGGGACGCTGAGCAGTCTCCCCATCGGAGGCGCCATTTTGCAGGCGGGGAAGGATGGCCAGAATTGGAACGGCTTGATCATGTTCTCTGGGGCTTCCTACATCCTGGCTTTCATCTGCTACGCCTCCGTACGAGTCCTGGCAGTTGGATGGGAGATTGCGGCAAGGTTTTAGGGTCTTCTCATTGAAATTTCTTTTTGATACATCTGACTACCTCGGGAGCAACTAGGCCCCAACAGCAGGCACAGCAACGGACGACAACGGTGCGTGCTGTGCAGTTTTCAAAGTATCGCGCTCCCCTAAACTTACTTGTGCCCATGGATGTCTGATACTACACTTCCATGCCAACGCCGGATCGAAATACATGTTGACAACAATGTCTTCATCCTGTATCTAATATAACTTCTTGATAGTGTCGTTGGTGAGAAGATTGGCCCTATTGACACGCTGGTAGTGGTTTTCCATCGTCACACATAATGTCAAACGTCAACTCAAAAGGCCCGCTGGTCTTGGGCCGCACAACGCTTGCCACGTCTCTCATTATAGTAGGACCGGTCGGAACTGATTTGGTCTTGAGTTCTTCCGGGGAGATATTCAGAACGTTGTCGATTTTGAAGAACTGCTTGCCAAAGTTGTCGCCCTCCACAAAGGTGCCTGCGCCGACTGTAGATGACTTGATTGGAAAGATGGTTAGGTCAGTCGGATCGTCGATCTCCATCAAGTGATATAGACTGAGCTTGACAACGGGACCGGCATTTTGTTCATGTGGGCTGTATAGGCTTGCGAAGTTTTGGTCACTTTCCGTCTCGTTGAGCGCCTCATACTGAAGCTAGTAGCCGCTACGAATGAGCAAAATGTCGCCCTCCTGAAACTTGATGTCATGTGAGTCGGCAATTATCTGCAGATCTGTGTATGGGATCTCAAAACTGTCGAGAGAATTGTAAGAAATACTCTTTTCGGCGGCATAGTCCGCCCAGTTGAGCAGGACACCTCTGGAAGCAATGGGGCGTTCAGCCAGGTCTGCAAGGCTTAGCTCAAGATTCACAAGCGATATACTCTGAATGCCGATGCCTGTGTTATTGTAAGGTCCCGATATGTCGTTTTGAGTGACATGATTGTAAAATTTCCTGCCCTTCAAGTATGGCATATGACGCGGGTCATCCCAGTGAGTGGAAGCCTGGGTGTTGATGGACATCTAAAAGGTCAGCGAGAGATGTTCTAGTGACGTCCAATGTATATGTAGCTGACCTCATCGCCGTTGGAAACCTTCTTGACGATTATGTTGTGCTTCAATTTCGCCAGCGCCGGATTCATGGGACGCAGGGGTTGATCCAGTGGCAAGCTGTCATGGTGTGAGCCTTGCCTTCCAGACTTCGCGAACCGGGAACCCACTTCAGAGAAATCACCTCCTCAGTCCGAATATTTGACTCAGCAACTTGACGGGTAATCTCTGCAGTGATGAGATTTGTTCTACCCAACTGGTCATTTTTGCCCCGAAGTCCCCAGGCCGAATACTTTGGGTCGGAAGGTTCAAGAGGTAACTCATCAAAAGAAACGTTGACAGATTCTCTTTTCCCCATCTCAAGAAGAGGATGACTCGAAGATAGATATGAAATTGTCAAAAAGACTATGAGCATGAAAACTGATGCCGTACTTGCTCTTGGGGGAGGAACGTAGGCACTACCAAGTAGTCATCAATTACTGGGCGGTGCTTGGGTTATTCACGATAAACCGGTCGTTTTCAATCCGCATGAAGCTTTCGTTACCCACATATGATATCGGGACCTCTCCTGCTACTCATTAAATACGTAATAAGGGAGGAAATCATGAGATAATGCAATTAGTGACAGCCAGGACCTTCAGCAATTCCTCCTTCGTCGAGCACCCGCATCTGATAAAGGACCAAGCCACCAACGCTAGAGATACAAGATGTCTGCGGGAATCGCCCGATCCTTCTCGCCGTGGTGCGGACGTAGCAACCGCGGGGTATTTGACGTGGGGTATTGGGTACGGGGTACGGAGCAAGGGGATGGGGCGTGATACGGATGGGCCGATCCCCATCTTGGCATTCCGACGGTCAATCTCAGGATTCTTTGTTCGCGGCTCTCTGCACCTACATATATGTCGTCTATTCCAAGGCCTCACCCAATCCTGTTGCCAGGGTCTCCAAAATCATTGCTATTTTGAACATCATGGCTGAATTGACGAAACCCTCAACCATTGAGGTTGAACACGAAGACAAGTAGAAATCGGGGAACGCCCAGGTTTCGAACATAGACCCTGTCGCTCAGAGATCTTTGTTGCGAAAATTGGACAGTCGCATGATGCCAGCATCTTTCATCTCGTACTTCCTAAATCACTGTAAGCGGATCCTGTGATCTTGATGTTTCGAAGATCTGGATTAACCTTCCTACGGGATCGGAATGGACTGCCTCAAGCCAAACTAAACGGAATTTCAGACCATCTGGGTCTCCAAGGTACTCAGTACAACACCTGCATATATATTCTCTATGTCGGATATCTTACCGCCGGCATCCCATCGAACATGATCTTGACGGAACGAAAGGCCTGCACGGCTGGCAATGGTGAGCACCCAATGATATGCGATTGTGGTTCAATGTCAACCAAGTTTCAGGCTCTTCATAATCGAGGGATCAGCAACCTTCCCAGCGGCGATCGGAGGCATGTTCCTGCTTTCAGATACCCCTGGCAAGACCCGTTGGCTTACGGCTGAGGAGAATACCTGCAGCGTGATGCGATTGGAGGAGGACAACATGAATGAATTGAAGCACGAGACACCGATCCAAGGCTTGGTGAGCGCCTTGAAAGACTACAAGGTTTGGTTGTTCATGTTCATACAAAACATGCATTTTTCAGCCATGTCCTTCAATCAATTTTTCCCAACGATTGTCAAGACCCTGTGAGTGTGAAGTCACCATTCTAATCACGTCCACATATCTGATAATCAGCAGTGGATACGATCGTACCATCACACTGGTCTTGACATCACCCTCATACGTCTTTGCCGCAATGTTCGCACTGGCTCTATCCTGGTCCTCTGGACGATTCGACGAGCGCATTTGGCACATTTATGGTGGCAACACCCTTGCTGTGGTCGGCTTTGCTGTAGCTTGTACAACAACAAGTGTGGCGCCCCGATATGTCGCCTGCTTCTTGTTCGCCGCTGGCTCATACTCTACAGGCAGCATTATCCTCGGCTGGGCTGCTGCTAATGTCGTTGATTCCCACGAAAAGAAAGCTGTTACGATGGCTATGGTCAACTTTTTTGCAGTCGCAGCAAACATTTATACGCCTTACTTATGGCCTGATTCTGACAGCCCACGTCTCTTGGTCGGACTCGGCAGCAGTATTGGATTCTGCGTTATGTGCATGTTATCCGCGCACTTTATCTGGTGTCTATTCAGGAGGCTCAATAGACACCGGCTACGGGAGGCTGATGGGGACTCCGTAAAGCTGTTTGCGACATAGAAAATGCACAGCTCGGGCTTGATGCTCTTCGTTGATGACCACCCAGGTATCATACGAACCAACCTTGTAATTCTTTTCGGCCTTCGTTTGCTGCTTTTCCGTTCTCTTCCCGCCTTGCTTTTCCACCAGAGACAGGTAGTACAGCGATATTAGAAATTTTCGCCGAAATTATCAATCATCACGGTTGATTACAAAGAACATGTGATCATGACAATGCACCAGACACCGATCGTCATCCGTAGCTAAGATGGGCCGCGATTCATCCGAGTGGTAAAGGCATCTGGTTCCATGAGTCGTATCAGCTAAAGAAAGTATTGATACGGGAATTCCGGGCCGCAATGCCAACGAATAAACGCCCGTCAATTCACTAGTAGCGCTAGTGTGAGAAGTTAGACCACATTTCCGATGCCACCGGAAATTCCAGCAACGACCAGCCCTGGGTCCAAGACCGGACTTGACCCCAAAATGGAAAGACACCTAGTGTTCTCGAACGTTCATAGGCATAGCCTCATGTTGAACCGGCCACTTTTCCAAGGCTAGCTATCGTATGGTCTTGGCGAGAGGTCGAATGTCGACTTTCACAGGATATATCAGATTGATGTGGGGTCGCTTGCCTGCCGGCAGGGTAGTCCTCAAAGTTAAGGGACAGACCGAACTGATGTTCCGCGGAATGCTTCCCCGCGCGGGCCACAATGAGGGACGGGGGAACTGGGTTTACGCGGCCTTTCAGTCCAACTTCTTAGAAGAGCGGGATAAGACTAAGCTCCTGAATCAGGGACCTAAAGACGTTGGGTGCTCAGGTAGGGCTGATGTTGGTATGGTCAACGTCTTTTCTGACAGCAACGCTGATGATCTTGGCACAGCAAAGGCGTTCACAGCGACAATCACTTAGGATGAGATCACGCCACGATGGCACCTTATTTCCAAAAGCAAAGCAATCGTCAAAGTTTAAAATCAGTCCTCTACGAAAAGTTGTTGGTGAGGGGTAGTTGCATGACAAGGATGCTAGTTCCTGCACTGACCTTTTTAAGGTGCAAAGTTGCCAACCCCACGACCGAGTCAGCTTAACCTTTGACATTGTGAATCCAGGTTCAGATCCCAGCGGGAGGCTTAATTCTGTTTTGAGGTCTTTCGGATAGAAAACACGGCAAATCAGTCGACCCACTGCCTCTCAGCCAATAACTTGAACACTGTCACCAGCCATTGAGTTAACTAGCGTTGACATGAGAGCCACTCATCCCAATCTCGTGAACCTCGGACTTCCGAGCTGTCAGAGTCCATTCAGGGTCCAGGCAACTTTGAATTTGGACCCAAACAATTGCGTAGTCAAGTCCACTTAGCGACGCAGAACAACTGCGCGTACGAAAGGGAATCGAGGAACGGTGTGAAGCTGGATAAGATCTGTCAATAAGCAAAGTTCATTACGGCTCCTCTCACGGCCGAATTATGGGGTTGAGGCTGGAGCCGAAGTTAATCCCCGAACTGGTTCATGTCTAAAATTATCCGCATTGGCCTCTGGGCAGATGAAATTACAAATGATCAGCTAAATGCTCATCAACGTCGACGAGGCGGATCGCAGAGGGCGCATCAGGTGAACAGCGCCCTCGGCTGAAACAGTATTGAGGGTGAGCAACCACAACGATCGACAACCTTTAATATGATCAGACCATCGATTTTGTTCATCAATGATATGCGCAGTGACTGCGGGTTGTGGGGCCAGCCCCGAGACGGGATGCGGGCGCCATTTCCTTGGTCCCAAGTGTCGTCCAGAAGCCATCCGCTGACTAGATCTAGTGGGTTTAGAATCATCGATGCATAAAGCTTTCAAGGTTATTCAAGGTAAGGGCAGAATTCCCAAAGAACAACGGGCCTCAGTTCCGACTGGCTGCTTCATCCATAAACCTAGCACTAAAGACGTATTCAATACTAGGTTTTACAGCACCCTCCAAAGGCACTTGTGATGTTGCGCGTAAGGCGAGAGCGAGACCCATGAGCTCTTGTTTCATTCGCCACGCAAGGATTCCTTCATAGGATTGACCCAGAATGTCACTCGCAAGTGGCACTCAGCGACCCTACTCGGGTAGTACGGCCCGGAGGTCACCAGCCGCAACATACGACCGTTGGATGGTTCAAAAGAGTTCATTCGGAGCCCCTCAATTCCAACGTCGCAGTTCTCGGATGTAATGATCTTTGCGAAGAGGAATTAAGCCGACGCGTCTTTAACCAGGCTCTCATGCCATGTCCTCACCAACCACAACAAACTCAGTTGAAGCGGGAGGGCGAGTGTATAAGCGCCGGCCAGGCGCATGCGAGACATGCAAGATCCGAAAGCGAAAGTGTACGTCAAGCTGCTCAGAATCTTCGATGAATACCTTGAATGTCTTCTTACAAATTATAGGCGATGGAGGCAGGCCAAGCTGCGAAAAATGCCTCGTAAGCATTACCTGTGTAGCTTTTGCAAATGCAGTCGACCTTTCTGACTGATTATAGTCCTCCGCATCTTATTGTGTCTATTTGACCCCGAAGAAAAGGGGCCGATCCAGCCAAAGCAGTATCAAGCAGCCATCTTCTTCAACGTTGACTATATAATAATCGACGTTTAGGCCAAAGCTCATCCATTAGAGCAAGACAATCATTTGACGACTTGAACGCTCATGCGCCACACTCAATAGTGACTTCGACGACAGCGGATCACGTCATCTATGCAGCGAGTTCTTCTACTCCTTCATCGCTCTCTGGAATTGACCAGCTTCTTGAAAATACCACGGTTTCTCATTCTTTTGCGCCACAGGATGATATCTGGGTTTCTCTAGGAAACAGGTCGCTCAGCTCTGCAGAGAACATCGGAATATTGAGTAACATTGATATGACCACGAGCCCTGGAACCGAAACGCTAGAAAATGGATGGACATCCGGTTCTTATGTACAGGATCAAGCAACAAATCCATCGGCATCTTTCTGCGAACTGTCGCCTGTAAACTGGGTGGACTTCGACATGTCGTCACAGCAGCTAGATGCCTTCCAGGCTAATCACGCTGTCACCTTGCCAGCGTCTTCACACTGTGGGTCTGGGCCATATCTTCAGGGAGAACATTCGCTGAATCGTCTTTAAGCCCCACGCCATCTTCCCAGTCTAACCCTCGATGTGGTAAGACTGTTCTTAAACAGACGGAGAAACCTCAATGGAACGTCCAGCGAACTCACTGCACGTCTGCTTGAAGTTATTGAGGAGTGTTTTACGACTCAGGAATGTCTCAATCTGTTCGACGATATGGGCATACCTTCGCCCCATGTCGATACCCACTTTCAGTTCATCCAAGGTACCAATTCAAGATCTTCTCTTCCTCAGCATTATACTAACCAGACATCGCCTAGCGTTTCTTTCTCAGCCATACCTGTACGTCTCGTCTTCAGATTTGAAGAAAGAACTCTAATTCGACTTAGGGGAGCCATTTATGTATCGGAAATTGAAGTGTCTCGTCTTTACCAGGAGGTTGTCCTAGAGGGTGTCACAGATCCGGCTAAGAGAGCTCTGGTTTTTGCGTCCATGGCCATCGGCAATCTCAACTATTCAAAGAGCAGTCGCTCCAGCCCGACAACTAGCAACGATACTGGCGGGAGTTCGCATTATCAGGAGGCCTTGCTGGCAATGGAGAAGATGTATGTTGCCAGGCCATCGATCTTGGTCTTCAAGGTACCTATCTATGACCTCGAACTCTCATGCGGTCATGGCTCTAATCATCTCACAGGCTTTACTCACGACGGTGAGTTTCTATTTACCAGCATCTGGAATAGTATGAGCTGATGGTCAAATTTTGAAGCTTATCGCCACATTGCAATATAGAGTAGAGCAAACTTCATGCGTGTTGGGTCTTTGCGTCTCCTGCGCCCAGGCCTTGAAACTCAACAGCATGGCTGCGATCCGTCAATTATGTCAGACTGACAGCGAGATCGATCAACTTCGACAAGGCTTCTGGCTTCTATACTGCATCGAAAAGGCATTCAGAATGCGATCGGGACAATTTTCTGTAAGCGTCTTCCGTCGAGTCTTCTGGATATTGTGAAAAAGCGCATTATCTACTTTCTAACACCATGGCCTTGCAGTCATTAAGCGACGCCTTCATCGACCATAACCCGCTAACCGAATGCGACAAAACCGGCGTTACTGCAACTTTTCGAGATTTCCACGCTCATTGCCGGCTATCTCAGCTCTGCTCTCGCATGTCTGAAGATCTCCACGTGGCAGGCAACGTTCGTGATCCGAACTCAGTTGCAAAAGTGAGCGATCGTGCCGAGAAATGGATTGTGGTTCTTCAAAGATTCAACTCAGAAGTCCTCGAGACAAGGAGGTGGGAAGACCATATCTTTGCTTGGAGTCCCAACAGTGCACACTCAGACACATCAAAATTATCGGTTCCCGTTTCCAGCTATCCATCCAAGTTATTTCTTTTCGAAATGGCTCTCTTCGCCTACGGACGACTCTTTGAAAAAGCGGTGACAGACATCTCTTTTGACAAGTCGGAGCATATTGTTGCGCAATTTGCATCTGAGGTTCTTAACGTCATTGTCAACATGGATCCCAGCACAACCAGCATGAACCGGTAAGTTTGAAATGCGCCTCCTGCGTCTACTCGATGGCAACTAAAGATCATATTCCCTAGCCACTTTGTTCAAGTCGCTGTAAGCTCATTTTGCATTACAGCAGTCTTTGCTCAGTTGCATCCTGATCAGGCAGCGACTTTCAAACAATTGGTGTCAACATTGGGTCTGTTTGCGCGAGTTTCGACGACATCATCCGTTGTTTCTCTGGGAAAGCTTAGCTCCGTAGTTGACAGCGTTCAACGGCTGATGACACCAGATACCCAGCGGAGTTCGCAAGGTGTTTAGATCCGGAGGTTTATTCGAATATACCAACTCTTTTTTCTTCCTCGCTTCCTGTTTTGATGATGCCCGCTTATTCCGAGGCTTGAGGGTTACAGTTTCCCACTGGCCATCCTGGCCAAACAGTCTCGCTGCGGGGTTGTGGGGTAGCTTCCCCTCACCCGTCAAGCTGCATCGTGGGGGCGTTGGAGCGATACTCGCCGTACATATGTCTCAGCTGCCCTGTCGACTCGGTGAAATGGGATCCGAAAGGCGTCTTTTTAGAGCCGTCCAATAAGAGCCTCAAACAGACGCAAATCGAACCCCGCCCTTGGTCATCTGAAAGGGCAAGTTTCCCGGATATTGGACGGCAAGAAAACCGAGCGAGAGGGGAACCCAGCCCATGGTACTTTTTATGTTGAGACATTCCAACTTAGAGTTTCAGTCATCTCAAAACTTGCAGATTATTCTTTCAACATTCAAGAATCCGTGATCTTATTGTATCGAAAAGAACCAACATACGTTATGGCTGCCAACACACCAAAGCAAAGCACGCCTTTCAGCGTGTCTGAAAAGACGGCGATCGTCACGGGAGCAGGCTCCGGTCGGTCCCATCACAAATCGACATCAAGAACGCGTTGACACTGACGCTGCACACAGGTATCAACTTTTCCTTTGCTGAGCTGCTCCTCAAGCGCGGCTGCAATGTCGTAATCGCCGACCTGGCTCTGAGACCTGAAGCGGAAGAGCTGGTTTCGAAGCACAATAGCAATCCCCGAGCAATTTTCGTCAAAACTGATGTCACCTCATGGCCGGCGCTGTCGAAAATGTTTGACGCGACTCTCGCCGAGTTTGGGAATTTCGACATTCTCTGTCCTGGAGCAGGCGTATATGAGCCTCATTGGTCGAACTTTTGGCATCCTCCAGGGTCATCAGAGAGCAAGGACAGCGTTGACGGAGGACACTACAAGCTGCTGGATATCAACATCACGCACCCGATTCGAGCCACGCAGCTGGCGATCTCTTACTGGCTTCACCCAAAAGAAGTCACGGACGCAAAGCTCCCTCTTGCTGTGAAGGCCTCACCAGGCAACCCCAAGCGAATTGTCCACATTTCTTCCGTCGCGGGTCAGGTGCCGAACATCAACGCCCCACTTTACTCCGCGTCCAAGTTCGCCATCACCGGCTTTGTCCGGAGTTTAGCTCGGCTGGAGGAGACGGATGGAGTCCGAATCAATGCCGTCGCGCCTGGCGTTGTCCGTACGCCTCTATGGACGGAGCATCCAGAGAAGCTTATCAACTTGGACGAGAGCCAGGACGGTTGGGTAACTCCGGAAGAGGTCGCCGAGGCAATGCTTCGGTGCGCCGAGGATGACGGAGTCCCGGGCGGCTCCATCCTAGAGGTTGGCAAGAATAATACGCGCTTGGTGCAGACTTTCAATGACCCGGGTCCCGAAAGAGACCCGAAGAAGGGTCTTATGGCAAGGAATGTCTTGAATGGAACAGAAATGGTGTTTACATGGCTGAAAGACGCAACGAAGTGGGCTGTTGGGAGAGACTGAGTTTGATCCCGGAAGGCATTTGGCCAATTCATAGACTATTCTTGGTATTTGGAGGTGCTCACGCGAGGCCGTGAAATTTTGGTATGAGAGACCGAGATTTGTGACGGCGCGGAAAGGCTTTAGGCCATCATGATTCTCGCGTCAAGCGTGTCACCTTCCAGAGAGCTCCACTGCAGATAAGCTCCGCATTTCAATGACAATAAATCGGGATTATGTCCGACTTCTGGGGCTCCACAGATACCGGAGGGATGAAGATCCCTGACTAACGCGGAAACGGCAGCTGTAGCCGCCGGCTAGACACAAGTTAGGTTAAGCTTGTTGACTCTCCGATGGCCGGCCCCACCTGAATGCCGCGCCGGCAGCCTTATCAGTTCTCTCACCGAGAGAACCGGACCAGGGCCGATGTTATCGGCGACGGCAACTTATCTAGGTGATGAACATTGATAAGGCCCGCGGCAAATTTGAAGAAGACTTGGCGGATTACTTATAAATCTGAGAGAACATCGTCATGCCCGATAGGATAGATGCCATATCGTGTTTTTGATGTCTGATTCAAGGTTAGGCTGGAGGAATGGTTTTTGTCAGCATGGGATCGCTCGTGAAAGTCGCCTTGCTAGCGTCTAGCTTGGCCACAGGGGCTCTATGTTCGCTGATCCATGAGTCGCGTGGCGAAGACTCGCCGTTCCCCAGTACGTGTCTCGTAAACTTGTTGATCTTGCTCTAACCGGACTGAAATAGTGCCCCTTTGCAAGGGAATCGACATCGAAGACGCGACGATCGGCACTCTTCAGCGCTGGATGACTCTGGGAAATCTCACAAGTCAGGACCTAGTAAGCTGCTATATAGCTCGTATTGAGCAAACAAATGCAGTCCTTCGTTCTGTTAGTGAGGTGAACCCAGACGCCCCGGCCATCGCCGCTAGCTTGGACGATGAGCGAAACACCAAGGGGATCAGGGGCCCGTTACATGGTATTCCATTCATGGTCAAAGATAACATCTACACCGACGATAAACACAACACGAGCGAAGGCGGTCTTGTGTTGCTGGGTGGAAGATACTCATCTGAAGCTACTATTGTGTCCAAGATTCGACAAGCAGGTGGCGTTCTACTCGGGCACACGGCTCTCTCAGAGGCCGCTGACCACCGGGCACTCACAAACTTCTCCGATGGCTATTCAACTCGCGTGGGGCAGACAAGAAACCCATTTAACCTCACTCAGCCTACGTCCGGGAGTAGTGGTGGCTCTGCAGTCTCGGTGAGAAGCAACCAGGTGGCTATTGCCCTAGGAACTGAAACTCACGGGTGAGTTTCCAAGATTCTATCGGGCTGCAATCGGACATTCGCATACTGACACCTGCAACTAAGCTCCTTGGTTCACCCTGCTGCGCTACTGGGGCTTTACACTATCAAGACTACTCCTGGGCTGGTTTCCCGCCATGGTGTTGTCCCTGGAAGCTTCTACCACGACACGCCTGGACCCATGGCTCGCTCGATGCGTGATGTTGCAGTTCTTCTCGACATCATGGCCGGACCCGATCGTTTCGACAATCTAACATTCGACGCTCTTGAAAATTTTCCTAAAAACGGATATGCCGCTGAAGTCACCGATCAGAGTTCTCTTAAAGGCATGAAACTCGGTCTTCCGTGGAATCCATATTGGTCCACGATTGGCGTATGTTCCCTCAGTCACAGTCGTGGCAACGCTGACATACGTGATCCTAGGCCATAAACTCGCCGGGTCAGCGAGAGGCATATGAGAGCCGCATTCATGAGTTGAGAGCTGCTGGAGCCGAGATTTATAACATCACTGTAGGCCCTGTCTCAGTCTGCGTCATCGCCCCAGCTAATGTGATACCTAGGATATTCCTAACATTGAGAACGTGGCAAACAAGTACGGCTTTGGTCAGCCAGCTGATGTACCTGATGAATATGGCCAACTCATCGCCTATAACACTCTTCTTGCTGTGGCATATGGCGAATTTCTCCAGAATTGGACGTTCCCCGAATCAGACGAGCGACATGGAATGAGCAGTCTCGCAGAAATGGCAGCATGGAATGATGCACACAACGACACTACTGGCGCCCTTGGCAACAGTACCTGGTGGTACAACACGGTTTCAGGACAAGATTTCTACGACAACGCCATCGCAACGAATGGAACCATGGGCGACGAGTTCTGGAAAGCCTTCGGTTGGGGCCGGAGGACCGCTCGCGAGGTCATTGACGGCGGACATGCGTACATCCTCGATAACGGCACTGTGATTGAGCTTGACGGCTTGCTGGTGCCGAACGATCCATCTGGTGGCCACGATAACGCTTGTGCCTCGATCCCTTCGTATGCTGGATATCCCGTTGCGTCGGTGCCAATCGGTCAGAGCGGTTACGGCGCCGCTTTTGGTATTTGCATCTACGGGCGGCAATATTCTGAGGCGCGATTGATCCGCATCGCGTCGGCGATGGAAGACCTGTTTCGCTGGACCTCAACCCCGGAGTATCACAACTATGAGACTGCTGAGGGGCCGTGGGACGCGCCGTGGCCGGGGTACGTTTGCTCTGAGGAGTCGTTGGAGAGATACGCTTGCGATCCCAGTCTTTGAGGCGTCGTTCTTGTCATAATGTATTGGTTCATAAGCTATTTGAAGTACCCGAGGAGATGGCACGATGTGCGCGGACAATGGGAGGGCATTTGTCCGTCTTTATGCCACTCAGCACTTGACCATAAGCATAATCCGACTGACCCGAATTCTCGGGCGCAGTTCATCCCATATTAACTGCTTTGTATCCACTAAATCCGGTAGAGACCTATCACGGATGGTCCGGTAATTGTAACCAATATGTTAGAGTTCGACCAATGGGAAAACTAGAGAAATATGCGAGAGCGATCGTATTGGCCCCTGCGCTAGGGGGTTCGTGATAGTTGCACGAGTCAGTCTCAGCATCTTGTACAAAATCACCTGTTGTCCTGTGCTTGGCTGTCGAAGATCCTAGCCATCAGCCTCAGCTGTCATTTCTCTGACTCTCACACTCGTTCTCAGCCCCGGATGAAGTCCCTCTTTACGCAAGCCGCCATCGCGGCTTGCCTTCCTCTTCTGGCGGCTGCCGCTTACAAGGATGCGTTCGTGGTTGAATTTGACGGATCAACTCAGTTGGTAGGATAAACAGTTGGAATTATTTTCATAAAACTTGGGATAGGTCTAACTCTGCAGTAGACCGCCGACAACTTGAACAACCAAGTCCAGACTTCACTCGCTAGTTCTGGTCTAGATTGCACCGCATCAAAGCGATACTACTTCACTCACGCCGTGTTTCAGGGGGCCTCCTTCAACCTAGAATGCAATAACGACAAAGTCGTCCAAAAGTCTGTTCTTGCGACTGTTCAGGGTATCGACGGAGTTAAGAAGGCTTGGCCGGTTATCAATATTCAGCCAACTCTCTACAACGACAGGCGCATTAGCCGTGATTTTGGAACATACGTCAAGCGCGACCTGCCACAACTCCATGCCAGAGACGGAGCAGTCGATACTCTATCCACACACGTTGACACTGGCGTCGCCAAGCTTCACGCAGCCAACTTTACCGGCAAAGGCGTGCGCATCGCTGTTATTGACAGCGGTTTCGACGTGGACGTCCCGGGCCTCAGCAAGGTGGACATTGGCTATGCGCATGACTTGACGGACAACGATAATGATGTCCGTGACAATTGCTCTTTTCACGGCACTCACGTCCTGGGCGTCATTGCTGCCAAGGGAGACGAAGCTCGCTACGGTGTTCTCGGAGTGGCACCTGATGCAACCTACGAACTTTATCGTATTCAGCCTTGCAACGGAGGCAGCACTAACGATATGTTGATCAACTCTTTTCTGGAGGCTGCTGATCGAGGTGTTGACGCTATCTCTTGCTCTTTTGGTGGTGGTCAAGCCTTTCCTGAAGGTAAAGGTGTTCATGAAGGCTCTAGTCGACTCGTTAGTGCTAACAATCACAAGATCCCTGGTCTGCTGTAGCCACGCGTCTCTTTAAGAACGGCACATATGTCTCTCTCCCAAGCGGCAACGGAGGCCCCGGAGTCTTTTCAGGCGTCAGTCCCGGCATGGCCGATGCTATTACATCCGTCGGCTCCACGGACAACACCGTCACCCCATACCTCACCTGGCAAGGAAACTGGACCTCTGGTACCGATGGTGGAGAGATCCGATTTGTCCCTGGTCTGCCATACGATCTTCCTGCGAACAACCAGTTGACCATCTGGTCGCCGAACAAGGAAGTTGATGCCCCTACTGACTGTCAGCCACTTCCAAGTCCGACAGACCTGCCAAAAGACCTTACAAATACTGTCATTCTTGCCTCGCTCTCGCAATGCTGGACAGATGCCAGTGGTGCGGATGCTTCCATTACGAAGGCCTTGGGAATTCCCTACATCATCTACTACGCCACGAAGAATTGGACCGTTGCAGACGGTCCCGGGTTCTACGAAGACAGCTCAGATCCCAATCTCAAGGGCATCGCCACAGTAGAGTACGACGTTGGAGTCAAGCTACTGAACGCATTCCACAAAGACCCTGTCTCAAAGGTCTATCTCGCCAATGAGGCTTCAATTGCCAATATTCAGCTGGAGAACAGGGCCAACAATCTCACGGGTGACTTTGCTTCTAGTTTCTCCAGTTGGGGCCCGACTCTCACTGGAGGCGCTATGCCCCTTGTACTTGCCCCTGGCGGCAACCTCATCAGCACATTTCCCAGCAAGTACGGAGGCTACGGCGTCGTGAGTGGTATGTTGAGCAACTCTCTAGATTGGCGGTTGAATACTGACAATCCGCAATAGGAACCAGTCAGGCTGTTCCATTCGAGGCCGGCGTTGCCGGACTCGTGAGGCAGAATCACCCCGATTACACTCCCGAAGAGATCCAGGCTGTGATTGCCACCACCGCTCGCCCGGTCAAGTGGAACGACGGCAAGGGTGCGGTCTCCGATTTCCTGGCTCCTGTCTTCCAACAAGGAGGTGGTTTCTTGCATGCGTGGAACGCAGTACATTCGACAACAGTTCTCAGCACTGGCGCTCTCTCCTTCAACGACACGGCCAACCGCCCCAAGGAACTCACCTTCAGCATCAAGAACACGGGAACCAAAGCCATTACGTACCACTTGAGCCATGTCGGTGCAGCATCCGGCTACATTCTCAAACAAGCCAATGGCTACAACTTCACGAAGGGCGAAGCCACTGCAGTTTACGCCGACGTCAGCATCACCCCGGCGACCATCAAGGTTGAGCCTGGTAAATCATCTACTGTCTCCGTTGCACTCACCAAGGAGCCGACTCTTCCTGAAGCCGCGACCCGTGTATCCTTCTTCGGCGGCTATGTGGCCATTGAGGCAGAGGGTTCAGCTGACGTGAATAACTTGACTCTTCCCTACACCGGCTTCGGCGCTCCGCTTGCAACACTGCCCATCATCAAGCGAGATACATCATACCTCATGATGTGGAACATGACGTCTTCATCGCCGGTGCGCATGGAAGAGGGCCGCGTCTTCACTTGCACCCTGGACACCAGCAAAGACGTCCCCGCATCTTTCGCCGACAACATGTTTCCCGGAGTCTGGATCGCGCTCTTCGTCCAGACACGGAACTTGAGCATCTACATCGTGGATGCCGACTCCGGAAAGGAAGTCGCCAAGTCGTGGCAGACGACATCGGATGCTGTTTGGGGTCGTGCGAGCAACTGGTACTGGGACGGTTCTGATGCGAATAAGACCTTTATCCCGGCTGGAAGTTACATCTGGCGGGTGAAGGCGCAGAAGTTGAACGCAGACCCGTCTAAGGAGGAAAGCTTTGACGTGTATGAGACAGGGAAGTGGGTGTTGCAGTACTCTAACAGTACTGTGGGGTCCAATTCGACTTTGCAGCCATGAGGATAGTCAGGCTAGAGGTAGACAAAACGTTTCTCATCGTGAAGAGCTGTCTGGTATTGACGCCAGCATCATGCCATTTCTGAACACTGCCAACTAAAGCCCTTCATGATAATTCACTGAGTCCGGCAATTAGCAGAGGAGTGTTTCCACTTTTATCATGTCCCCTCTGGTCCACCGACATATCCTGTAGACTGATGGGTTCCAACTCACAGAACCTCTCTGGGCTTGCTCGAATTACCTATTCGCGTGACCCTTGCTGACAATTGGACTGACCTTGATGTTCAAAGTGGCGCAGTTTTAAGCAAGTGTTTAAAAAGCGACTGTCCTAACCCCCAAAAGAAAAGAGCTTTTGACATCATGTGCCCACTACACAGTCTGGCACTTACATTCAGTTTCTACCTGCCCCTTAATATTCGCCCAGCCTTTGCGGAAATCACCAACACGAGATAATTCACGATGGAGGCCCAGCTCATTAATACACCACAAGTCGGATTTCCCCTTTTCTCCTCTCTCCCCCCGGAGTTGAGAGATCAAATCTGGGAGATGGCGGTAACCCCTCCTCAGAACGGAGTCAACTATTTCTCCGTTCATCATTCCAGCACTACAGGAGTCTCGTCCAATTGCGTTGAAGTCGATCCTCAACATGAACTACCAACACAGCGAGGACCACGCTTGCTACCACCATCTTTCGACCCAAACGACAGTACACCCCTCACAAGGTCGTGGTTCAACGAAAATCCCTCAACTTACAATCTTCCAAGGGTCGCATTCGCTTGCAGAGAGGCTCGAGCCGCTTTCATCCGTGTTGTAAAGCTTCTCATCAACGCCCCGGCCCAGGCCACAACTGCGTCTACATCTGCCGGCTCAAGCGTCCATAGTCGACGGCAATTAACGGCATTAACCGCAAAGCAAGAGTCTGAAAGATTCAAGATCCATCTCCTTCATTCACAGGATCTCATGTACCTCAAAATCTATGGGAACGCCCTTCCTTCAGATGTTGAGTTTTTATTCACTGGCGAACATGATCTATATCTGGACCCCCTCTCTCTTCTAAGAGATCAATATGGCCATCCTAAAAACATCGCCATCGAATTGGCTCCGAACTATTGCTTCTTTGCACCATGGGATCTTGGGGTCAGACGGCTGGCGTTGCTTGCCCTCATCAGGTCGTGGATGAGCTCAGGAATTAGCGTGTGGATAGTGAATAAGCCCAAGCAGAGCGAGCCAATTGTCCTTGACAAGTCATACACCTCACGCGCTACGGTCTACCGGGACACCGAAAACCGCGATTACATGGCAATACCAATTGAACTCTATGAGGTTTGCTTTTATAGATCTAGCGATCGTCTTCGTGAGGTGTCGTGGCTTAAAAATCACCTTCGAAACTATATTGATCGTCAATGGTCCGGTACAAAGGCCGATGAATACCTCTCCAGGTTTGGACTATTTGGACTGTTATTTCGTCAAGAGGATCTGAATTTCTCCGATGAGAGGCTTGCAGGCTGAAGGGGTTTCGGCCAACCCGTGGGCAATGACAGGGCATGTCAATACACCCACTCGACCATTAACCATTTGTGTTCCCTTAGAATTACGAGGTTTTGTCGTCAGGTTTTAACATATTGTTGCGATAGGGGAAGTGGTATTATGCAAAGGCAAGAGAATTACGGGATTGATAGATAAAGGAACGGTATCAGTCGAGACCACCTGGGCGATCTCTCAAACAAGGAGGTAGAACGTGCGAAAGGATCCTGTGATGGCCTCAAATACTATGCCCTTGTGCTTTTCGACTAGGCTGAGAAGAGTAATCTGAGACACACTCGTTTCCCCCCCCCTCTTATGATGCATTCATGCGCCTAGCAAATATTGAAACGCCAACGGCACCAACCCGTCAGTCTGCGCATTCATGGCGAGGTCTCATTACACCAGAGAACAGTTGTATCTTAACACTGTCTTACTTTAGGCAGTAACTAACAAGCCAACCATGAATATCAAGCTTTATTTACCTACAAACCATATTGTGCAACACCTAGCTTTTAACCTTGTACACACGCTGACGAAAGCGGGCAACAGGAGAAATCCACTTGACGGGAAATTCCATTACAGTATATAAACTACCAACCAGCAGTAAACTACTAGGTACTCAACACAGGCAACAATGTGACGGCTTTGTTGTTGATTAGCTTGCAAGCCATACAGCCTTCATACGCCTCGTTCTCTGGCTTCGTAAGGTATACCTAGAATGTTCTAGCCCGTCTGCTCTCTTCAATCAGCTGGAGTTGTCCTAAATGTATTCCACGCCGATAAGTAATCAAAGACAGCACCGAAGGAAGAAAATTGAATCCAGTCCGTCGTCCCCTTCCCAAAACTCATAGCACAACACTGAGGTTCTATCGCAGATGCCACTGACACCGCCCCGAGTACTGGACGTGGAGAAGCAAGCCATGTTGCCTTGTCAATCCACACAACAATAGCTCCAACTCTGAATTTTATACCCAACCCTTCATCCAGACGTAACATCCCTAGCTACTATTTACTTATAAAGCCTCCGCGATATTCCTGCATCGGAGACTCTTCAGCAATAATGGGCAATAGTGATCAATGATGGAGATGAACCGTTGAAGATGGGCGCGACAGAGAGTCTATCTGCTGCCAACCTATATTATCTACTCTGCATAGGGTGTGAACAACTACCTCAACCCTAAAACAATCGCCAATCCATAAATCCAATATCTAATCACCATAAACATCATCTTTACTACCTGTACTCATCTCTTCCCACTAATCCGTCCCAATACTCTAGAACCAGTGAAGACAAACAGGAGTTCGAACTCTGCTTGCGGAACAACGTCACCTAGCACACGACGCACCATCTCAGCAGGTCACCAACCGACCGAGAGCACACCGACGGCCAGATACTGAATTGAGAGCTGTGAGCCATGGTCAGAACGACCTCATTCTTGAAGTACCAATCAGGGTGCGTTGTTCTTTAGTATTTATGTCGCTGTCAAGACCGCAATCGCGGGGTAAAGGCAGACTTCAACCGGAAAACAGGCGTCGGTAGACCCCAGAACAATATCGCTAATGTTCTTTGTATGGTGCACATTATTCTATTCTTCGATGATTCGTCATGTTCAACCTCATTTGATGCTGTAACTGGTGTTATTCACGATAAATAGATAATGTTGAATCAGACTCAGTAAGCCGCAACTGGCATGGCCAACCACACGTGGGCAACGCGTCGCCAATGGCTCGGTCACAGAATCCTCATTAATCCCGAAGTCCCAAACATTATGAATCTTGTGCAACGTCTCCGCTTCCTCAGATACATCTGCATTTCCTAAGATGGTGCAGAAATCATCTATCTAAACTGCGGATATCAAAACCACACGCGCCGATCACGACCCTCACCACGCGCCACATCAAGAAACGCCACCGCGACGCGAACCAACAACGCCCTCCAAAACCCCTGCCTTTCCCAACCGGCACGGTGCCGACGCATATCCCTGCCCCAGCCAAATAAAACCTCGCCCCCAAAGACCAGCTCGCTTCAGTTCAAATTGGAAATCCGTACCTGCTGATCCCACCACCTCACGGCGAGATGATCCGGACGACGGGAAGCAGATCACTACTTTGAGCAGCCGCCCTGCCGCCACACTTGGTGGAAGCCCACACACACTCTGCTGTGGCAATGTGCGTCGCGGCGCATGGGCGTCAACCAACACCAACAAAACGTTATTAGCCACCGCTGATCTCACGGGAGGCAACGTTCAGTTAAGATCTGGCACTGACCACGTGCCATTGAATGGGGTCTTACTTCCCCATATTGCCAAAGATCGACTGAAGCGCTTCGCGAGACGAGGACGGCAGTGGCTGGCAGCCACTTGGCTTACCGGTGGCAATCTGACAGCAATATCAGACTGTCTTAAGCGTGTCAAACGGGATTGGCGATAATACGAAGACGTTATTTCCATGGGAACATCGCCATTTCCACGACACCCCGTAACATCGTCTGGAGTTGGCAATCAACCGGTGAACGAGGTGAGCCTCAGTTACCACGCATAAGCATCTCCGCATGCAAGCGAACGTGGGGACGGCATGTCTAATGCCACCGACCGACTGTCCCGTGTTTGGGTCCCAGGAAGTGTGAAGAAGTTCGCAGCAGCCAATAGGTTCAGGTATTTCCAGAGTGTTGGCGGGATGACGGACCTGTCGGGTCTAGAACGTCGCAACGCGCGACACAAATGGTGCGGAGACTCTGCGGCAGGCAGCTTCACGGGAGTCCGGGAGTCCATGGCTGAGACGCGGCCAACGTGAACCTGGCTCGTTGCCAGCCAAGAGGCGAGTATTGGCAGGCACACTAAGCTGGCGCTGATGAGGTTTGACAGATGTCCTGTGCGATCCAGGCCGTCGATTGGATCGGCGTTATCAATGTCACCGAAATGAGCTACTGCTCAATATTGTAACGGGGCATCCCTTCTCAAGCTTCAATCGAACGATTTTTTGAGACGACGGAACCCATCAATTTCGCACAAACTCCGGGGTTCCCTGAGATCCTGGGATTTCAACATAGGGTAAAAAGCCCCGACGTACCGAAGGGCCTGATTGAATCGGCCCTCCTCACACAATGTTTCAACTTTTCGGAGTCGCGATTCCGGCAGCGCCCGCCTCGCCCGCGCACCCATGACAATGGAGAGCTGCGAGCCAGCCTAACTCGAGCCCGGGGTAAATAGACAAGTGGGCAGGCGGGGACCGGTGAGGGGAAGGAGAACAGCCGCCCATGACCCACCGTTGACGCAGAAGCGCAGCGAGCAGCATGCTAGGCCACAGCAAAGCTAGCTCGCAGATATCAGACGAGCATAATTGCGGTGAGTATAATGGCAAAGAAGGAAAGGTGAATCGACGGTCGTCCCATTGCGGACTGGCTGCATCGCGCGAGAACGCGCAGGTCCCAATCGGTAAGACCCAAGAAGCTGCATGGCGAGCTCGAGTGGCATCACTTCCAGCGCATCGACACTCGTTTGTCTCTCCGACGTGGCATAGACGCTGATAGTTGCCAGGCCCATTCTGGATTTCATTTGCCGATTCGGGGATTGAGCCCTTGTCGATTACCCATTTCAATGTCATGTCCATTTCACACGCAGCAGAGTTCGTGTGCCTGTCTCAAACTTTGCATTCCTGTCACGTTGGCGCCACACCCAGAACAGCTCTCGCCATGCGTTGGGGGCGCAAAGAGGGCGTGTCGACGGCGTGGGCGGTGGTGTGTAAATGCAAGCTTATCTGCAGGCCAATGGAGGTGTGCTGTCTGCTATTGCTGCACTGCACCGCAGAAGTAGTCTTGGGTATGTGCGGTTCAGGTACGCCAGCAGATGTACCCAATACAACGGGCCTTCAACGTGGTTGTACCGGTACATGAGCACACCTCGAGTGGCTTGCAGCAGGCTGGGGAGTCAAAATCCATGTCGGTACTGCATCGGAATAAGGCGAATGGCGATCATCCAGAGATGCCTGTACGCAGCCGAGATCTCGTAACGTCAATAGCCGCAAAACGGAAGTTGGAAAAAGAAAAAATCAGAGTTTAAGGCGTGCAGTCAGCTGTGTCGGAGATCCCCTCCATCGCCCAGGGTGTGGGGGCCCAAGCGAGACAAGCGAGCAGGCCGTCTGTTGTACAGCGCTGTGTCGCTGACAGAGCGGGCAGTGATTGCGGAAGAAGGGGCAGAATATTTCGAATTCGGCCTTCGTGAGGGGTACTGGCCGTGTGAAGTTGGAGTCAACAGGCGGTAAAAGTCCATGGCGAGGCCAGACTCTGGCAGAAAAGATCCTGAAGCAACTCAGCCTCTGGCATAGTTCGGCCAGGGTTTCGGCGGTGTGGGGAGGGAGGCCGGGGTGGCATTCCCCCACGGACTGACGGCGGCGGAGCGGAAGTTCGAGACACGGCGCATGGATGGAAGCCCTCTGGCAGGCAAGTCTTCCGCCAGAGCGGCTGCTCTGTGCGTGTCATCTGTCATCGGAACATGGCAGAAGCCGAACCGTCGTCTAGTATTCAGCCCATGATGACAGACCAAGACGGGATGGCGGACATCAGACGAGATCGAACGTCATGCTCAAGATGGAGGGTAAGGTGTCTCGCCTGCCCTTGTCGTCGGCAGGTGTGCATGCGTCCAGCCGGCATCCGGGACACATTATTCCTGGCGCTTGGTTCGAGGGACCCTCGACATTTAGGGCGGCATCGCAGAGTTCCGATCGAGGCAGCGTGCATCAAACGGTTGTGGACAAATGCGGCGATTTGTCCGGGAGGGCGGCCAGAAAAGGCAAGTTGTCTATGATGTAGGGAACCATCGCCGGGGTGCTGTGTTGCTTGATGTTCGATCTTGCTTGGGTCTGGATCTCGACTGCAGCGGCTGTCTCCAGTTAATGTCTCGAGATACAGGCGATTCAGTTGTTTTATCGAACGTTGCGCTAAAAGATTGGTGCAAACAGTCGCATTTGTCGGCCGCGGCAATCGGGCGGTGGCAGCCTACAAAGCATTTGAGTGTGACGGCAGCACCCGAGAAAGACCCTAGCGGGTGGCGTTCAGAGTCCAACACCTCAGAATGGGCCGCGGCAGGCAAGACAACGCCTAGGTTGAGCCTCATGATCCCGCCAGCGATCTCCAACGGCGCGGAGCTGTCCATCGGAGAAAAGAGCGCGACAGGCGGCCCGATCTGTGAACCCTGAGACAGTCATCGGAGTTCGGGCGCCGTAACGCAGGACGGCCGGTGCGGAGCGGCAGGATCGACGAGGCGGCTCGAGTCTAACCAGCCCTGCCAGGCTCATGTCGCCTGCCGCCGTCGCTGGCGCATTGAGTACCCGCGAAGAGAGTTGTATCAGCGTCTGGATTCCGTATGATCAGCCGGATCTCTGCCTTCGTGGTCCATGCATCGACAGATGTCGGGATCATCCACGTCATAGTCGGGGCCCGGTCCAGGTCCAGGTCCGGCCGTTCGGAGGTGGTGTGGATGAACGGGTGGTCAGAGATGGGACGACAGCCACGGCCGGCATGGATGGAGGGACGAACATCCGGGACGAGATTGGAGATCTGTAAGCTCTGACTGAATGGCTCGAAGACGTTGACAGAGGGCCAGATTCATGCGTCGCATTGTTCTTCAGCAGAGGCCAAGCGGCAGGGGAGCGATTGATCGTCCGGATGGCTGGCTGGGATGGCCGCTGCGCCTGCCGGACCGAAGCGTTGACAAATACGTCAGACGCAGCGAGTGTATGCGGCGTGGCTGTGCAGTTGACGATGGCTGAAAATGTGATTCATTGCAGCAGAAGAATTGAGGCAAGGAGGAGCATTCCCGCGCGGGTGACGATGTCGTGTTGTTACGGTCGTCGTGGATCGCGTCGGTGCGGTGCAGGTGGTGTGTTGGAGGAGTTGGTAGTGGAGAGGAGGGGGAGAGAAAACGCGACCAAGCACCTCTTGGGTACGTACCCGCCCACTATCCCTTGCCTGAGGTCACAATCCGTACAGTGAAGGAAGGCACCTCACCTCAATGGAAGTTTGTTGCAATAGCGGGGCAGAAACAGAAACACCACTGCGCCTGCCTGCCTTCCTTCCTTCGCGACGCCGCAGTCGCAGGCAGGCACCGCTGTTACCTCGTTCGCATGTGAGTGCCTCATCCGTAAGAGAAGGCGCGACGAGTAAACAGAAAGAGCGCCCTTACTCGGGCAACCCGGCAGACTGCAACTGCCTCTCGGAAATCTCCTTCCCTCTTGAGCCTCGACCAAAAACCCCCCATCTTTGGCCCCTGCAAAGCGCTGAAGCTGCGGTCCCCAAATCGGCAGGCGCCCTACACCGTGCAAGGAACCCGCTGCCTGTCATCGCTTCAGATTGATTAACCCCCGAGTGTTCACGGCCCTCCTGCCCTGCTCATCCGCCATCAGAGCGCTGCAGGGCTGCTCATCGAACCCTTCCAGCAAACCTTCATCCCCTTCTGACGGATACACTGACATACTACCTTCCTTGCCTTAGTACCTTAGTAGCAAAACTGTGTGTGATGGGTTCCACGGCACCACTTCGCTCGAGCCTCTCCCCCTCCCTTTTTTCCGCATTGTGATCTTTCCTCCGATCAAAGCTCCAATCCATTATCAATAAGCAATATACTTTTACTCTCTTCTCCCTCCGTCTGATGCCTCCCAGATCGTCCTGACTCGCCTCAAAAGCTTACCTGAATCATGGATTCCTTGGACTTCTTGGGCTTGACGGGCCGTTTACCCAAACCACTCACCCAGAACCTAAACCTGCCCCAGTCAGTCGGGTTCGTTCCCAAACCAAACTGTGTCATATGCCGGGTCTTCTTTTTTAAACTTCCGCATTGCTTCTTGCGCATGCGCCACGTAGACTGTGCAGCCAGAACGCCCTGCGAGTGATTGTACCCAGCCCAAACATTAGCCTTTTTTGTTCGAATTAAGGATTCTGCCCTTGGTGTCCCACAGATGAACCCAGACAACGACATGCTTACTCGCTCCGCCAGTCTGGTCTGGCCCCTTCGTGCGTCGATATTTCTTTGTCAGGGCCATCTCGAGTTGACTCGATACTGGCTGGCTGGAGCTGCAATCAGGGTCCTCCCCGAACCCCCTTGCTATCCTCCGAATCTGTCTCCCACACTCTTGTTTCAAGTAGCATCGCTGTGGGGACAAGGACAGGGGTAAAACCACTCACCTCACTCCTCCATAGCTCCTGGACTCGCCCACACTACTACTTGAAACGCTGTCCAAGGGACAAGTACCCGGATAATCCGTCGTTGTCCGGTGGCTTCACGGCGCGGCAATGGATAGCAGGAACAACGCGGTGGCACGCCTGAATGAGTAGAAGTGGTCTTCATTGTCGACAAAGGATGATGTTTTATGCTGCTGTGTTGTGATGTGCCATCTTTCCCCCAAGATGCTGCCTCTCCTGCCCAAGGAACCCAGGGGTATCTTCATCCTAAACCCGTAACGCCTGTCTACCCAAGTATGCAATCCCAGGACAGTGTTTCCGCAGAAATCGATTCGATCCAAGTAAACTCCATGTTGCTCGAAAACTCGACATTCTCCTTGCTGTTGTTGAAAACTTGACATTTTCCTTGTTGCTCGAAACTCGAAATTCGCCTAGCCGTACAAAACTTCGACTTTCTGCTAGTTGACGTTGTTTTGAGGCGGGTATCGGTAGCCCATCTGCGATGTGGGCCTGTACATTGCATGCGCGTTCCAGGACGCCTCCCTGTCCCCCATCCTCATCATGCTTTCGTATGGATCCGACATGAGCGGCGGACTTTGTGTCAAACCACCGGCCGAGTTCGGCGTCAGAGTGTTTGGGTTCGACCAGAGTGGCGGGCTTTGTGTTACCGTGGCTGCTGGCGTAAGAGGGTAGCTGGCCAAGGATGTCGGTGCCATGGCGTACTGTTGCTGAACTTGTGCCATATCAAACGGGCTATGCTGCGAGCCCCCCGAAGTAACGTAGTTGTTTGCTTGTTGGAGCGGCATCTGGAGCGGCATGACTGAGGCTGCTTCGCCGCGGTGTCGTTTGACGACGGTCGGTTGGGAGTCCTCGTGGAATCTTCGTTTTTGAGTGACGGCCTGCGCAAACCTCGCGGTATCTGCTGCAGTGCGGACCTTATGCGAATCCTTTCTAATGCGCACCCTGATCCCTTGGTCGCTGAGAGTCTTGGTCAATGTCGTGCTCTGCGCCAATCCCGGGAAACTCCGCGGCGAATGGACTTCGAACGGCTCCGACAGGACTTCGGCCCATTCGAAACAAACCTCCCCGTTGAAAATCTCGTAGAGGATAAAATGTAGTTGGAAGGTCCCCTGCACTTTGACGGAAAGGTTGCCGAAAACGAAATAAGCCGCATCGCTGCCATGCTGGTCTTTCACTTTGTGCAAAGAAGACACTGTCACCCCTTGAAGGGCCTTGGAGAGATCCGTCTTTTCCTTCTTGTCGTTGTCTTTAGAATCGACGCTGACCAGTTCGCACGTGAGAAAGAGGTGAGGGTTGTGGACGACAGCCTCGGGATTTCCATATCTGCTCCAGTCCCAATTGTTCTTGTTGACGCACAACTCGACAACGGGTGGAGGATCGATGGGCTTGGTATCTGCGAAGCTAGTCAACAAATGCTGTTCCACGGGCGAGCAAAACAATCAACAGCCCCATCCGGCTACTGAGTGCCCGATTTCGTGGCTTGAGGATGATTACAGAGGCGATCTCGGCCACAAAGCTCTTTCGAGTTTCCGGTCTTCAATTTCCTCCCCCCTCCACCTTCTCGCGTCCCTCCAGCCTACTCCTCCAATCGGTCATAGGCTAGAAGGCAGACTGAGGGCTGGTCAGAGGCCAAGCCAAGAGGCAAGGTAGAGGGCGAACAACAGGCCAGAGTTCGAGGCGGAGAGTAGGCGAGAGCCAGTGTATGTGCGAAGAACATCAAGCGCAATAGAACGTACCTTTATCCTTGCCGCCAGCAACTTTCGCATTACGCGGTTGTTGCACCATGCGCAGCCACAGGTTCGGCTTTGGTGCGCTTCCATTGTGGCCAAGCGTTGGTTGAGACATGGTTTGATCACCTTGGAATGGCCTTGGTGGGATGGACTGGCTGTAGTCGTAGAATTGGCTCGACATGGCGAAGGCGTTTGGATAGTGTTTTTGAGTTTGAGGAAATAGAGGTCCAACTTCTGTCGTTCCGTGGAACGAAAGACGATTGCTTTTGTAGAAAATGGTGGCGAAGACCCCATCAACCGTAGGAATAATGGTCGATCAAAGTTGTTAAATGCTGGTATCGAAAAACTAAATTGTTGAATAGAAGGCGGAAGTGTTCGCAGTTTGGGTTAGGTGGGCAAGGATTGGAGAGACAGGAAAGTTGACGGTTGAGTAAGGCAAGGTAGTGCCTTATATCAGGGTGCAAAATGTCAAATACTGGACGAGACCGGGCCCCTGTCGCTGGGAAAGAGGAGTAGTAATCCTTGCGCTGCTCTGGTCTGTGCCGCGAAGCAAATCCCTTGGCAGTGGTTGTCGCCTCCCCCCTGGTCGGTGGCAGTCGTTGGTAGTAGGCGAGCTGTCAAGCGACAACGGGACTTGGGGGCGGTCAACGAAGCCAAGTTTGGAATACCCTGGAGCAGGTTTGCGATATGCAGGCAAGTCGGTACCTAGAGACGGTGTGTACGAGGCTCGTTTGGGAGCTCAGTGAGAGTTGAGCAAGTGTCGTAGCTGGAACGGGGTCTGTTGCCTGGACAGTTGACCGAGAGGACTCGGGCCTGGTGTTGTCGCCAGGGACAGTCGATATGTGAACAGAAAGATGGTTCAAGACGGAGGTTGATGGAAGGAGCCGATGGGAGACTCGAGTTGAATGAAGCTCCGTGCGGCCGAGTCGGTGGCGCATGAAGCACGGAGATGGACGAGGAGGACACAGGCCACTGGAGAGGTACTTTTGAAAGCCGTTGAAGCGTCCTGGTCGAGCACCACAGTGGATCTGGTCTAAGGTTATGGAAGGCAAGGAATGCAACCGAGAGGAGATATTGAACAAGGTAGCCTGGACGGGGTCGAGGAAGATGTCTGGGAAGGGGGGGCGTGTGGTCTTGGTCGGCGTCAAGAAGATGATGAAGTCGTTGACGAGGTCTGTGGTCTGTGGTCTGTGGTGTGGATATCTCTCTGATGGATTGGTGGCCAGAGACGGGAAGAGGGAGGTGTTGGAGTTGGCAGCACTAGTGTAGACGAGGCGGATGCTGCAAGTGTGTGTTTTGCGTGGACCCTCGACCGGAGATATTATGTGGTGTTGGAGAAGCGTTGATGCCGTTGCGGGCTGAGTTGGCGATGGCTGGGCAGCAAAATGACAAGAGACAGACTGGGAGGAGGGATGAATAAGTCGAGATGGAAGCTGCAGAGACGAATTGGTACGGACGAGGTGAGTAGAACAGCGCAGAGCAGCACCCGGGGCTAGGCCAGGAAGGCAAGGTCAGGTCAGGTAAAGGGAAAGAAGGGAAGGTAAGGCAGGGTAAGGTAGGGTGAGGTAGGTAGGTAGGTAGGCAAGTACCTGCCTTCCCTCCCAGGTGCGTTCATTCAACCTTGCACAGAGGTCCATCCTGAGGCAGGTACAACGGCATTCGTTATGTGAGGTGTACTTGCCTACCTACCTACCTTACCTACCACCTACCTTACCTTACGGAGATACCTGGGCTGTGGAGGTAGGTGAGGTATGCAGTGGATGTAGTGCAGTGCAGTGCAGTGCAGCCAGCATGTA
Organism: Colletotrichum sp. COLG25; assembly: GCA_009801095.1. Lineage (NCBI taxonomy): Eukaryota > Fungi > Ascomycota > Sordariomycetes > Glomerellales > Glomerellaceae > Colletotrichum > Colletotrichum sp. COLG25. The sequence continues at coordinate 5,012,958 of VNWT01000045.1, read as the reverse complement.
ATGAGGATGGAAGGCAGGTAGAGGCAGGCAGAGGCAGGCATTAGACTGAACATTGCACTGGAAGAGGGACGCATTGGACAGTGCCCTGGACATGACGGGACCCTGGCCAGGCTTGCCTTGTCCTGCCTTGCCTTTCCCTGCCCTGCCCTGCCTTGCCTTGGACGTGGATAGGGAAAAGACCCGGGCAAGGGAAGGGGTGTTCGGATGGATCATGGCGGCGAGATGGCCGGTCAGTCCAGTGTCCAGTGTTGTCATGCCCAGTCCACGTCCACCACCACCTCAGGTCCCAGTGAGCGAGCGAGGCGTCCGGGGCCATCCTGAGGTGGGCAGGGTACGTACCTGCCCCGTCTTGGATCAGGGAGGTACGAATACTCGATGAAGTACAGATTGGGCTGTGGATGCAGGCGCGGAAGTAGAGGGTACATGACCCGTGCGCAGAGCGAGCAGGGAAGGAACCAAGGTACCTGCCTCCTGTACGGAGTACCTGACCGTTTTGTTTTATTTTTTCTCTGCTTCTTCCTGGCCCTTCCTTCCTTGGGAGAGTGAGATGAAGTAGGTGCACCCCGATGGTGCTTCTCCATCTGTCTGGGACAATAGCGCGCTGGAATATTGTCGCGGCAGGAGGTAAGGTAGGTACCTCCCGTCACTTCCATCTCTTCTTGCCTCCTTAGATCCCGTCAGCCAATTACCGTACATGCTTTTCCCTGAAGACAGGCAGGCCGGCAGGCGCGTTGGGCAGGCATGCACTCTGCATCTTATGCCACGCACTGAAGAAATGCAACAGGATGGAAATGTCTGTTGAACGGGTCGTGTAAGGTCAAGTCAGGTGTGAAGTTGGCCAATGTGCCTGGAAGCAGGGTCTGTTTGCATACAGCCATCGCATCGCGCACCGGGTCCCTCTTGCGCAGAGATATCCGTACCCAAGGCAAGGCAACACAAAGACGGGGAGATAGGTAGGTATCTTACCTTATCCATGCCCGCCCTGCTCTGCTGCCCGTCGTGCCATGCCATCCGTTGCACTTGCAGCAGACGGGACTGCAGCGGTTGCACATGCGACCGACGATGGACGATGGGGGGGTATCCAATCCATGCCGTCGCCCACATCCCACCTCACATGCATCTCTATTTTTTTCCTCTTCCTGAAGCTGAAGAATAATGCCCCATCCGGGAGGGAATATGAAGGATGATCGCGTCCAAGCACCGCGAGAGCTGTCTTGGAGCCTTCTCGTCTTGGTGAAGATTTGCAGAGGCCACGCTCCGTCATCGTCGTCCCAGGTCCAGAATCGAGTTAGCAGACCCGTTTGATGCAGGTGCTTTGGCAGAGGAGAACAATTCCACAATTCGACTGTCCACTTTCACTGCCTTAACAGCACTAGTGCCACAGCGCACCTGGGCATGGGCTGGCATGGTGGTGTTTACCCCTTGCCCGTCCCCCACTGAGGTGCAGTGCAGCGCAGCGCAGTCTGCAGATGTAACAGACAGTGGAGGTATGAACGATTGAACGGTGACGCCCAGGACAGACGAAAGACGCCTGTGTGCCTGCCCATCCATCGCCCATCATCCAGTGTCCCGATGCTGCACGGCTCTGGAGCTCGTCCTCAGGTCCCCTGCTGTGCGGACTTTTGGACATTGGATATAGCAGAGACAAGGTGCAAAGTACGGTACGGATACACCAGGTAGGTACCTTTCACAAAGTCGAGAGACACTGAACTGACTGGACCCATGACGCAGACAACACCCATGAACCCTGGCCTGCCCTTCGTCCCCTGATGCCAAAACATCCTTGTACCGTGGCCGGTCCGGAAGTCCACAGGCCCCACTCGGCCGTCTGTGCGCGGCGGAAGAAGCTGTCGAAGGCAGGCATCAAGGCATGAATGGAAGCTTCTGAGACACTTGCTTTGACGATTGTCGATGGACTCGGGATCAAATCTCCTTCTGGGGTGGTTGGCGATGGTGCTATTACTGGGTTGCAAGGCTATCATCGCTATCGCTTGCCATCCATCGCGCTCGCTCGCATTCAATTTTCACCTATCCGTACATCGAATCGACAACGGCGACGATTCCTTCCTTCGTTCGGCCCCCCTTTCCCTTGCCCGGCCACCTCCGATTGCCTACCCATCTCCACACGGGGCTCGGTGAACGGACACACGGGGTAGGCCAGGGCATCATTCGCAAACACAATTCTCTTGATCAGGAAGGCTTCTCGTCGTCCGACGGGGCCTTCCATCGCGCAACCACGCCGGTCGCAACCCTGTTGGGCGTCATTTGCATCGCGAGCCAGCAGGGCATGTCTTGTCGTTCTCGCTCTAGTGTACGGCTATTCTAGGGCCTCTCGAGTCTCCAAGGGCCTGTCACAGGCTTCATTGCTCCGAGAGTGGCTCATCTGACAGCTGTCATTGACCCCAGCCTGGGCTTTGACCTCTCGCCCTAGGAGGAGAGGAGGGCCACAGACACAGCCGCCGGTTCACGTCCACTGTATCTGCATCTGCGTAGGGCATCTTTCTCCGTGCCTTACGGGTACGGATAGATTGATGGATGGAGGGCCTTATGTCAGCGGGCTGGGTTGGGATCAGGGACAGGTGCTGTTGGCATCCCGGCAGCAATTAAGTCGTGCTCCGTTTGATTGTTTCTGGACCAAGGAACGCGCAGGAGGAAGCCTCGCAGCCAGGGCAGGACGCAGCGATGGGAGTCGAGTCGGACAGCAGGAGCTGGAGCAGGAGCAGGGCACGGAGAAGGTGTCTCTTGCCTCTCACAGTGAGTGAAGCGCCAAGCGTGCTCTTTCCTTCCCTCTCACTTTCTCCTTCCTCCACTGCTCTTTCCTGTCCCTGCGTGTCTGCCCGCACCAATGTATCCGGCGGCCCTTCCTGCCTTACGTTGACTGTCGTGGGTATCCGTGCAGCGCCTTGCCTTGCCTTCCCTCGTCGTCCGGCGTCTCCCTGGACGTAGGTGTGTGAAGTCGTCCGAACCCCACAATTGGCACGGTGTTTCGACACGACAAACCCGGGCGCCGTTACAGTGCGCGCAATCATCAAAACAATGTGAATCGCAACGGCGTCAGCCCCACCGTTTTCTTCTCGCGCTAGCCAGTGATGCTCCGCCATTGGCCTTCGACTGGCATCCCTCGCTCGGCTTCTTTCTCGCTCCTTCCCGTCCTGCCAATCCCGTCCCAAGGCAGCCCACCTCCCCTCCTGCTCCCCCTCCAGACAGCCAGGCAAGGCAGGCACGACACAGCACAGAGGTGAGTGTGAGGTGCGCAGAATGACAAACTGTCAGGTACGACGAACGACGAACGACAACCGCAGGCACAGAGACATCAACTCTCCAACGTCCCTTCCTCTTCCAACATGCATAACTCCAGTGCTCATCCCGTCCCGTCCATTATTATCCGGCCACACTATCTGCCCCCTCCGTCCTCTTTCACCCCCGGTCCCAGGTCTCCCATTCGTCCATCCGTTGACAACCTCACCTCCCTCTAACCTCCATAGGTACCCTTCGCTGTCTCTTCCAGACTTTCCTCATCTGCATCGAACAAGCAAAGAAGCTTCCGTCCTTCTACCGCCCCAGCAGCAAGCAAGCCCCCCGTCCCCCCTCTCCTCCCCCCCCCTTCACCCTTCCCCTTCCACCCGCTGCCGCTGTCATCTCCTTCCCTTGCCAACGTTACCTCACGGCCCCGTCAATCAGCATCGCCTCGGGCCCGACTGCCATCAAACCATCTGCTGCCCATCACGCCCTCGACCAATTGCAGCGGCACTGTCGCGAGACACTCTGTCTGACTTTGCTGACCTCACTGCGGCAATGTCCGACATCCTTCCTCATCGGACCGTCCTCCGTCCCTGGCCAGCGCCTTACTGGATCTCACCTCCCTAGGTTCTGACATACAGCGTCCAGCACCACCTAATAACACCGGCGGATGGGGGCTCCAGTCCATCGCCCTCGACCCGACGACTCCACGAGCCCAAGATCCTCTTCAACTGCACCCCTCTGACTCTGTCCATCTCCAATCTCCGTTCCAGCATCGTCACATTGTCGCTTCGCGCTTTCGGCTTCTGTCAACCGGATCGTCAAATTGCGGATGTCGGCATAGCGGAGATTTACCTCATCTTGGCATGGGCACGACGACCTATCACTGTGAAGCTTCTCAATTGACGAGTCGCAAAAAGTCTCGCATCCTTCTTACGGACCCTTCTCTCCTCAGAGGCCCCGTTCCGTCTCCATCATTCGTGGGGAGCTTCCCGTCAGCTCCCTTCGGCTTCGGGCGGGTCGTCCGCGGGACGAGAAAAAGGAAACTCTCCTCTCTCCGGTGGGCACGCGAAAATTCAACAACACCAAACATCTGCCCCTTCAAACGGGCGCCGCAAGGCTGTGCAATCTCGAATCACTCCTGGATCCCTCCGCGCCTCCCATCCGCCGAACCCCGGCGCCTCGCCGCTGATGGTTCCCTTGGTCAGCAGGCTTGACAAGGACGCGCCGCACCAAGAGTCGACACGGAGCTCTGGTGCTGCACCGGCCAGCATGTCACTGGCCACCGAGCAAGGCTACGGAACCAACAGGCGCGCAGAGAAGGTGGACAAATGTTTCGCGTCCGCTTGAACACCATCCCTGGCGCCGCTCCTCGCACTTATGACGGCACAACTCTATTCCATACCTTCGCCCCCTGTTTGCCGCCCTCCACAGCAAAACGGGATCGCCTCATCCCCCAGATCTTCACCGGCTCCCGTTTATGCATCCGCTGTCAACTCGCCATCTGCCACCTGCTGTGTACAGTACATACCGCACCATTTTTCTGAAAATATTTCGAAACGCCCCTGCAGCCGTTGGGCCCATATTCGTCTACTGCAGGGAGACAACATGCTCCTCGACAAGGCGTCACAGCCTCTGTCGTCGACGCAACGCAGCAATATGATGGCACGATTGCAATCATTTGCAAATCCCTCACGGGTATCACCTCGGACCCAATCTGCCTCTTTGGATCAGCGCCGCTTTTGTCTGGTCTCGTGATTTGAAATACACAATGGATACCCATTCCTCCCAGATGGTGACGCTGGTTGAGGGGCTACGAAAGAAGCGAGAGCGAGAAGCTCGGAAGCTCACCAAATCGGTCGACATCAGTCGCGATCCGTCATAACCACCCGCCTCACTTTGTCAGCCGAGTGATGGTCAGTCTTTACCATGTTAGTTGCCAAGCAGAACCGCTCGCACGACCGCAAGGGCTCAGTCTTGACACTTGACAACCCGTGGTTGACAAAATGCACGTCACCAGGCCTAGACCCCGTCTAACGCTTCCCGCCCCTCTCTAATCGGCTCCGGCCTGAGGTCGTTCCGCTGGGCTATGCCGTGCGCGGCATTGACACGGGAATGGGCCCCGACACCCAGTTCATCCCAATGAGGAATGATTGCACATCACCCGAGCACATCGTTTCTCAACTTCAGCAGACGTCAAGACCCGGCCACCTTACGAGAGCACCAGTCAGCGCCATGATCCAACAGCATCCGCTGTCTGACAGCTATCGTGGGCCTGATTTGGGCGGCCAAGCCTGTCCCGCTGATATGACGCGACGGATGGCATGGGCAATTGCTTCCGAATGTTGCTCCTATCAGCCGACATTTTGCAGTGCTCCAGACTCCCGTCCAAGGTCCCGGGCGGTACCACGGCATGACATCAACCGTTATCCGTCCTTCATGCACTATCGCATTGTGCAACCGTTTAATTCAGACCCCGCAGATCAACTCGGCATTCCTTTCTTCGAGCTTCCGCGATGTCCTCGACATGTGTCTTTGCTCCACAAGGTCCAAAGTCAAGCCGCCGGGCCTGACTGTGAAATCGCCCATCTGCACGCAATGCCGGGAGTTGGCAAGCTTCCCGTCACGCCCCCGTCAAAGTCTCCCCTGACCCACCGCTTGTCATTTCAAGCCACCCACAACCCGATGTGGCTGGGCTTTCCACGGGAGGCCCTCGCGAATGGCGTCGGATATTTGACTCGGCCGATACATCAATGCCTGGGCATTGTCTGAAAGCAGGATTGCGCCCCGTCATTAGGGTCCCAACCGGCTTCGGGTGCATGCTGTCAAACTTTGGCCCGCAGAGGCCCAGCATCGAGACGACGGGATATCTACGAACATGGTGTGAGTCACCGACGGTCAATTAGCCAGACCCCGCGTATCGAGAGTCTAGGCTTTTGATGTTGAATGACCTGCATCATCACAGCGAGCGCCTATCTCGTCACGCATGGTTGAACATCATCCTAGGTGACGCTCAGTGTCGCTTAACCGCCCTGTGTTCTCACATGCTCATGTCGGACACTCAGTCGGCCGCCTTCTGAGCCCAGCCGCGACGTCGTGATGTCAATTGACCACGGAGAGGCGGCAACGGAGGAATTGCCGAATCAGATGCTCGAGAGATTTGCTAATCTCCCGCGGCCTTTCCATCCAGGCGGTGCCATTGTACCGCGAGAAACGCGACGGCTGCATGTGCTTCTGATACTTTGCCCGCGCTCGCCCACAGCAGCCAACCAGCTGATCGCAACGTGTTATGCAACAGAACGATCGGCGCCTCCGGTGGACGGTGTACCTAACCATGGCTCGAAGCAGTTGCGATCAGATAATTCTGCGCTTCCGCCTGCCAGGCAAGTCGCACGATGCAAGGAAGACTCCGTGCTATGTGGGACACTGAGGCAGTGCTCAGACGATATTACTCGCAAACAGAATCTCTGTGCGACATTTGCCGGCCGCGAGACGAACAAAGACGTTGACTGACATCTGGCGTTGTCAGACATCTGCAAAGTTAAGGTCCCAACCTTAATCGAACGACTTTACGTTCCTCGTCTCATCCACTGGCATTCAAGCCGCAGCAGACGAAGCCGGTATTGCTCGTTGCCGCATCGCCCGTTCGTGGCGGGTCGCTGTCGCACGAAGCTAGGCGTCCCTAGCAAACTCAATCTCGTTTCGACAAGCAGCGCCTAGGCGATTCGACGCTGACACTGGGGATCCATTTCACGAATCGCAAAGTTCCGCTGAAGAAGGGCCAATTGCCCAGCATCTTCAGGGACTCTGCCAGGTCCCACCATCACCCCGGTGCCTGTCAGTCTGGCAATGGTGCACCCCCAATGTCACGTCAGTCGCCAGAGTATCCCTGTAGAGCCAAACTGTTGCCCGCGTCGGTCCAACGTTTCCGACAAATCTTCCGAGCGACGAGAGGCGACAGATGGACTGGTCAGGGATGATTCTTTGGCGCTGGTTGTCGTTTGTGACATTTCGAGCTGTTGTGTGCTGCTACGTTGCCGGCGAGATAACGAAATGAACGATGGGCCTGTGCGACAATGGCGCGCTGGACTCGTCTGCGACTTGAACGACTTGTGTATCGAGCCAGTGACCAAGATCAAGGGTGGTTGGGCAGACTGCCAGCCGGTTCACGACTTGGGGTTCTCGCCAAAAGTTCGAATCTCCGAACCCCAGGCAAGGTGTCGTTCGAGACTCCAGAGCAACCCATGTCACCTACGTTTTATTGACTGCCCCATGTTTCATGCGCCGCTGCGACTGCTGCCCTGTTTTGGCTATTTTGGGCTGGCACGATTTTCCGCGAGAACAGTTATCCAACTCCAATGGATTTCATCGAGAAGCTAACGGCGTTCACAAGGCTTCATCTTTCACGATGTCTGGCGGATGAAAGTCGCCAGCAGTGTGCAGATGAGAGTCGCGTACGGTGCGGAGCACTCCGCAGATCAATCTAGCACCGATGATCAGGATTGCCGCAACGCGAATGCTGCGGTCAAATCATTCTTCGCTCGTGGCTGGTCACACGGTGTCGCGACGATGAGCACGCAGTCAATGCTGTAAAGAGAGTTCGCAACCGAGCAGAAGATCTTGCCCAATATTCTGTCGACAGACTATCCTGATATCGGTTGGAGCTCTCTGGGGGCGATCAACGACAAGCCAGTGCCAAAATAGCGACGAGAGCTCGGCCCTCCGCTAAACGGCTCACCAGTGATCAGCATCAGCACGGTATCACAGATGGCCATAACACCTGTTGGTCAACATCTCCGAACATGCCACTTCGGAACCAAACGAGGCGCTGGACGATCGGCTTGAGCCTTTAGCTCCAGCACGGCCATCTCTGTCTATTCGTAGCCATGTCATCCAGCCCGCATCTTTCAACGGCAGTGCCATTTTGCTGGTGCAGACGTTCTTTGGCTGGCTGCATCATGCTCTTTGACAGCATATTGTCTGCGGCCGCCACTGCGACCTCCAGGGTGTGGCCCTCTGCGGCAGGCTGCAAATGCTTTCAGACGGTACAATCCGATGCCTCGTCTATCATATCGACGTCCCACCGGCCTTGGGCACATATGTTCCCGTTGTTCTTGCATTTCTGTCAAACGCAGTGCCACCATCGTTGACGCCCTACAAGGGGGCTGGCCCATCCTCGCTTCTCGCCTGAATCCTGATTTGGACTCGGAACACCGGGCGGGACGCGGCTCGCAAATTGCAGCCGGTCGCCTTGTGCCCTGCCTAGGCAATCTTGCCATTGCCCACTTCCAAGGCCACCTTGGGGGACCTCGACAACGGGCGCTCGACGACATGGCAAATATTGATCTTTTCCCCACGGCTTTCCTTGGTTTTGGGTTATTTTCCAAGCAAAATTACCTGATGAAGCCCAAGACCAAGCTCTTCCCATGTCAACCGCATCCCTCACGGCGCAGACATCTCGTGTATGACTCTCGTAAGTCTACACTCACCGTTTCCCCACCTTCCACACCATCTTTCCATCACCAACCTCGCGTCCCTCGCTGCCCTCCCTCGCTTCTGCAGGTTGAGGCCCTTTAGCGAAGCATCTTTCTCTGGTCGGACAATTTGTACTGCAACTCTAAGTGCATCCGATCGCCCTGCCGGCTTCTCCTCATTTCGACGGGTTGGGCCCGGAGATTTAATTGTTTCGTTTGAAGCGACGGATGGAAACGATTTTGGCCCTTCGTAACAAACGAACCAGATTCCATCCGCACCCGCGGCCACCTTCGGCTTGCCAGCCCAGGATTTCCGGCCACTCCCCTCGCCAGTTCACAGAGACCGCCACCAACGACGGTTCGGCAAGCCGCCGTTACATCGCCCTCTGAACCAGTGTACGATGCGACGCTGAGGTACCAACAATCTCAGTTGAGAGCAGCTAGCGGTGGGCGGTCTGCAAGCGAGTGATGAGGAGCGCAGCAGCTTCGGATCCGGGTGGAGTTGGGCGCTCGACTGTTCAGGCATGAAGCCGGTTTGTTGGCGATCGTGTGATTTGCAGAGTTTGCGGACATGATGCGGCCTCGTACGTGCGATGCGGTGGACCAGACTATCTAGATTGGAATGCGACTCCCGTGCATTTGCACTAGACAAAATGGCGATCGCGCCGTCGAGTGTACGGGAGGCGACGATCGGAGGTTCCAACGGCCGTTGATGCGCAGCAAGTGCTTTGATCGGGGCATCCAATGGACGGAACGTAGGCCCATCACGCCGGACTTGTCGAGTTTGACCATCATCAGTGGCAAAAGACGCCATCATATCGGGATGTCAGCGGGCTGACGCATGCACAAATATGTCACGGAAGCACCAACGGTTCCCCGTTGATGTTCCCTTCAGGCCGGGCGACGGGGGATCGATCGCACTTCCACTCGACCGCTCAGACATGCGGGGGACTCGACTGCCGGTGTCACTGTGCACTGATGGATGCACAGACGAAAAGGTTCAGAATACGACCAGTTGTGCTTTCTTTTTATGTGATTACGAATTCCCGGAGAGTGTCTCTTTAGCCTTGGGCAGATGAGACTCTTTGCTCCGCCACAGGTGGCATCCAATATTTGCTAGGCTGAAATTGAACCATGGGCCCAAGAATAGTTCAGACGGACTTTTCTGCCTTCCAGGATCACGTAACATATTTCTTCGAATATATTGCTGCCAAATGTTATTAGATTACGGTAGGGATGCCGGCAATCGTCGCGTACCGGAAAACCGTCACCGACGACAAAGGGGGGCGAAGGGGGAGGGGGTGATGCCTAGCGAGACAAATGCCGCGGACGGGTGCGTCTTCTGGCACCGGCATAGTTCAACCATTACAGAAGCAAGTCTGGATGCTCTGAAACCTGTAGAAGCTTGTTGCCAGAGTCGTGCGGTGCATTTTCTGTGCTGGCCATAGGGGGCTTTTTCTTCTTGCTCTGGTGCGGTGTTTTTGTCTTTCCTTGGTTCAGAGTGTTTCGGTACCGGAGGGATGCGCGAGTCTACGGCCGCTTGGTTTATGCTAACCGTCCGCCGGCGCCGTCTGGCCCAGCGGGAGGTGTTTCTGGTTGCGCTAGAGAACGGTCATTTGTGAGATCTACAGTAGACTTTGGGGGAGCGAAGTAGGATAAAGGGGATAGGAGCGGTATTTGTATGGGCGAATCTGCTCCGGGTTTTACAATACGTAGTTTACAGAACTTACTCTCACTATTGTTCGAATCTTTGAATCGAAATGTGATTTTGGCTGAGTCTTTTAAACGGCTTTGAAACGAACAGAAACGAAGGAAAACGCGGGAGTTGACGTGACGAGCGTCGATGCGCGTCTTCCGCTGAGGCACATTTAACTGGCTAATCAGACAAACTAGCATTCCTCGCGGCAGTTGCGTCTTCGAGCATCACCTCTTCGATAGCCCACCCGTCCCTGATCTCCTCTGCCATCTCGTCAATTGTCCATCGTCGTCATTCACCGTTCCATCCGAGACTTCGAGTCCATCGTCCGTCGTCCATCCCACCCGAAAAAACACCCCCTCATCTCGTCCCACTCTACAGACAGACGAAGAAAACTAGTTCACGAGTCCCACGAAGCGATCCTACGATGCTCGAATACCGAGAACGACCCGAAGACATACATGGTCAAGGATAGCTTGGGAGGAATGGATAGAAGGCAAGTGGGGGAGGGGATGGGGGATGGGAGGGAGGTAGCCGAGGCTATCGAGCGCGCGGTCTTGGAGGGAGCGGTCTGAGCGGTTGCCAGAGGCTTCGAGGTCGGAATAATCCGCGCGGGTAGGTTACCTTGCGACGGCAGTTGCGATGTCGGGGGTGTTCGGTATGTTTGGGTTTGCCACGAGGAGGTTGAGTCTGTTGGTGGAGGTGGTGGTAAGACTTTCGTGGGGGCAGACTACCCTCTACAATCCTCTTACCGACTGTTCCATCTTGGAAAGAAACATTGGATATGGGAGTGGTTTCAAGGATCGTCATGATGGGGTGTTTGTTTTGTTTCACGGCGTTTGACGGTGCGAAGGACTCGTAAGGGAAGGTGGGTCTATTTGCGTTACGCGTGGAGTAACTGTCTCTGCGAAGTTGTCATGGCGTGTCGAATCGTCTTTTGATGGCCTGTCGAACTTCCAAACAAGTTTTTGGGTATGTTGTCGGATGGTCATGATGATTCAAGCTTTTCGCGATCAGAGGCTGGGAGTTCCCGAAATGCCTCGTTGGGTGTTTTCTTTGACATTCGTGTTGCGTTTTGTAGAGAGAGCAAGTGCTTTTTTTTCACAGATTGTGCAACTTGTCTCGGAGTGCTAAAGGCTTTGAATCGTTGCGTGGACGATTGTCTGTCGTCTTCCGCCGTTGCCGTCTATCTTTAGCGTCCGTTGTTATCGTCTGATGTTGTCGTTGTCGTATCTCGTCGTTGTGGCTTCTATCTTCATTTCTACGACCTAGTGTCTTCCTGGATTGAAGCATCTAAGAACACAGAAGACATAGCCATGCATACACAGGAAGATTAAATCGATCTCTTGAGTTAATTCATGTCGATTCCCCGAGGACACCGATTTGGTGATCAAGCCCGTTAGCCACAAGATGTTACTACTGTAACAGGGTTGAAGTTGGTCCAAAGCAAGTGATCTACACAGTACAAAGTGACTCGGCTCTTTGGAATACATGTTACTGGATCAAGCGATGCTAGTGGCAATGGGAGCCCGGAGGTGACTTGTTGTTATGGCGATAGCTGTGGGTTGGGCAGGACGAGAATCGGTCATGATTCATGGGCCTAACAAATGGACGTGGAAGCGCGCTCGCAGAAGCATACCGCCTTCCAATTGATGTCAAATCGTATCAAAAAGGACATCTAATTACCACGAGGGAAACATCCATCTGCATGTTTCAAGGAGCGAAATGCAGTTGTGTCATGAACTGTGTAACACATTTGCGCGAGATCATAGAATTACGACTTCATGTCCTTTTCAAGTCCACTGGGGTCACTACTCTGGTCAAGCAAGTTGAAAGAATCCTTTACCTCCATACATTACCTCCATACATGTCCAGAACTACTCATGTATATAGTAACCTGCCCTCTGTTGACTTTGGCTTTGCTTCTCCATCCCAATTTGAAGCTCGTCATCGTTGTCATTCCACAGCCGGCAGTGGGGCCGAGCCGCTGCCGGTGGGTCGAGATGACTCCGTGACGGGGGCAGGATGATCTAAATCAATAGATTCTGCATGTGACGCTCCAGGAAAGTTGATTCTGCGGCTGAGAAAGTGCAATCACTAGAAACTACAACCGTCTGGCCACCGTTATCCCTAACGACGTCACGATCACCGCATGGGACCGAGTCCTAAATCAGCATGTGCTGACGATCTATAACTTCTGTCATGAGGGGAACGCGTCTTCAACAACACACGGAGCGATCCTTTGGATCCAAAGCTAACAAAAAATGCAAGCACGCGGGATTATCGTCGGAAGGAGGTTTTGCCGTTGTGCAAATGACGCAACAATGGCCATGGAAGCCGTCTTGAATGTAGTTGACGGAGTTTGAGACATGTCTCTTCTCGAGCAACTGAAACATGACCAATCTCGTCCGACGTGATTATCTGGCACAGGCGATCTGTAGGTAGCCTAGTCGACTTTGGGACTATTTGAACCCGTTGGGATGCTCAAAGCAGGATGCTGTCTGAGTTCCTCGCAAGTCTTATCCGAGTGATTGTCGTGGAAGTGAGGGGTCGTCAGACATCGTGGAACCGCCAGACCGGATTCCGGCATTTTCGTCGAGGGGTAAACTTTCGCGATTGCTGTCTCATCCCGAACCCGGCTACACCGTCGGAAGTCAGACAGACTTGGCCGTTCCGGGCCAAGGCCGATCGCCGATGCGGGCCGCCGCATACCCGTACGACGACCGGCAGGAGGGACGACGGGCTGAATCTTCGTCAATATAAGAGCTCGACATTCGCTTGTCCGAAGGATTATGGATCCAGTCGACTGCACTCTGTTATTAGACTCCTTCCTTAAACTTTCCTACAACTCAACATGGCCTCCACCGAGCAGAAGACGTGGCGTGCTGCCCTGACCTTCGCTGGCGGAGCTGTCATTGCCCAGTACCTTTTCGGTTCTGGTCCTATCGTTGCACCAGATCCCTCAAGTCTTGAGGCGTGCCTCAATGATGTGTGCTCCGGCCGAGACGACTGCGTTCGACTCGGTAACACGGCCGAATGGGCTCAGCCGTTCAATCTCGGCCAGAGCTCCGTCCCGGCTGCTATCATCAGGCCCAAAGACGCCCAGGAGATTGCGGGCGTCGTCAAGTGTGCTCTCAAGCACGACACCAAGGTCCAGGCTAAGGCTGGCGGACACGGATTTGGGTAAGTACCAAGCTATCCTTGCTTATCGACATTTGCTAACTTTCGACAGGAACCATGGTGAGCCTAAAGCAAACCTTTCGCCAAAGGTACGAAATGCGCTGACTGTAATCTCCTAGGCCTTGGCGGTGAAGATGGTGCCATCTCAGTTGACATGCACCATTTCCAATACACCTCCGTCGACATGATGACTCCTTCTCGGAACGTTCGAGTTGGCGGTGGTACGCGGCTCGGGCAGATTGACGAGCACCTCCGTGCTCATCAGCGAGTCATTCCCCATGGCCTTTGTGGAGGCATCGGGATTGGTGGTCACGCCACCGTCGTAAGTCTCTGCATTTGCATTCTGTGGTGTGCCAGTGTTCTGACATTGTGAAGGGAGGCATTGGGCCCATGTCTCGCATGTGGGGAACCACACTGGACCATGTAGAGGAAGTTGAGGTTGTCACTGCCAACGGCACAGTCACGAGGGCTAGCAACCATCAGAACTCCGACCTTTTCTTCGTAAGATCTCCCTCGCGGAAATTCCGAGACCATGATGCTGACCCCTCCTCCAGGCTCTGCGAGGTGCTGGCGCTGGCTTTGGCATCGTCACCGAGTTCGTGATGAAGACGCATCCCGCCCCAGAGCAGATTTTCTTCTACACCAACGACTTAAAGTTCAGCAACCTGGATGACAAGGTTGAAGCATTCCATAGCTGGCAATCGTTGGTTGCCGACCCAACCCTGGACAACCGACTTGGCACCGACTTTACCTTGACCCCTTCAGGCGTACGCATCTCGGCTACGTGGTACGGTTCATGGGAGGAGCTTCATCAGTCCAACATTATGGGCAGACTACCGGCTGGCGGTGTTGCTTCCCTTAGCCAGGAGACTTGGGACAGCTCCATTGCGAAGAACGCAGCTGAGGAGTCACGTCACTTGTCTGCTAGCCCTGGCAAAATCTTCTCCAAGGGCCTCGGCTTCACTCCGGATAACATACTTTCTCGGCCTGTAATCGCCGAACTCTTTGAATCATTAGAGTCTCAAACAGAGGAAAAGTCATGGTCCATTCGGTTCCAGGCTGTGGGCGGTGCCATCTCAGAGGTCCCCACAGGCGCAACAGCTTTCGCCCACCGCGACAAGTTCATGTTCTACCAATCTTACGCCGCTGGAGACTGCAAGACTACCAAGAACTTCCTCGAAAACTTCCACCGGGAGATCCTCAACATCGTCCCAACGGAGGCTACTGGAACTTACCCTGGATTTGTCGACACGTCACTGAGGGATGCGCAGGAGTCGTACTGGCAGGGAAATGTCCCGGCGTTGGAGCAGATCAAGACGGTTTGGGATCCAAAGGATGTTTTCCACAACCCGCAGAGTATCCGTCCGATAACTGCTTAACCAGACTATATCCGGACGGTTACTGTAACCGGGTTATCAAATATAGTCTAGGTAGTCTCAAATCACCCAATATGTGATGTCAAATGATGTCTCTTTCGTATTTATGCTCTATTGAAGGTGTCTCAAACTCTCCCCAAGCGAAGGATAACTACCAGCTCCTACCCTGTCGTCCTTTGTGTAGAAATTTGCTGTCGAGCCATCACTTTCAGAGAGGAATCCAATTCCGCGCAAGGATTTGGTTGATAACTATCGCGGAATAGTGTTTTTAGTTCCGTAATGAATGTCCAAACTAGCTCTGTTTCTAGACAACTTGATGGCAAGACCGGCAAATATCTATACTTGCCGTCGTTGAATACCAGCCCTTCAATGTGAGATGATTCGAGATTCCCACGCTTCATCCAATCGCGTTCGTATCCTGGGAAGAAAAAGTACAACGTGGCTCCGTGATTCACCCAATCCATAATAGAAGCCACAAAGTATCTGACCTGTTGATATTGCTGGCTGCGATTTGATGGTGAGTGCCCCCATTGCACCAGCCATAAGTAGTCGTCCAGCTCGATCTCAAGACCGATGTGCTTGGGGAAACGGGGAGGTGCTCCAAAATGTCCCTTGTCGGATTCTGGGTTTACCAAACATTTTAACATCATGTGTCCTGTTCTACCCCAACCGATGCGGAGGATGATTATGTCCGAAGACTCACAGTAGAATAGCTCTTGTACTTTTCCGTCAAGTTTGGAGGTGATGATTCTCGGCGTGTTCTGTGCGTAGCGTCGAGATCGTTCAACTGCAGCTCGTGACTCTTTGCAAGATGTTAGAAGACCGCGTGTGAGCATGTAGGTTGAGAGGTTCTGGTCGCTTTGGTGCTACAGAGCTCGACCGCCGGCCCCGTATGACTTGATTCTTGTAAAGAGAAGTAATGCACACCGTGTTCCAAGGGACGGAGAGCAGTGTCCCAGATCATGTCCCGGAGCTCTCTAGGAAGCTTGGAGAACAGTGGGAACGTAGAAATATTCATGATGGTGTCGCGGAAGCTCAATGGGGCTCAAGTGAGATTGCCTGCGACCGAATTTGTAGCGTGATGTTGTTGGTAAGACTGAAAGAATTCGAACGATGATGACGTGTCCTCGTCCCTGTCGTCGTCGTCGTCGTCGTCCCTGTCGTTGTCGTTTGCAGGGTTACGTGCAGGTTTGATAAAGGTGTTTAGGAATCAGACGTTCAAAAGAATCGAGATGTTCTCGCAACGAGCAGCAAACCTTCGTACTTATTTATGTAGGTAGCGAGAGGTTAGGCAACAGTCTCAACAAGGTGCCCAACTTCCGCTGGGTCAAAAGACATGCGGGTTCGCAGGAGGTACAAACACGTTGGAATACAAAAGTGCTGATGATTTGTGGGCAGCGGGCGTATCATGAATGATTCAATTAGGTATCAAGGAATATCAAGCTAAGCGCTCGTGACAGTCTACTTCTTCATTAATGCCTCTTCGCCTTACCCGTCACATCGTCTTCCTCACTGCTACTCAATGTCGCCTCACTGCCGTTAACCCTGAAGCTGAAGTCCACTACGCCAACCAGACTGCTGACCGCACGAACCAGTCCCTCCAGGTCGTCGCATACAAGTGAGCTGCACACCTGCAGCACCGCAAACTCTGTGTACCCATGCTGCTCCACATTCTTAACGTCAAGAATGCTTCCGCTGCCTGGCGGGCTTATCGTCTCCGCGAGCTCAGCCATACCTGCCAGTGTCGAATTGTCACTTGTGACACTGGGCTTGCGAGTCGTCGACCGGACTTCCTCGCCTGTGTGCGTGTGGACAGTGACCAGCCTGTGCTCCAACTCGCTTCCCCTTCTCTGGATGCCTAGCTGCGGCTCGGGCTCAGGAGCTCGGAGGTGAAGAAGCTTTCGAGTGAGTTCATTGGGTCGTGGGAGTTGCATGAACGGAGGCAGCGACTGGCCCGAAAGCAAAGAATTCGAGAGGAGGGTGAGCGTGGAGAGGATTGTGTGCTGTGTCGGTTCGATACCAGCGAGGACTTGGTTCAAGGCACGGAGCCACTGGCGGTCGCTCGCCGATGAGGCGGTATATGGTCTATCGCGAGGTTTCCAAGTAATGGTGTACGCGATCAGTGTCAGATAGCGCATGATGCTCGTAGACCGTCTGATGATGTCTTCGTAGGTAGCCCTAGGGAACTTGCCACCAATATCAGGCTCCCACTTCTGCCACTGCGCGTGGCTGTCCAGGCTAGGGAGCAACAGCAACAGCTTGCCCAAGATGCGACGTCTCTCCTTCTCCATCTTCTGAGCGGGCGTTCCCGGCATCTTGATGTCTCCGTGGGTGTCGTTCATGGTGGCCTTGATGGTCTCTGTGATGACACTGAAATAGTTGGCGAGCAGGTAGAGCGAAGCGCTGAGGTCCATGCGAAGCCATCGGCGATCCGTAATCGGAGACGGAAAGACGGTCCAGATGAATGCGATGGCACATCCAGCAGCGACGCAGGCAAGACGATAAGGAGCGAGCAGGTAGGTCGGGTAGTACGGCTGTCCGGTGGCTGCAGCGGCGACTTCGCCAATCTTCTGAACTTGAAGCTCGTAGCCGATAATGAGGACTTGGGTGATGATCATGATGAGCCATACGGGCATAAACCTGGGGTACTTGAGGACGAAGTATTGTTCGATGAATGTGAACAACCAGAGGAAGACAATGACACCAGCAGTTCTCTCAACGACAATGTACCAGATGATGTACGAGAAGATCATGGCAACCAGGGTTCCGCCAACACGGCACACGAAGCCAAAGATGGACTGGCCTGCAGTGATCGTCATTCCGATGGCAATCATAATCATGGCCCAGACGAGACGCTGCTCGTTGAAGAAGGTCTGGGTATCCTTGAGGAAAGCCAGAATGCCGACAGTCATCGTTGCCACTGCCACACGGAAGCCAAACATTGATTCTCCTGAACCGACGAATGCTGAGATCTTTCGAAGCCTGTTGCCGAAATGTTGCCATGCGCCATGTGCGGGGAGATGCTCAGGGTCTTTCTTCTTGTTGTACCCATCACCGGCGTAGACCACGTTCGCCCCCATGTCCGCCATGTCCGGGTTCTGCTCTGGCGTTCCGTCCTGGGTGCTGCATGCTCCCCTCAGCCACTTCATGATGCGCCTCTGCGAGGGGATGATCAAGCGCTTCTTGCCCATGGTTCCGTCGGCCACCTTAGAGTCAGCAAACATGACCAAGTCCTGAACCGCCTCACCAAGCGCAAGCATGAGCTTCTCCATGTAAAGCATGACATAGAGCTGTGTCTGGTCGCGCTCCTTCATCCTCGTCTCCAATCGCTTGAGGTGCAGTTCCTGTCGCTCCAGCTCAGTGGCCTCGTGTCTCTCTTTCAACCAAGCCTTAAGCATCTCTCCCTTCTTGTCGTTAAAGTCCTGGACCTTGTCCGCGAGAACCTGTGCAAACCCAGACTCTCCCGGCTTGGGCAAGGCCTTCGCCCCAGCCTCCATTTCGACATCGGCGGTCTTTGACTTCTTGGGTTTCGGTGTAAGTTCGAGCACGATGCCCACGTGTTCCAATCCTTGGTCCATAGCCTCGGTGAGAATTTCGAATGGTTCGTAGAGTTGCAGCATGATATCGTTCCACACCTTTTGCTCCAAGGACTTTTCGATGTCAGTGTCGCCGCCCTCGTCGCTCGTACCCCATCCATGCTTCTCAGCCGCCCGCCTGAAAATGTCAACAATAGTGCTGATTCCATTCAGTGGTATCATGATGCTCCGCAGGCGGTTGAAGATCTCGCTCATGTCCTTGGCATCCAACTTCCCGTACGCAATATCTCTCTTGGCAAAGACCATGTCTCCATGCATCTTTCCGAACAGGGCCGAGATAGCTAAAGCAGTACCCTTCAATTCTCCCGCAGCCCTGGCCTCCTTCGTCATCTCGGGGCCCTTCGGCTTCTTCCTGAAAGCGCTGCTTGCTCTCGTTGGCTCGCGTTCCAACATGTCATCGCTGGACAGAACCTGCAGGTAGTTCAATTGCAGTCTGATCGACTTTCTGACCAACCCGATCGCGCCCTTGAATTCAGCACTGACAACCTTTCGACTGGACACTGGGAAGATGAAGAGGGCAACACCGGTAGCAATGCCCATAGCAGAGAGCATAGCCACCAGAAGTCGTCTCACGAATGACTCTGCGGACGCGTCCGTCACCATAAGCGGCCCGAAGGTGCACGCCACGTTCATGAAGATGGAGTAAATCATGACAGGTAGGTTCATAGCCGGGTACTTTGCACGCAGCGTGTTGGAGATCCAAATGTTAAAAAAGAGCCAGATGCCACAAACAGCTGATTGACTCGAGTTGTAGATGGGCAAGCCGGTGGCCAACTCTTCGGCTGTTGCGGTGTTGTGTCGCGCTCGGACACCAGTCCACAGAGCCAGCATGGAAATTGCGGCACCGATGCAGATTCCCGACACATTGAGGACCAGATTCTGAAGATACTTGCCTCGCGGGAGAATAGCGAGAGCGAGGACTGAGATAATGGGCACGAGGTAGCCCAGGGTGGTGAAGTATTGCGCAACTGGTGTCGATTGGTAGATGCTGATACCAATGATCGGTGGTAATGAGCCCTTGAACATCATCATGACTGTTGGCACATCGAGACCGAGTCTGGTCATCAGATTGGGCTTCGGAGGCGGCTTCCTTGCCGCACTGGCGCTCGTCGCGTTAGTCGGCGCCCGCGCCGGAGCCGCAGGACGAGGCTCCGGCGAGGGGGTTTCCCGGTCGGCATCGGGCTGCTGTTCATCGGTACTCATATTTTCGGGAGCATCGGTCGCCACAGATTGGGATGAACTCGAGTTCACCTCTTCTCCGACGGATCGGAGAGTCGAGCGTCGTCGCATGCCGGGCATCTTGATGAGATGAGGTTGAGTTTTTCAGGCCCGAGGCCCGGTGTTGTTTTGTCTTACCTGATGATGTAATTAGCGGAGATCGCCGCCCGTCTACTGGCAAGACATTGCCGACAGAGTTTGCGCTAGCGCGACGTTTTTGTGGACTTTTACTCGTTTTCGTTAAGACCGGATGGAGATTATTAGGAACTAAAATAGCTGGCGAGTCAATCAACCACCGACTTGGCCGATTCATGCCTTGAGGGCACGGGCCTTCATCTCATCTCGTTCAAGGGATGAGGCAGATGAGATGGCCGCCGGAATGGTCGCACAGGGAGCCGTTCGGAAGATTTGGCAACTTGAGTTGGGGATATCGACGTTGGAATCAACCTTAGATGGACTTCAAATGCCTGAAAGATCATCATCAAAGTCGATGTTCACTGACAGGCCTCTTCCTCCAAGTGAGCAGCCTATGGGACGCGCCAGAACTTGACATAGCATGGTGCCAGCGAGCTATCGAATCAGGGAATGACTGCAACAAGCCAACAGCAACTACTTTCAGCAGCGAACTTGGCTACGTTGATTCCCTTTCAGCTTTAGTCGACAGAATTGACATGAACAGGAAACAAAATGATTCGATGTTGCCGTCAATATCGAAGCAATGTAGTATCGGCCCATGAGGATTCTAGCTCGGTCCAACGTGTTATCTGCATGCAAGATCCCTGTAGGTCAGCCCTAAGCAGGCCGCCTATTCCCTGCCACGTCAGTAGGCTGAACCGTCTCCTGTGCGTGGCAAACCAAAGCCGCGTGGCCGTGGAAGCCGTGGAGTTGTGTCCTGGCAGACTATGATGCTTCTTTTGGCGGTTTTCTGTCGAGACTCGGAATACTCAGATCCTCAGCATGTAGGCCTCAGGTGTCCTTCAAATAAACAAATGCTGATTTCGTCGTTTTAGGTTCCACATGTGATCGAACCCTTCCCGATCCACACATCCGCGCTCAACTGCCTCTGAATAAAGAGCAGGGGTCAGTTTTCAACCCCGCAGATTCCGGACGAAACAGTCCGTTGTCTTCCTCCAGTCTTGTTCCGCTGCCTTCTCTCGCGTTCGATTCCAGGCGAAACCATATTTCGTCATGAAATTCCTTTTTGGAGTCAGTCTCAACTTTTTGAGTGCAATCATAGATCGAACTGTATGTGGTGGGAGCCCAAGAAGGGTCTTTCGCGAGATGACCCATGCGACACGAAAATTACCAGGTCTCTAGCTCGTGAGCTATTTACTTAGGTACGGATGTCTATACAGCCATCCAGAGGTACCAATTAAGTAGCCCCTCTGTGTAGATACGCCTTAACTTCAAGTTTACCCAGAACTAGCGCAACACGACGCCCTTCATCTGGACAGCCACAACAGACAGTCAATGAGCGAGCCTCCGACCCAAGTGAACGAGTTTCCGCATACAAACCGCCCACTGACACCCCTCAGAAGTCTCGGTAACGAGTTTCGTACTTCAAATCAACCACGTCTTCAGGGCTGATAGCATTAACCCTCTTGCTCCTGATGTCTGTTCTGTCCAATAGTTGCTCGTAGAGTGGGGCGAACTCCCTCGAAGTCTGGAGATGCGCCAAGCCGAGGAACTGTTTTTTGTCTTCCAAGTTGACGTGGTGCTGAACTCGATAGGATAGGTAGATTTCGTTGAAGCGTATGTTGGTGTCCAGATTGTCGCGGGCAGCCACAGTGGCCATGCTAAATAAAGCTCCTTGAGTTACAGCAGGAGCTGCTCGCCGACCCATATCTCCCAAAGCACCAGAACAGATCGTCCAAGAGCTGTTTGGGACCCCCTTCTCTAGCAAGTAGGGCACAGTTGCACGGTATGCGTCTACGATTTGATTGTTTAGATTCGAAAATTCACGAGGAGCTCAGCATATGTTGGTGGCTACTCACATAGATAAGTTTCAAAATTGATCTTCATAATCTCATGGAGAGCAGAAGTCTCGAGATCAATCAGGCTAGTCTCCCAATAAAGACCACCCGCTGTTCGAAGTTGGGATCAGTCACATGTCCTCGAATCAAATACCAGAGGCCACCAATCCACAACGATAAGGGGTGAAGAAGTACTCACGAGACGCAAAAACATGCTGAAACGGCGGCAGCTTGCCGGCGCGAACTTGATCAACAATACCTCTAACAGAGTCCTCAGATGTGATGTCCGCTTCGGCGATCGTGATTCCATCGCGGGTTCCAACGTAGTCGAATATCTTCTCGGCGCTTGTCTGATTACGAACAACAGCAATGACTTTGCGCTTGGCTTGGAGGGCACCGATAACGGCAGATACTCCGATGTTTCCGGATGCGCCGAAGACAAGAACTGTTTCTGCCATCGCTATAGTCAACAAATGGGTCGTGCTTTTCAGATCAAGTCCCAAAGGTGGTCGGAACGACTGTCCGAGCAGGATGGGCAAGGCTTAGGAACCCATTTATACTAAAATGCTCACCGACTTTCACTTTAATTAAACGTGTTTGTTTACCGACAAAGACTGCATTCAGCATGGGCTCGCCATCATTCTTCGACGCGAGGTGACATCAAGTATGGCTCTGGGCTAGACGAAATGGTTATGCTGTCTGAAACGTGGACGGCTTCTGGATCGAATGCTTGTGCCGAGTAACACAATGCGGGTAGAGAACCAATCAAACATGTCCCGCAGCTGGAGAAATGCATTCAATCGGGCCATCAAAGACGACTAGTGAATCTCACTGCAGATTTAGAGGAGTATTCCCAGGCTGAGGACCCCGCCTTTAAAACTGTGTAGTTGATATTACCGGTTCATTTCCTGACAACAATGCACGGTGGGTAGCAATGACGGCGCATTGATTTCCTGTTCGGTATTCTTCATTGAGATGCAAGTTTGTCAATGGCAAGCGTAGTAACAATGCAACACCGACCGCGCACTGTATGAGATCTCGAGTCGCTCATTCGTCGGGCCAGGGTTTCTTCGATTTCCACATCCAGTCTGTGCAATTCACGAATCACGACCTCATCAAGGCTGGATTCTATTGCTTACACACGCCATAACTTGGAGGTACTCTGAACGTTATCAAAATCGTTGTCAAAATTACGACTCTTTCGAATGCATAGGTACGATTTGCTTTCCGAACCAAATCTCCTCACTACGTAAGTGGGTAGGTGGGAATAACATACTATGTCAACAAAAGGAACGACAGAACAGGGGCAATGATAGAAGTACTCGAAGGAGCTGACGTCAATAACTTGGGGAGAATTTCAAATAGTTTAGAATGAGATAAAGTTCATGACTAACGAATCACAGCCTTGAAGGCTGAAAGTCTTGATCTCGGAACATCAAATTTACTGGCTGCGTCCATCGTGACACAGACCCATCGCGGTTTCAGTATCATTCGTCAAAATACCTAAAAGCACGATGAGATGAGTTTCGCAGTATACGCCACAAGTACATGTTGTCAAGTGATGGCGATATGTTCATGGTCATTGAAGATCAACATGCAGTCTTGTGCAGTAAACATCCATCAGTGCAAGAGATTTTTTAATTAAGAACCCCATCATCTTTGCCTTTAACAGCACCAGTCAATACTATCAATTGAAGTCTGCTGACCGACATACGGATTGTGAATTTCTCACAGTGAATGTTCTGTAGTTTACCATTCCCCACCGCAACAACCCCGATGTATCACGGGCGTAATAGCGGTGAACTACTCAGACCGAGCTAGAAATAAATCTTTCAATGTGATGTCCACAATTTGTTTGGAACCCAGTCTTACGGCCGTTTCCAACAACAAGCGGAGGTGTTTCCCTTATTGGGCAAAGCTTGGAACGAGGGAGAGAGGGCCAGCCACCTTTGGCGCGTAAAATGACCAGTGAAAAGGCTACGTCGAGCACGTAGTCTACTCGTTGAAAGGTCGCATAGAGGCTACATATAAGGCTGTTCAACATCAAAGGGGTTGTGTACCCGTCACGAGGCATGTGGGCTAAGTGAAGGCGGGGGAATTGGCTCAGCTGCCAATCCAAACGTAAGGGCTGCGCTGAAAGCCTAATGACTACCGCTTGTGGCCACTCTTGGCTAGACCTCTACGTTACAGATGGCTGCCCAAATGACTGGGGGTGCGTGTATGGCTCCGTGCCGCTCTCGATAATTTCTACTAGCTGAAGTCTTACTGGTGCAAGGGGGCTCGGATCTGTTGTCTGCTCTTCTAAGAGGCCACACCCCTGGTACCGGACTTGACGAAACCTGAAAGAGTGAGGCCCCTAAGGAGTCTGTCATCACTCGATAGCCCGAGACATGTGCCTTTTCTTTCTATTACTCGTGCAACAGACCACTAGTCTGAAGGCGCATTCTGACAGACCCTTGAAAACATGTGGCAACAGCAAGCAAGTGCAGAGGTGAGATTCACTTGCCGCGTGTCAAGCTTGCGGGGCGCCTAACAGGTGGCACCCAGCCACCGGTTGCTTTAATGTTAGGCCATGTGGACCCATTCACGCGGAGCACCATGATTCTCATGACCACGGGATGAATTCTCTGAAAATAGTTAAATAGCCGCCTCTGACGTATGGGTGGAGATCCAGTTGACGTATGATCATCAACAGGCATTTCAGTGCAGGTGGCTCGGATATCACCCCTGCCCATCTGTGGACGGATGTGACTCCTCCTAGATGTAGCTACGTGCCGCTCAGTCTCGGGCCGCAATGGCCTAGAACTGGGGGTAGTGGTAGCAAGGGAGTGTCTAGGGAGCAGTGCCAACTTGTTTTCTTGTTCTTACTCGCAAGCGGTTCTCTAGACATATGCTTTCAATGTTTACTGTTGAACCTGTGTGCACCACTCTTTTCTCAAATACTTGAATGGAGATTCAATCACGATGTTTAATTCTCATATGGTAATCATTATGACTATTCGCTACCGACCGTGCGTGACCCTTTCAGCTTATCCTTCTGACCCGGCGAAAGCACACAATCTTCGCTTTGTCCTACACCAGACACATTATCGGTTATGCTGCTCGAAGTCAGAAATTATCCGATTATTCCTTCAACTGACTTGCAATGACACAGTCCTCACATCGAGCGCGATATACCCACACCCAAGATGAACAGTTGACGTTGTACTTGTATCTGTTGACACAAGGGTAGCGATCCATGGCCCACGTGTTTTAAGGGCCGGTGAGGTGACGATTAGGCGAAACCTAAATGATTGAGCTTCAAAGAATGACCGAGGCCATACGTCTGATAGGACATGAGAACATTGGAAGTTGTCGTCCCTTATGACTTCTTCGCGTTTTTATTACATCTCTTCCTTGGCTATGTCTCTACGTGATCAGGTCGGGTACTGAAGTGCTCAATGGTCAATTAAACCTTGGGCATCTTTTCGTTGCTTTTCTACCGAATCTGCCATATTTCTCTGTTTGATTTACACCACGATTTGTCTTAGGGAGGCCGGCCGGCCCCGCTTGCGTCCACGTCAGTTTCATGGGCTTGAAGCTTGGCCGGAGCTATCTCCGAATCCGTAGCTCTCGCCTGGCCAATAGACAGTAAAAGTCGCATGTTTCGAAATATCGTATTTGAGAGGATGGGTATCTTCCCCGCTCCCCAATAGTGGTGATGGAAACATCGTAGACAGCCCCTCCTTGACATTACCAGGGTCTGGGATGGCCCTAATCACTGTCCGACACTGCCATACCACCCTTCCCCTGCTTCCTATCCTGATACCTATTTCGCTTCCACCTATCAACGATATTGAGACTTCTGTCAAACGATCCATTTTGCTGCAACTGGCCTTCAGACGCATGCAATCCACTCGGAAGGTGGTCCAATGTACCGCATCCCTCGTAGACCTGCAAGCTTAGGTCGGCGACCTCGGGATCTACAGCACGCAGTGATGGTACATCTTCTCCTTGGCAGGATTTCAGTCTCCACGTGGTCAAGCACGAGATATGGTCCACATGCAACCTGACGTTGGCGCTTCACACGCACCTTAGTCCTAGAAAGAAGAAAATGAACAGCTCTAGCACTGGACTATGGATATTTGGATGCACCACACACGCATGCTAGTGTGTTATTTCCGTTCGCGTAGATATGTACCACAATTTGCTGTTCGAGTCATCTGCGACGTCTTGGAGCTTTTCCACGCTGGCTCGCGTGGGACTCATACGGGTGCTCGAGCGCCAGGGTCCAAGGGCAATACCAGTATCGGGTGAAGGAGGCCGCCACAAACAAGGAGAGTTCATTTGACGAGGAAGGCTGATGTGGTGGCGATATCATGAAGATTCATTGCAACAAGAGATGGACGTGTCGTCCCTCAATCAGCTACACTATGTTTTGTGGCGTGGTCGCCCAAACCCGGCATTCAGGTACGTAGGGCTCACGCCAAATAGCTGGTTGGCTGACTTGAAACCGACTCTCCTCTTCCTGGCGAAATCAGGCCACTTCTATCGGTGCTGCCTGAGTTCGGTGGCTGTCCGAGAGCCCACAAGTCTTGCGTGAGGCTGGGCATCAAGTTCTAAATTCCCAGGTCAGAGAGATCGCCCGTGGATCCCTTGACCGAGCGGTTGGAGAAGCTTCACAGCCTAAACCCGCGGAGCCGGTGGAGGCTTTTAGTACGCTGATCAAGTGATGGGATGGCGATGTGGTGCAGCTCAGCCTGATGAAGCTCGGTTCTGACAGGTGACAGAACTGGGGTAGCCTGCATTTGATGACCTTGCGAGTCTCCTGTCATTATCTCATTAGGTCTTCCAAGTCGAAGCCCACTCATGGCTGGAGAATGCACGATCTTATCTGCCTGGGCCCTGACTATGCTGCCCAGTGGCAATCCATGTCGGTGATCAGTCGCAGCTCGGCCTCCCCGATTACGTCCAACTACCTTGTTTCCGAGTCCGATCGAGTCGGACAAGGTGGATTTGCGGCGACGGATTGACGACTGGTATTGGTCCCCAGCGAGTAGCTTGGACATTGGGTAAATTAGCTTTGGAAGCGGCAGCGGCTGACTTGATGCAAAAGAACCCCTGTTCATATTTTGAGACCAGTAACGCAATCGCGCACCAATCGCGATTCTGTATAACCGAAGACAACATGAAATACAAAATATGAGATATGATTAGGTATTGAACGGAGAACTGGTTAGTGGTTAGCACATCGCAAGTATTTTAGTGTTCATACAATGGTCTAGACTAAAGTTACAAGTCGGGCTAACCCCTCGCCTCAGGAAAGGGATCAAAATACTTCTTTTCTTTTTCGTCGATTTCTACCTGCTGATGGACCCCAGCTTGCGAATCGAATTTGAGAAGCCCCTTGTTTGCGCTCCCAACATGTTGTCGAAGACCGTCGCAAGCCCCTTGCGGGGCAATCTCGGCTTTCGAGGGGCTGCGATTGCACGACTCAGGCAGTCCGGCTGTCACCATGGAATAACTCATCTTCGAATATCATTCCTCGATGAATTGTAGTTTTCTCAATTTCTTGTGCATTATTTGACTGGGTGCATCATACAAGGAACACCAGCTGCCGCAACTTTCAGAGATGTATGGAGATAACAGCGTCGCGAACATGAACTTTGTAAGCCGTGCAGTCCCCTCTATGCCCGTACTTTAGGTACATCATCAAACTGACAGCATCAAGCATCTCTTCCTCAAGCTTCCTGTCGAGCTTCGCGTAATGATCTGGCGCCTAAGCCTTCCGAGGACCCGGATCGTATCAATTCGATGTAGCACGACCTCTCTCTTCGAAATGAACGATTCAAGCTGGGGAACCTCGCCAGCAATAATACCAGCCAACTTGCACACCTGTCGCGAGTCGAGGCAAGAGGCTATGCGATACTATAAGTTGCGTTTCGGGGTAGCTGGTCCTCCCAAGATATTCTTCGATCCCCAAATAGACATACTGCACTTCGGCCCGGCGAAAGGATTCATGGCATCATCCGCGCAGTATTTTACTGCCATGTCTCTATGCAATCCGACGGACTTAAGTGTCGTCAGGTACTTAGCGATCGACAACTCCGTACTGGGCAATAGCATAGTCAAAGGCGCTGCCTCTAATTTGGCTGCCCGGGCCATCCGACAGCTTGCAATGCGCATGCCTGAGCTGAAGGGACTGGTTTTCGTGCGAAACCAAGCTACTTCCATTATCATTAAAGATGCGGAAGATCATTGCATAGAACTTCAAAGACTGATTGAGAGCGCTATGTGCGAAGTTGCTGGCGAGTTTCCGGACTGGGAAGCTCCTCCATGGTTCACGGCAAAGATGGCATCAGGTACAAATGCTACAAGAGGTCGGGCTTGATAGATTCAAGACAATAAAACCGTTTCAGCCATAAAGAATTTGAGTAGTGTCGGGCTCCGATGATCCAATACCTTCGAGTCGCCACTTGAATTCCATGCAAATTTCTGAAAGCAGCATTGCGCCACAGTTGCCCGAGTGTCGAGAACACTATCCCGCTAGATTCGTGAGGTGGTCTTCCTGCGAACGCACACAGAGTACGTATGCTTGGGTTGATTTCAGCTGGAAATATCAGTCATATCTTTGTGTATGAGCTCAGCTTCAGCTTTGATGTATCCATGGATGGGTATGGCTAGCTCCGACAACATGGTATAAAGGTGAAGGGAGCTTCCAGCTGGACTGTATTTCTGTATCAATACAACCACCACTTATTTCGACGCTGCTTTTATCCTATAAAACATGTCTCTTGTTCACATCAGACCTAGGCCAGAGCCTAACGGACCAGTCATCAGAGCATTATTTCATTCCGGAGCTGCAGCGTTTATACGACGAATACTTCGGCAATGCGGTGCTCAATCATACCGCGAGTTCCTGATTGATATCTTGGGGGCGCTTTCACCTGAATCTGTGCGGAGAATTTCGCTGTTCTGGGAGAGAATTGGATATAGTCACAAAGACTGTATCTACCTAGACGTCCGCAACAAGCTCTGGAAAAGAGATAACTTTGCCGAGATGGTGAGAACAGAGGCTGCCATTGTACGTCTGCCAATTTGATAGGGTGGCACAAAAACATCGCTAATATTCAGTCTTAGATGCACATGTGGTTTGTAATAGCGGTCCTGGCAAGCGGCGATGGTGATGGCACGGAGCTTTTTGACGCCGTCGTGCTTGATCTTGCACGACGCAGCTATATGGAAGCTCAGAAGACATTTCGACAGGCTGGGTTCTGGCTTTCGAAGTCACGATGAGTACCTTGTGTTCGTGGTTTCTCGGGGTTCAGCTTCCACGTCATTCATGCTCATTGGCATGTTCTTTTTGTGGCATCATTACCTTTCAAGGCTTTGTAAGATAATGTTATTACTCTGATTTACTGTTCTACAACCCAGGACGGATATCACTTGAACAGATCAAATTCGTGGTATCTAGTGTGGAGCTGAGCATGCCTCGTGACGCACACAGGACAAACGACGGATGGGGAACGGGCATTGCGGGCAGCACCATTCGTTGACCACATTAGCCTCCGCCTAGGGCCGCATCATCAATCGACGCAAGGTCTCAGCTCGAATGGTACAAGGATCCATGCAAGGCCCTGTCGGGCTGGTAGTGTCTGCCCAATTGCCCATCATCCTAGCGCCACGCAAAACAAGCTCCAGCCGCCCTTCCACGCGGCGTTCAAGGTTCGGTCGAGAACGACACGCCAATAATCCCAATTCATCGCAGATTGGCCATGGCGTGGTGTACGTAGAATTCGGGGTCCTTTCACAGACTTCCACCCCCTTGCTCATGGTCGCTAATCGACATGGGGCATGGGCATTCGAAATTGAACGACATGTCGACGCCAGAAAGCTCCATACGCCCAAGCTGAGGATCCGCGAGTGCCCATTTTCGTTTCTTATCAGGGGCTTAGCGGCGTCAGTGGGTTGAAGCATCAGATATATAAGGCTTGCGGTGTTCGAGGTAGGGCGCAAATGCAGGATGTGAAGAACCTGGTTCAAGATCCCAACTCAGCAGCGACGCGCTATTCTGCACTCACAGCATGAACCCTTATCAACGGAAATACCGAAGAATGACCGATGACGAAGAGAGAGCCTTCAGCCGACTGTACCCGGCTGTCAGAGATGAGCTTAACGAACGCTCAGGGGTTTACACGTTCCAGGAAGGATCAAACATCGTCATCGAGTTGGCAGAAAATATCACAATGGCAAAGCAAAGATTTTTCAGAATCGTCGCAGAGTACAAAAGATTGAGAGCTCTTCGGCGCACTACCAGTCGCTGCCCCAAACATTCGGCCTTTCGATCCTCTCCGCTGAACCCGCACAATGACACCACATGACAACAACCCGAGGACGAACACCAGAAGCAACTGTGAGGAAGGGTTGCTGGAATGATGCTTCTTTTACTCATTGGACTGTGGTTGCAGTCTCCTTGTTGGGTGTGGGTATGCACTAGCAGGACGGCTGCAACCTGACGTTTTCGGGGATATTATTCGTGTGGTGTGGGAAGAAGTCTCAGCAATCTCGGCAGATTCACACAGCCTCCAGTTGACGTTGACTGACATGACCTCTGATCCTTGCAATGAATGCCGCCTCATTATATCCCTAGCCACACACAAATGATTATATACAATTTCGCCCCTTCATCTGTTCGCTTGTTTGCGGTTCAAGAAAGGCCTGCGCTTCACGCCCGCAAGCTCTCGCTTAAGTAGACACGAACAGAAGTATACGGGGCGCATGCCGGTTTGACAGGATGATCACTACGGAGCGGGGCTTCCAATGCCACCTTAATCCCCGGCACGGGCATGTCAAGGATCAGTCCAACCGGCTCCCAATGGTTTCTCCATCCGCTGCAGGTGGGACGCACGTCAATGTACGGCACGACGTCTCAACGTCTGTGCATACGTCCGTAATTGTGGAACATTTGCATTTCTGTCATGACATCCCGTGAACGGAGGTTATCTGTTTACGGTCTTGCCGCAGCATGCTGACACTGAGAATGGAGCCGCGAGGATCTCGCACTCGGCATTGAGACGGCAGCAGCCAGCCTCAGCTCTAGCTAGGAGATTCAAAACGACTTTGGTGCTCGTTCTCACTCACTGCTTCTTCCCCTATTCCGAATCAAGACGAACGCAGGCTGATCGGTCCGAAATCCCGGGGTCTCATTTGTGACATGCTGGCGACAGCGTGAGACGGAGTCTCGCACGATTCCAAACTTTCTACATCATTCCACCTTCTGGCTCATATCCATCCTACATTAACCTCTAGTCACACTCCGCTCGGTTGCTAGATCATAAGAAAGATCTTCGCCTATTAGCCCCGTGCATCTCAAATGCCCTTACCGGCCGAAAGTCATTTCCCATTCTTGGCTAGAACCTTTCTCATTTCTTTGGAGGACAGAAACTTCCGAATATCATTGACTAAGTCATTAGGACATTCAAGAGCTGGAAAGTGACCGCCATGTTCATGCTGGCGCCAAAAGATGATGTTCGCAAGCTGCTTCGCCCAGTCCTTTGGACACTACAGACTCAAAGTTAGCGAAGCAAACACAACACATTTATCTGACTTGTACTGACCGGAAGGATCTCTCCGGGAAAGATGCTCACGCCTGTGAGAACTTTGAGATGCCCGTCAAAGGCTTTATCAGCTTCCCGCTTATCTCCAAACGCCTCTCTGAAGAAGCGCAAACCTGGGGTTGCCCCTTGAATCCAGTGCATCATGACCAAGTTGATGATGTCATCATTGCTCAATGCTTCGGGTACATCGATCCAAGATTGAAGCTTGTCCACGAACCACGCCAGAAGACCGATGGGGGAGTCGCCGAGTGCAAAGCCCAAAGTCTGAGGCCGTGTTTCCTGCATGTCGATGTATGCGCTCTGGTCTCTGTGAAAGACACTGCGAGTCTTCAAAAGTCTCTTTTCGTATTTCGAGTAGAGTACGCCGGACATACGCAGGCGAAGATAAGCAAAGGGCGCGGCACCGAAAGTTGGGGTGGGCGCCGGGAACGTATTGAAATGTTGCGCTCGTATAACACTGGGGTGCTGAATTGCCATCCAGCGAGTGATGAAAGCGCCAAGATCGCCTCCCTGAGTTACGAACCAGGGGTAGTTCAAGACATCAGTCATCAAGACTTTGAACGCACGAGCGACCACTGCAGGGCCAACTCCAGACCTCAAGGGGGCAGGCGAGAAGCCAAACCCAGGGATGGATGGCACTATAAAGTGGAATGATGGGAAATCGTCGTTTTCGGTATCGGTCGTAGTCAATTTCTCAACGACCTTGCTAGCTTCAAGAAAGGAACCTGGCCAGCCGTGTACAAATAAGAGCGGGATGGCGTCCGGGTTGGGCGACTTAGTGTGGGTATAGTGCAGCGTGACCAGGCCATATTCAGGAACTTGAATTTTGACAAGGAAATGGTTAAACGTTTTGTTTATTCGCGCCTGTGCCTAGTCAGCCTTACAATCATGAAGAGAAAGTGATAGAGTTGAGACGTGGGGAACCTGCCTCCTGGTCTTTCCAGTTGTACTCATTTCTCCAATATTCTGCCAGTTCCCGAATGCGTGCAACCTTCGCACCTTGAGACCAGTCATCGTCAGTGAAATCCGTTTGTTCTTCGGGAAATCTGCAGTAGAGAAGCTTCTGCTCCGTGACTTTCAGAAGCTCTGAATCAATAGTGACAGAAAAGGGAGTCGGATGGTTTAGCTCGAGTTGACAGTCTTCGACAGGAAGCTTGGGCAACATCATGCCCCGACCAGCTGCTCGGTCGCCGCTCCTATGGTTGTGGTACCAGAGTTGTAAGAAGATTGCTCGATTTGGAAGGTGGGTGAGTTTGAATAGGTAGAAACTCCAAATACCTCCCCGGGACAAAAATGCACAGCTAGACAAAGGGAACGTACCATTTATTCCGAAAATCCGAGTGCAAGGTTCTGGGGGATCAAACTATCAATGCATGAATCAATGTCACTGTCAACAACCCATAGCGCTGACGATACTTCTGTTGTTCCTGCGTTTCGGTCTGCTCTATTCCCTTTGCATTGAGTTGGCTTGCCGTTGTCCCGCATAATAGACCAGCCGAGCCAATGACGGCCACGATTCGGAGTCGCAAATGAGACGAGTATGTTCAGACAGAAGCTGGCGCCAGCTAGCAGACCGTGGGGAGATGAGAAATTCATGCAGCGCACTTGGTGCATCCTTAGTAATCGCCCTCTGAAGAAAGGATGAACCACTTCAACTGAAGAAAAAGAAACCGCCCCATGACGGACCTAGGGTACTAGGCAACGTCACCTGATCTACTAAACTGCAGTGATTGAGGGTTTCCACAGCTTTGACTATCATCCAGACTTTGTTCATCTTTTACTACGCCTGGCGCTTGCGCTTGCACTTGCACTTCCAGAATCCGGTCCCCACCCGACCGATCGGGCCCTGCCGGCCGGCATCCGACCCCACTCCGGCTTGTGTGTTTGGCTCTAGGTGTCGACCGGCCCGCAAATTGCCATCCGGCCGAGACCGATTTGTAATGTTTTCAGCCATCAACCCCGCAGCAACAAGACACGCGATTATCGAGCCTTCATGACGTATTTCTGATGAGCAAAAACAGACTACGCACCTTGAGAGTTTGATATATACCGGGCCAACGTCCGTCTGATATTTCTCCATAGCCTCCTCACCCAATTCCCTTCACTCTCCGTTACCATCGATACGGTGTCTTTTTGTCAAAATATCCAAACATGAGTGGGAACGAATGCCAAGCGCTTGTGGTTGAGGCGCCTAACGGTAAACCATCGTTGGTCAGGAAGTCAATCCCGATTCCCCTGCCGGCATCCAACCAGGCTCTTGTGAAAATCTCACACATCGCACAGAACCCTACAGATGGCAAGTACATGACCCCAAATTTAGAAAGTGATGCATAATTCTCACATCGGCTAGTCCAGTCCTTTGACGGGAATGCCTTTGGCGATGGTGCGGTTCTGGGGTGCGACTTTGTCGGAACAGTCGAAGAGACAGGTGATCAAGTGAACAAGCTCAAAAAGGACGACACCATCGCTGGGCTGATTTGGGGAGGTATGTTGCCTTAGAAGCTTGATTTAGACAACTCTGACTGTGGGATAGGAGAAATCAAAGGCATCGGAGGGTACAGCGAGTACACCGTGGCCGACAACGACATCAGCTTCCGGGTCCCGAAGAACATCAGCCTCGAGGAGGCGGTCACGTTGCCGCTTGCTTCCATGACATCATGGCTTGCGCTGTTCTCCAAAGATTGTCTCGCGATTCCTCGAGACGGGGGGAAAGATACATCTGTCCTCATTTGGGGCGGTAGTTGTGAGTCTTTTCCCCAAACATGAGTATGCATGCGTTCCGACTAATAATAAATAGCGAGTGTCGGACTTTATGCAATTCAAATTGCTGCACTTCACGGGTTCAAGGTCATCACAACGTGTAGTCCACGCCACTTCGACCTTGTCAAATCCCTTGGTGCGAAGCATGCCTTCGACTACCACGACGACGATGTTGTCGAGTCCATTAAGCAAGCGGCACCTGGTCTCAAGTATGTCTTCGACACCATCGGCAACAAGTCCTCGTCAGGCTTGGCGTCTCGAGCAATCGATGAGAGTGGTGGTCTTTGCACTGTACGACCTGGAAAGGCGAACACTGAGGATGTCACCAAGCAAACTAAGGTGACCGATGTGCTTGTCTGGACTGCCTTCTTGAAGGACCATCGCTACGGCAGTTTCCATTGGCCGGTAAGCCATCTTCGCTACGTGCGCACAGCGTTGCACTTCTTCCAGTCACTGACCAAGATAGGCGCATGAGGCAGACCACAAGCTTGGAACCGAGTTCTTTGAGAAGCTCCCTGGTTGGGTTGAGGAAGGTAAGATCAAACCCAACAAGGCCAAGGTTATTCCTGGGGGCCTCGATGGAGTCTCGAAAGGATTCCAGGAGTACCGCGATGGTAATATCTCTGCGACGAAGCTTGTGTATAAGCTTTGATGTCCTATGTAGAGAAAAAGGCTTTGAATAGTGAAAATCTACAATCTTCCGTAGTCGTATCTAATAGTAAGGGTCAGATTGTCTATTTACGACAACACAACTTCCGATAGATACAACGTAAGGAATACAACTTCTACCTACAAGCACCCGGTAACCCGCCAGCGATCTTTCACTTGGAACTTCGAGGTGGGATAAAGCCGACAAAGCTAATCCTCCATCCGTTCAACCATGTGTACCCGTCGGAGATCATGTTTCATGTCCCGGCTTGGTCTCGCCTTTCATCAAAGCCTCATTCACTTCCTCTGCCGGTGTTGCGGGTTCGTACTGCGTAGGACGTTCATCTTCAATTATCACAGCCTTTTCGGGTAGTCCTCCGAGGTAGATGGTCTTGCGGCCATTGGCCCTGCTCCACTCCTTGCTCGACATGTACATATTACTATCGTTTTGAAACAGGAATGTTGTGAAGACCCTGCCTACGGTAAGTTGCTGAAGGCGATGTCGAAGAAGACCGATTGTTGATGATCGGAAAATGGTTGTTATGACCAGTAGAAGCAGGATCGACAACATAACCATCAGAAGAATGAACGCCGGAATTCCGAATAAGACATGATATTTGATCCTCCGGCCAAATGGGTTGACGTGAATCCTGGCTGCTTCATCAGCGACGCTATTGCCGGGCCCTAATGTGCCCTTTGTCCCAACCACTGCCGACGCCGCAAGATCAGTCCAGAGAAGCTTGATAATGTCTGATACGCGATCCGCATCCGAAGACAGAGACTGCCACCGCTCAAAAATGGGGATGTTTGAGACGCCAGCCAGATCGAATGGCCAGCCTTCATCAAGCGCTCCATCAAAGCCGGAATCGGTGAAGAGTAGCTCCATGATGCTTAGTGCGAAGTTACTTCCAGGAAGGTTATAGTTCGATATGCCGAACGTGGGTTCGAGAGACGAAAGAGACAACGCGCCTTGTTTCCCAAGAAGATGAAACTCTCGTTGCTTGATAGTGGAAATATTCGGCCGAGACGCATACTCGGGTGAAATAATTCCCCAGATGGAACTTATCCCATCCATGGTTAACCCAGAATTCTCCGCCGCCCATAGTGGGTAGTCCTCTGGGCTGCTGTAGTTCTTTGGCTCGATAGATATGACCTTGAGGCTGTCGAGCCCAGTGGTGCCGTTCACGGTAAAACTGACCGTCTTGATCATTGCTCGGACAGCGGCGGCGCAGGAATGTAGCGGAGAGGACCATTTGCTATGGTTTTCGTACATGGCCAACTTGTTACCACCGTCTACTCTCTGTGGTGCACCGCGCAGCAAGCCACATCCCACATAGATCATGGAGATGTTGGCAATATCTGCGTTTCCGGCCCCAGCACAGACCAACTCCGCAATTGAGAAGTCACTCTGACTGACGTGGTATGGATTCGTCCAGTTCACCACTTTATTGTTAGAGCTCACCGGGCTGATAAAGTCGAGGTAGTTGCCATACTGTGACTTGAGGCCGAGCCCGCGGTATTTCATGAAGCTATCCGCCTCCAGCAGGAATTCCTTGCCTAGATGGGAGTCAAGGTACGAGAACGCCTTGGTGCCGGCTGTCGCGTTGGTCATAGTTGTGACATTGAGATATACCATGCTGAAGAAATTGTTAAGGACGCCTGCCTTGTAGGCTCTGGCTTTGAGCTCTGGGTTCGACTGTGCGTGTTCGCGGTCGTAGTAAGGGTACGTATGGTTGAGGTTTACAAAACCCCCACGGTCAGTAAGCCTGAGCTTGTCGAAGTTGTAGAAGGATGAAGCAGTATAATTGACTTCGAAATCGAGTGTCAGATTCAAGTTGACGCAACTTGCGATTGGCTCGATGAATAGTAAGTCTTCAGACCAACTAGCGCCTAGCTCGATGTCGGTGGGGACCGTGTGGTTGCGGAAACCAATACCGCCGTTGGTCGCATCAACAATCAGGCCTTCGACAATCTTGATTGCTGGATCCATGATGTGACTCTCCAGCTGGTTATACGCCCCCACGGATACTTCAGTACCGTTGTCGACGTAAGGTCGTGTTGTCTGTGTTAGTTGGCGCCATTCAATGTCAAAGAAGTTGGACACCGTCGTGCGATTCTTCGTCCCGCTGGAGAATATCTCCATCGCGAGTGGGTCAATCTTCGAGCTGTAGCCGAAAGGCATGTGAAAGGTCAGATTGCCGCTGCTATTGGTGACCGTGACAATATTACCAGAGTAGGGGCATGGCACGGGTCCTTGGAGGAGGAGAGTCTGCCCCTGACTACAGGTACGCGAAAAGTTATGATGCCCCCTTTGTGACGTGGCGATGCCAAAAGACCCAATATCCTTGACGTATGAAAATGAAGCAAGTTTTGGCTCGAGTGTATCGAGCTCCTCATAAAGACCTAACGGGGTGATGACACCAGTTACGGCGATCAGGAAGGCGATGATGGGTACCGTCCAGGAGATAATAGTGATGTTGAGGCGGGCGCCATGGCTCTGAACCGAGTCGGACTGGAGGATGGTGGGCCACCATGTTCGCTGAAAAATACGACTGGCGATGTTCCTGAATCATTACATTCGTTAGTATGCCTGCCCAAAAGATTCACTAATCGGCAACATAGCTAATACATACCATGTGGTAGCGGTCTCTGTGTCTCGGAGTAAACCCGCTAGTATCAAAGCGACGGCGGTTGGACACCACACCTGGGCTTGGAGTTCAAGTCAATTAGCTTTTCCATTTTCAGAGCATTTATCTGTGAAACAGAAGGGTACCCTACCGACAACGATGGCCGCCGCAATGATACCGGCCACGTACCCGACAGTGATTTCAATCATCGCAAACGCTGCTGGGAGTTGAATGTTTGACGGTCTGCTATGCACAGTGTCCCCGCAAACGGTGCAGTAGGCGAAAATGGAACAAAAGACTAGACCTCTCCAAGCGCGATGTGAGCTGTACTCGCGGCATATATCTGGCAGCGCTGGCTGCGAGACGGTCGTCCTCACCTATTTTCAATCATCTCATGTCTGCCTTGTCATGCCAAGAACGCCTCATTCTCGCGACATGCTGGCCGACATCACATTATGAAGTGGCTGAGGCGAAATAATTGCGACGATTGGCTGTATGTAAAACAACATGCATCCAGGTCGATCTTTTTCCCACAATTGTACAGGAGAGCTGAACTTTAGCCCGGCTCTTCATTCGCCGGTGTGGCACCGGGTACTTCAACCCCAGCCTTCGCCGTATTAAGCGGAGGAACTATCACCCTTTCTGACCACACTCAACGGATCATCCCTGCCAAGACATCGTCTAATTTGTGGCGGTCTAGCTCGAGTGTAATTGAAGGGCGCGAGCCTGTATGGCGTGCAAGCCTCAACGGCTTTTCTTCCTTTCTTTTTTGCTGTTGCGTTATGTTGAAGAGCAATTGAAGATGGTGGTGAGCAATTTTCCTCTAGCCCAGTCGACTTTGTGAAACCATGCAGGCTTACTAGCCATCCTTTCAAGATCACGGCTGAATGGAAAGCAGTGAGACTGAACCCGTTCTTAGACGTTGATTTCGAGTGTTCCGCATAAGATGTTTGGCGGGGTGCTCAAGTATACAAAGGACCTAAAGCCAGTCCCTGTTGTTTTCTTCCATTTTCGAACATGAGATCCCGCTCACCGGAATACTTCCATTCAGTGCGGAGTACACCCAAACTAATCCAACAATTATGTTTCGAAATACGGGAATTGAAAGCTCAGATACGTCGCTATATTGAATTCGGCAATGCGGAAACTGACCTGCAAGGTAAGCTTGAGTAGGGGATAAGGGAATGAATCCTGCTCTTTGAAGTCTACTGTTGTTCGGAAACCGGTTTATGAACATAACAGGTGAGTTTATTTGTTTGCCACGGTGACTATGATGTACAACCACTGTCTTGATGGGCACTGGACTACTGCGAACTGTCCAGTTTCACAAGCAATGGTAGACTTGGTCCTCCCCGAATTACGAACATAAGCGACTAGCTTTTCACCGCAAAACAGACCACCGCTTCGTCGATACTTGTACTCGCAACACGTGGCTAGTCTGATGTAAGTAGGTGTCGGTTCCATTGACATCATATGTCCAGCTGTTCGACAAGTCGTACGTCACATCTTTCAACAGGCGAACGACCACTCACAAGAGCAATTGCAACTCAGACAAATGGGTAGATAACGACGCAGCAAGCGTCCATATGTTCAATTTTGAATCAAAATATGTTCATAATCCATAAAACCCCCTGTCACCTCCCCTACACCTCTCAATCCCTCGTAAGATCTCAGATGCCTTTGCGCATCTAAGAAGTGCCAGAGCAGCCGACGAAGTTGTTGCCGCTGGCACCGGTGTGGGTGATCTGGCCGGCCTGTCCGCAGCTGGCGTTGATGACGACACGGTCGGCGCCGGGGGAGCCTTATTGTACTCGTTAGTCGTGGTCAAACGTTACATAGATGACGCTTTCCGCGGCAACACAGCCCAAGCCAAGGAACCGCGTACCACAACAAGGCACATAAACAAACAATACTAACCTCCGGTGTAGACGCCGCTGGTCTTGATGGGGAACTCGTACCACGGGCCGCTGACGTCGAAGTCGAAGCCCTCGTAGTTGTTGTAGCGGTGGGGGTAGGTGGAGGAGCCGGCGACGGTGCCGGCCTTGACGTGCGTGCAGGCGGCGTTGGAGGCGGCGTTGACCTGGGCGGTGGAGTAGGTGGTGCTGCCGCAGGTGGTGGAGCGCTTCTCGATGGCCGCGGGGACGGCCGAGACGGCGAGGGCGAAGAAGGAGACGAGGACGACGGGGAGCTGCATCTTGACGGCGGGCGGGGGTTCCGAGTAGAGAGTGAGAGTGAGTGTGTGAGACTGGCCTGGCGAGAGAAAGAAAACGTCAACAAGACATCGCGGGTGGACCGTCTTTATACACAAATTCCACAATGGATGGGGAATTTTTGGAATTTCCGAGGGAGACGACTACACGAACGTTGTTCCCCGTCACAGATGCAACGCACAATCACCGGTTTCCCCCCTCCTCCACCCAGCTGACGGAGCTGGGCAGACAGCTCATGAGCGGCGGCGCTGGGCGGAGGGGCGCGGCGATGATTGGGGTTGCGTTGCGCTGTCAGCGCTGGGTTTCCCTGTCGCGTTGTCGATCGCCGGTCACTCAAAGCGGAAGGTGTGTTGTAAGGATCTTATCGCATGGCCAGGAACGCGGCCGTGGTTGGTCGAAACCACAAGCGAACCCAGCAAGAAATAGCGGAAAATAGAAGCTAAAAAGCCAAATCACTCCTTATTGAACTGCCCTCTGTTCCTCCGTCTTCATTGGTGGCTTGGGCACGGGGTGGAGGATGTCGTGCGCTAGTCAGGCCGCATCTACCGAACGGCATTGCAACGCCAACTTCTCATTCCTCCTGGGGCCAGAAGACAGGAGGGCGCCGTCGACGGCCCGGTGAGGAAGTCTCTCCCGTGTCTCCCGTGAATCCCGTCCCACCCACGCAGCGCGAATCCCCGCACTGGAGGAGGACCCCCCTTGCCGCCCTGCGCACCCTGTGCACCCTGCGGCCACCTCCGATCCACCGGGGGGTCCTTATTTCTTAAGCAGCTGTCGAAATGGGTTTAAGCCCGGCGGTGGTGGAGTCCGTAGGGACGCTGCGATTGTCGGGCTGTCCCTATCATTCTGCCCACGAGGGTCCTGGGTTTGTTGTGAACCGGGCAAAACTTGGCTTTTAAGCGCGCTTCGGAGCTTGGGTGATTTCCTTGGCTCGGCTGTGAGAGGTTGGCATGATTTTACCTTCTGAATAGGGTTACAAGCGTGGATGCCATGTGGGTGCGTTCGTCTCATGGACTCGGAATCGGCAGAGGCTGGAGTGGGGAAGAAGCGAGAGAAAGGAAGGGGACTCGGCTTCTTGGGTGACGATGTCTTGGCTTTTTCGTGGTGGATCTCTGTTCAACAGTACGCGAAAGCGACCGCTTGATCGCCGTGTTGGATAAGGAATATGGCAATTGAAGTCGCAACATTCTTGTTCTTGGTGATTCAAATACCACGATGATCGTATGCCCTGCTGGAGAAAAACAAGCTTGACAGCGCTCGTTGCTAGTGTTGCATGGGCATATGCCGCTCACCCGATACCTGGCAAATACCCAGAAACTTATTTCAATCGTCAAAAATCAACACCGGAGACGTCCGCTTGTCATTCTCCAATGTTAAGCTTCTTAGCTTGCATGTGACAGTTTTGACTGCTCGCTGTTTGTTCTGCCCGCATCGGATCAAGTGCTGGATTGGGCATAGCATCCCTGAGACAAATGAGGTGTTTCGCTTGTGGCGGGGGAGGCCAACATCATCAACGCCGGGTTTCTGAGCATCTGGGAAGGTGGTAGTTATCCTGATCCCTTCGACTCGCAGTGTGTGTGGCAGACGATATCACGAAGTGGCTTGATTGCGCGTATAGCACGGATGCGGCAATCATGATAGCTGGTCGGCGAGCGGCGAGCTCCTGGGCTGTGAAGACCAGAGATAGCTGGACGAGGAGTAAAGATGTTGAATTGAGAGATATGGGATTAGCGAAGGCGAACAGCAAAGAACGTCTATCGACACGGAGGAAATATGCGGTGAGACCGGTCGAGGTCGACCTCCTACACAGCTTAGGCAGATGCAAACACAGGACTCCAATCCTGCTCCTCCAACCACTTGGCAAGACTGGGAGGCTCAATCTTGACCTTCAGATCAGAAGGCCAAGTCAGCTTTTCCTTCCATCCTTCAACCTTTTCACCGAAGAAGCCGTATTCATCCACGAACAGGTGAGTCTGGGGAACCTCCAAACCCAAAGGGTCTCCAGCGGCTAACTCGTCCACGCTCTTCTGGACAAAGCCAAACTCTCGACCAGTGATGCGCGCAAGAGCGTCTGCCGTCTGAAAGCGCGACTGATACTCGTCGTACGCGGCAAGGATGGTCCCAGCCGGCTCGTCGACGATCAGGGCCCTGACGAACGGGCCCGTGCTCTTCGGCGCATCGATGAACGGCACGGGGACGTCGCCCGAGGTGGGGCCGTCGAACTCGGCCCGCTTGGTCTCGGGGTTCCAGCGCGGGACGAAGTAGGAGCCCGGGAGAATGTTGGAGTTGTAGTGCCCGATCAAAATTTGGGACGTCTTGGACCACAGGGCAGGATAGGTCTGCTCGATGTGCTTGACGATGTTCCACTTGCCGTCGTAGTGGTGCACATGCTTGAGCTTCCCGTGGCTTAGCTCATTGACACCAGGGAGGTTGCTGAAGACGAAGCGCTCCAGGGTGGGGGTGTCTGCAGCAGCGGCAGCAAGGTTGTAGCCCCATTGCTCCTCAGTCTCTTGAGCGACCACGGCAGGGTGAACACCCTTTTCTTGGGCTTTCTGGGCGACAGCTGGATCTTGGATGACGCTCCAGAAGTCTGTGACGGCAAATATGGCAGTTGCGTCTTTGAAGGCTGCGCGCAGGTCTGCGACGGAGTCGAGAGAACCAGACACCATTTCCGCGCCGAGGTTGGCTAGCTCAGTGGCGGCAGCAGACGAGGTGTTGCGGGTGACTCCACGGACATGCCACTCGGATGCCAGCGATTTGTCGCCGAGAAATGTTCGAACAACAGAACCTCCTTGGTTACCAGTTGCGCCCAGGACGACAAGAATTTTCTTCGGAGCAGACATGATGAGGTTTTCGTGGAGGAGGACGTGAGATATTGGTGAAATTCTACTGGAAGACTGTAAATGCGATGATAATGCCGAGGATATAGAGCCAAGCTTGATGTAGTCGGCTTGGTCCAGCTATTATATCTGCATCTTGGAATCACGCAAGTCTGGCAGAAGTCCACGATATCGGAATCCTCTTGCCTAGTCAACGCCCCTTGTCGGAGAATTGGGAGGTGTCCACATGGTATTGAGTGCCAGCATAACGTTTGTATTGACACAGATTACGAATGAGAGAGTAGTCGCGGAGTTTGTCAGCGTCAGCATGGCGGACTTCCGTGGCTCATGCCGTGGACCCGGGTGTTGAACATGATGGAGG
Source organism: Colletotrichum sp. COLG25 (assembly GCA_009801095.1). Classification (NCBI taxonomy): domain Eukaryota; kingdom Fungi; phylum Ascomycota; class Sordariomycetes; order Glomerellales; family Glomerellaceae; genus Colletotrichum; species Colletotrichum sp. COLG25. The sequence goes on along the minus strand of VNWT01000045.1, from coordinate 4,970,163 downwards.
AATGAAGACGCCGATTTGTGGCTAATTAGCCCCTCGGCGTGGGATAATTCGAGATGGAAAAGGGCAAATAGCGGGCTGACATCTCGCCGGCGGGGATTGGCTTGGCGGGATAAGGGATTGCCTTATGTCAGCGAATATCGGCAGCGCTCATATTCCGACCCGAGCGAGAAAGTCCAGTGCTAGGATCCACCTTACATAAGGCGCCTGAGCTTGAGATGGTCCGTGTCCCAGCATTACATCAGCTGCCATTCAGGTGAGCTAGGGTGGAGGTTCGCAGTGGCAGCAGCACCAAAAGAAAGTTGCTGGGAGCAACTGGATGCGGCCCATTTAGCGTAACGGAGAACCTGAAGCTTGGGACTGGGACTGAGTGTGTGACGCGAAGCAGGGCGTCAGGGCTCCGCAAAACGCGTTTTCTTTGGATGCCAATCAAGCCCCAATTTCCTCTGCGCCTTGTGCTTGCCTCAATTAATTAATTGTCCTCAACACCACAACCGCCCACCCCATCGCCGCGTGTCACGACGACGACGACAATCGCATCGACAGCTACCGCCCACTCTACCAACGGTCGTTCGCACTCTCTCAGCGGTTGCCAATCCGCCCCTAAATGCCCTCGGGCCGTTCGCGATGCGCGTCATCAAGCCAACATGGCTGAGCCATAGCGGCGAGCAGAAGGACTTCGAGGTCTACAGCTGTCACGTCTCCGCCGACGGCAAGCGCCTCGCGACTGCGGGCGGTGATGGACATGTGCGCGTCTGGTCGACTGAGGCCATCTACGGCGATGCCATTGAAGGCTCCGAGAAGAAGCCGCGACAGCTCTGCCACATGAGCCACCACCTGGGCACCATTCACTCCGTCCGCTTCTCGCCAAACGGTCGCTACCTCGCTTCCGGCGCCGACGACAAGCTGATCTGCGTCTACCACCTCGACAAGAGCCCTCCCGTGGCTTCTTTCGGTAATGCGCCCTCCTCCATCGCGATGCGCCCCGCTGTTTGCAGCTCTAACATTGTCCTGCAGGTCTGGGCTCCGAACCTCCCCCGGTCGAGAATTGGAAGACATACAAGCGTCTAGTCGGCCACGAGAACGATGTTCAGGACCTCGCCTGGTCTTTCGACTCGTCCATACTGGTCTCAGTTGGTCTCGACTCCAAGATTGTCGTGTGGTCGGGCCACAGCTTCGAGAGGCTCAAGACAATCACCGTCCACTCCAGTCACGTCAAGGGAATCACCTTCGACCCTGCAAACAAGTTCTTCGCGACTGCCTCCGACGACCGAACCATTAAGATCTTCCGATTCACTCCCCCCGCACCGAATGCGACACAACATGACATGGTCAACAACTTCGTGCTCGAGACGACGATCAGCGCACCATTTAAGAGCTCGCCGTTGACGACGTACTTCCGCAGATGCTCTTGGTCCCCCGACGGCAATCACATTGCGGCGCCAAACGCCGTGAACGGTCCAGTCAGCTCCGTGGCCATAATAGAGCGCACGCGATGGGATAGTGAGATCAACCTCATCGGCCACGAGGGCCCGACCGAAGTCTGCATGTTCTCCCCTCGCCTATTCCATACCGAAAACCCTGCCGACAATCCTGATAACAACGGCCTTGTTACGGTCATCGCATCAGCTGGTCAGGACAAGACGTTGAGCATATGGAACACCAACACCAGTAGACCGGTTGTCATCCTCCAGGATGTCGCTGGAAAGTCAATATCGGATCTGGCCTGGTCCCCTGACGGCGGAACGATTTTCGCTTCAAGTCTCGACGGCTCTGTGGTCGGCATCCAATTCGATCGCGGAGAGCTCGGATGGGTTGCCAACGCGGAGGAGAACGACAAGGCGCTGCAAAAATACGGGGCGTCGAGGAAGGGTATGGGTATCGCGGAAGATATCGAAAACCTCAACCTGGAGAATCAGAGCAAGGCCGGCGAGTCCAGAGCCGCTGAATCACGAATGGGTGCTCTCATGGGTGACGGTCCATCGAAAGACGCAGCACCTACGACGAACGGAACAAAGCCTGGCGGATCGGCGACGGGCACGTCAACACCGAAGCCAACCAACGGCAACGTCGAGCCTGAGAAGGAAAAGGAGAAGCCGGCAGAAGAGCCCGCAGACAAGTCGGCGGAGAGGGTCAAGGAGCTCAAGTCGCGGGTGACTGTTGGCAAAGACGGCAGGAAACGTGTGGCGCCTCTTCTGGTGTCTGCTTCTGGCACCGGTCAATCATCCCTCCCTCAGACACAACTTGTCGGATCTACCTCATCAAAGGCAGCACAGAACGATGCCCCGCAAACGATCCTGGATCTCGACAGGCCATTTGACGGTCTTCCCAAGGGAGGAGTTGCCGCCATGCTTCTGGGTAACAAGCGGAAGGTAGCGGCAATCGAAGGCGAGGAAGACGAAGAGCACGCGTCGAAGCGCCAGGCAACAACTGGTCCCACGGCAGTCGTGCTCAACGGTGTGGATGGAGCTGAGCCAGCTTCAGTCGTGCCAGCATTACATGGAGTCGTACCTACACCGGAGTACCTCCGTCCAGCAGTGCTAAACCCATCAATCGCCTTTGCACAGATTCGCCTCGCTGTTCCCAAGGTCAGAGCACAAATCGTACGTCCCCTGGAGCGGGGTGTCCTGCTGCCTGAGAGTAGCACCGATGAGGCGTCCAAGGTACCGGAGAACATCATCCTGGAAGCTCGAAACCCAGTTCAGATTAGGGATCCATCTCACATTTCAGCTACCAAGCGTGGAACACTGCTGTGGCAGGATTACCTCCCCAGAGCAGTCATCTTGGTCACTGGCAACAAGACTTTCTGGGCGGCAGCTTGCGAAGATGGTAGTGTCTTTACCTGGACACCCGCCGGTCGTCGGCTGATGAACCCAATTATCATGGAGTCACAGCCCGTCATCCTCGACTGTCGCCACAACTATCTCCTGTGCATCAACGCTGTCGGATTATGTCACGTCTGGGATGTGCAGAGGCAAGCAGCCATTCACCCACCAGTGTCTCTTGGCCCCGTTCTCGAGCTTGCTACTACCACGCTGAACCTCAACTCCACGACACCAGGCCCAGGCATCACATCGGCGCAGTTGAACTCGGCTGGACATATCGTCGTTACCCTGACCAACGGCGATGGCTATTACTATACCCGTGACATGTACTGCTGGCAGAGAGTCAGTGAGGCCTGGTGGGCTGTCGGCTCTCAATATTGGAACAGCAACGACTCCGCTATTAGTGCCCTTCAGTCAACCGCCGTCGGCCCCGTCACACCCGCCAAGCCGAAGGACGCCGACACCGCCAACGTCTCTGCCGGTATCATCCCGTACCTCGAGCGTCACACTACCAACGAATTCCTGCTCAAGGGCCGCGCATACACCTTGCAGCGCATTGTTAAGATGCTGCTCTCCAAGGATGGATTCGAAGGCTTCGAGTCGACGGTCAGCATTGCCCATCTCGAGAACCGCATCGCCGCCGCCCTACACCTGGATGCGAGGGATGAATTCCGTCTGTATCTCTTCATGTACGCCAAGCGTATCGGTGCCGAGGGCCATCGCGGCAAGGTCGAGGAACTCCTTAACAGTCTCATTGGCGGCATTCTCAAGGACAAGGATGAGAAAGAGACGGGCAGGGGTTGGTTCAGCAAGGAGGAGGACATCTGCGGCTGGGACCGGAAGGAGCTGCTGAAGGGCGTCGTCATGATTCTCGGTATGTCTCGTCACTATTCTATCTTCAGTTCAAGTTTACTAACACGTCGCCACAGGAAAATTCCGAGAACTTCAACGACTGACGATCCAATACGCACGCCTTCTCGACCTGAACCTCGAGAGCGATGGTATGGACATCGAGTAAGAGGGGACCATGGAAGAAGCACAGAAAACTCATATCCTTCCCGCTGTATTAATGACGAGAACCAATTGTTGTATAGTATACCTGACATGATGAGAGAAAAGGGGTCGCCGAAAGGGCGCGGTCGCTGGGAGGAAGGCTTTTGGAGTCGGCGTACGCTTTGTGTAGGATGGGTTCGTTTTGTTGGGGGACACTGGGCGAGGAAGAGAACTACTTTTTTCGTTTCAACTCTCGTCGGGTCCTGGTCGTGAGGATAGTTTGAGCGGAAGCTCTGAATTCACATATTCTTAACCAAGTTTGGTGTTGGGATCATAGATGCGCATTGGCTTTTGCTTATGTGTCGATTGAGGCTCAGTTGTGAGTCGGATGATACAGGAATCTCCGGGCTAAGTAATCTTCCATTCTAACCCCCAATTCAAATGTCTCCAACCACCACCCCTAAGACCGCATGATCAACTCGACCGTTGTGGCGACTGCCTTCCACGCATCCCACCAACGTAGGCGAGCAGCTTAGCAGTCGTCGCACATGATGAGGCAAGCGGTCATGCATCCAGAACGCTGGAGAGCGGACTGCCGGTCAGGGCCGCCGTAGTCTGAATTGTCAAGGTAAGAAATACGGTTCATCTTTTCAGTTTGATGTCGTGATGGTGGACTCACTGTCGTGGCAGTCGGAGGTGCAGCTGAGACAGGTTCCTTGGAAAGGAGCCCCAGCCTTGCAGCCTGCCATGACTGATGGGACGATGGCCGCGGCGATGAGGAGGATGGTCTTGGAGAAGAGCATGGTGGTGGTATGGTGTAATTGGCCGGTGAGGTGACAAGAACGCGGGTGTGGGAGGATGGTTGAGTGTTTGAAGGGTTGATACTGATGGAGGAAGATAGATAAATGTTAGTTAGAGGGCATAGGTACTACTTATAGTTGATTTTGGTTCATCGCTTGGACCTGGATCATGAATATAGAGACCTCACATCTGGCTGCGTTTCTTGGCAAATCCTGAACATAATCTAAAGTTCCCCGAAGGATTCTGGAGTTCACGAAAGAATGCGAGACAAAAGCCGACATCGCACACTTGTGGAGGTCAACTAGCAAGCTGTAAAACTATTTGGGCAATAATATGCCTCATGAGCAGGATGTAGTCTTGGCGTCGATGACAACTGATCATAATGATAAGACAACATCGAGCTGAGGCTGGGACTTGATGCGAGCGAGCGAATGAGGAACGAGGGTGAATCCGGGTGCCTAAAGAATGAGAAGACATCCCCGGTGATGGCCCAAGCCCCCCTTGTGGGTAAGGTAGATCCACTACTCAGCTCCTTGCAAGCATAAAGTTGACTCTCCACCTGAGGTGAGAACGAGATACTACAACGAGAAAGGAAAGGAACTTTTGGATGGCTTCGTGGACGTAATAATTACAAATTTGATTTGGCCAGAGAAGGAGCATATTCCCAGTTGCACCGCCTTGTCAACTGCTTCCGACAACCAAACTGCAGCGAATCTGGGTAGGACCCTTGGCACCAACTGCTTCCTTCCTTTCAGTTCTGGTCTGGTCTTGATGGATATTCTAGTTTGAGCGCAAGCTCTGAAAGATTCGTATTCCTTGAGCATACTATCTTCTATCTTGCTACAGTAATCTATTATGTGTCATTGAGGTCCAGTAAACCGCCAAGTCAGGGCACGTATCTGCGGACAGCTGCTCGTCAATGGAGTCTCGTAGAAGGGAGCCAAGCCCGCTGCTCTTCTGGTCTAGTCGTTTGAGGACTGGCTTCTGGGTCTCGTTCCTTAGCATGCCTTTCATCCGTTCTATGTCTGTCTTCATCAATTCCAAATCTGCATCATTCATATCGTTTAGAAGATCGTCCAGTTCTTCGATAGTCTTGACAATACGCAACTCTCCTTGCACCCTCAATGCAGCCACCGCCATGTCTCGTGGGAAATCTAGATACACAGCCTCCTTGGAGTACGGCTACGCGTCATGATGTTGATGCACCTGTCGATTCCAGGCCCGCCAGTCTGCCCCGGCATGTAGGAGAAAGTCTGCGACAGCTATGTGGCCATTGCTGCAAGCGGCTTCAAGTGGTGTTCGCCCCCAGTACTGACTTCGGGCATCAACGTCTGCCCCTTCGTCGACTAAGAACTTCACAATTTCTGTGTGACCGCTCAACGAGGCGGCGACAATCGCGGGCCCATTTCGACTGGGTGTGTTGACGTCTTCACCTCGACTAATCAATTCCCTCACAAGGCTCCCGAGACCGTGTTTGCATGCAAAGTATAATGGACCGCCTTCGTGTTGCACATTTTCGACTGGCCAGTACTGCCGGTGCCATGTCGTATAGCAATGTTCATCAAGCAAAAAGCTTGCAGCTGCCGTTATTAGTTCGCTGCACTTCTCCTCGTCTGCTTGCTTAGCATAGTCCATCCAACTCATCGCCGCATGAAAGGCTAAATGGAAAATGGGCTCGTCTCCACGACAATATTGCTCTTCTCTCTTCCGTTTGCCCAAAATTTCTGTTCGTCTGCTGGCCTCATGAAGCGCAACGCCCTTCAAGTAAGCTAGGCAACTGCGCATGAGACTGATGCTAGCTGCGGGCTGAGAACCAATGTCTTCATGACCGAGCAAGAATTCTTGAACAGAGGAGTGAGCAAGTTGAAGTTGGATTGTCCTCTTGCGTCCTTTTCCAGTGGCTACCGATATGACCAGGCTGGGGCATATTCGTTGTATTTCCTCATGACGTGGCATTCGATCTGCGACGTCAAAGGATTCACGCCTGATAGCGACGATGTCAACAGCCTTTTCCAATGTGATGGGTGTTTTAGAATAGAGTAAGGACTGGAGAAGGCGAATCGCTTTCGGCTTTAGGGTCTGTGAGATATTGGTAAGAATTCGTTGGTATGTTTCCTGGAGATCTCGGGGCAGAGACTCGAGCTCTGCTTCAATACTTTCTCGATCAAGGCAGTTCTCCAGGATATCAAGCTGACATGCCGCCAGTCTGAACCTGAGATGCTCTTTCAGTTATTCATCGTTTAGAAGGTATCCGAATTGTAGACGACTTACATTCCATCGGCCTTGCTTGCAATCTGATCACACATTAAGTTGAGGATTTCAGGGTGTGCACCCCACTTTTCGAATCCAGTTTCTTCGTCCAATCTTTGTTCCACATACGACCGTATGTCCGAATTGATGGCAGTTTTGCTCAGAGGAACACAATTCTCTGGCCCCAGAGCGATACCGAGTTCATGTCTAAACTCATATTCTGGCCGACTAGTAAACATCATCTTCACATGTCCGAGGTCGCCGGCAGCTACCAAATTCTTTATCCAACGAATCAATGGGTATCGTGTAACACATTCATCTAATGCGTCCACCAGTATGACGGCACTCTCAACACACCTCAGCATATCTTGAAAGCAACTCACAAGCTTTTCCAAAGCCGGCTGACTGTAATCGTCGGAACACTCGGAGAACAAGGTTTCAAGGCCAGACGTTTTCCCACTGGTGGATAGATGAAGTTGGTAGAGTAGTCCTCGAAGCAAAGCATCTAGCGTTTGTTTCTTGGGATCTCGGAAATCAAAATAGAACTGTAGGAGGCATTGGACATTCTCCTTCTTGAGGCGATCGAATATTGTAGTGCTGAGGACGGTTTTGCCGCATCCAGATAACCCATACAGCCAAATGTTTCGGCGAGAACCGCTAAGCCATAGCTGGAAGAAAGGGTCGTCAAAAATCCACGAGCCGGTACCTTGCCGTCGGACAGTCCTGGCGCTGTCTGCGTTTGTGGAGGAATTTGGGGGGGACAACCACCTCCGAAGATCGTTGTGCCGCTGAGAAGTTCTGATATCGCTGGCAATACGGCTTGATTCTTGTATAGATTTCTGCTGCCCGATTTGCGAGGTTTCAACTATTGGGAGGTCAGTATTACCCATCGACACGAAACCAGAAGTCCTCAAACTAACGAGATTTGATGGCCATTGCAAGTTTGTCTTCCCTATGGATAACCGCAGCTGAGACTTCGTCTAGAAGATCCCTTGCGTAAGCCGCGGCCGTCATCGCTGCAAAGCCTTGCCATTCCTTGTTCTTGTGGGTATCAGAATAGTCGCAGATCCCCCGAATAACTAGACAGGGGAAATGATTCATAAGACCGGCTACCTCCATCTCAAAGCAGAGCGCCCCTGACTGTTTCGATAGCTGGTCTCTTATTACGGCATCCTTCATCAGTCTGTTCCCGGACGCGATGAGACCATAATGGACGGCAGGGTTGTCATCTTCGACGCCTCTCTCAGCTCGCATGACCATTTGAGATTGGTCTCCTCCGCAGGCCACACTGCAGTCGTTTGAGACGTCTATCTGAGGATGTGTGATGTGCGGCAGATAGAGTCTGTCGGAGGTGAGAGGGGGCCGGCGATGGCTTCTCTTCAAACGGGGGTACTTCTCCAGTGCCTTTTCAATTCGGCCATTAATGTCGTGACCGTCCATCACATGTCGGGCTTCAAGGCTACTGACTGCCGTCAACAGTGACTGAGGAGGCTGGTTCAAACTTCCCGTCATCGAAAATTCCCGTGATTGTATGGTCTTGCCGTAGTCGTACTGCACCACACCCCCTTTACCTGCATTAATGTCGCGAGTCCCAACGACGATATCACCAAGCCGAATGTCGTGCCTTTCACTCGGTGCTCCACCACCTATTCCAACCATAAGCCCGACCTTGAGATTCGGGAAACTGTGGACCATGTCTCTCGCAACAGTGGCTGCAGCTGTGGTGCCATACTCCGACTTAGGCAAAGCTACGATGACCACATTGTGTCTTCCCATGCGGCCAAGGGAATAGCTATTATTATCATGCTGCGCGATTGATAGTGGGGCGTCATGCTGTTCGTCCAAGAAGGCTTTCGCCGCGACAAACTCTGTCGTGATGGCGCAGATCCAACTAATGGTGTAAATTCCTGGGTCGGACATTGCGCGTGCGTCCGTCTCTAGAAAGTCTGGCCAGGGCATAAACAAGAAGAAAGCATTCGAGATGGGCTGTTCTCGGTTCTCGGCGATAGATAAGCATGGTAAAAACTCCCGAGGGAGGGATGGAAAGGTCAGAGCCTTGCCTGGTGATTACGGAGCGTGAGGTGGTCCGTCAGCAGCCATCGGGTCTACATCCCTCCGAACCATGTGAGTACGACCAGGTGCGAAGTGACACAGCGGCTCTTCCAGGGGAATTGGAATCCAGCCTGGCGACTGTATGCGCCCGATCTGAGCGGGGCTACCTGACTTAATTCCTGCACGCAACGTGTCACTCCATTCACTATTGGTTGTTTCTCGTACAGCTATGATGGGGATTTCGTACCTTCAAGCGAAAACGGAGTCAATCTTCGATCGGAAGCAGTCTTGATGGTCAAGCCTATGGGCCTTTGGCCACTTCAAGCCAGAGTAATCATTCTATTGACATGGATAGTTGCATGTAGGTACCCAACGATCAACCCTTCACGAACACAAGAACTCCAAGCCACCAGGAGACTTCCTGCATGGAAAGCCCAGCCACTGTGGCTTAGCCGCGCCACTCCGATTCCATACAGTTCCCCCATACTCTACTTCCTCTTCACAAGCTCAGTTGCCGTCTAATCTATCACCATTATGCTCTATCGGATGGCATTCTCGCGGCTTTTGCTCAACGAAATACTCGTCCCACGTTTCCCGGCGTTTTTGCAATGCCTGAACCACGCCAAAAACGTCAACTTCGCTCCACGAAGGCCTGTACGCCGAACCCTTCTCCACTTCGGGCGGTGCCCAGGCGTACGATATTTGCAATGTAGATGTGGCTGATAGGTTATTGCAGGTGACTACTGCCATCGGCGCAGGATCAAGTGCCGCAGCAGCGAAGCAGCCCCGAGCCAATGTCAGAACTGCGTCGATTTTGGAATTGAATGCCAGTTGTCCCGCCCATTGAAAAGGGGCAATATGGGCGGATTGGAGCGCATTGGGCGCACGGTAAATGAACCCAAATCCACTACAGATCCCGAGCATACAGAAGCAAACTCCAGCATAGCGGCGACTGTGATCCCCTCAAATCAGGAGCTTCGGAGTGATGGTCCTCCAGAGCCTGTGTCTCAAGACCCCGTCATTAAGCCATCACGCGACAGAACAGATATCGGACGTGGAAAACCCCCACCAGGCACGCTAGCTACAGCCTGGTGTGCATTTGCTTCAGTGTCAACCACTCTGATCAAAGAATTGCTCGGAATTTATTTCGAAACAGTCTACCCTATGTGAGTCTACTCGATGGGCTGTCATTCTGATGGAATCATCGAGCTAAGAATTGGAGCTTTCCTTTCTTCGATCGGCAGAATCTTGAGGAGCGGATAGCTGCTAAAGAGCATACCCGAAACCGCGATTTCTTCTGTACGATCATGGCTGCCTGCGCCTTGGCCTCAGCTCGCGTCCGTGATGGCGCGCTGGTCTTCGCTAGGGAGCGTTTGGGAAACTCAACAGCAATAACGCCAGAAACTTTGTTCGAAGCTGCGCATGATAATTTGCCATCCGACTTCTCGCACAGTCAAAGTTTTGATACCTTACGAGCCTGCGCGCTTTTAGCTCTCGCAAGCCTTCAAGATGGCAAGATCAAAGTAATGCGCATGTACATTGGCTATTACTTTACGATGGTCACAACATGGGGTTGGCATGAAGAGTCGTCTTGGCCAGCAAGCCTATGTAGGGTTGAAAAAGAGGAGAGACGGCGGTTGGTAAGTTTTGTTGACCCATCTGCTTGGAAGAAATTTTAGTGGCTAAGATTGTAATAGTACTGGTCCATTTACACGCTCGATGTATTCACGTCAATCGTTTGGGATGGCTGCGTTCATTTCCAGGAGGCTCACTCAAGAGTCGAGTATCCTGAAGGTGATCAGTCTGGATTTTCATCAGCAGGCAATCCAGATTGGATCGAAGGGTGGAATTTCACCACAGATCTCTACCGCATATTGGAGCACGTACTTTGCAAACTGAGAACGCAACACTCTCGCTTCAATCTATTCGGAGACTGCCACTCAAGCTTGGAGACGCACCGACTACAAGAGCGAGTGAACAGTACAGTCTCCATTGCGGTCTGCACCATCGCTTCAAAGAATTCGGTCTGGCGACCGGTGTCGCCGAAAAGGACATATACGGCTTTCAGGCAGCAAACATCCAAGCAACGCTTGCACTTCTGCGCATGGCCTTGCTGTCCCTGGAAGGTGACATCGGTCTGGATAAGAAATGCTCCGTTGTCAACGAGGTGTTGACAGCGTTCCACCAAGTTCCGAAGACCTTCCAGCGCGCTATTAGTACTCCTCTCGTATACCACATCGGTTCGATCGGAAACATCCTCGGTTCCGTCATGGAAGGTCCGCTTTCGGAGAGCTCATATCAGCGCGTCAGAAGCTTGCTTCTCTCCATGGCAGATCTGCTTGAGGGCCTCGAGTCATTTCTGCAACAACGGGCAGGCGCGGGTCAAAAGCTCCGACAACAGGTTGATACCATCGACGATTACATGTTGTCGCGGCAATATACCGCAGCGAGAACTTCTGGGCAAAGAAACAACTCGGCTGCGGACGGGTTTACGGAAGCGATGCCTGCAGACACTAACACAGAAACGACGATCATTGGGCTGCCAGATAGTTCTGAGATGTCACCACTATTTCAGATCCCTGACGACCTGTTAAGTGACTGGGACTGGAGTCTGAACATGTATCAGAGTCAGTTTCCGTACTTCGACGACCAAAGTTAAAAGCTGAAATCAATATGTGAAATAACAAGCGAAAGACAGACACTTGATTTGGATTTGGCATCTAGGTGGATCTCAGATCTGGCATGGTAGAGAAGATAAGAATAATAGGGAAGTCAAACACTAATGACAGTCATGAAAAAGCATCTTAGCCAGTAGATCTACTCCATGACTTCACATGATGATACCTTACTGTCCCGAATTATCAAGTGATATGTAAGCACACCGCCGAAGTGGCCCAATTCCCAAGGAACAAACACATGGCTATCATTCGCATGTGATTTCTCACGCATTCATTTTATGCGATACGTGTTGACCTGAGGGCTTGAAGTCCGCATCTTCAACGTTCCTAGCATCGGCGAAGACATTCCCCTCTTTGCCATGTCCGCGGTTAGCGAGAACATCGCTGTGGGCCTTGTAATTACGCTCCATATTCCAAGTGAACACACTGTTCGCAGCAAAGAGGGCATCTATCGACTCGAGTGAACGGCCGGAGGTTTCGGGGTAGACTAAAGTAGGTCAGTATCCGGCCAATATCAGGCATTATGTCAGGGGAGGGGGGGTTCTCTCTTACACAAATAGACAATGGGTATCCAGACAAGATTCAAGCCGGCAAACAGGAAGTAGGTGCGGTTTTCCAAAACGTCGAACATGATGGGATTCACCAGAGTTGTCATGCCGACTCCAATGGCCCATCCAGTGATCCCGAACCCATTACCTTGTGCACGCAGATCAGAAGACCAAACCTCTGTTGGGATAAGGAACGCCACTGTCCCCCACGTGGCGGCATATGAAAGATTGAACAGAAATAGCATGGCTACAGCGGCAGGAGCAATTTGTGCAGCTTTGTCAGGGTTTGAACGAGACCCTTCGTACAGAGACCCTGCAATGAGATTGACTGTGAAGAGGCAGAAGGCACCGCCCATTAAGCACTTTCTCCGTCCGAGGCGATCGACGATCTGGGCGCTGATTATGGTCCCGACGATGCCAACCGTGTTCAGGCCACCGGCAAGACCGTTTTGTGTTAACTCGGTGTATCCGGCTTGTGACAGTAGAACCGGCGAGTACGCCGTCACGGCCGTGATTCCGGTCCAAGATGCCATGATCTGCAGGAGCAGGCAAAGCCAGGCGCGCTGGCCTAGATTGAATCCAGGCTTTGAGCCGTTTCCTGAAAGTATCTTCACAAACTCAATAGGTGAAGATTTTGTACTTTCTTCGGCGACGGCCTTGATCTCAAGGTACTCTCTTTCAACGTCAGGGCCGAATCCTCCACGAACATGCTCAATGACTTCACGAGCGTCGTCAAATCTGCCAGCCGATGCAAGATACCGAGGGGTATCAGGCAACATCTTGATACCGAGGAAGAGGAGCAGGGCCGGGAAGCACTGGAAGGCCAGAAGGAAACGCCATCGGACGTCAGAGTTTCCCCCATCAACGAAAGCAAGGCCGAATGACAACCAGTACGCAACGGAGATACCGAGGTAATTTGCAATAAAGACGTAACCGAGGAAGCCCCCACGATGTTCCGCTGTCGATGTTTCCGCAACCATTACTGGTGTAATGCCAGTTAGAGCCCCCGTTCCGATACCTGTGATGACGCGGGCAACGATGATGAAGTCGCTGGATTGCGTTGCGGCTTGAAGAGCTCCTCCAATAAGAGAGAATGTGCATCCTATGAAAAGACTCGACAGACGTTAGCGTGTACATGTAGGAAACAGCAGAATAGATGGGATGGAATACCCATTGATGCGACCAATTCGATCTGCCGCCCACCCACCAACAAAGCATCCGAAAATGCAGCCGAGATAATAAACTGAGACGATGCCTCCTTGATGGACAGTATCTGTGACAGTGCCATCAGCCATTCCGATTCCGACCTCTTCAACATATCGAGGCGAGGCATTGACGCCTCCCATGACGCCTTGGTCATAACCCTCGAAGAATATGCTGATGAGTGAGAAGGCTTGGATAGCAATGTTCAGCTGGTTGGCCGAAAGGCGCTTCCACCAGGTGGTGTAGTTCATGTTGGTGATAAATGTATTGTTCGTGATGTACGTCGCAAATCATCAACGATGTGGCTCAAAGGCGCCCAACCTATGATCTATGACTGCGGCTGTGCGAAATGATTGCGATTGCACACCTCGAGTGGTGGTTTAGATAGAAGTTTCGATGAGAACGTGGGAGAAGCCAAAGATACTTGTTCTTCCGTTGCAGTCGGCTTTAGGCGTGGGCAACGAAGTCATCTGTTTGTTCAAGTACCGACGTTTCTCCAAACCTACAGAACCCCCCGCAATTAAACCCCGGATTATACAACCACGGGCCCATTGTCGTGCGTGCCTAGTGGATTAAGAAGCCTGCATTGCCAAGTGATTACTGTGGGAGTTCCGCTTAACCATGTAGCCGAAGAACCCCGCGTAGACGCTTAGCCGCTTAGCCGTGTAGCCGCTTCCCCGTTTCTCCACCGAGCCGTGATGTACAGCTGCAGCGTGGGCAGGCCCTTACGTCCAGTCGAGCCTTAGTTAGCATTGATGTGTACAAGCTGACCCCGCATCAGCCTGATTTTGGGCGCTGATGGCCATCGGAAAGCAGTACAAAAGGACCAAGCCAATGCTGTCGAAGTCAAGGTTTCGAGCGTAGCTTCTTTGTCTGCTGTAGCTAATTGAGTCGTTGACCATCTTCACAAGCTCCTGAATATCTTTTTAACAATTTAACATGTCACCCGAAAACAAGATCACGAATGGCCCTTCAAGGGGTCAGCCGCTGGACATGAAAGTATTGGGGATGAATAGCGGCACATCGATGGTACGTGAAACATGATCGATAAAACATCAAGTCGTCTAAGATGTTTGATCTCGATGTCAAGTCTCAAGCTAAATTGCTTTTAGGATGGCATTGACTGCGCTCTTTGTCAATTTCGACAAGAAACACCAGAATCGCCGATGCACTTTTCCCTTCTCAAATATGGGGAAATTCCCATGGATCTGAAAATCAAGAAGCGAGTCCTCAACATCATCAAACACGACAGAACCTCGGCGTCCGAACTGTCAGAAGTCAACGTCCTTCTAGGGGAGGTTTTCGCTGCGGCCGCCAAGAAATTCTGTGACGATAGCGAAGTTGACATTAAGTCCATCGACGCGATCGGATCTCATGGACAAACAATCTGGCTTGCTTCTATGCCGGAAGAAGGCGTTCCAAAGTCTGCCCTCACAATGGCAGAGGGCACCATCATAGCCTCACGCACTGGAATCACCACAGTGACTGACTTCCGTGTATCGGATCAGTCTGCTGGGCGTCAGGGCGCTCCCCTCATTGCCTTCTTTGACGCACTATTGCTGCATCATCCCGGGAAGCTTCGCGCATGCCAAAATATTGGCGGTATTGCGAATGTGTGCTTCATTCCACCTGAGGGGCCTGATCATGCATACGACTTTGACACCGGTCCTGGCAACGCACTCATTGATGCGGTTGTGAGGCACTATACGAATGGTAGAATGGAATACGACAAGGATGGAATGATGGGCAAGCGCGGAACAGTGTGTCAGGGCCTCGTTGACAAGTTCATCAGAGATGTTCCTTACTTTTCGTGGGACCCGCCGAAGACAACGGGCCGCGAAGTGTTTCGCGACACCTTGGCAGACGACCTTATACGCGACGCAGAGGCTCGTGGACTGTCTGCCGATGATGTAGTTGCTACTGTCACGAGAATCACTTCTCAGGCGATAGTGGACCATTGGCGCCGGTATGGTCCTGAGGGGAAGCAGGTTGACGAGGTATTTATGTGTGGTGGAGGGGCGTACAATCCCAACATCACAGATTACATGAAAGAACACCTTCCCGGGGTCAAGATGTTCATGTTGGATGATGCTGGTATACCTGGTGGTGCAAAGGAAGCCGTAACCTTTGCATGGCAAGGAATGGAAGCTCTTGTTGGCCGGAGCATACCAGTTCCAGAGCGAGTAGAGACTCGGAGACCATACGTTCTCGGTAAAGTGAACCCCGGGGAAAACTACAGGAAGGTCATGAGCAAAGGTATGAAATTTGGCGAAGGGCGGGAGACGCTGGGCTGGGTGACTGAAATGGTGAACTACGTGGATGGTAGTGCTTTCGATAACAAGTGGTGAGTGAGCAGCCGTACTCAACAATCGTTGGCGACCGGTTCGAATTGGGCATGGACGCCTTATCTTTTGGTGTTGGCTACATTTTATTCGTCTTATGGTGCTTCTCTGCATATGAACCCAGACCGCGGGGTAGTTAGGCAGAATTCCAAGCAAGGCAGACTGGCAGCGCCACATATATCTACCGTTGCCTTGGATACTGGATTTTCCAATTGCAGTCGTGTTTTTATCTCGAATTCTTCCTGGGTGCAGCCCGTGATACGAATGGAGGGATTGGACACCGACTCTCTTCAAGAGCAGTTCCGCGCTCACTGGGAAAGCAGCACCGCAGATGAAGATGTCACACTGTATGGATTCAGCCGCTTCAGAACGATTCACTTACTGAACCTTCGATTCCTCGAAGGTGAGATATCTGAACTCAATCGTCTAGTTTACCAGGCAGGAAAGAGTCTGGCCGAAGTTCCGCCCTCACGCGCACGTCTTGGCATAGATTCCAGATGGAGCGGCGTGTCATCAGCACCAGAACCAACCAAGATCATAAATCAAGAACTGGTCACTAAGCTTCGCGACTTGCTGAGGCAATATGGTAAGTGCGACTTTGCAGTCACTCTACGAGGGACTGGCCTCATTTCCAGAAGCTCATGGAAATACAGATGAGGCACTTGTTGCATTTCATAACATCATGGGCATGGAAACATCATCTTTGATCGATGATGAACAACACGCAAGTCTAAGAAAAGATCGAACGGCCCACCAAATGTACCACACCCGCCTTCTTAGAGTAGACCTAGGGCAGCGCCTGCGAAAAGACCCCATGGAACGCTTCGTGCGGCGGTGCTTATATTGTTTACGGTACCGACGACTCTCCAGATGGTGGGCAAAGGATACAGAAAGCGTCGAAAACACTCGCATGTCGGGCAAGAAGGCCTACCAAAATACTGTCCTGATCGCCGAGGTGATTTCTCGATTCTTCATGGCCGGGTTGGTCGGAATCTTTGTGGTGATTCCCTTGGCGACACTTTCATACCAGAATAGTAAAGAAGTGCAGCTGGGAGTTATAGCAGCATGTGTTGTGACATTCTCATGTCTAGTGTCTGCCTTTCTAAAAGTCAGCAGCGTGGAGATGATGATGGTGACAACTGCTTATGGCGCAATTCTCACTGTTTTCATGTCAAACGTTTGAAGAAGATCTCATTCGGTCGGGAAAAGTCACAGGGAAACATTATAAGTTTCAGTAACCAACCATATATATTGATTCACACTCCCACTTAATCGTGACTTTGAATGGACTTCATCCGTGAATTGAACTGGACTCAACATTCTCGTCCCTGAGACTCCCAGCTGTGTTGTCTCAGTAAATATGCCTGTCGTGTGCATTTCGACATAGGACAAAACCTCAGATGAGGTTCACTTGTCCGTGGCGGGTTTCGACATGTCGATTCCCAACAGGGCGCCTCCGATTTGGAAGCCGAATTTGTCCGGCCCAAAGTTCCACCTCTTGTCGGCACCGCCTCCGGAGCTGCCATTTTGGGCCTGGGAGGACGATATCTGTGTTTCATTACGATAATCCTCGCCTGAGACGACTTTCATTCCTCGAGGCTTGAAAAACGTTTCATTCCATCGAGCGAGCTCCTCGCGCATGCGGCTGATTTGCTCCTCGTATTCAGGGCCTTGCGTAGCCGCCGGTGGCTGCTGCCCTTTCGAATCCGCTGGAAGGGGTGTGCCGCTGGTGGTATCAGAACGCCCGGCTCTGACGAGGCTTGAGGTAAAAGCAGCCCAGTCTTCATGTTGGATGTCGCGACTTAGCCACAACGCCGAGGGCTCAGGGTAAGCGAAGGTGAATGGTGCTGATCCTGGGATGAGGTTGATAAAATGTGCCGTTACTTCCGAAGGCAATGGAAAAGGTAAGGGTCGATTGATCGGTTGCGTAGCAGTGTCTGCAACGTAGGGAGGAGGTGGAACGTCTTCGCTGGCCATGGTATCTTGTGGTAGGGCTTTCTGTGGATGCGGATGAAAGTTGAGAGTTTGAGGTAATTGCTTCTCGAGAGAATTGAGAAGAATGACCGGCTTGGCGGCCAAATAAGTAGTCTTCTGGGCTGAAGGTCCAGACTCAAGGATGGTACCATTCATACTTGAAGCTAAACTCTTTGAAGTTATCACCTTCCTCATTCTGTTGGTTTGTTGGTCTGTTGGTGCAGGCCACATCAGCTCGTGGCGAACCTAAGTGCTGTGCCGCAGTTCACAAGATAGCTGATAGAGGGCCCCTCATCGAGCTAATGTCGCATGATAAGACCATTCGGCCTGTTTCGGGTGGTAGAATGCAAAGTCATAAATGAACACTTACTTCACTGACCTTGCACCATTTTGAAATAGACCGCAAGGAATTCAACATTCCGCTTGGCGTAATTGGCAAGAAGACTAGTCTGTGGGAAGATAGCCGTAGAGTGATCTATTTCATCCTGAATCGTTAAGTATGTGTGCATTGGCTACTTGAGAGTTCTTTTGACAGACGGCAGCTCAGTCCCCCTAAGACGGTCCCATCCAATCATAATCACTACAGCGAATCCATCTAAGAGAACCGAATGACAATTTTGTTCTCCAAGTGATCACTATACCGACGGTAGTACTCCGGGGCCTCCTCAATTCCAATTTCAGCCGTGACAACGAAGCTCGGCTTGGCGACCCCAGACGCGATCAAGTCGAGTAAAGGCGGTGCCTGAATCAAGGGCAGAACGATACCGCTTCCGACGGACAAGCCCTTCCTCCACAGTGAGGCGACCGGTACGGCAATATCCGCAGGTAACGTTCCTGCGTAAGGTGCCCCTTCCGTGCTGTTCGCCCCGCCGTTATAGACGCCGCCAATTCCCATTCCTCCATAGGCGGCGGTGACTGCGACCATGTTTTCTAGCACAATCCCATTGTGGGGTCCTCCGGTAGCATTGACAGATTCAAATCCTACACAGTCAACGCTGCGAGTGACGCCATCAGGTTCTTGTCTAAGGATAGCCCCGACAGGATCCTCCTGAGAGAAATCGATGGGAATGGCACCGATAGACTGGGCTTGCTCAAGGCGGCTAGCGATGCGATCAACAACATACACTCTGGAAGCACCGCGCAGCTTAGCAGAGTAAGCAGACAAGAGGCCAACGGGACCGGCGCCAAAGATCGCAACTGTATCTCCAGCTCGGAATCCCGAGTATGTAAGTGCATGCCATCCGGTTGTGAACACATCCGCTATCATGAGATAGTCGAGCTCGGCGGTGGTGTTGGTAGAGTTGATCGGAATTGGAATGACTGATTGGTCGGCAAAGGGGACTCTCGCGTATTCAGCTTTTCAGTGGGCAAGTATGGTCAGCTTTGACACTTCTTTTGAAAAGATGACATTTCTGGTATTTTAAAAGTAAGAACATTATGCGGATGCAAACTTACCTTGCAGGCCGCCGTAGTTTGGGTTACCAACGCCGAAAGACAGAGGATGAGAAG
Organism: Colletotrichum sp. COLG25; assembly: GCA_009801095.1. NCBI lineage: Eukaryota > Fungi > Ascomycota > Sordariomycetes > Glomerellales > Glomerellaceae > Colletotrichum > Colletotrichum sp. COLG25. Next base: position 4,950,991 of record VNWT01000045.1, on the reverse strand, counting down.
GACCCCAGTGGCCATTGTCAGCGTTATCTGGGATAATGACATAGTCGCCAACGGAGAGGGATGTCACAGAATCCCCGATGCTCGAGATGTAGCCCACGGCTTCGTGCCCAAACCCATAGGGAACTTCGGGAGAGCCACCAAATCCATGATACATGTGGAGATCTGACCCGCAGATGGCGGAAGAGGTGATCCGGACCACAGCATCTGTTTGGTTAACGATAGCTGGTACGGGTAGGTTGATGACAGAGACATTGTAAGGCTGGCCGAACCAAGCGACGCCTCTCATCATGGTTGAATTCGTTACATTGAGCGACATGGTCGTTAGAGCAAGTCGTTGTTTTCGGGGGTTCGCGGTGACAGACGTATGCTTGACTGACTCGACAACTTGAGAGGATATGGATGTTTAGGTAGGTTGCTTTGAATGGTGAGGATTGAGTAGCACGCATATGGCATTTTTATACGTCTATATCGCCAAGAGCTGCTTGCTTTAGTATGCAATAATGTATATGACAAGATACCGGATTTCCATAATGATAGCAGCTATTGTCCGCAACATGCTGACTACTACAAGCGCCGCGTATGCATGATCACCAGCCGATGCTCTAGTGTCTTCATGGGCACACCCTTCAACAGTTATCACGGCCTGTTCTGAGGTTGACTGCGGTACGAAATCTTGCCCGTACCGTAGAAGAGGAGAAGTCCATGCTAACTGCTGACGCGGGGTTAAGCATAACTCCTTAGGATGTGGAGTGATAAGTTACATACACTCACTGACATCTTCTTGGCTTGAAAAAGGGAAGAGAAAGACTGGGGTTTGACCCACTATTGATAACTATTGTCTAGCGATTACTTACGCGTCCGAGGCAGTGCAAACGTCAACACCAAGGTCTTGTCATACGTTGTCGTTGTTTTCTTGAGTCTTACGATCGACATGTTCGAAATGCGAGTTTCGACCGGTTCCGTAAGGAACTACATGCTCACAAACCCGCATCTCTGGCGTGACCATCACCACTCACCCTCTCCTCCATTGAGCGCTGCAAAAACAGCGGATACTTGCATTGGACGATGAGCAGGAATTGAATCTGGGTCTGAGCACCGCACGTGATGAGTTTGGATCATTTTAGACGGAGTCGCCTCTGTCTAGCCAACTACTTCAGAAATGGGAGGCCCAATTGTGTTCGATAACTGCCAAACACGCGCGTTGTTTCCAAGGCCTCCAACATAACATTCAGGTTTTAATTAAGGCTAGATTGTTGCACGGCGGGTAGCGGTAAGTTCTTCGATGCAAATTTTGCCAACCTATTGGTCCCATGATCAGGATGCAGATTGTGGTATAATCAATAGCATATCGCCACATACCTGCACATACAGAACACCCAATCTGGAATTCTGCAGCATTCGCGAGACAATTATCATTCCATAGTGCCTGGTGAACTAACTAGTAACTGAGATTACCCGCCTTAAGCTCACGATAGGTCGTTGGAAATGCGAGTTCAAAAGTACGTAGCTCGTGGAGGGCACTTTGTTTGATGATTGTACCATCGGAGCTCTTCTCACTTTGAAAGGGGGCTGTAAGGGTTCCGTAATCAGCGAAAGCGCATGGTTTTGGAATCACGAAAGGCATCCTATGAAAGCTAACCACGGCCAGTCGCCGGAGAAAACGCTCCTCAAACCAAGCATAAGGTAAGCTAAACCCGTTCAATGTCAAAATAAAAAATGTTCCCCCGATGCGCTGTCTCACGGGATGACGTATCGCTGACCAGAGCCTAGCATGCCGCGGCTACTCTGCGACCGGGGTTTGCGCTATTGGCTGGGCTAATGATGCAACTTTGCCAAGAGCCGCCTTAATAGGGCTGCAAATTCGGCGCGCAGGATCTAACTTAGCCCAGCAGCCGCAATCTAGGTAACATCGACAGCCGATGTTCACCTAAGAATGTTCCATTTTGCCTTGGAGAAAACGAGCGACTCTAACGCTCTGAAGCCGACGTCAAACGTCTTACATGTGACCCATGTTGGTGCTGCAACGCACGACCAGTTCTTGTGCCCCTGTCTGCCCTGTAAACGAAGCGAATCCCGACCCGCCCCCTGCGAACGTGGCTTCGAACAATGACATCAATATGTCGAACAGGATTTGCGCTCCTGGGCGCTGAGGCGTCATCTTCCCGACGGATGAACTGCTCCATAATGTTAGGAGGATCTGCGCTAGTGACCAATCATTCTGCGAGATAGAGGTCACGTCGATCGTAGCGCAGCCACATCAGGGAGCTTGAGGTGCTGTCGCGTACGCGTTAATTACCCCTTGCCTGCGAGATCAAGCGAGATCCACATGCGCCTGCAGGTTGACTTCACTTGAACAACACCTGAACTTATTAGAGTCGCGGTTCTCTTTTGTGAACAGTCCCTCAGTCACATAGTCTCGAGAAGAACAAGACGAAAATGACGAACCTGCCGACAATAACACTCGACACCACGCTCGCCGACCTCTACCGGCGAGCGAGCCCAAAGAATGCGAACAAAAAGATAGCGCAAGTTCTCTGCGGAATCAACTCCGCCTCCGAGCTTAGCGCCAACGTTCCTCGAAATGCGAAATATTTGTATCAGGACAGCCCTTTCAACTCGATCCCAAAAGATGGATCAGCCAACGGCCACACCGGGGACAAGAAGCAGCAGCAGGAACTGGCCGTCAAGTACCTATCATTAATACCGCAGCGCGACGCCTTCATCAGCGGCGACACGGCTGTTGTCCTCTTCAACATCGATGAGACCGAGAAGCAAAAGGCTCATGACAAGGATGAAGCCCACAAAACCATCTCAGTTCTCGCCAAGAACCAACAACCAGATCTGATCTTCTGCCCGGGCCCATCAAAGATTCCCATCAAGGACGCTGGTATCGACTTGATTGCATACAAATTGGTTCTGGATGGCTTGGAAGATTATGACCTCATTGTGCCGCCCGAGACGCACTGGTTTCTGAACTCAAAAGCCGCCCTGGCCGAGTCTGGGCTGCCGACGCCGAAGTCGAAGATTGTGGAGCTTGACGGACTTGCAGGAGAGGCGCGACTATGCTGCACGCTGTGCAAAGGCGACACGGCTGAGTTCGTCATTCCTCAAGCCTGCTCAGGTGCGCGAGGCGAATGGTTCGAGAAGCAGAGCGAAAAGATCTTCGCCGACCTCAAGGCGCATCCGCTCCCGTTCGTGCTCAAGAACCAACAGACGTTTGGCGGGGCGGGCACCTACATCATCAACACCGAGGAAGACCGAGAAAAGGTCGTGCAGGATTTTAGGGACGGCATCCTTCGCAAGCTCCTGTCTTCAGTCACAGATTCCAACGTCCACCTGCGCCCTGCAGCACTTGTACTCTCGGACCTGGTTGAGAACCCCATTGGAGATTACGGTCTGACGTTTTTCGTCACTGACGATGGGAGCGACCCTATTTTTCTCGCGGCTTCGGAGCAAATGATTGATGACGACAAGGCCTGGATTGGTAGCACGATCAACTATGCTCGACAGGACGAGTTGAAGAGGAAGTTTGGCGCTCTGGTCAAGAAGATTGCCGTTTGGCTAAGGAGCCATGGTTACGTTGGGCCCGCTGGGGCTGACGTTCTTGAAACGGCACCAACGACAAACGGACAAAAGCCAAACGGCCACACAGCAAACGGTTCAAGACAGGAAGAAGACTTTTCCCATTTCCACGTTGTTGATCTCAACATTAGGACATCCGGGTCTCTGTGCCTCCCTCTCCTTCAGGGTCACTTTATCAGCCGTGGCTTCTGGAGTGGGTCCTCATTCTCCATCAGTTTAAAGAAGACACGGGCGGAGTTTATCAGTGAGTTCAAGGAGGAATTTTTGAGTGGGCAGATGTGCATCATCAGTTGGTACGAAGACCCAGACACCGGCGTCAGCTTGGCCGACGTAGCGGTGGGTGCTGAGGATCAAAAGGGTCTGAGAAAGGCGATGAAAGATGTAAGGGATGCAACGGATGAAGTGACATTCTAAAAGCATCATTAATCAGATCATAAATATGCAATTTAGACGGTGTTGAGGTTAATCGGAACATTTCTGTAGAGCGTGGATTTCCTGCCGCATAACGCACGCACGTAAGCCCACGTACCAAAAAGGTGCGGCTCCAGCCGGCAAACTGCGAAGAAAAAAGGTAGAGGGGAAGGAGGTAATGGCTTGGGCTTTCTTGTATCTTCCTCTCTTGCAACGTTTGTTTCTCAGCTTTCTTTCTTGCCCATTCAACACGCCTCAGCTTGCTCCAACTTCGCAAAGAACATAAGCCATGTCCGCCAAACCCACGCAGAATGATCGCCCTTTCGATGCGGTCATCTTTGACCTAGACGGTACTTTATTCGACCATACTCATTCCGCGATACAGGCCATGGCAAAACTGCAAAGTATGTGGCCCGGATTAAAACAATTTCCCATCGAATTGCTCAACCTCGTTTACCAACGTGCACTTAATCGCGCCTACAATGATTATCTCGCAAACAAAATTACCTACGAAGAGAAAGACATCGAGAAGGTCCGGGATTTCTTCACCTCTCTTCGTCTTCCAACTCCATCACAGGCTGAGATGGAAAGGTTTCGCGACAGATATAAGGCAATTTACCGAGCCGCATACAGTACAACCACCTACAGCCTGGAGACCCTGCAACGGTTGAAGATTATGGGAATACCTGTCGTCATCCTCACAAATGGACAACAGAAACACCAGGTGGAAAAGGCGGCTGCTCTTGGCATACTTCCTCTCGTCGACTGTCTGATTAGCTCAGAGATGATAGGATACAGTAAGCCGGATAGGCGGGCATTCCAATTTGTCATCGACATGCTAGGGTATGACGCAGACCGAATTTTGATGGTCGGCGACTCGGCCAGAGCAGACATCACGGGGGCTTTGGGAGCGGGATTGCGCGCATTGTTGTACGCCCCTGAATCAAACGATAACTCGGACTTGGACGATGGAACGAAGATTGAGAGTCACCGCGTAATTCGAAATATTGAGGAAGTTTTAGACTTTGTCAGACCTCTAGTCTAATAGGATGGGAACGAGCGTTTACACTGAACAGCTGCGGACTAAAATCTCAGAACAAAGTCGCTAGGATGCCTGGACTAGTGGTCTTCAACATTTGCAGGCAAGAGTCTTATTAGTTAAACCAACTAGGACAGTCTTGGGATCAATGTAAATAAATGTACAAGCATGTCTGGTATCCTGTTACAATACGGAGGCAGATTGGGCAATAATCTTTGCAGCAGCAACCTCTGCAATGCCATACGCAGCCGTCTGAATGTGACCAGAGAGAATGATGGGAATGATGCTGTTGTCCACCACGCGCAAATTAGTAGTTCCATAGACCTTAAGATCGGCATCTACAACACCACCGTCATCTCGAGGCAGAAGAGAGCAAGTACCAACAGGATGGTAAAAGCTGTTGACCGTGTTGACTGCAAACTCGCTGAACTGCTCATCGGTCTGGACATCTGGGCCTGGCTCAGTCTCGGCCTCCCACATCGCAGAGATAGGGCCCGTCTCGGCGATCTTGCGCGCAAACTTGGCACCCTCCGCTGCAGCCTTGATGTCGTGTTCGTTGCTGAGGTATTTGGGGTCGATGATCGGCTTGCCTGTCGGGTTGGCCGGGTCGATGTGCACATTCCCGCGGCTGAGGGCGTGCATGACAGTGCTGAAAACCGTGATGAACTTGCCGGAGCCAGGGTACCCAGCGGCACCAACGTGGTTGGCCTCGAAGATGAGCTCGTAGTCCGGAACAGCGTCGTTCTTGAGGAACTCGAGCTTCTTCTTGTCGATAGGGTCAGTGCTAGCGCCGACGGCAGTCTCGGCGAGAGCAATGATGTCGGCCTGGGCTTGGCTGTCGACTTGACCCCAGTTCAGGAAGCCGTAGGCAGCCGAGGTGTAGTCGTAGAGAGAGACCTCTCCATCGATCCACTTCTGGAGCTCAGCGGTGGCGTTTTCGCCGTTGGCGTCGAAGATGAGGTTGTCGAATGAGTCGATGCCATCCTTGAGACGGTACACGTTGGAGGTGCGGATGTGGTCTTGGTAGTTCTCGCCAACTCCAGGAAGGTCAACCAGAGGTGTTACTCCGGCAGCTTCAAGCACTGCGGTTTGCCCGATACCGGAAAGCTCGAGCAGGCCAGGGCTCTGCACAGAACCGGCGGAGAGAATGACTTCCTTGGTAGCATTGATAACACTTCCGTCAGCGAGCGTAACCCCGGTGGCGACATACTCGGTCTCGCAGGCCTTCTCGAGGTTAACCTTGACAACCTGAGCACTCGTCTGAACAACGAGGTTAGAACCGGCGAGAGGCAAGTAGCTGTTGGCACTGTAAGAGCGGCTGTAGTCGACGTTGTTGATGTTGGTGCCCTGGAACATGATGCCGATGGGATTGCCGTGCATGTTGCCCTCCTCATTGATAGGAAGACCAAGCTCACTACCGGCCGGCTGCCATGTGTTGAGGACATCATATATGACGCGGTTGTACGTGTTGCGGATGGGGCCGGTGCGACCGCGAGTATCCTTGTCTGAGCCGGTGAAGTTCTCCGACTTGGTCATGGCATCGATCATGACGTCCCAAGTCCAGCCTTCGCTACCCATCTCAGCCCATGATTCGTACTCCGGGGATGAAGCACGGTCGTAGCAAAGGTAGTTCATGGCTGATGAGCCCCCCAAAACCTTGCCGCGGTTAACAAGAATCTGGCGACCGCCGAGACCGCTCTGGTCAACCGTGGTGAAGTTCCAGTCAAAGTTCGTCCCCAGGATGGAGCCTCGTAGACCCGGGACGTTGATGCGGAGCTCATCGAGGGCAGATGGGCCGGCTTCAAGAAGCAAGATCTGGGCATCCGGCAGGCCTAGACTCAGGCGTGTTGCCAGAGCTGATCCAGCCGTACCTCCTCCCACAATGACCTGTAAGGAGTGTCAGCTACATTATTGAGGCAAGAGGGGTCGGTAAATCGACGCGTACATAGTCGTAAGTCTTGTCCTGGCCTGAAGCAACACCAAACAGCAGGACAGCTGCTGGCCAAGCCTTGGAAAACATCATCTTGGGCAAAGTAAAAAGAGTGACGGCCGTTGATGATGGAGATTGACGCAGGATCGTGGCTGGGTGGTCTGGATGGTCTGCTTATTGGATGGGAGGGCAGCTTGTTTTTGTACATGCCGATGATGGATCATACTTCACGTGGTGAAGAGCCATCGGGCTGAGTATCTCGGTCGACTAAACCGCTTACGGGAGGAGATTCTGCAATCGAAGTCGTTTTTCCCATTACGAATGCTTTATTCATGCGCTCCTATGTCGGATTGGGGACTTTCAAGATGCTTACCCCGGGAACCATCCGGGCGTTCCCATTGGGCAGAGAATACCAGCAGATGTCAATAGTATGGGTATTGTAAGCTCATTGCTCACTAGGTACGTCTTCGATCGCAGTTCCATGCGGATGCTTTGGAGGAAAACATGCTGTCAGGAACGCGACCTTGGTTGTTACTCCAGACCCAATAGCTGACACATGCTGCAAACAAAAGCACCTGGTTTATGAGCGGCGCTAGTCCTCCCCTGGCAGACAGAGACAGGACTTGGCGTTGAGGCCTACGAATAGACAAGGTTAAGCGACATTACATCGGAGATATCTTCCTGCGCTGTCATGCCACAAAGACTGCGGACATGTACGGGGACCGCGAGTCTTAATGGCCTGACTTCATCGAGACTGGGAGTATAATTTCATCAATCACCACTCTGGTTACTTAGGTAAGGAAGTCCCTATCAATTCAAAGATTCAACTCAAAGCGGGCGCACGCTCCATCCGGTGTTGCTATGGCTGACTGCATGTGCCGACACATCCATCAAAGATTTGACACCGACCGGCAAGATTCTTCCGGATAGAGAGTTCAGCAAGACTTCTCAAAATATGGTGGGTGAAAGAGATGGTGCGTGTGGAAGAGAACTACTTGCATCAGTGCGCAAAATGCGGCTGTCTAGTGTCAGACCCATGGATCTACCCGCATTCCGTTCTCCAATAACTTCCAACAGACCCGTCAACGTTGCCCGAGGCGGAGCAGAGGCGGGACTGCACCAACAGACGAACACGTCCCCGATCTCCAGGTCAGTGCGGACATGGTAACGCTCACGAACATCGAGGGTAACCCCACCACGTCAAACGTCTCCTTCGGCTAGAGGGCGATGCTTCGTATTTCAGGGTGATCCCTGTCATCAGGTTGCAAAGAGGGGCGGCGGAGGGCATCTCTGGGGCTAGCGCCAACGGTGGCCTTCGGAGGCGGGTCCCGGTGAGAGGAGACAGTTGGATTAAGAATAAGACTAAGCCCTGTCTGTATGGGGCCAAAAAGAAGGGTCAGTCTGGGGATAACAGACCCTAAGAGACTCTCCGTCAGTGTCGCAACGAATGCTCTGGTGATCGGAGTTGTGTGTGTTGGAAAAGTAGGTGGCTTGCGAAGGATTCTGCACTATGAGACTCCCGTATCTTCCTCCTAATCCGAAGGAAACACACCATAAGATCTTTGGTATGATCGAGCTGTGGCGTTGCACCGTGGGAAGTTGTTGGAACGCGTATTCACTCCCCTGTGATCTTCCATTGGCCCAAGACCCTTACTCTGCATTTTACCCCGGGCCCAATTCCCCCGCTCGACCCCGGCAGACCCCATAAAATGCTTTTCTTCATCGAATCGAAAGATGACCCAGGATTTGGAGAATTTCGTTCCAACAAGTTTATCTGCAGCGCAGTATCACTAGCGACAGCGAGTATGTAATCCCGCCAGGGTTGTTCCCTCTTTCGTCCACTTCAAGACACTTGGCCCGGTCTCAGTCGCAACAGACACTGCTAGGCTAAATCCTGACTTCTACCGACAACACGCTACTGCATGTGTGAGGCACACCTCGCGGAACAGGGTCCGTTGAAGCAGGTTGCCGGTTTAGCTAGGGTCGAGGTGCGCCTAGGTTGTTTCTATGATCAGATTCTTCTTTCCTCAGCCATCAAAGACAGGCAAGTAGGCAATCTGGGAGTGGCAGGAACCATGCATCTATCGCCGGGATCCAATGGTCTTTCAGGGCAAAGGGGAGTTAGGCAAGGTGCGTCTCGTTGGAACCCACCAGGTCGCATCTAGACTATCCCATACTTCAACCCCTCGAAGCTCTACGTAGAAAGGGGCCCGAGCAAACGCACCGTACAGACGCAGCCTGTCATCATGAACATCGTCCGTGCGCTGTCGTATTGATTGAAATAACGTAAATGCAACCATGGATGGATGGACTGAACGGCCGAAAGAAGAAATTGAATCGGCCGAGCTTTGTATGATAACGAAGGAATTAGAAGTAAAGGGGGGCTTGATGGCATCGCCACATGAGTTAACAACCTGTGTCCTTGACGACGTAGAAGAAGATTCGGTAAGGGGCCCGTTCGAAGGCCGCATAAAAAGTAGACGTGGAAGTCGATCTTGATGTCAGACATGAGAGCTGCGGCGATGCAGGACGCAATCGTATCTTTAATTAAACCAAGCCACTTTCCCTGAAGAACCGTTGAAGATTCGGGAAGTTCGGGACATGAGAGGCACGGCAGGGTTGAGGCTCCTGAGCAGAAATCTTGTTTTCCACTGTATTGTGACTGCAGCCAGGAACGGGCAGTCACACTAAACCCAGACTCAAATGAGACGAACCCTCGCCATAGAGATGCAGGTGCTTCCGTTCCTGCCGTCTCGGCTACATCACCCCTGCATGCAGAGACACACTTCGCCATTCTCTGGATCAGAGTAGAAGTCTCCTCCGAGTGTTGCCCAAACAGATAGAACATTGCCCCTCTGCAGGAGACGCAGGAAGTGATTCACGGTCGCGAGATGGCCCCCAAGGTTATGTAAAGGGTTCGCCTTTCTGATCGTCGAGATCTTCAGTATAAGGCTAAGACGTTGGCACTGACCTGGGTCCTTGAAGATCAAGACTGGATCTGTGGATCTTTTGATCTTCCCCTTTATCGTTTTCAAGTCTCCGTCTGGCGTCATCTCTAGACGCCATGGCCGCCACGCCCGCTGTGATTCGCACTGAATCAAACGGACATATTGTGAGCGGTATTGCGATTGGCTTCGTCGCTGCTTCAGCGGCCATTCTCTCCCTCAGACTCTATACACGACTAGTGCTTCTGAGAACTGCTGGGAAAGATGACTTGAGTATCGTGATTGCAGAAGTGAGAGCAAATCGAGTGTGTATTCTCTTCAAGTACACGACGCTGACCCTTTGGATAGTTATTCGCAATCGTTGTGACAGTTGCAACCTGTCTTGGTAGGTTTCTCATTTTGACCCCTCCGCGGCAACGCTGACAGGCCACTGCAGAGGTCAAATATGGCATGGGAAGGCATGTTGAGAATGTGTCTCTGGAAGAAACGCTCCAACAGCTCAAGGTAAGACAAGCTGTCGTGCATGAACTCCCGACCGGTACCCAGTGACTTACCACCGATCAGTTCCTTCTTGTTGCTGTCCTCCATTACAACATGGGGATGAACGTCGTCAAGGTTTCTTTTCTGTTCCAATACCGACGCGTGTTTCCTTCGAAGGGAGTTCAGAGAATCTGCCTCTGGGCAATGGTGTTTGTTGTCCTATGGGCATGCGCTCAGGCTACTTTACTCGGCACATCATGCCTGCCAATCTCCATCATCGCTCCCAGCACCGCCAGCTTCTGTCTCAACACGCTCCCCATTTGGTATTTCTCCTCAGCCATGAGCATGGCCACGGATATTATGATCTTCTGCATTCCTCTACCATCCGTTCTCAAGCTGCGACTTCCTACGAAGCAGAAGGCCATGTTGTTTGGAGTCTTCTCTCTCGGCTTCTTGTAAGTGCCAGGCTTCCACTATGGCTGCCAGCCATTTTCTCTTCTGGCGATGTGCAACTAATGTTGGTGGGTAGTGTGTGCATCATCTCCGTCTACAGAATGTTCACGCTCCGCACCGCAGTCTACAGCGAGGACCCTCCCTGGGAGAACATCGGCGCCGCGATCTGGTCCGCCATCGAGCTCAACACCTCCATCATTGCCGCCTCCCTGCCAACTCTCCGTCCGTTGCTCGCGAAGTGGCTGCCAGGAGCAGGTCTCTCGTCCGCTCACAAGAGCGGGACAAGCGCGTACCCGCGATATGGAAGCTCCTCGGGGATTGGACGCAGCAACTTCAAGGAGCTAAAGAGCAACAATACACAAAGGGAGGTCAGCACCGAGGAGCTTGTGCTCAAGGTTATGATAGCTAGTCAGTCGGGAGCTGTGCCTGCGGTCTACTCTCATGTGACAGCGGAGCCGAAGACAGGGCACGTGGGCCAGGAACTCCGGGGAGACTTTAGGAACCAGATAATGGTGACGAGAGAGACTACCATCAGGCAAGGTCGTTAAATAATGTGGACTATTGGTGAAGGTCTATGAGGATCTTTCATGGCAGCATCTCAGTTTCTATCGCGTAAGATCAAGGGCCTGAAACAATTAGCAATGGATTACTTCTTTGTTCATGTCCATGCGAACTTCATGTCCCCTTCCTATCAATGGTCGTATCAACCCCTCGGCTTGCTCTTCGCCAAACAGTGTGGGCGTTGTATGACCTCCTCCAGCAATCGTGGTAGTTCCGGGTGCCCGGACTAGCAATCCTCCTTGATTCTAATGAGTCCAGTCATGGGCTTTATAATCGTTCCCCGGGTAGACCGTAGTGATTTGACAAGTTTCCGCAGAACAATGACCGCCATCCATACTCTATGTAGTAGTTGTGGTCCCGTCAAAAATCCACGTTCCGGTGCTTTTCGTGGCCATAACGCCGATATTTCGCTGCAGTGTCCTCCAGCCTCAGACAGCAATCTCAGGCAGCCGCTCGACAGAGTATTTGCCCTTTCCAACCGCAATCAGAGGCACGCCAGGAACCTTCCTCAGCTTTTGTCTCAGTGCCCTATCGTTCGTTCCAACAAGATAGCAGCGGTTCTTCGTGACGGTGGTGACAATGCAGTCGTCGGCGTACGTGCCAGAGTGCGAGCACTTCAGTCGCTCGAATCGCTCGTCCTTCGCAAGGCATAGCGCCAGGCGAAACTTCGGTCCCAGCTTCTCAAGCTCGGCGATCGTGCATTCCGTTACGACAGGTGTGCACTTGGCGAGGAGGAGGTCCATCAGGCCCATGACGACGTCGATCTTGTGGCGGACCGTGTGCGCGAAGAAGTTGGTGTCGAGAATGATGTAGCATGGGGGTTCCAGGTCTTGGTTCGATTGAAAGTAGAGTCCCGATGGGGCTTGAGGGATGTGTCGGACGAGATCGGCATCGTTCTTCTTCGTCGTCGACTTCAATTACGCTTCGGTCGGTTTCGCAGCAAGAGCGTGGCGGCGGCCAATTAGGCGCTTGGCCTGGAGAATGTCAGACAAGATACACCTCGAGTCGCTTGGAGAGCTCCTACCTGGCCGAACTTTCTCGTCTTCTTGGCGACACCCATGTTTTGTTGTTTGGTCGGATGATGGTTGGATGGGCGGGAAGATTGATGCAGCGATGCGATACGCTTGGGACTTTTTCTGCCGCGAACTTTTAGGCGGTGAGGAATGTCATCCATATCGGCGCCAGTGCACAAAGTTATGCATCCTGATCGGGTCCGCACAATATGTGGGTCTAGGTCCGTCTCGGCACCGAGAGAGTCCGGCGGCGGCAGTTCATCCGTTACTCGTCTCATATTCTTTCAGACCGACTCAAGATATCGATACATTAAATCCTCCATAGATATAAATGCAGTTTAATTTCAGTCTCCTTATGAAATCACTCTTCAATTCGAGTTTTCATACATCAGCGGCGAACTGTCACGACCGAATGACAAGAAAGTCATTGGCCCTCGACCCATGGTCTGACTGAGTTCTTTCCTAAAGGCAAGTCCATCACTATTCAAATGTGAACCCAACAGCAAAAATAATGTGTGAGGCTTTCGTGAAGTCAACTAAGCTTTTGACACGATAGCTTTTGCGACATAAATGTAGCGTCCCTGGTCGTTCCTTACCGGGGCTTCCCCTCAACGGCCAGGGCCGACACAGCGCTGAGTGGTGGACGCAAATATTTCCGCCTGCGCCACGTGCTAGTTCATGAATTCGAACCCGCTCATCCGGTTCTGCATCTCGCAATTGATCTCACCCCACAGACTTTGATTCTCCGGGAGCGGGGAAGCGGTGGGTGAATACTAGGATTGTGAAAGAAGATTGGGAAAGAAAAATCCTATAATTACTAGAGAGTACCTCACAAGGGGCATCAAGATGTTTCCTCATTAGCCGTGATCTCCTGTGCTCTGTTGATGTCCTCGTGATGTCCGTCTCTTTGGGAGTCCTGATTGGACTTGCCTCCACAACAGTGCTTGCATCTCCTTTAGCGGTAGAGGCGTCTTTTGACTGGCAAAAGACTGACTACGTGTAAGTCGCGGTCGCACCACTTGAGCCCGCACTGACAATACACACACCTAGGCTTGCATTCGGAGATTCCTACACATTTGTGCAAGGAACAGAAGGGTACTGGGGATACAGTTTCATCGGCTCTCAGCTGAACATATCGTTCACTCCCGAACAGCTCTTGACGGACCGCATTGTTCCCGGGCAAAATACCTCATCAGCTGGTGGTCCCAATTGGATCGAGGAACTTACTGGCTGCAAAGAAGGCTTGCCACGAGACTGTGAGATTCAGTTATGGAATTTTGCATTCGCAGGCGCCGATGTGTCCACTACTTTGTGAGTTGAGCATCTGGTGATTCAGATAATCTTCCTAGACGGCTAATTCGCAGCCAGTGTTCCACTCCACCATGACTACACAATATCGTTCCAAAACCAAGTATCCCAGTGGTACGAGTATGGCAAATCGGTCATCAATGCAGACACCAACAGCTCCCTCGTAGCTTCCTTCGTTGGGATCAATGACATCAACGACATGGCCAACTTCCAATTTCCTGTTCAAAACTTGACAAGCTTTGAAGAGCTGTATACTGCGGTCATCGCAGAGCAGTTCGAAGCCCTTGAAACCGTTTATGAAGCTGGATATCGTAGCTACCTCTTCCTCAACTTACCCCCTCTGGATAAGACGGTATGGCTTCTCGTCGGATCTTATTTGAAGTTATGAGCCCCCTTCTGACTGTGGACAGCCTGCTGCACAAAGCGATCCTACTCGGAAGCCAAACACGACGATGATAAAAACTTTTAATGATGTTCTCAACCAAACCGCCAAAGCCTTCACAGAAACACACCCCGGAGCGACTGCGTTGGTGTTCGACACATACACCTGGCTCACCTATGTCTTCGACAATGCGGTCACTTTCGGTATCACCAACACCACATCGTTCTGTCCCAAGTACAATGCCTGGGATATTGCGACAAACTACGCTTCGTACGGCTGTCAGCCAATTGGTGAATACTTCTGGTACAATTCGGGGCACATCACATACACTGTTTCCCAGCTGCTTGGCTCCAAAGTGGATGAGTTCCTGGCTCAAAAGAGCGGACAATGCAGTGGAAAGCATGACACTAGTTCACCGTGGGGAACTCGATGGGTTGATGGGGTCACAAGTTAGGAGTAGAGGCCATGTACTGAGATCTTGTAAGTGCGCATGTTGCCGACACCGATTCGCGTCAGCTTTTGATGTAGAGTTTTGCTAGCTACTATGCAATGTCCACTTCACAAGCATTGTGTAATCCGCATATTCTACATCTATCCCAAAGCGGCTACGTTTCCCATACGCATTTTTATCGCTCCCATCCCTATCATCGTCGCTGTCATTGCCGCTCTCGCTGTTGTCGTCTATCATCGTCGTCATTATTTTCGCTATCCCTACCGTTTTCCCTACTATTGATGTCCTCATTAAAGTATTAGGTATTTATGATTACACTGCCCGGCCAGGTTAACCCTTAATGTAAGCCAAGTGTGTTTCTCAACGACAAAGACAGCTCATTTCTCGCGCGTCATTTTCATGGTCTCGTTGTATATCTACTCGGTCTACCCTCAATGTCGGCCTAGACTCGCATGAAAGACAAGGGCAAAAGTGATGATAAGTTGTCCGTGTAAGTATCCCAAGCCTCCCACCCATCAGCAGTATTTTCACATGATCCTCTCTCTGCATCCATAGCGTGGGTGGACTCGGCACCGAGACGAGCACGGGAATGGACCGTGAAGTGGGGGCTCTTTCAAAGAGCAGCCCGAAACCGGAGCCGGCATATCGGCGAATATCCGATGAGGACTCGCATCCATTTCAGTGTCTACAATTTTTCAGCATCTCACATCCTGGCCGAGAATAGTGCAACATTAACGAAACGTAACTTTCGGAAATTTTGAACTACGCAGCTGTCAGCACCGGATGTGCATATCCAGGATTGTCGTCCTGATCTTGCCGGCAGTGCCACGCGCCCCAGTATATGCGCAGGCATCAAATCACATGGACTTTTCTCGTGATTCGATCGGATAACTTTCTGATTGAGTCGGATGTCATGCTGATTCTGAGTGGTCCCGTAGTCTCGGGTTCTTTGCCCAGCCCACGAGATCACAAGCCCGTTACATCCACTCTTTTTTCGGATTCGCACGGCTGCATGAATGCTGAAACATGAAGTCGTTCTACGATTTCGCAGTGGAACATTCACGCGAGACCAACCGGGAATTTTAGGCTTGACTCGATGGAAGAGAAATATCACGGTGGCTGGTGGGACGAACACTCTCCTGATTGGCGCGCATAGCCAGCAAATTCCAACACCAGCCCAATGGCCACGAGCATCAGCGCAGACCCCGTTCACGAAGCGGCCTGAGCAGTGGGGCGGCCACGAGTTATGCTTGCTTTTACAAACCAGCCCCATCCAATGCGAGGACGTCATCGTGCCCAAGAGCTGTACGAGTGACCGCATGCATGATTTCTTTCCCGGCAAATGTTTGCTCCAGCAAAGCCCTCGACGCTGTGACGCGCCAGAAGAGGACGTTCCAAGCGCTTCTGGCCATCAGATACTCCACATCGCGTGGAGGAGATGCCGTGCAGATCACTTGTTTTGGCACCACATCTTGGTGCGGTACCACGTTCTGCGACCGTGGGGAAGCAGACCGCCTCCCGCTCGTCCGCCCGCCGCCGATGGCCTCGGTTCCGGGTCGAGAGTATAAAAGGGCGGCGGGATTCAGGTTGGGACAACTGCAAGCGCATAAGCTTGAGTTTGTGTGCTTTCTATCAGCTGAGTCGTGAACCTTCAACGGCCGCCCATAGGGTATTCTCCGGGTTTTACGAACGAGCTAAGTATTCCCGTTTCTGGAAAGCAGATCTTCCCCGCACCCATCCCCGAATCAAACTTCTTGAGGCCCAGTTTTACCCCGGACTGTACTCCTGTTGGCCGCATCACGAGTCTGGGGAATCTAATGGGGTAAACCCATTTGGAGCGATTAGGGACAACACATGCGACAACCTTTCGGACTCCATTACTTCACTGCAGGACAAAGATACCTAATCATTCAAAAGTCAACAAACAAGAGCTGGTTTGCCTAATAACATCGTAATGGCGCTTTTCAGTCTTGGCAGAGGCAAAGGCCTCCAGATGGGTGTGACGATTTGCTGCGTAAGTCATCCTAACGGCAAAGCATTGGTCTCGCCAAAATAGCGCATCACGCTGACTTATTTCTATGTAGCTCATCGCCTTCGTACTTTTTGGCTACGATCAAGGAGTGTTCGGAGGAATCCTCCAGATGGAAGACTGGCTTGACCAATTCAATCACCCATCTGATTCAGAAACTGGCATCATCGTATCCTGCTACAACCTAGGCTGCTTGGCTGGCTGTGTTTGTGGGTTTCAACGAACACTTGAGGTTGAAGGCCTACGCTGACCCATTGAGCAACAGTGAACTTCATTTTCGGGGAGACACTGGGACGTCGGAAAACAATTTGGACCGCCATGGCGCTGGTTATCATTGGCGCTACGCTGCAAGCATCAGCGTTCACGGTTCCACACCTTGTCATTGGAAGACTTGTCACGGGTCTAGGCACGGGCATGAAGACATCCACAGTTCCGATGTAAGAGTCCTTACCAGGCCTTCAAGCTCATTATCTTAACTCCAAACAGGTACCAATCTGAACTCTGCGACCGCAAGTACCGAGGCCGTCTTGTTTCCGCCGAGACACTTTTTGTGGGTGTAGGCATTGTTTTTGCTTACTGGTACTGGACCTTTGACCTACTGGCTTCGGTCATGAATGCTGACAAGACCCAGGTTCGATTTTGGAATGTCCTTTGTCGGCGGAGCCATTGCGTGGCGTCTCCCTCTCGCCTTCCAGATCATCTTCGCCCTTGTCGTCATCGTTCTAGTCTTTGCACTTCCCGAGTCACCCCGTTGGCTGTTCAAGCATGGCCGCGAGCAAGAGGCTGTCCAAGTTCTATGCGACGTTTTTGATAAAGATCCTACGGATGACTACATCCGCGCGGAGGTGTATTCCATCCACCACGCCATTGAGTTAGAGGCCTCAGAGAAGACCCAGTCGTCGTTCATGAGCATTTTCAAGAACGATCGCGTCAAGACTGGCCAACGTGTCCTTCTTGCCTGGGGAGCGCAGTTCATGAATCAGCTTGGCGGAATCAACCTCGTGGTCTACTACATTCCCAGCGTTCTGGTACAAAATGTGGGAATGACGGCACACATGGCCCAGATCATTGGCGGATGCGTTCAAATGATGTTTATGTTTGGATCGATCTTGCCTGCTCTTACCCTGGACCGAATGGGTCGCAGAAAAACAATGATCTGGAGCAGTGCTGGGTTGGGCGTCTGCATGCTCATGATCTCAATCCTCCTCTCTCGGGTGGGGTTTTCCAACGGGCACGCATGTGCTTCAGCCTCGGTCGCGTTCTTCTTCCTGTCAGTCCCCAGGCATGGATATCAAATTGTCTACATGTTGCTAATAGTTTCAAGATACAACCTCATCTTCGGCATGGGCATGAACTGCGTCCCATGGGTAGTTGTCCCCGAGATTCTTCCCCTTCACGCCAGGACCCGCGGTACCGCTGTCGGCATCAGCTCCAACTGGCTCTGGAACTTCTTCGTCGTCATGATTACACCGGTCATCATCAACCGATTGCAATGGAAGGCGTACCTGATCTTCGTGGTGACGAATTTCGCATTCATTCCGCTGATCTACTTCTTCTATCCCGAAACTAGCAACTTCCGCCTCGAAGAGATTGACGAGTTCTTCACTCAGGGTCGCAACCCAGTCAAGGTTGCAAAGGAGATGCAGAAGGCTATGAAGAGTGGTCAGGATATCTCCGGGGCGGATGCCGAGAAGACGGTGTCAGGCTCTTCAGAGAAGGAGAAGGTACAGGTGGAGCATTCATGATCCACATAGGCAAGCAGCTTGACAACCTGTCCATTGAGATTATGTGAAGTAAGGTTCCCTGGTAGTTTTCTACCAAGACCTATTGCCCGGAGTATTTCACAAAGTAGCTTTGCTAAATGCAAGAAAGCTGTGTTCCACGCTTATCTACAAAACTTTGAATACCAATTTCTCATTGGAGACCTTACCCTCCTCAGACAGCTTGAAGCCCTCAACGACAGTTTCCAAGCCGCCAAGCTCCCTCACCTTGCTAGTCCTCAGGTTCCCATTGCTCAGAAGCTGAGGCAAAAGCTTCAGATACTTCTCCCACACATTCTTGTCCTCAGGTGTCTCGTCTCCACAGTTGTCAAACCGGAACGGGAGAGCCCTCTCAAACACTGTGTAAACAATCGTCCACTCAATCTTCGCCCACGGGTTCACAGCCTTGATCTCTTCCTTTGCGGGCGGCATCACAGGAATGAGAGTAAGAACGTGATCTCCTTCACTCCCCTCGAGTGCCTGCGCGATCTTCAATGTTGAGCCGTGCTCTGACACAGTGTCGAAAGCGCGTTTCAGCTTCCCGCCAGTGATTCTCTTGACTTCGTCAACCCACTCTCCGTGATAATCGACCACGAAGTCCGCTCCCAGCTCCTTCAAGAACTGATGATTCTTTGGCGAGGCAGTGGTGATGACTTTCAAGCCGCTCAACTTTGCCAACTGAATGGCATAGTTTCCGACACTAGTCGCACCGCCGTAAATGAGCACCCACTCCTCAGAGCCTTTTCCTGACCCCGGCTCAGGGAGACCAAGACGTTGATAAAGAGCTTGTACTGCTGTCCCCAAAGCAAGACCGACAGTCGCAGCACTCTTGAGCTCTACGTTCTCGGGAACTTCGAATAACAAACTCGCTTCAACAGGGATATACTCTGCGTACCCGCCGCGGATTGGGTTTGCAGGAGTTCCGTTTTGGCTGGTGCCCTGCACAAAGCCAGCAACGCGTTGACCCTTGCGCCAAGCAGAGCCGTTGGGATCCTCAATCGTTCCGGCGAAGTCGGCGCCGACAATCAGACCGGCCGGGGCGGGTGGGGCGATGGGTGGGGAGCCTTTGACGGATTTCCAGTCGGTGGGGTTGAGGGCGGAGTAGTGCACTTTGACGAGGACTTCTCCGGAGCCGGGTGCCGGGATTGCGGTGGATTCAACGGAGACAACGCTGTTGCCTTGGGTGATGAGAGCTTTCATAGAAGACATGTTGGGAAGTAACTGTTAAGGTTTGGGAGCATACAAACAATGCAGGTCTGTTTGCAGATGTGGATGGGGCTTTTTGGTAGATAACGTTATTGATTGATAGCTCATAATTGCAGCTTGGAACTCTGTCTCTTTAATCGTATGTGAAGATTTCCGGTAGACGATTGAAATTTCTAAGCATACTTTCGGCGCCGAAATCCTTTGAAATGTGAAACTAAAGCCGCCCCCTGAAAGTCTTGACGATCTCTAACCCGGGTCGGCGAAAAGAAGACATATCGCGAAGCGCGAGTCCGAGCCACCCAAACGGGTTACGTTGAGAATAATACGTTATGAGGGCCAAGGGACATTGGTAAGCACGGTTACGCCACACGGCTTAATAAACTACCCGCGTGCGGAGCGGCGTCGGTGTGGGTGTTCCGCCGTTTGGATTGGGTCTTTTGTGCGCCACGAACTAGCCCAAAGTAGATGTTGAGTAATATCACCGCGGCATTCCGTGGCATTTGCCATTTGGATATATAACGTTATGACCCCTTGAAAACGTTGACAGATATCCCAAGCACAGTGATGGCGATATTGGTGGGGATTAAGTCGACATTGTAATCAAAAATGCATGTTTCTCATGAAGTCACTTTGAAATAAATAGTCATGGTGAGTACCTGTAAACAGAGGCGAAGTGGGAAAAAAGACATTGGGTCTTTGCCAATATTCTGTCATTAACTGCTGCTATTCAAGTGTGACTTAGACATGGCGAATATCGAAAAGGTCGCGATTCTAGGTGTAAGTCCCTTCAGCTATCTACATAGTAGCCAAACACATAACAACAAACTCCTAATCTCCAGGCCACGGGCTCCCTCGGAGAGGTACTGGTTCCCTCACTTGTTGCCGCAGATTTTGACGTCACTTGCGTTCTACGCAAGGATAGCAAATCCCAGCCGCCGGACGGAGTGCGAATTGTGAAAGCATATTACACCGACACTGCATTGCTCACCGAGGCTTTGCGAGGCCAAGATGCAGTCGTAGAAGCGTTCAACCCTGCAGCATCCATCCATCAAACAGCCATCCTCCAGGCTGTCCTCGCCGCCGGAGTGAGACACATCATCACGCCAGACTTCAGCGGGAACACTTTCCACCCCAACGCCAAGGACGTTCTTATTTTCAACCCCAAGCTGGAAGCACAGCGGGAACTGGAGAGGGTGGTTGCCGAATCTCAGGGGAGATTGTCATGGACCGCGATTGTTACCGGCCCATGGTATGACTGGACGATCAAGAAGGGGATATTTTGGGTTGATCGGGAGAAAAAGGTGGTTACGAGGTACGGTTCCGGGAACCAGAAGTACAGCATGAGTCGCCATGCCCTCAACGGCGAGGCTCTGGTCGCTGTGCTCAGTGACCCTGGAAGGTATCGGAATCGCCCGGCGTATTTCGCCAGTCATACTGTCTCGACGAACCAGATTATTGGAATCATCAAGGAATTGGGCCTCGAAGGATGGAAAGTCGTTGATGTAGACTTCGATGGCCTTTTTGAGAAGGCTCACCGGATGTGGCAAGAGGACACGGACAATGGGGTTCAGGATAGGTTGAAGTCAAAGGCTTACGCAGCGCTGTCTACTGTGGCGCTGTTGGATGAGGCAAACCGGTATGGGTCCAACTTTGCGGATTTGGTAGAAGATGGTTATGATGAAGGGGATGCGAAGTTGAGAGAGAACTTGGCCAATTTACTTTGATAATGCCGATTGTATTATTGACGGTA
The DNA here is from genome assembly GCA_009801095.1 of Colletotrichum sp. COLG25. Taxonomy (NCBI): domain Eukaryota; kingdom Fungi; phylum Ascomycota; class Sordariomycetes; order Glomerellales; family Glomerellaceae; genus Colletotrichum; species Colletotrichum sp. COLG25. The sequence goes on along the minus strand of VNWT01000045.1, from coordinate 4,929,691 downwards.
ATGACTAACGACATCGTTTGAAAGGCTTAAACACATCCGCTGTCGAAGAGAGGGCGTATTCTGAGGGGAAATGTTCAAGAGCTTTGCTAGTCGGGCAGTGTTATTTGGCTATCCGGGCAGTGTCCACACACACACGTGTGTGATCCGTGGCCTGTTTCTAAAGCGACTACATTTCCTATTCTCGCCGTTATCGTCGTCGTCGTTATCGTCGTCGTCGTCGTTATCGTCGTCGTCGTCGTTATCGTCGTCGTCGTCGTTATCGTCGTCGTCGTCGTTATCGTCGTTATCGTCGTCGTCGTTATCCTTATTATGACTGCTATTGTTCTCTCTATATTTCCAGACTATAGGGGACACTGCCCGGATAAGGAAATGACACTGCCCGACTAGCAAAACTCATGTTCAATGGCGTCGCTGCGTTCCATACAAATGCTTTGGGACGGGTGGGGTGCACGAAAGGCAGATACCCCTCCTTGCAGGTATGCACGCAGACGCAGAAACGTTCCAGAAGGCGTGACAGGAGGCAAATAGGACGACTATCCCAGTCGGCCTCGCCGGCAGGTTGTATGCATGCCGTGCCAGGGGTACAATGCCAGTGCCCCTTTCGCTTGCTCGGATGGAGTGCTAATCGACTAGAGACTGAATGGCACTAGAGAGGCTTTTCTCACATGCATCGTCCTACTGCACAAACCAATCATCATGGCTGAAGCAACCCCGGAGTTCTGGCACTTGGAGTTCATACATGTATATTAGGCTTTGGCGCTGAGCTGGAGGAAGCGAGGTCAAATCCATGAGCATTGTGATTTCAGTATGCTGAAATGGTTTTACTACCTTCACTATGTTAAAGGCAGGTTTTCATGCCGAAGTACGACACTTGGATCACGAAACCACGCCATACAGAGAGAATAGGCCTCGTTTATTCACGAACAGGGACGGTTACAGTGGCTGATGTTGATATCGATCACTGGGCCGTCGAATCAACCGTGATAGGGAGACCAAGCGCAGTGGGATGTTCATAACTAGCAAGAACGTGTTCCTGTACAGGGTGGATTTCACTTATGGTGAGCCATAGAACCATGGCCCTGTATGAATGGGAAGGAGGAAGCCCTGGGGCACCTTTTTGTCGACGGTCACAGGAGAAAGGCCTGGTCATAGGACAAAATGTATCAAAATAATGATAGAGCCCCAATAATCACAAATAGAATCGGCAGCTCCGTTGACGGAGTAAGTCACTGGGATACGTTTGGCAAATTGACTGACGAGCACCAACAGCGATCAGAGATGCCGCCTCGTTGTCACACGCTGGCTGTCAGTGACGGAGAGGCCGACCGGTAATGTCTGCCGATTGGCGAAGAATCGTCGATAACGATGAATGAGTAGTCCATACCAAAAAAGACTGTAAGCCTCAAGTTACCTCATGACGGCAAAATTCGCCCGAAGTGTCAGGGACGCAACAGAACCAATTCTCTCCATCTGCCCTGAGTGAGCCCACAGTCACCCCGTCGTTCGCTCACCAAAGTCAAACCGTCCAAGACTTGAAGACTTTTCTAGGTTCGTCTGGGCAATTGAAGTGCAAAGCCCAAGAAAAGCACAGCCAGGCTGCTGGCAGGTCTGGGCAATCTTCAGAAGACCACGGGCTTGGATACCGGATGCTGATTCGCCAGGTGTGAAGGATCGAATCGGCTTGGTAATTGCTTGGGTTTCTTGGACGTCTTGGACTTTTGATCGGGTACGGTGGGTGCGTGTGCGGCGCGGTATTCAACACCAGGGGGGCGGTACATATGTAGGCTGGGCGTTGTGTGCCTATGGTGACACGACGGGGGATGTAGGCAGTTGTGGGCCAATCGTGTAGTGGTGTGTATCGTGCCGAATGGCATGGGCAAGCTGCTACCCGAGGAACCGACAGTTCATCGGGCCGTCTGCTACTGAATGGACAGTCTCGTAACTGTGAATAAAATACGGCGGAGGAGGAGTCCACTGGAGGAGGACAGGTTGATCAAGGTCGGGAATCGGGCCTCTAGCTGTATTAGGAAGTATTGGAGGAGGACCCGGGTCCTCTATCGGCGGAAAGGCGAATGGGGGGATACTGTCAGGCAGTCCGCGGGGGAGAGCTAAGCAGGTGGGCGAGGTGGGAGGAAATGACATTCGATAGAGATGACGAGCGGAGCGTTCGTTGGAGGCACTTGAGGTCTTGGCCGCTTGGCGGGGGAGCGTGTTTTATAGAAATTCCAAGCATGCGTGCCTTTTGAGTTGGCTGTGAGTGGGCGACTCGCGCAAGGCCTCGGGAGGGACATTGGTGTTGACGAGACGAGTGGGATGAATGGTCCGGGGATCTGGACGGGACGGGGGCCACAGGGAGGGACGGGAGCCTACACGTGGGGGAATCGGGGCCCGTGATTCGGCAGCTGCGGGTCCCGCCAGGGGAAGGGAGTGGGGCCGTGGCTTGCCGTGCGCGCTTGGCGCTTCCTGTGAGCCCGAGTCTTGGCGCTTGGCGCGCCAAGTCGCTTGGGAGGCCCCACCTCGGTGGTCGTTTTGGGCAACGCGTCTCCCTTGTTTCCCGTCTGCTGCTGCTGACGTCCTCACGATATCTCACTGACAGAATTTCACTTTTACTGCTTAGACGCCTTGAAGATGAGAGAAGTCCGTGCAACTATGGACAGCCATTGGTTACCCTAGGGTCCCTCATCGAAGACCGGACTCATCATGCTACCCACCTGCTGCCACCTTCATCGAACCAACGAGCAACCATGGCCCCGAAAATGTGGTGAAAGCTGAGGATCCCGGCAGACGCACTGCAACGCTCGTCAAGTCTCCAGGCCTGTAATTCGCACGTGGAGGGTGGGCGTCAGTCGTATGCTCATCTTCCCAGATACCAGCTGCCCATTCCGTCCCAACCCATACATCCTCCAAGACAGCCCAGCCCTCAGCTCGTCGTCCCATGTATCCATTTTCTGCCACCGAAAGAGCTCCACCATCATGCACAATGTTTTCCTGAGTTGAAATCGCCGTGTATCTGAAAGTGTTCCTGATTCTTATGCTAAGTGTTAGAGTACGATTTTCCCAGAAGCTCCGAGATCGTGGGAAAAGCCTCGTCGCCAGGTCCACGAACAGTGCTAATGACGCTCATGACTACTTCTTAGGATTACGCAATTCAGTGAATTCGAAGACACGTTCTCAACCATTGAACGTCTTTGACATTTGATCAACTATTCCGAATACAGGAGGCACACCTAGAACACCTGTGCCAAGCATGTTCCTCCAAGGAGGTACCCGTCGTCAAATTCTGATCCAAGTCCCTCGACGGGTCCGCCGCACCTGCAGATGGTGTCCATAAGTGGCGAGCCCATGTCGGCGGATTTACGGTTTGCAGAATGGAGTGTGGCATGCCCTTGTTCCACTTTGGCCGATGTTGGTCTGAAGCCTGCACCCTCCGCCACAGCTGGGCTCTCTCCCACGCCCGAGCAGTACACGGGTTGATACCTTGCGTGAACATGACTGCCAGGCTGCATGTCAAGATGGTGGGCTGTCTTGTGGTGGACCATGGTTCGCCTGCGATCGACCTGGCGGATGGTATATATCTTCTGCATCTGCCCGCCCTGTCCTCCCGCTTCCATGTCGACTTCTCGAACAGCATCAACCCTCCCGGCCTTGCCTTCCGCGCCACCCTGAGGGTCTTTGGTCTTTTCTTCGGACCTGAGTTGCAGCAATTTGCATCAGTCTAGTACACTCTTTACGACCACATTCAGAGACTGGTTATCGCGCATTTGCGCCAGCAGACAAGATGACTCTGCACCAGTATGATTACATCTTCGCCATCGGCACCATCTTCGCGTTCCTTGACGCGTGGAACATTGGTATGTCAGCATCAACCTCCATCACATCTCATCACCAAACTAACCTGAACTCTTCACAGGTGCCAACGATGTTGCCAACTCGTGGGCCACCTCGGTCTCATCACGATCCATCTCCTACATCCAAGCCATGTCCCTCGGTTCTGTCCTCGAATTCGCCGGCTCCGTCGGTGTCGGTGCCCGTGTAGCCGACACCATCCGCACCAAGATCGTCGACATTGACATGTTCGAAGACGACCCCGCCCTCCTCATGCTCGGCATGTGCTGCGCCGTTACCGCTTCCGCCATCTACCTCACCTTCTGCACCAAGATCGGTCTCCCAGTTTCCACCACCCACTCCATCATGGGCGGTGTCATCGGCATGGGTGTCGCCCTCATCGGCGCCGAGAACATTCACTGGGTCTCAGAAAGCGGCAGCATCGACTCTGGCGTTGTCTCTGTCTTCCTCGCTTGGATCATCGCCCCTGGTCTCGCCGGTGCTTTTGGTGCCATCATCTTCACTATCACCAAGTATGGCGTCATGCTCCGCAAGAACCCCGTCGTCAAGGGTCTCATGCTCGCTCCCGTCTACTTCGGCATCACCGCCTCGCTGCTCACCATGTTGATCGTCTGGAAGGGTGGTTCCATCAAGGTTAACTTCACCGATGCTGAGACGGCGGGCATGATTATTGGCGTTGGTGCCGCTTGGGCCCTCGTCGTCACCATCTTCCTCATCCCTTGGCTGTACCGCATCGTCCTCAAGGACGACTGGCAGCTTCGCTGGTGGCACATTCCCCAGGGTCCCCTCCTTCTCCGCCGCCCTGAGCCTCCCGTCCAGCCCGAGGGTGCTTCCGGTGGTATCCGCGACTTCTACTCCGGCCATATGACCAAGGAAGAGCTTGATGCCGCCCGCGGTGGTGTCGTTCACACCCACAGCAACGACGTCGAGTCCGGCTCCGCCGACGGTGAGAAGAAGGTCGTCCAAGACAACACTGACGCTGAGGCCCACCCCCCTGCCCGCAACAACGACTACACTCACAAGCCCATCGTCGGACCCCGTCCCCAGGGCGCCTTGTTCTCTGGCCCCGTGCTCTTCTGGATGCTCAAGAAGGTCTTCCTGTCCGGTGTCGACCAGGACATCATCAACATGCAGAAGAAGGAGAGCGTTCTTACCGGTGATCTCGAGGAAATGCACGCCCGCGTTCAGCACTACGACAACAAGGCCGAGTTCCTGTACTCCTTCATGCAAGTCATGACCGCCTGCACTGCCTCCTTCACCCACGGTGCCAACGACGTCGCCAACGCCATCGGCCCTTACGCCACCATCTACCAGATCTGGCATACCGGCGCGATCTCCGGAAGCAAGTCCGAAGTCCCGATCTGGATTCTCTGCTTCGGCGGTGCTGGTATCGCCCTCGGTATCTGGACCTACGGATACAACATCATGCGCAACCTGGGTAACCGATTGACGCTCCACTCTCCCGCTCGTGGTTTCTCGATGGAGTTGGGTGCTGCTTGCACCATCATTCTGGCCACCCGTCTTAGTAAGTTTTGCTTGTCGTCCAAATGGAACGCTTTTTCTAACCCTATCGGCAGAGCTCCCTGTCTCTACCACTCAGTGCATCACCGGTGCCACCGTCGGTGTTGGTCTCTGCTCCGGTACCTGGCGCTCAATCAACTGGCGCATGGTTGGCTGGATCTACATGGGATGGATCATCACCCTTCCCACCGCCGGTATCATCTCCGGCTGCTTGACCGGTCTGATCGTCAACGCCCCCCGCTGGGGCATGGCCAACTAAAGGGCCCAAGTGACATGAATGGCATCACTACCAACGACTGGCTGATTGAGACCAAGGTCCGTCTCGACGATTAGACCTGTCGTTTCTTACCACCTGTACCCAAAATTGTTTCTTGTATCTTTTCGCCTTCTCTGGACACATAGACTACTCATACCCTCATTAGTTGTTGTGAAAGTTAATACAAGTCAGCCATAGGCCTGTCAATGAAACTACTGAATGCCACCTATGGACAAAATGTTTCGACACATCCCAGTGCGAGTCAGACTATGTCCTTTGCTCATTTGTCAAATCGCCACCAATCAAAGTTGAAAAGATAGTCCGATCCATCACCCGTGAACTTGAAGAATAGATCATGGACCCCTTCAGCTCCACTAACGGGACAGGTCACAGACGTCCACGACTGCCATCCTCCAGATCCAGAGACATCACACGTACCAACAAGAAGACCAGAAATACTGTCAAGGTGCAACTCGATGTTCCCCCCACCAGTCGCAGAGGCAACCTGGGCAGTAAAAGATGCCGCTCCATCCCCGAAGTCAACCCCCTTGACCTTGATGTAATCTCCATCATTGATGTATGCGACGCTCATCCCACCTTCGCTGGACGCTTCGACCTCGACTCTCTCCGACCACGCAATGAGCTCAGCCTCCTGACGAACGTAAGGATCCACGTTAACAGTCTGTGCTGGCCCTTCAGTTGTCATCTTCAGCTGGGGAATTGTTCCATCGGCGTTGTACTCAAAACTTTCCACGGCGACGGAACGCGTGAAGCCTCCGCCTCCAGGCAAGGCGCCGTTGTGGTAGAAGAAGTAAGACTTGCCGGCAAAGTCGATGATGCCGGGGTGGTTCGTGAAGCTGCCGCCCTCCGTGGGCATAATTTGGCCTCGGTAGGTCCATGGCCCCGTGATAGTCGGACCCGTCGAGTATCGGATGTCCTCGGGACAGCAGACTGCGGCGAAAATCATGTAGTATAGATCGCCCCTCTTATACACCCACGGTGCCTCCTCGAAGGTGGTAGCACGCGACGGATTGCCGTCACGAGCCCCGAAGCCTTCCGCGGTGAGGTCCACTTTGGTGATTTCCCCGCTGTATGAGATCATGTCCTCGTTCAGCTTGACATACAGCAGATCCGGGTTGCCCCAGTACATGTACGCCTGCCCATCGTCGTCAATGTAGACAGTCGGGTCAATCTGTCCGTTGCTGAGGAGAGGGGCGCCGATGGCGTCGACGTAGGGACCTGTGATGGTGTCGCTTACGCCTACTCCGATGGACATGCTACCGTTGATCGCGGTCGTTGGGACGTAGAAATAGAACTTGCCGTTGCGCTCAATGGCCTGCCCGGCCCACGCATTGGCCTCGGCCCAGGCGAAGGTGGCCACGTTCATGGGCGACCCGTGGTGTTGCCAGTTGACCATGTCAACGGAGGAGAAGAGGAGCCATTCGCGCATGTCGAAGTTGGTGGAGTTGTCTTCATCGTGGCCGGTGAAGAGGTAGACGCGATCCCCGACCACAAGGGGTGCTGGATCAGCTGTGTATTGTGTCTGCACGATAGGATTGTCGGCTTGAACACGACCAATGGCGGACAGAAGGCCACTGATCAAGAGGAAAGACTTCATGATGGCCGAAGTTTGAGACGTCTTGGTCATGGCGGCGGTGGTGGTCGGAGAGATGAAGGTCAGCGGAAAGCGGTTGAGATCCTTCGCATTGGAACAGCAGATGACTGGAGAGTGACCAGCATAATTATACTAGGAGGTACGTAGAATTCAGCAAAGTCTTCTACCTAATTTAATTGCCCGAGGCTTGAATAATGAGATGTTACTTTACGTGCCATTGCGTCGCGATGTCAAACGCTGGATCATCATTGGTGCGGATGCATCGAATACCCGTCCCAAGCCGGGAAAGATGCAAATCGAAGAAAGAAAACGTGGAGAAATGCATGGCGATTTCTCCGCAATTGTGTTTATTTCGAAGATACCGATGCTCTCGTAAAGTCGCATTCGCACTTTCGTGCCACCAACACACTTCTAGGATCGCAACCAAGACCGTCTTTAAGAGCCGATGTGTGACAGGGCTGTCATAGACGCAACACAAAGGGAATACGCCGCCTGATCACTCGCAATAAATGTGCCAAATGGTACTTCACTGCAGCACCTACATGAATTTTGACTCAAAAGGCCTACTAAAATGAGTCTGTGAAGTTAGCCATCTCTGCGCTGGGACTCCGGAGGACAACCACGAGAGAGAATCGCTATCGCCCAGGTCACATGAAATAACGCGCAGACTCAACCTTCGACAGCTGCATTCGTATGAGATCCACAATAGAAGCGCGCAGCTGGAAGTTAATCTCGCCTCGAGTTACATGAGAAACGGACGGTAGGAGAATACATCCAGGCCAAAATAGGGTGAGCCCACTTACCCCACAAACCATCACGTAATCGCTATCCGCGAGCTGGGGAGAGGAGCGTATCCCGGCGCTTGCGGCTAGAGGAGCCAAACTTTGAGCGCTGACCTTACACACCTCCACAAAGTCTTCTCGCTTGTGTTCCAATTGGTCTCGATGATCTTGGCCTTCATATTAACACCCTAACACGTCTTGGCATGACGACTAGTCTCTCTATGAAAACTGCAAAATGTCTTTCGTACAACAACAAACACAGATCTCCAGCCGAAATAACTTATTTAACCACCAATCAAAGCTTTGACACTTGAATATCAGAACGCTTATGTTCTTTTAACTCTAGTATTGCCTTGTCATCCCATCGTCAAGAGACGGGAAGTTACCAGATCCAGAGTTGCCAAAGACGACAGACGTCAAATTGCGATTGGGGCGTTTCAAATAGTTTGCGTTTTGAAAATTCAGAGAAATCGCAACATGGTCAATATGAATGTTTCCTTTTATAAATATATGTCGAACGTCCCGCTTTGTGATTATGCCCTTGTGATCCACGACATCACTCTGCCAAGTCCCCACAGGAAGGTTAAAGGATGCATTATTCTCGTCTTTTTGGTCTTGTAGCTACGGCTACTCTGACAGGAGCACTCCTGCTTCAGATTAATCCCGAGAGTCCTGGTCATGAGATCAGTCCTTTGCTTCATGGACTCATGTTCGAGGACATCAGTAACAGCGGTGACGGAGGTACGTAGTCTTCACCGTTTACACGACAGACCTTCGGGGTTGGTTCGCCACGAATCTGATACTATGGAAAGGTCTCTACTCACAGCAACTCCGCAACAACGCCTTCCAGGGCAAGGTCACCACGCTCGATCCCTGGACTGTCCACTATGGCTCGGCGAGTATTTCTCATGACGCAGACACCCCATTGACCAGCGCCATCACTTCGTCTCTGAAGATCACTGTCCCTCCCGGATCTGGTGGCTTCACTGGCGTCGCGAACCCTGGGTACCGCGGTATCATCGTCGATGGTGGCTACTACAACAGCACCTTCTGGCTTCGTGGCGACTTCCAAGGCGATGTCAAGATCCGACTCCTGGGCAATGAGACTGACGTTGAATACGGATGGGCCATCATTCCCGTGGACTCCAAGGCCGATTCCTGGACCCGATACGAGGCCGGTTTCTGGACCACAGCGGCCCCCGATGGTGACAACCTTTGGGTTTTCGAAATCTTAGCCGAGACTCTGACCAGCGGATCCATCAACCTCGGTTACCCCACTCTGTTCCCTCCCACGTTCAAGGGAAGACAGAATGGCTTGACTGTGGATCTGTCGGAAGCCCTTGTCGATCTCAGCCCCCAGTTTCTCAGGTTTCCTGATGGCAACAATCTGTAAGCCACCTAGATTTCCTTGTCCTCTGAGTTGACTAGACTTACTAATATCTTCATAGAGAGGGAGGCGGCCCGGACGACCGATGGAAGTGGAACGAGACACTCGGTGCTCTGGAATCCCGGCCAGGTCGTTGGGGTAGGTTTTGACTCCTTGCCATTACAACCAGGATACAAAGAGGCTAATCGTTCCCGCCCCCTGGTATAGGTACTTGGGGATATGTCAACACTGATGGTCTTGGCCTCATGGAGTACTTCCACTGGTGCGAAGACATGTCCATGGAGCCTATCCTGGATGTTTGGGCTGGTCTTGGACTTGCAGGTCTCCCGCCATTGGTAGGGGCAGAGCTTGAACCATATGTTGACGACGCGATTCGCGAGATAGAAGTTGGTTACCCTCTGCTTATCATCCAGTCGCAAGCTTACATTCACAGTTCGTCATCGGTGACATCAACACTTCCGGAGGCGCGCTCCGTGCTTCTCTTGGGCACCCGGAGCCGTACCAACTCAAATTCGTCGAGATTGGAAATGAAGACAACCTCGCTGGTGGCTGCGAGTCTTACAAGCAACGATTCGTGCAATTTTTCGACGCCATCAAGGAGGCATACCCGCAACTCACCATCCTCACATCCACGTCCGACCGCAACTGCCTGCCTGACCCGATCCCCGAGGGCGCATGGCTCGACTTCCACGACTACAACGTCCCGGAGAACTACGTCAATGCATTCGACTTTTACGACGACTGGGACCGCGCTCATCCCGTTTTCATCGGCGAGTACGCCAGGTGGGGCGTCAAGTGGTCGGACATGCGAGGTGCCTGTTCTGAGGCGGTCTATATGATGGGCTGGGAGCGCAATGCGGATGTGATCAAGTTGGCTGCCTATGCGCCCACGCTCCAGAACTACGATCCCGTCAACGGCCAATGGACTGTGAGACAGTATTATTTTCGTAGCAACTCGCACAGCCTGCTAACGTGTTTTTGACTAGCCCAACCTCATTCCATTCACCAACAAGCCTAATGGCATCGTCTACACGCCATCGTACCATGTCAAGAAGATGTTCGCCACTAATCATGGCGAGGTTGTTGTCCCTGTCAAAGCTGATGTGGAGGTCAATCCAGGTAAATCACTCAACATCCTCATCCCTTGGAATAACCGTTGACCATTCACGTAGTTTGGTGGGCTGCGAGCAAGAAGGCCGATGGACAAGTCATTGTCAAGCTCGCCAACTACGCTTCCAACTCGACTGAGGTTCGCATTCAGGTCCCTGGTAAGGCAAACTTGGAGGCTTCTTTCACTTCCATCACTGCCGGCCCAGACGACGCCAACTCCGTCGAAAACCCTGATGTCATTGCTCCACCCGCTGTACTCAATATCTCTGGAGATGACGAAGGATTTTTCACTGTTGAACTGGGTCAGTTTGGCGTTGGAGTTCTGGTGGTATAGAACTGCTTCGTTGTGCGAACATAAAGTTTCGGTGGAAACTGGTTTATCACTTCCAACGAGGACGGGGTTGAGAACGGGGACGGAGGTGGCGATAAGATAGCGTTGCTATGATGTTGGAATTTAATTCTTCTTTGGGCATCTGCAAATCAGATGTTCCTACAGCACTTTGAATAGGTAGTTACACTCAGTGCCTTTCAGTAATCTCTTCTACTTGCGAGGAATATTAAGATTGCCCGCGCCGAGTAATGACCCCGAGAATATTTCTTCCCTTCTAACTTTTTTCTTCGCAGTTTACCGCCTAGAGGCGCACCTGGTCGACTGCCGTATAACTCTCACGGGGAAATATTCGAGGGCTAGGATGGCTCACAGAGAAACCTCTATGGCCACCTATGGGGGTATATGAAGAGAGCGCGAATCGCCTCAATTACAGGAGGCAGGCGTCTCTCTCTTCACGCTGCCACAACCCATTACACCGAGAAATTCAGTAACAGAGAATGTGCTATGCCGCAGATGTTATAAGCCACGACTAGACCAAAACCTCTACGACGGGTGCAAACGCTTGGCCGGCTATGGGTAGTCAGAACTCATCTCTGAAGCTCATGTAGCCCAGGGTATTGAGACTTTCCTATGTCGCCTCTGCTTTCGCTGCTGAGGTACACACATGACATTGCCATCTTCATCGAGAGCATCCAGTGACAGCATTTAGATAGGGCATGACGAGATTGACATTTGCCGAAGGTATTAAGATTACATGTACTATCATGGTTCTAATAAACCCGATGATTTATTCCTTGTCGAACGGCTTTCTGGCCGCTTTCTCAATCTTGATTTCAATCGTCTTGGTGATACCGGATGGTAGAGGAGCTTCAGCAAGACCCTGCTCGTTGATGTCCTCCACAAAGATGGTTTCGCCAACATTTTCGGACGTAAACAAGGATGAACGACTTGTTCCCGACTCCCTCCGGAACGGAGACTTGCCTGTGTGGCCTCCACTCCACGTTGTCACATACGTTGCGCTTCCACGCGGTAATTGTTCGTGCTGTGTATGCCGTCTGGCGGCAAGCTGGAAAGACGAGTTGTCATGCGCACTCTGCTCGAAAACGAGCCTTGAGGCAAGGATATCAATGCTGGAATATTGTCAGCTTCCACAAGTGTGGCCATGATCACAGAATGAAGACTCACAAGATAATGACAGGAAACATGCATTCCAAAGTGTAAACAAAGCGGTCGATCTGACTCGCTACAGTTTCGGCCTTCTGGATTGAAGGCTGGAAGAAGTATGCGACAGCCCGCGTTATTCCAATCAACGCTAGCACCGCCAGGCGAATTTCGGTGCTTCGCATAAGGTGCTGGAAGAGAGTCGGTACCATTGAAGCTCCCAAGGACAGACTCTTTGCCTCCGCGAACTTGCGCAACAGAAAGTACGCGCCAACGCACTCTAGAAGTGCCATGGAGGTGAAGTAGCCCACGTGCAGCCCGTTGATTGTTGTTCTTAGCTGCGACTCGCCGTTGACCAAGATCTTCACCCGAGCAGTGAGAATGAGGATTCTGAGGACGAAGATGGCGACCATCATGAACCAGAACAGGGACATAAACACAACGCGGTCCCGATTCCTTAACACCTTGGTAAGAATGGCATAGCTGTAGAACGAGATACCGGCCTCTTGGACCTATCAAGGATCAGCATCGATGAACACAATTGCCTCATTGCACAAAAAGAATGGTCCTACACTACCATCCACAATAAGTCCGCAAAAGCAGACGATATCGCCGTGTTCAGGATAGGGTAATCTGCATAGAAGCTGTAGTAGCAGAGGCCGTTTGCCGTGGCGCCAGCCGCCGATACGATGATGGGGATAAGCGAGACCGGGGAGAAGGCGGTGATGCCCGCGATCATGAACCCGAAGAGCACGTTTGCCAAGCCGATTGTGCTGAGGATCGCCCAACTGGTCTCAAAGTAAACGACCGCCATTCTGCCTCCTGAAGCGCCCGCATAAGTTGCATCGAAGTCAAAGCTTTACATGAACTTTAGTTTCCCCACAACTGTCTTATACAATTCGGGGCGACCGACAGCGGGCGTAAAGGGGACGAGCTGTCTCGCTCGCATGAGGATTCGCAGCCACGATTGCATTGCAGGAACTTAGACCGTTACGTAGACCTGCTCAGGAGCCTTGTCTTGCGCTCCAATAGCCCGCGCGAGAGCCCGCACCATGGATTTGTGGCTGGGGGCTAGAGTCGAGGCGCGCCAATGAGTGGCAGAGAGAAGCTCTACCGGAGTGTGGGGGAGAAACCTGGGGAAAAAACGGCCATGCCGATCGTTTCAATACAGCTGTGCCTCTCTCATGTTGTGATTAGCTTCACTGCGTGATTGGATATGTTGTGGTATTACAGCTGTAGTTGGGTTGCAGTGTCAACTCGTGCCGGTGGGATGGGAAATTTCCCCGCATGGTTTTTCAAGCGAGAACCTCAGACTCGCCGTAATCGTCAGAGTCTGACATCCACACGGGGAATAATATCCTCAGGAACCCAAGCTTATGCATGACAGGTCACAGGACAAGCGGTCGCAGCACCTCTAGCGGTCTAGATTGGGAACGTTGGAGACGATCTCTGCCTGGAACCGGCAACTGACAGTGGAGCTGCCCTGGGTAATGTCCAGCGGCTGGATGTACGAGCCAACTGATCAGGCGACTGATGAGGTTTTCACAGTGATAGAGGAGAGGCGCAAAGTCCCTTCAGGGAACAGATCACAGATCTGGTCAGTTTTCCGGACTTGGCTGCCTAGGAGGGAAAATCAGATCGGGCATTAGAACACCAACGTGGCGTTGCTTGCGAACGTTCAGCTCTGTCTGCCCTCCCAATCCATATCTTCCGGCATAAGATTGCCGGGTAATATCAAAACCTGTCTTGGGTGACACTGTCACTTCAGATAGGATATGATAGCATGCAAGTTGTGGCTTCTAGAAGGAGGGGAAGCTTCTGAAACCGTCCGAACTTGACCTGCATGATGCATCATGGCCACATGTTTCCCACATGGCAAGTGACGGCAGCATTGAGTGCCCGCAGATCCTTCAGTCGGTGTGAGGGCATCATCCATGTTGGGGATGGTGTGCCCTAATCGATGCCTTCGCATCAGCCACGCCAGTGGCTTTTCTCTTATAACAGTCTCCACGCAAGCCCGGGTTATGATTATGAATGAGATCAAGCTATGTGTTCATCCCAAGGGTGAAACTTATTTTTATTCCAAGCCTTTGCTATTTACAGCCTTCTTCAGTTGGCGTTTTGTTATTTGGATGTCGGCCACGATGCTGCTCTTCGCAAAGCCTATGCCTCCCAAAGTGCCGAAGAGAAGGACGCGAACAGGCATGTTATCCCCATTCTATTTCGGACTTACCATTACTTGTCGCTAACGAATTTCGATCTGTAGGTTGCGCCTCATGGTATGCCACCTTTCCGCCGCAGTGAAACTCCCCACTGACATTGTCTCAAGTAAAGACGCAAGAAAGAAGTGCTGCGAGAGACGACCGCAGTGTACACGATGCGAAGAAAGAGGTCTGGACTGTGTCTACCTCCCAGTCAAGCGGCGCCGGTCTAGAGCCGACGGGATTACTTCCCAACCGCGTCAAAAGGCCCCGGTACTGAGCCGTGAGCCCAAGACCGGGGCAGAGTACGCCTGGGGACAGCTCCCCGAAGAACCCTGCGTCGAATCCTCCGAAGTGGCCCTTTCCACTTCCAGTGTGTCATCATGCGACACACCTGATTGGGGTAGTTCGTCTTGCCAGTTTGATCTTTCTGAAGAACAAATGGACTCAAGGTTGTTCGAGCAGTTTGGAAGCATGGATGAACCAGGCTCCTGCTCGGATTTCACGCAGGAACTGATTACCACCTCCGCAACATCTCAGCCAGGCCTCACTTCCATGCTCGAGCTGCCCTATCCCTCGTTCTTCAATCTCACCGATGACACCCAAGATCGGAAACTGATTCATCACTTTTGCACTGTTCTATCACATCTCATTGTTTTTACGGAGGAGCCGGACAACTCATTCCAAGAGCTCATTCTCCCACTTGCTTCCGAGAACTCCCCTGTCTTGCACGCCATGTGTGCTTTTTCCAAGGGACACCTTGAGTATATGGGCGTACAGGACTCCAAGCACTCATCCAACTTCCGCGTTCTGGCAGCGGAGGGCGTCTTCAGTCTCGTGCAGCAGAATTGCCGCTACGAGGAAGTACTGGCAGCGACCATGTTGCTCGTGTATTACGAATCGGTAAGTTCCATGCCCTTCTTGTCGGAACTTTACTGATCGAACGCAGCTTACCCTCACTGGATCCTCAAACATGGTACTTGAGCACCTTCGGAGTGCATTTGTTGTTCTGAGCTCCATGCCAAAGTCGGCAAAGAGCCAGAGCGTCAAGTTCCTCGAAAAGGTTGGTTTCAATATTGCAAAAACTACCTACCGATAAAATTCGAGTACTAATCTTGATCTAGGCATTTCAATTCTACGACGTCATTGCGGCCTTGTCACTCGCTGCCAGCCCAGTATCGGTCACGCCTGACTCAGACCACGAGTATCCCCTGGGTTTGCCATCTCCGAAATTGACTCGGACAACCTTTGGAGACCCTCTTCTAGGCATGACTGGAGATCTCTGGCCTATTCTGTATCGGCTCAGCTCTCTCAAGGCCCTGAAGGGCGACTTGGAATCCGCCGTAACCGCAGATCAACAATCAAAGGTCTCGGTGCTACGCACGGAGTACGAAGCAACATCCAGAGCAATTGAGAACGCCTTGCAGGAGTGGGTACCACCAATACTGCCAAAGAACATCACCACGCCGTTTGAGACACAGGCAGGCGCACAAGATTCTCTACAGGCGATGGTGCACAACTCGCTGGCGTATCGCCATAGCGCACTGGTTTACTTGAACCGTTCTATCTACGGATACCCAGTCAACCATCCGGCTGTCCAAACGAACTGCTATCTAGCACTTAAGAGCTGTGTGGCAGTGATCTCTTCTGGCGGACCAGTGAATGCCCTTCTCTGGCCGCTGTTTGTGGCTGCTTGTGAGGCCATCACGGACCACGACCGCGGCCTTGCCAGATATGCCTTCATGGAAATTGAGAGAAGGCAAGGCATGATAAACATTGAGAGAGCTCGCGCCATAGTCCTTCATCAATGGGCCTCAGTGAGCATGGACAATGTGAATGACACCTGTAGTGGGCGGGTAGACACTTGGAGGGAAATCGCAGGAGGGATGGGGTTCACCATCATATTCGGCTAAAAGCGCATCACCTATTCTAGACCTATCTTACTACGTAATATCTAATCGTATTCATCAGGAATAACCGGTAAATCATTCTCTTCGTAGACTTGTCATTGGGTGGAACCCATGGCACAGACCCCTACTGTTTCTTCGATGATCCACCCAGGCGGGTGTCAATCGGCTAGACGATCGGCAGATCACACGCGGAAGGAGAGTCCTCGGCGGATGCTAGAAAACCTGGAGTCAAATTGACCAATAACTATAGCTCTTCGTGGTTCAAATGTGCTGCCTGGTCTGTTGGGCGCTGAGCTATCATGTCTCAGGAAGACGTCACCTTATGTGCCCTTCTGAATCAACCTTCGCTGCTCAGGCATTTGACTTCATTCACAGATGATCCACATCATGAATTGACCAATCATATCATGATCCTGAAATAGCTGCATTCAGCAAAAGTTGCCCCAGTAAGCAGAGCCTATTATTGCGTTAGGAATGGAACATCTACTAACATGTTTTGCCGATATTTGGAGTAAGCTGTGATGAGGTGGCTCACGTAATGCGAAATTTCAGTCGCTGCGGATTTCATCACCGCTGGCGAGCATCATTCACTTGCAGAGGGCCGGAGCGGCTGCGCTCTCATCCACGAGTAGTCAATCTTGAAACGAAAGTCTGGCCTTCAATCACAATGTGAAATGTGAATAAGACATTAACAAGCCACATACAGATACTAGTCAACCCTAGGAAATGATTGGACTCCCCTTAAAGAAATAGCTTGCAAAATGTTGTCTCACAGCGGGCGCTCGGCAATGACAACGGCGATCATGTCATTCCTTCTCAACAACCTACCAGACGTTCTTGCCCTGACATAAATGGATGGCAGTCCTTTCACTACATGGACTTCATGCTTAGATTGCTTGCAAAAATATCTATCAACTCGCTGATCGCAACATGACCGATCCCGCCACTGAGTACCACCCATGGGTCTCCGAGATTCAACTCGAAGTTCCCCAACTAGGCCCCAAGCTTGAGCCATGCGCCCACAAAACGAGCAAGTATGCGAATAAGAAAAGATTGGTGATTTGCTGCGACGGAACTTGGAATAACTCGTGAGTATTCGTATCACCGTAGAAGCCAAGAAAGAATGCGCTGATGGAAGGGCTTCTACAGCAACCAGAAAGGCAACATCTCCACCAATGTTGCCCGGCTGTCGGCTGCGGTCGCCCACAAGTGCTGCACCGGCATGCCCCAGATTGTGTTCTACCACCGCGGCGCAGGCACCGAGGAGTCCAAGGTCGCACAAGCCTTGGGCGGAGTGTTAGGGAAGGGGATTATTCAGGTGAGCTCATCTGCGATACAATGCTCGTCTTTGAGCCGGATAATCATAACAAACTCGCCTCCTAGGATGTTGCCGACGTGTACCGTTTCATTTGTGACAACTACAACCCAGGGGATGAGCTGGTCATCGTAGGCTTCTCCCGAGGTGCCTTCACCGCGCGATCTGTCTCGGGCATGGTCTGCAACATCGGTCTCCTCAATCGTGTCGGACTCGCCAACTTTGGTGACATCTTCCATGACTACCAGAACTTTCCTAATTGGAAGCCTGGCACCAAGTTCAATATCGAAGACCACCTCGCTGGCTTTACCCTCACCAATTACGAACGACTGGAAAGATTCCGGACAAAAGATAACAGGAAGGATCATGCCACATTACAGAAGGAACTCGACGAGGATAAGCAGAAGTTCTTCGACAGAATTACAAAGTGCAAGAAGCAGGACGTCGATGGCATGGACTTGATTACCATGGCTCAGAAGTATCGCGATTTCTTGGAGAAGGTTAGCAAGAGGACTTCTATCCCATATGATGATGATACTGACATGTTGATCTGTAGCATCAAATGATCCTCTGCGAGAGAACGTTGCAAGAGAGAGATGGCAAGACAGACTGGTACTTTGCACCAGTTGTTGTCACCATTCAGGCTGTCGGTAAGTATCCACGAAGGGGCAGAGGTTCTGGAATCTAGCTAACATGTGTGAACAGGAGTCTGGGATACGGTCGGCAGCCTGGGCTGGCCCAAGATGCCCTGGGAGAAGATTCGCACCGATAGAAGCGCCGATGAAGTAAGCAATCTTCCATAATATTGTATTAGGCATCTCAGTTAACAGTCTTTAGCTTCGATTCGCTAGTTTGGATGTTCATCCCAATGTCGAGCACGCATTCCACGCCTTAGCCCTCGATGAATGGCGGACTGCCTTTTCCCCCACTCTTTGGGGCAAGAGGGGCAACACCACCACCCATCTTCGTCAAGTATGGTTTCCAGGAAGCCACAGTAACGTCGGCGGGGGTTTTGAGGATCAACAGATCGCGACCATTGCGCTTGCATGTATGGATTTCTTCGCCTTCCCTTGACGAAGCAGTCAGCAAGTGCTAACACCCATTTCTTGCAGGGATGGCGGATCAACTCGCCTCAGTTGGAGTTGAGTTTTCTACCCCAGAGATGAAGCGAATTTTCTACACCCTGGATCCATCTGTCGAGGCCCGAGAATGGGGCAAGGGTCGCATCTCCAGCCCTTCGGCGACTACCGCAATCCCCGACAAAGCTTACAACGCTCTTTGGTACCCTTGGCAGACCGTCACGGGTGGGAATACTGTGGCTGGCACGCGCACGCCTGGGTCCTACATGGAGGATGGCAGAAAAGACGTCATTCAAGAACCCAACGAACTCATCCACCCATCTGTACGCATTCGCTATCTCTACGATGGTCTTGGATTGGACGACAATGGCGACTGGGAATGTTCTGCTTTGACCAAGAACGGGTACAAATTGCAGAAGAGCAGCGTCCCCCTCCAAGTCGAAGACCCCCACCATAAGGACTTCATTGCGTCGACGTACGAGACGCTCAGTGGGACTGTCGCCTCAGTTCACGGAGGAATGCCGATCGACCCCAATACCGATCATAAACTGGTCCTCCACCAGCTTCCTTTTGAGTCTGATCTCTACCAATTGGAGGAAGCGAAGAATAACTGGGTATGGGAGAAGGAAGGCAAGGTTCTCCCAGAAGAGCGCATTGGAATGTGGGAGAGGCTCTTCATTGAAGTCAACCACAACCTTCTCTACAGACAAAAAGAGACACAGAGACTAAAGGAAGAGCGGGAGGCAGCTGAGCCCAAGAGCAGTGGCTGGTTTTCTGGCATCCAGTATTGGGCTGGGGATAAGGTCAACACTGCACGCAGCGCTGCTGGTAGTGCTCTCACCAACACCGTGGGCAGGCTGCTCCCTAGCTCTGGGAAGCTGAAGCCTGCGGACTATCACCCGGACTTTGGGTATCACGACTTTGTTTCTTGGCAGAAAGGGGACGCAACAAAGACTACCAGGAAGATTAGAACCTAGAGCTATTGAATGGGAAATTTGCTGTTCGCCCGTATACCTCTAGCTGCTAGGTATGTAATTGGGTAGAGCACTGTCAAGCGATTATTATTACTCTCTCATCTCTCCACTACTATTAATCGCACATTCACTATTCTCTTCTTTGATGTTTCTTATTATACTTAGTGAGGTCTTTGTCGTCTTCGTCGTCGTCCTTGTTATCGTCCTTATCGTCGTCCTCGTCCTCGTTATTATTATCGTTATCGTTATTGTTGTCCTTATTATCCTCGTTATCCTTATTATCCTCGTTATCCTTATTATCCTCGTTATTCTTATCCTCGTCCTTATTATTATTATCATTATTATCGTCCTCCTAGTCCTCGTTATCCTCGTCCTCGTCGTCATCGTCGTCGTCTCTGCCGTTATCACAGTGATCACTAGTCGCGTGAAAGTCGAAAACTCTTATTGAGATGGAGTGGAAATGATGCGCACTGACATCTGGGCAAGATTTGAATTTTGTCATTAGAAGAATGCAGGCTCCCGGAGTTGCAATTGAAACGAAAACATGAAACGAGTACCGTTAGAGTCTAAGGTAGCTAATACAAATTCAGTCAGTTATGTACATTTTGACCCGTCAAATATCCCGACTCAATTCTCTCCATTGTTAATTCTGACCAATGTACTTCTCGCAGCAACAAAGTTGCCCAGTGATCTGATAGTCGAGTCGCCAACCATGTCAAACACGGCGACTTCAGCACCCATCTCCTTCGACAACCAGGTCCTCAACTCCACGGCGACCAAGGAATCAACACCATACGCGTGCAGGGGCTGCGATGAATCAATGGTGGCAGCGTCAATTCCCAAAGCTCTGGAGAGCTTCTGGATGATGGCCTTGGTAATGACGTTCTCGGCAGCCTCAAGGGTCTCGGCACCAGCGAGTAACATGCTGTAGTTTACAGAGTCCTTGCTCTCCTCGGTGTTGCCACCCATCGTGCGAATCTGGTGAATATGCTTGAACAAAGGCTCGTGCATCCAGCCAGGGAACTCAATACCCTTGGACCGGAGGGTCTCGGGGATCTCGAAGCCCAGCGAGATCTGGGATCGAACGAGAGGAGCAACTGAGTTGGCCGGGTTACAGATCTCGTCCAAAAGAGCATGATACTCTTCTTCTCTCAGAGCAGCATAGCCCTGGGCACGGAGGTGGCCCATGACGTCGATCTTCTCGGCGGCATAACCGACTGACAGGATGATGCCGAGATCGAGGACAGTAGCTTTGAGGCCATGGCTGACGCGGTAGCGGGCAATGGCATCCTGGTATGCGTTGCCAACACAGTAGTTGGCCTGGCCTCCCTTTCCAACGATACCGGAGCCAGAGGAAAGAAGGATGAAGAAGTCCATGTCCTTTGGCAAGACCTCGTGTAGGTTCCAAGATGCATGCACCTTGGGTCGAACGGCAGTGTCGTAGTCCTCCAAGGTCATGTTCGCAAAAACGGCGTCCTTGAGAACCATTGAGCCCTGGATGCATCCCTTGATCGGAGGCATGTTATTCTGGCAGTCCTCAAGAACGCGCTCGAGAGTCTGTCTACTGGTCACATCGCAAGGTGGAGCGACGACACGCACACCTTGGGACTCAAGCTCGGCAATGAGCTTCTGACCTGACTCACGAACGGGGCCGAAACGGGAGAGCAGAATGAGATTCTTGGCCCCACGCCGGACCATCCAGCTGGCCATGCTGCGTCCAAGACCACCCAGACCACCGGAAATAACATAAGACGCATTGGGATCGAAGTGGTAAGTTGGCTTCTGGCTCGGCATAATCTGTTTACTGAGTTAGCGTCAATTCAAGGCGCACAGTTGTCCGTCTACACTTACCATAACTTTATCGTCATCGTGCGGTTCAATCACAATCTTGCCGGAATGGGCACCACTTTGCATGTATCGGAACGCTTCCTCAACACGTGACAGAGGATAGGTCGTAACGGGGCGCAGCTCGCTGATCTTGCCCTCGGCAACAAGCTGCATGATAGCCCTGAGAACCCTGTTGAAAGAATCCTCGTGGTTCTCGCCAAAGTAGCTGACATCCAAGAACTCGAAGCGGACGTTGTTCTTGAACTTCTCCATATTCAGACGAGCAGACGAGTAAATGTCGACTTTTCCGATTTCAACAAAGCGACCGAAGGGAGCAATGACGTCCCAGGAGGCACGAAGAGCTGCGCCAGAGAGAGCATTGACAACGACGTCCACGCCTCCGCCCTTCGTCATGCGCTTAATACCCTGCGCAAATGTCAAGTCGCGACTGGAAAAGATGTGGTCTCGTGGGATGCCGTATTCCTTCTCGAGAAGCTCGCACTTATCGAGGGATCCCACAGTAGCGTAGACTTCGGCGCCGCGAAGGTGGGCAAGCTGAATGCAGGCCTGGCCCACACCGCCGGCTGCCGCATGAATGAGGACAGTCTCTCCAGGCTGAACGTTTGCGATGTCATACAACACGCAGTAGGCGGTGACGAAAACGACAGGGAGAGTGGCCGCATTGATGAAGGAGAGGTTATCGGGAAGCTTGGCGAGGGCCTTGTAAGGGGTCCTAGCGTAGGTCTTGACCGAACCTCTCAGCATGCCTGCGACTCTGTCGCCAGGCTTGAGAGGAGAGTCCTTGCCAGCCCTAGTGACGATACCAGAAGCCTCGATACCAATCTGGTTGCCAATCACCTGACCGAGCGAGACCATGATGTCGAGGAAGTTGAGACCACTCGCCATCACCTTGAACTCGACTTGATCATCCGCGAGAGGCTGCTCGTATAGCGGATCGTCAATGAAATGCAGCGTGTCAAGAAGACCAGGCGATCCGACAACCATCTTCAGAGCTCTGCTGGGATCGGAGCCGAACTCTGCTTCAACAGGTCTCGGCTTGTTCGTCTTGGCGTTGATGGCCTTGTCCATGTAAGTTGCCTCCACCAGACGGGGGATGTGGATGGTTCCATCAACCACTGCGAACTGATTGTCCACAACTGACTCATCTCCAGAAAGAAAGATAGCATCAAACAGCTGAGTGGTGTACTTGGAGATGCTCTCAACGTCTCTGCCATTTTCAAGCGACAAGGTGACAAACTTCAGCTTGGGATTCTCCGCTCTGACGGTCCTTGAGAAGCCAGTCACTAGCTCCGCGGTCGGAGTTTTGCAAGATGGGCCACCACCAGCAGCCAACCACAGGAGCCCACTGGCAGATGTCACCATCTTCTTCAGGCCATCGAACTGTTCAGGCGCCATGTCCAACAAGAATGGATGTGCCTGCAGATCACCCAGGAAGATGCAGACCTTGTGAGCGAAGTCGTCCGCCTGAAGGTCGAGGAGCGAGCAGATGCGGCTTTCAACACCCAGCCGAGAAAGGGTTCTGTCAAGGTTTGCAGCAACAGAGTCAGAGATTCCTGAAGATGAAGAAGTCACAAGGATGACCTCCGGACGAGCTTGAGGCTTCGCGTCTCCGGTGGATGCAGTGGCGACCATGAGGGAACTGACGTGGTTCTTGGGGTCATGGTAGTCTGTGAAAGACAAATCCACACCAGTGAATCCGGTCCGCTTCATGTGTTCAGACCAGTCAGGCACGCTGAGAAGAGGGCTCCATTGGCGGTAATTCTCCTCAGACAGCCACCAACCGGGCAGCAGACCGAAGCCAAAACCGGTTTGCATAAGGGTGTTGTTGGTGATCTCGTACAGAAGAAGCTGAGCACCGGGCTTCATCAACTTGCGGACGTGCTTGAGAGTGACATCAAGGCTCTGCGTGGCATGAAAGACGTTCGCAGCAACGACGAGGTCGTACTTGCCAATTTCAAAGCCCTGGGCAACGGGGTCGTTCTCGACGTTGAGCGTCTTGAAATTCATGCGGTCGACGGCGTAGTGGAACACTTCTCTGGCTTTCTCAAAGAATGAAGGGGAGATGTCAGTGAAATCGTAGCTAGCGAAACGGATGCCGCTGGCGTTGGGGTCCTTGTAGTGAGTGAGGGTCTCCAGCATCGGATGCGTCATACCGCCGGTGCCAGCACCAATCTCGAGAACCTTCATGCCAGGCTCCTTAGTGGCTAAAGCATCCACATAGGCCGAGAGCCTCTGATAGCTGATGGCAGCACCGGTTGCGGCGCGATAGACATTTTCCGCGCGCTTCTCGGCGAAGAGAACCTGAAGAGGATCAAGCTTCCCTGCCAGAACATCCGGCATCGCCCGACCCACCGCGACGACAAGGGTGGCCTCTGGTGACTTGCCATCCATCTTGTCCTCAAGCTCCTTTAGATAAGTGTCATCTTCAGCGATGGTGTCCATGTCGAGGTCTAGATGGAAGTTCTTGCCATCCGCGTAGCGTTCAAACTGCCAGCGCATCCAGTCAACGTACTTCTGGTGGTGAGGCTTCATCTCCTTCTCCATTTCAGGAGTGACAGTCTTCATGTATCTCTTCATGTACAAGAAGCACAATGTCTCCAGGTTCTTGATCAGCTCAGATGGGTCGAACTTGAGAAGCTCCTCGTCAGCAAGGAAAGTGCGCGTGGCGATCTCCTGGTTTACGAAGCTGACGTCAGGCTTCCAGTCAATGTTGAAGCAGAGATGGCGGCCGGAGTCAGAACCATTGTTGGAAGAGTTTTGAGCGATCGCGGTAGATACAAAACCCTCAGCGACAACCAAAGGCTCTCCAGTGGCTGCATCGATGGAAGTGAAGGTCGCCTCAGCCTGGCGAAGACCAAGGAACTTGGCGTGGGCGTGGACCCTGTGCGGGCTTTGGAGTTTGGCGCCGTCTGCAGAAAGCCAGAGCTCCTTGAATGAAGTGGGGATCATGACCTCTCCCATCTCCTTACCACCCATGGTCATGGCGACGACAACGCTTTGGATGACACCATCGAGGGTAGTGGGGTGGATGTGATGAGGCTGAATGTAACCGTAGGCCATCTTGCTCTTGATATCGGGGGGCGTGACGGTGGCAACTGAGTTGCGCTGAGAATCGATGCGAACTTCAGACAAATTCTGGAAAGTAGGTCCGAAGTCGAAGCCGACAGTCTGCAGGATCTCATAAAGCTGCTTCATCTGTACCTCCTCGGTGCATGATGTCTCAGCACCTAGGACCGTCTCCACGCAACGCTCGGCGAAAAGACGATCCTCGAGGCCGTTGTCGACCGGCGTATACGGAACTTCGTACTCCGTCTGGATGAGGCCACGGCAGTGTTCAACCCAACCATCGTTCTCATAACTGCGAAGTTCGAACTCGCTCCAGTTGATGCGGCCAAGGCCGTGCTGTCGACGTACGGGCGCATATGGAAGTGAGTCTCAACACCATCAGAGTTGAGTGGCACGCGCAATGCCATGTGCAGAGAGACTTCCTTGAACCTGAAGCCCTTGATCTTCCTCTCTGGCGCTGCAAGCTGAAGGCTAGCCTCAATCGCCATCACTAGCATACCAGCAGCAGGGTACAAGGTCGCACCGGTGACACGATGGTCCTTGACCCACGGGTTCTCGTTGACCCTGATCCAGTTTCTCCAGATGGCGTTGGACTTGTCCCAATCAGGCACAGGAGCGCCCAAGAGTTCATGACGAGCATGCTGACGGAAGCGGTAGCCCTTGCTCAGACGACTCTCGGCCCAGAAGGTCTTGGTGTGGTTGAAGGGATAGCTGGGAAGATCTACCAGAAGCTTAGGCTGAGCATCTCTGGCTGAATTGAAATCGATGTCATGGCCCTTGCAGAATAGCCAACCGATAGTCTGAAGAAGTGTGGTTGTGGCAGACTGCTTGCGTACTAGTACTGACTCATAAGCCATAGAAGAGGTGTTGGAGAGCTGAGCCAAAATCTCTCTGACAGGACCCTTCAGTGCCGCATGGGGACCAATCTCCACAAGCTCGGTAATGGGTGTGCCCTTGTACTTGGCTCCAAGTTTCTTGGTCTTCTGATTGGAGTCATTGACCAGAGCAGACAGAGCCTGGGAGAAGAGCACCGGGGAGAGCAGGTTCTTAACCCAGTATCCAGGGCTTCTAAGGGCGCTGATGTCGATAGCCTTGCCCTCAAGGGAGGAGTAGAAGGTTGGGTGAGCCGAGTTATTGAGATAAGCCCCAGCCTTCATCTTGCCAATTACACGGTTGTACTCGGCAGCGATGGGCTCCATGAGTGGGGAGTGGTAGGCGTTCTGAACAGTGAGCTTGCGGGCGAAAACACCATTCTCGTCAAGCTTCTCCTTGAGAGCATCGATGAGTTCGACGCTACCGCTAATAGTGACATTCTTGGGACTGTTGACACAAGCCACAACTAAAACTTGAGTCTTGGATTGCTCAATGTCAGCAATGTAGCTCTCTGCCTCAGCTTGGCCCAAGCCGACCGACATCATGCCGCCAGTGTGAGAAACCTCACCACGGGACAGTTGAGAAGAGAGAGCGCCTCGGTGAAAAGCAAGTCTCAGCGCGGTTGACTTGGAGATGGCCCCAACAGCGTACGCTGCAGCAATCTCTCCGGAGGAGTGACCAACAACCGAACCGGCAGAGACACCGTAGCTCGTCAGCAGGTCGACCAAGGCAATCTGCATGGCAGTGCAAAGGGGTTGACTGAATTCAGCGTCATTGACGCGGGAAGACTTCTCGTCTTTCATGAGCTCCTCAGTCAAGGTCCACTCACACCCAATCTCATGGAGGTAGTCCGACGCAGAATCCAGGCTCTCCTTGAAAGAAGGGACTTCGAGGAGTTCACGTCCCATGGCGTACCACTGAGCACCCTGTCCAGTGAAAATAAAGGCAAGCTTGGGCTTGGTGCCGGCCTTGATAGCTGTCAGCTTGCCGCCAAGCTTCTCGATGAGGGCATCGATGCTAGGTGCGACGATGTTGGCTCTATGGGCGAGTTGAGATCTCCGAGACGATAAAGTGAAGCTGAGATCCTCGAGGTACTTGGCCTCATCATCGATCTGATCCTTCTTAGAGGATAGGTACTGCTGGTAGGTCTCCGCAAGCCGGTCAATACCGCTCTCATCTGCAGAGGAGAGTACGAAAATTCTGTCTGCAGCGTTCGGGCCAAGACCTCCATTTGTCTTGGTGGCACCGGTGCTGTGGCCGTTGGTAGCTCCTAACTCTTCGGTCTTCACGCCGTTATGTCCGTTCGCGCCAGGGGCCTCGCCGTTAGATTGGCCATTCGCCTCGATTGGCTCGGAGATTTCAACCTTGGGAGCACCCAAAAGCTTCTTGTTCGGAAGCTCGGCAGTGCAATGTTGACCCTTCAAGCCATGATCCTTGAGGTAGTTGAAAGCATCGTCCATGATGACGTGGGCATTGGATCCACCGTAACCAAAGGAGTTGATCGAAGCCCGTCGGAGACCATCAGTCGGCCACAGGGTGTTTTCTGTGGGGAACTTGAGATGCCACTCAGGAAGGATCTTGGGGTTTGCCTTCTCGAACCAAATATTGGGAGGGATCACTCCTGTCTCAAGGACTTGGACAGCCTTGATGAGGCCGGCAATGCCAGCAGCGCCCTCAAGATGACCAATGTTAGACTTAACGGCACCAACAATGAGAGGCTCCTCAGGAGAGCGATACTTGCTGAACACCTGGGCAATGGCGCTGGCTTCGATGGGGTCTCCGACAGGGGTTCCGGTACCGTGAGCCTCGAAGAACCGTGTCACACTCGGGTCAAGCCCAGCCTGGCGATAGGCTGTCTCGGCAGCGTCAACCTGAGCCTGCTTGGTGGGTTGAGTGATTCCAGGTGACTTTCCATCTTGGTTGGCAACAGTGCTGCGGATGACAGCACGGATGGTGTCTTGGTCGCGGACTGCATCAGAGAGACGCTTCAAGAGGAGGATACCGAAACCCTCGCCTCTAGAGTATCCGTTGGCGCGGTGATCGAAGCTATAACACTTTGAGTCTGGCGAAAGGAAGCCAAGACTAGTGAGGGGAATACAGGTGTCCGGGTTGTAGAAGAGATTGGCTCCGCCAACGATGGCCATAGAAGACTCTCCCATCTTCAAACTGTTACAGGCCAAGTGACAAGCCATCAAACTGCTCGAGCAAGCAGTATCAAGAGTCATGCTGGCACCGTGAAAGTCGTAAAACCAACTAAGACGGTTGGACAGCATGGCGGTACCAGTACCAGTTGCCAGGTATCTAAGATCGAGCTCGGGGTCACGCGTAATGACTCCATCGTACTCGCGTGTGAAGCACCCAATGTAGACAGAGGTATCGGAACCAACAGCTTTCTCCATGGGAATACCAGCTGACATGCTATTAGCATTTGATACATACTCCAATGCTGATCACGAAAGCTTACCATTTTCCAGAGCGCGGTAAACACATTCCAGCAGCCCTCGCTGCTGAGGATCCATGCACGCCGCTTCCGCAGGCGGAATAGAGAAGAAGGGGGCATCAAAAGCTGCAAGATCACCCTTGATATGGTGTCCCTTACGAATATTGATCTAGAAATAGCATTAGTGGTTGTGATAAATCGGGGAACACCAGGGATCACTTACAGCACCAGCCCTTTCGGGATCTGGATGATAGAAAGCATCAATGTTGTATCGTTCTTTGCCGATATCACTCAGGGCAGAACGACCCTCAAGCAAAAGCTTCTGGAACCCCTCGGGAGTCGAGGCATCACCAGGAAACTTGAGATCAATACCAATAATTGCAATGTCTTCGTCGTAGGTGCTAGATGCACTATTGTGGGTGTTTGTGGCAGGCATGGTGATAGATGAGTTGATGGTAATCTTGTTGAATAAAAGGAGAAGTGTCCAGGATATCCCTCACTCGGTTGAACGAATCAAGGCTTGCTGAATGATGGAATGATCAAAGGTGAGTATGACTTGGATTGACCACATAAACTTCCTCGTGGTGAGGTTGGCCTTATATCAAATTCGTCAGTTTGATATCAGTGTGCAAGCTGAAGAGAGACGAAACCATGGTATTGCTACTACGGTGAAGTTTCCCGGAATGGCCTCATCTCAGCGGCTATACGATGACATGGCGGCGTGCCGACTGATTCATCTGCCTGTTCACTTGTCAATCTATGGCCTGCCGGTCCCATCCATCGGGTGAGGCTGAGTGACAACTATCAACCACGTTTGTGACTTCTACGGCATGGGGGGTCAATTTCAGGATTGGAAACAAGCATTTCGAGGTATGAATCACATCCATACCGTGCCATCATGAGACATATCTCACCATGGAAGTAACGTATCGCCTGAATAGGTATCATCGTAAAGGAGATGCAGCTGAGATCCTTCCGTGAGAATATGGACACTAAGCAGGGTTGACCAAAGGATCATCATAACCTGAAGTTGTCTTGCATCAAGACTGACAGGCTGATCAAATCTAACCTGTCTAGTAAATAGCTTCAACGGGGTATTGATCCACCGCGCAACGTCGCTATTTGTGTCTCTCATACAAGGTGTAAGCACGGCAACTTTGCCGGCGAATGGTGGCGGCGATGTTATCAGCCCGTACGCAGGAGGATTCCATCATGTAATTATGGAGGCGGGCATGGTCTAGGCAGAAGCCGTTTGAGCGGCACGATGGCTCGATTCAAGTGACTAGTTTAGTGTCGTTAGTGCCAAGGCTAGTCAGTGTCTGGAACCGGCCTTCTCAGCCCTAAGTATTCTCTCCATTTTAGATGTCTGCAGGCATGGACGCCTAGCAGGGGATAGAATAAGTGGAGGTGGGTTGCAGTAAAAATGGTAGGTTTGAATCTACAAAGGTTTATGTCATTTGATATGCTGGGACTCCATTGAACAATATACGGTGGCAATTCATATCCATGGACGTGGCTTAAGACATGATTAATAACATTAAGTTGTTATCAATGGCGCAATTACGCCGTTCTGCACTATTTTAGGCTAATTCATAATCGAAGACCAGGCGGGCCGTCTCCCGTTTGCCTTCCTTCGTCACAACAATCTTACGAACATAACGTCTGATACCGCCAATCTCTTCGAACCCCCACGTTTGCTCTTGAGTCCATGCGTGGTCAAGATTTTCAACCTTGATCATGATGACAGGGTCTTGACTGTGCTCCTTCTGAAGCCCAGCTGTGAGGAATTTATCCTTGATCTGCCCCACTCAATTAGCTCAACGCAACACAGCCGGTGAACATATGTGACCATTAACACGCAATACTGTGTTCCCTCTTGGATCCTTCCATACAATCTCCAATGAAGTTACGCCAGCATGCAAGGGACTTATCCGCAGGGTTCACAGAATATGGGTTGGAATTTTGGATGTTGCAGGGCTAGTGAGGTGGGGGAGGGGTAATGCTTACATCGGACAGTGCCGACCATCCATTCTGGACCCTGAGACGACCAAAGTTGACATCGGTACGCTCAACGACGTCCCAGTTGAGCAAACGACGCTCCTTGGCTTTGTGGATTCCCCCTCCAATAACGTTCTCGGCCTCGATCACGTCGACGCCATTTTCAGGGGGGCAGGCCTTGATGTTGATGGCAATCGGTACGGCACCCATTGCCTTACGGATGGCCCAATTGATGCCTTGCTGTTTGTTTTGCAAAATCAGTAGCCCGCATCACAGAAGAAGAGAATGTCTTCGTGTCAGAGTCTGTCTAGGTACTAACAATAGCAAGAAGCGGATCAGAACTGTCTGAAAGCTGCTTATTGGTTCTGAACTTGCCAGTCAAGTTGTGCAGCGTGCAGGTCGATGGAGCAGCCATTTTGCTGGTTCAAGGTTGTAAGAACAAGTGGAGACAAAACGATGAGCACTGAATTAGGTGACCAAGAAATTCGGAACTTTATCCCGTGTGGTATCCATCTCCTGAGTTTACCATTTTAATATACTTCGGAAGAATCAGCTTGCCCATTACTGCCTGGTGATGGTGAGAGTTGATAGGCAGATTTGGAACTAGCCAGGATACAACTGCAAGGAGTCCTTCAGATGTCGCTAGTGATGACAGGACTGTTGGCTTCACGAGTTTGCCATGCGCCGTGTTCACGGATTGCATCCACACCAACCTGGCGGGTCGTGGATGGAGCCCCTTGTTTGTTTACAATCACCCTCCGTGTCGAAATTGCGAAGCAAACCCCCCTGTCCGCAATAAGACGCACCCCTCTCAATCCTAGCACATCCTGACCCACTCTTCGCGAGGTTTTATCCATTTCAGGAAAGGTGCGTCTCAGAAAAAGCGCGTCAGAAATAAGCGCGAAATAAGATGCAACATAAGGAGATAATCAAGATCATCCTGATAGAACGATATTTCGAAATGACACAACTGGGGCTGTGAGATTCCTGCTTGCTAGTGGGCCACAATCAACCGACATCGAGCTGTGGACGGGAATAGAATCACCAGGTCAATATCCTGTTGCCTTGCCTGAGATGGCTTCGAGGGCTATGACATACTGAGATGTCAACCCTCCCGTCTCCTACACGCTAGATGTCTCGCCAGGGCTGTGCCGTGTTCTTCCGTGACACCATATCGGATGTTTCCTATGGGTTCATGGCCAGTGGACCACAATCTTTTAGTAACATAACTGATATGTATTGAAGCGAGCGCACATCACGCTGGTACATCCACAGTCGAGATATTTCACGTTGAATGTTGATTCAAAACTCACTGGGCACGATTTGGCAATTATATCGTTTGATCTTGTGCTACGATCAAATAGTATCGCAAAAGAGTGCGGTTTTGCCGTTCTAGACATTCATCAATCATGGCATCCATTCTGGTTATTATTGTTCTGCTATTTTTTGGCCTTCTGCTTCTGTATCGAAGGGCGTTACCCAGGCCATACATTGGCATCCCATACAATAAAGAATCTGCGCAGAGAATCCTTGGAGATCTTCCAGGACTTCTTTCCCACTTCAAGAAAACCAAAGAAATCGCAAGCTTCTCGTTTCAGCAATGTCGCAATCTGAACTCGCCCATCGTCCAGATCTTCTTGCGTCCATTTTCGCGCCCGTTCATCTTCATCGACGATCCCCAGGAGACTGAAGACATACTGCTCCGTCGAACTCGAGAGTTCGATCGGGCTCCATCGACCATTGCATTTTTCAAGCCTTTGGTCCCTGAGGCGAGTATGGTCAAGCTCTCAAACCCGGCGTTCAAGGAACAGAGGCGATTGTGGCAGGATGTCATGTCGCCTCAATTTCTCCGAAAGGTCGTCGCTCCAAATGTGCATCGCTGCGCGTCTGAGTTAGTCGGACTTTGGAGTCGAAAATGTGCCCTTGCAAGCGAACACCCTTTCAAGGCTTTGGATGATCTGGAGTTGGCAGCGTTTGACTCCATCTGGATCGCTATGCTGGGAACTCGACTCACTGGCCTCCGCGACGAGATGAAGGCGCTCGAAAATGAACGTTCTGCATCAGGCTCTGACGAAGACGAGCCTATTGAGTTTTCCAAGGCGCCTCGGTCAATCATGTACCATGCAATCGAGTACGTCAACGGCACTATTGAGCGAATCATGAGATCTCCATTCCCAGCCAAGCACCACTGGTGGATTCGACAGTCAAAGCAATACAAATACTACAGCAGCTTTAAGGATAAGGAGATTGATGGGCTGATTGTGAGGGCCCGTCTACGCTTCGAGAAGCTCACTAGTCAGGGCGACATAGTTATTGAGGACGAAGGAGATACTTGCGCCATGGACCTAGTCCTTCGGCGTGAGGCGATCGCATTTGCCAAGACAGGGCAACGCTCCCCAGCATCCAGTGACACGGCAATGCGCGATGAACTTGCGATGTTGCTGGTAGCGGTAAGTGACACAGCGTGCCTGTCAAATTTGATCCCATGCTAAACATTCGCATCAGGGCCACGAAACAACCGCCATCACACTTGGTTGGGGCTTAAAATCACTGGCTGATAACCAAGTGGAGCAATCGAAGCTCAGAAGAAGCCTTCAAGATGCTTTCTCACCTGTGCCTGTAGGATCTGTGCCATCCGCCTCTGACATTCTATCCACCTCAATTCCCTATCTTGATGGCACATTGGAAGAAATTCTACGTTTCGCCAACACCGTGCCTCTACTAGCTCGTTCTGCCACAATCGACACTACCATATTGGGTTATCACGTGCCGAAAGGATCCCACATCATGTGCAATGCTCAGTTCATGAACGAGCCCATAGATATACCAGATGCTGCCCGCAGCGAGTCCAGTCGGGCAGCTTGGGAACGCCGCAAAGGACATGCTTTTGCCACGACGGATATAAAGCGTTTCATGCCAGAGAGATGGATCAAGAAAGACGAAAATGGCGTGGAGGAATTTGACTCTGCAGCATTGACGAGAATGCAATTCTCTCTGGGACCGCGAGGCTGCTTTGGTACGTCGAAGAAACATGCATTCTATCAGACATCATTTGCTGACTATTACTTCCAGGCAGAAAACTAGCGATGCAACAATTACGCATATTTCTCGTCCTTCTTGTGTGGAACTTTGAGTTTCTCCCTGTTCCTGATATGCTGAACAGCCCGTGGGGCCATCAGAAGATCTTACGCCCTCCTCAACAATGCTATGTCCGACTTCGGAGAGTTTGATGTAGTTTTCACATAGAATATGTAGTAGCCATGACTTTGAGAACCAGTCAGAAGGCTATTTGTGTCGCCTCCCAGTCTTTTCTAGGCAGAGTTATTAGTGTTCAAATTCAAATAACTTTAACTAGTAGGGATAATATTCTCAGGAAAGATGACAATGATGGTAATGATGATGATGATGATGATGACGACGACGACGACGACGACGACGACGACGATAACAACAACAACGACAACGACCATGGCAGAGGCACAGCAATTAGACTTTGAATTGGACTGAAGTGATTGAGAAATAACTTCAACCCGATTTTGCTTGAATACAGGCTCATGGGAATGGATCATACTCTGCCAACCCTTGACACACTCCATCTAACTCTACCCCATCGATGCGCTGGACCGCCTTCTCGCCTGCTCCAAAACGAAGTACAAACCCTCCATTAGTCTCGTTGACAACCTGCGGCTCCCAACCAAATTTCTTCTGCGGTCCATGATACGGATCCTCCCCAAACGCCATGACATAATCCTGCATTGCCCTGCTAACTTCAACCTGGAAATCCGTCGTTGGCGCGATGTGATCCAACAGGTCGTACGTCCCAAACAACAAAGGCGTCTCGCTGTTGTGATATGCGCCCAGCCAACTGTACACATTCAAATTGGGAAACTCGGCAGCATATTGAAACCTGAAGACGGGGGCTTCGGACGTGCTCAGACGGTTGCGAGCAGCAGTGGCATTGAAAGCCGAGCACGCCCACGCAACATCCATGGCCGTGACCGGCGCCTGCCAAGGACCTTCGGTCAGGTTATCCTTTGGCCATGGAGTGAGCGATGAGAACTCGTTGGCCGTCATGGAGATGAGGGACGGGCGGCGAGCGATTTTCCCCGCTGCGGCGCGCTCGTCGTAGTCGCGGAAGATAATGTGATCATCGGGGACCAAGCCGAAAGATAGAGGCGGTGTTTCGCCTCGATCACCATACTGTCCGATGAAGTTCATGATCTGCGGGAAAGATACGCGGCGCATGCAGTCAAGTTCCGCGGCGCCGTCGTCGTCCTCGCAGTTGGGGCCGCAAGGAGACTCGCAGCCCAGATGCTGTGCTACGAAGGTGAAATTGGAGTACGATGGGTCCTCCAAGAGGCCCGAAGAATAGGATCCAGTCATGACTCCCGACTCCATATAGTATGATTGAGCAATCGGATGATCATGGTAAGCGTAGGCGTGGATGTCCGCGCTGATGGAACCTGCCGACCGGCCCCAGTTCATGATACGATTCGGATCGCCGCCAAATGCCGCGATGTTGCTTTCCACCCATTCGAGAGCGGATCTTTGGTCGAGAATTCCGAGATTTTGCTCCCCTTCAGCCACCCCACGCGCGTTAGGGAAGCCAAAGATGCTGACGCGGTAGTTTATTGTGACGATGATTGCTGACTGTGACCGCTCGACCCAGGACGTAGGGATCTGCCAGGGAAGTTCAATGCCACCCATCACGAAGCCGCCGCCTGTCATAAAAAAGAGAACAGGGAACCCCTCTTTAGGTGGCGGGCTCGTGGGTGCCCAGATCGCGAGGTACAGGCAGTCTTCAGACGTTGCTTCGCCTACCAGACCCGACGTATCGTTCTGGGCTCCATTGTAAATCAAGTTGCCCTTTGTTAGAGGTAGGTTCCACATAGATTCGATGGCCGTCACGAACTGTGGACATGAAGGCGGAAACTTCGTCGCATATTGGTGTTTGGTTGAGGGCTGCAGCTTCTCAGGAGCTTGCCAGCGCCGCGACCCGACAGGAGGTTCTGCGAAAGGAATCGATCGCCATTGGCGAGTATTGGGCGAATCCGTGTCAATCAGTCCTGTGAATATCCCGGTGGAGGTCTGCACACTAAGACTGTCAGAGTGCGACACATTGCGGGCTGCTGAGCGGACACCGGTCGCTAGTGCTAGGAGCGATAAAATACTAAGATACATGATGAAGAAGCACAATGTGCTGCGTCCACAAAATCTAGAGCAGAGCGCTTCGGCTGTAAATACATCATCTTCTTATCGGCTTATGCCTTAGCTTCCCCGCGCAGCCCCGTTAAACTGACCTCTTTCTAGAAGGTGGCATTACAACATTATGCGGTCAGCATTCCTTTGAAGACGGAAAACGAAGTCTCGGAGACGGAACGCATGATATCACCGGTCCGCGATAGCAAGTCACAAAACTCAACTCATCCCATTGGCTAATGCATTCTCTGCCTTTCGCATAGTAAGCACTCTCTACAACTATTTTGCGAGGTTCGACATGAGCCTGCATATAATTATGTCACATGTTCGATCATCAAGCATTCCTCTGCTCCTCTGATGACCCTCTCCCGGCTAGCTCATACGAGTCAATAGAGCTGCCCTGGGCTTCTTTGGAGGTCGCGCCTTTGACGGTGACCGGGTTGCGACTAAACAAGAACAATGCTGCCAACAGAGCTAATCCACTGAAGCCAGTCAGTATCTGGAATTGTCGCTTGTACCCGGTCGCAAACGCGAGTCGTACTGCAGCGGCTCGCTCCGGGTCCAAGTCGTTGATCGATGACAGGGATTCGGCGATTTGGCCGAGCTCGCCAGGCTTGATAAGTCCTGCAAGCCCCGCCCTCAAGTCATTTGAGAGCAGTGCAGAGCTTTGGGACAGGTCAGCAAACTTGCTTCCCAAACTTCTTGTTTGAGCAAAGCTTACCAAATTGCTAGTGCAATAGTCCCGCCAAGGACGCGAATCTGAGTCAGAGCTCCCATCACGATTCCAGCGTTCTCTTTGCTGACAATAAGCTGCCCTAGAGTCAGGACTGTGCTGAGCGTCAA
Organism: Colletotrichum sp. COLG25; assembly: GCA_009801095.1. NCBI lineage: Eukaryota > Fungi > Ascomycota > Sordariomycetes > Glomerellales > Glomerellaceae > Colletotrichum > Colletotrichum sp. COLG25. The sequence continues at coordinate 4,893,936 of VNWT01000045.1, read as the reverse complement.
TCCGAAGCCAACTCCCATGACGGCCTCGAAGCCATATTGTGAGGCAGAAATGTGGTCGCCCGTGAGCGGAATGCTAATTGAAAGACCGACTCCGATAAGCTGGATGACAGACCCAATGAGGATGAGGTATGCGGGGGGTACGTTGTAGTTTGATGTCAACACTCCAGAGATTGCTGTGGCAAATGGCGAGGTGAGCAACAGGGGAAGGACAGATAAACTTGACTGCACTGGGTTGAGGCCATAGACGGCTTGGGCTCTTTGTGGAATGATGAAGAGAATGGTGACGAAGGGGAAGCCGATGAAGAAAGTCGTACTTGCTGCGGTCAGCTTCGCAGGGATACATCGATGAGAAATTAACTCACAACATCATGCTGGCCAACTGGCGATCCTTCAGAAGACCCATGATGAAGATGGGCTCCTGAGGCATATTCTTTTTCCGCTCTAGACGAATCTCCCAGACTATGAAAACAATCCATAGAATGCCTGAAAAGATGAAAGTCGACGATATAGCCGAGCTATCCCAAGCGTAACGTGTACCGCCTGACTCGAGAGCGAAGACTAGAAGCACAGAAGCGCCTAGCAATGAACCAGCTCCGACGAAGTCAACACGTCGAGTTGTTTCCCGAGAGAATTTGCCTGTCATTCTAGTTCTGAAGTCCGTGGCACGTTCCGACTTGCTTGCTGGCAAGAATATCGCAACTAGGAGGATGGCCACAAAGCCAGGGGGTCCGCTTCAAGGACGAATTAGCACTCAACTTTACTTTGCGCCTTTGCATCCGGGGGAATAATGGATTACGTACTTCAGCAAAAATACCCATCTCCATGATGTGCTGCTAGAAATGGCACCGCCAACAAGAGGACCAGTGATACTAGCGAGGGCGAAGACGGAGGAGATAATGCCGATGTATTTTCCATACTCTGTCTTGGGAACGAGTGCTGGCGCAATGACTAGCACCATTGAGTAGATGCCTGAACCACCTATTCCTTGGAATGCACGCAGAATAATCCTGCACATAGTCAGTGATTGAAAACTCTTCCATAGAATGGAAACTTGCACACAATTGCTCCATGGTACTTGCAGATCCACAGCCAATTGAGAATACCGTGAACATTGTCAAAGCGAAGATGAACATTGTTTTCGACCCGAAGATACTGGCCAACTTTGCATAAATTACCAGGAAACCTAGAATTCAGCAGTCAGCGACGCGTTTCCAGTCCCCCAAGATATCGTACCAGTATACGTGAGGAAATATGCCGTCACGACCCAATTTCGAAGCTCGAACCCGCTTAGTGAATCCGATATTGCGATCAAAGATGTGCTAACAATTGTCGTCTCCAAAGTAGACAAAAATAGAGAAATCCAGATTCTATGATTCCATCAGCAATGATAACTACATGGTGCAGAAGTTGAAATTGACGAACCCCGCTGTGAGCATGTTTAATTTCCATCCACTCATGAACTCGTTCGGCTCTGTAGGCTGCTCTTCTGCCCGTGTGGGAGTCAATGGGGCATCGTTGATCGTGTTATCCGCGGAGCCAGCTGGCGGATCATAAACAGTCTCATTTTGTGCCTGGTTTGCTGCTGGATCGTATGCTGTGTCGCGGTGCCTTTCGGTCACGGATGCCTTTTCCACGACAGAATCAGACATCCTTGACTCCGTCATGTAAGGTCCAGCTTGATACACTGAATTTTTGTTTACGAAAGGGACTCGATACAAGTCGTGCAACGGATCGTGGGTGATCGGAGGAAGCTGGGGATATTCAGGATACCCCGAATAACGTGCGGTGCGGAGGGGAGGGAGCGACACCGGCCGCCAGTGTCCTCCTGATTGAGACATGACAGAAAAGCTCGGTCAATTGCCCCGTATCGAGAGTGCAGTCGTCTAAAGGGGGTAATGCACGCTGACTGGAGCGAGTCGACAAACGAAAATCACCCCGTCTATGCTGAGGTCCCTTGCAGCTCGCCTGGTCTAGATGACATGGGTATTGCTGATGCGACGCTGATACACGACACACGAAGAATGATGACGGGACAATGAAACAAGGACGAAAGCCCTCACACCGCGCTCATCCGCGCGCTTCTTGTTCGACTTGTGATATGTATTCAGTAACTACTCCATTTTAGAAAGTTGCTATACGTGTCTGTTTCCATAAACAGCTTGGGAGACAGGCACCGGATTGAGCTTCGAGCCTGCGAGGCAGCACAGCCCTTGAAGGCTGAGGCGCTGAGGTGCTGAATGCTAGTGTCTCACGCCGGCGGAAACGACGGAATGCCATTTCATCACGCAAGCTGACGGCGCCCTACTGGCGTAGGTGTAAGCGTTGACTAGTCGGGGGCAGGGTTGCTGATCCTTCGATGGGGTCGCACTTCGTCAGGGGTCTTCAAGTGGCCGCTTCCAAGCTTTTGACCATGCAAGACGCGCAAAGGCTAGCACACGGGTAGGTTCCTGAAGGATTGGGTTGGACCGGGAGAGGAAAAGGCGTGGCTGAAAATGAGGCGACGCCAATGAGTTGCTTGACGTGGGGAAGAATTCTTGTGGAGAACTCATTCTTTTTTTGGGCACATGAATGTGATTTTCAAGCACATCCGGTCGTCGGCGGAGAGTAGAAGCATGAGTGATATCAAATTTGTGTCAGTATGTTGTGTTATCAATTAGATTGTCGAAGTACCAAATTCCAATTTCTGGACTACTTTCTGACTTTCAGTTGATATTTGGCCCAAAGGCTTCACATTTCCAACAAAGACTGTGAACGTGCAGGATCAAACTCATTTTCAACTGGCTAAGTGTAACTCAACGGAAAAAATGCGTATCCTTTGCCTTCATGGAATGGGAACAAGCAGCAAGGTTCGTTTCGCTACTCGTGGGTCACATCCACAACACGCAATTTGCTGACAAAACATAGATCTTCCAGGTTCAGACTGGTGGGCTACATACCTAGAATACACGCAAACGCTCACTAACACATTACGCAGCCGCGATACGCAGTGCTTTGTCAAAAAGCTTCTCTGCAACGTTCGAATTTGTGGAGGGGGCCCTAGAATGGCCAGCTGCTCCAGGTGTGAGGTTCTGACAGACACGTTTTGACTCGAAACTAACAAGCGTAGGTATCAATCTCCTTGCCGGACCCAATGCTGAGTACTTCGCATACTACGATACCGATAAGTACGACACCATAATTCAAGCGGTGGATGATCTCGAGGAATATGTGAAGTCTGAAGGCCCATTCGACGGCGTGTTGGCATTCTCTCAGGGCGCCGCTCTTGCTGCCATGCTGATTGCGAGGGACACATTCCCCTCCCCGTTCGCGTTCGCAGTCTTCATTTGCGGTGGTCCTCCTTTCTCGGAGAAGGAGATTAAGGAGACGAACACTCTGAGATACTGTGAGAATGATATCGACAAAGCAGGCAAGCCTGTACTTGGAATCCCAACGGTGCATTTAGTTGGGGCTCAAGACAAAGACCTGGAAACCTGTATGAAGCTAGTGCATATGTCTCGTGAGGAGACCAGGCAGTTTTGGGAGCATCCTGCAGGACACGAGATTCCGACCGCCCCTAGGGATGTGACAGACAAGATGGTTGAAACGATCGAGAGGGGAATTGAGAAGGCTATGAAAGCCCAGTGAGAGGAACTTTGTAGCGTCATATAATTGTTTTGCAATTGATGCACTTTACGATCCGAGTTTTGCTATCTGAGCGGATATTCCTGGCTATCGAGGCTGGTAGTAAGTATTAACGGTAATAGGGACAATAACGACGACGATAGTAATGACGACAGGAATAGGGACGAGAGGGACGACAGTATTAGCAAGGACGATAGGGATGATAGAAATAATACATTATTACTACATAAAAACTATTAGACCCTAGTACAATAGTTATCCGCCCGGATAGCAAGACTCTACTATATCAATACCAACCATGATCAAGGCCAATTGACTTCCGATCGATCTGATGTCCTCGATAAGCTGGCCGACGAAGGTTGTGCTGGGTGGTCGCCAAGAGCAAGATGCAAGGGATGAAATCCAGCTGACCCCGAAGATAGTCCGACATGCTCGGAACAGACAAAATGTGTCCTTACCGAACAACGCTCCCTTACACGTGGTCGCAATCGCAGTCGCATATGTCAAAATTCTGCCTCGTCAACCTCCCACTAACATTCATCACCGCAATCTTCACGCATTTCAAAATGGGGTCCACGACGGAGTTCACACTAAAATGGGGCATCATGGCCACTGGCCACATCGCAGCAAGTGAGTTCCTCAGAAATCCGAGGTGGATGTAGTACCCATTAATTGAAAATTTTAGATTTCGTGCGAGATCTCTTTACCGACCCAGCAACCCGCGACGTACATGACGTTCGTCATCAGGTAGTCGCTGTCGCATCTTCCAACTCCAAGCAGAAAGCGGCGGAGTTTGTCAGCAAGGTGCAGGCCCCGAGCGATGCCACCGTCAAGACATACGGCTCCTATCGCGAGCTTGTGGCGGATGAGAATGTAGACATAATTTATGTGGCTTCCCCTGTGAGCCATCATTTCCAGAACGCCATGCTGGCACTTGAGGCCGGGAAGCACGTTCTCTGCGAGAAGACATTCACCGTCAACGCTCTTCAGGCCAGAAAGCTGGCCAACAAAGCACGGGAGAAGGGTCTGTTCCTCATGGAAGCAGTTTGGACGCGTTTCTTCCCACTCAGCACCAAGGTGCGAGAGTTGGTTGCGGCTGGTACTATTGGAATCCTTTATCGGGTCATCGGTGAGTTTTGCCGCACCGTATTGTCTCTCATGTGCTTAATCGGAGCCTCTCAGCCGACAACTCGATTCATCGAAACCTCCCAGATGGAAGGCTGGACTTCAATGACTCAGACCGTATGGTTAACCCTGGCCTGGCTGGCGGGGCCATGTTTGATCTGGGCATCTACTCGCTCACTTGGATCATGCAGATCCTCTATCACCTTCTGCCGCATGAGAAGAAGGAGTCACCCGCGCCGATTGCGGCGGCTGTAAGCAAGTATCACACAGGCATCGACGAGGCAGCCAGCTTCATTGTCCAATTCCCGAAGCAAAACACCATGGGGATAGGCATGACAACTCTCCGACTGGGATCAGGTGTCGACTTTGGCTTCACAGGCGGCCCAGCCATCAAGATCCAGGGGTCAGATGGCGAGATCCAAATTTGCGGTCCGGCTTTCCGTCCGCACAGCTACAAGGTGATCAAGACGGATGGCGGTGGCAAGGTTGAGACCATTGAGTGCCCATTCCCACAGGATAGCGGGCGAGGTGGTTGGGGCCGCGGGCTCTACTGGGAGGCAGACGAGTGTGCCAGATGCCTGCGGGACGGTAAGCTGGAGAGTCTCGTCCTGCCCTTGGACGAGACCATTGTGACGATGGAAATCATCGAGGCGGTGTTGAAGCAAGGCATGATGGAGTATCCAGATGTCATCACGACTGACGTGTACGATCCTGAGAGCCCTCTCAATAACGGGCGCTAAGTATGCCACTTCGCAGGCAGCTACATGAAATATCGTAAGAGCTGTAGACTATACATTCAGCCGCAACTAGTTCATCTGCACCCCATGGCAAGTCTAAGCTTTGTGAAGACTCCAATGTCGTCTGAGCGTTCTGCGGAGTTCCTGCCCGTCATTCAATGGGGCGGACCAAAGGAAGCTCGTAAGACTCAACGGGGCAATGATTGATTCATCGATAACCAAAGCGCCATTCCGACGGATTGGATCCGGATTATGCTGGAAGGACTTTTGCTCCATGGACGTAGTGGACTCATTTTCCGGGACCATGAAACTAGGGCCTCCTGGGGTGATGGGGGGTGTAGTCTGAGAGCGACCTCTCGGGGCGTTGTTAGAGCACGGCAAAAGGCTTGAAAGAACTGTCCGTGTGAGGAGAGAAAAAGCCACCACTTCCTTCGACACTTAGTGCATCGTCAGATCCTGTACCGCTTAGATGAATATCCTGCCACTTCTCACACACTAACTGGAGTCTAGGCACCCGCGAGAGGGGATCGAAGCATGGGAAATCCACGACACGAAAATATCACTGTGGGACCCAATCTCGTGATATCCGTGTTCATTGGCCAGCCCTATCATTTGCAGGGGCATCACTCACGTATCCCTGTCTAGTGTAGCCCGTTTGGGATAAAATCTCGCGACGCTAATTCTCGTGGCGCGGGGGTCAACTCATTGGGCGGGAACGGTGCCGGACATGCGGGCGTCTCCGCAGCTTGGCGGAGAAAGCTGTCTCCTTTGCCAAGTTTCAACAGTGTTGTCTCGGAGCTGCACGGCGGTGGCTAGGTGCAGCAAGTTGTTGCCAGCCACAATGCTTGATAGCGCCATGCGCAACTAGTCGGGATTGATCGAAACATCAATCAACCTTCCGCGCACTGTTTCTCTCCCTGATCTACCCCACACCAGCCATCCTATGGCGTTCTCAGCCGACCCACGAAGAAGCCCTCCGTTGTAGTACGGGATACATCTCTCGGTGTCAGCGGATGTTGGGTTGTATGTTGCCAGGGAGAGACGAATGCCTCATCCCCTCGCTTACATCAACTTAGGCTCAACGGATCGAACAGGGATACCACTCCGCAGAGCCTAGGCCAGAACTCTTTTTCCCAGCTATCTAACCGAAGGGCAAGCTTATGGTTCGTCAACCGCATGTCTTGTAATCGTTGACCAATCAATAAAATTCTGTCAGATCCTGAGGGATGTAATCAGCCCACGACGTCAGACAATCTCGCCGACGTTGCACTCACGGCGTCTCGGCAGGTCCATCCCGCCCACACACACAACTGTCCAGGTGGGTGACAACACTGCAGCCAGGCTAAACATCAGTTGCATTCCTCACACTGTCGCTCGCTTGGTTACAGCCTCAGTGCTTAGCAGCTTGACCACATGGGATGAACGACAAGCTCCTCAGCCGCAACGCCGCTTCCGCGTGGAAACCCCCGCACCCGCTAGCAAATAGGTACAAAGGCTACAGGGGTGTGGGCGGGAGTATTTTTGATTCAATGCTAGCTAGGAACGAAAGGTGCCGACTTCTCTACCAGGGCCACTGGCGGAGGGTGTGCAGTTTATACGACAGTGAGCCAAGTCATTCTGAAGGATTGGGACTTCCTCTGCAGGATCACGGGCATACTCCTCCAATAAGACAGTTTGGCGAGATAAGTGACCTTGTTAACGTCACTCATACCGCCAGGCAGTTGGCCCACCTTCTATCTTGGGGTTACTCCTGATCACATCAGTTCCTGTAGACTGAATCACGTCAAGGCAGCCGCATTCATGGACGCAAGTCGAACCAAGGTAGAAGTATCATCTTGAATGCTAACTTGGTAACTTCCTGCCCATCTGCGGTTTCTGGGAAATATCGGCAACTCTTAGTGCATGAATTTTCCTGACATTTGGTTCATTACAACCTCAGTGGATTCGGAATAGGTCATCCTACTGAATGATTTCCCCCCATTGAACGTCATTTCCAGACGTTCTTTTTGCTCTTCCCTTTTTACAAATTGTCTTTTCAGTCTGAATCGCAGGACTATACCCTCATCTCATGGCGATGGCGCTGTCAAAGAAAAATCCGCCCCTCCTCCCTCCGCGGAAAATACTAGTCGTTGTTACAGCTGGTGGTTCAACAAACTCAGGTAAGTCTGATGGTTACGTCATATTTTCACGGCTAATACGTTTCGTCTTAACAGCTCCCATGTTCGAAGTTTGCAAATATCTCCATGAACGAGGACACACCATCGAGTTCGCCACTTTTGCTGGCCGTGAGGGCTATGCCAACCCTTATCCATTTGTCTCCGCCGTTCATGTAGTAGGACGTGCCATCACACCAGAGGAAGAAGACAGACTCTACATCCTCTTTAGCGAGTGGAGCTGGAGTGGCAATGGCCTTCGAAATTGGATCGAGGGCAAGAAGTTCTTCGACGCCTTCTGGTCCGAGACCTACGAAAACCTTAAGCGTGTCGTCGAGACCACACGGCCAGACCTCCTCTTTGCGGATTTCCACGTCGACGCGGCTCGGGACATGCAGAGAGAGTACAATCTCCCTCTAGCCACGATGTGGCCCCAGTGGCCGTACTTCATGTGTCCTGTGCCCTACATCCCTGGCCGCGTAGGTCTTGAGCCCCGGGTTCAGACCAGCGAGCATGCGAGCATGTGGGACCGCTTCAACCAAGACATATATTTGCTGAAGCACCCAATTGCGTTCGCCGATCTCTTCCTGACGACAAAGAGGATGCGCGCAAAGAAGGGGCTGGGTATGCTTCCTATGTTACCTAAGCCGGATCACTTGGTGTTGGTGAATTCCTTCGTTGGCCTTGAGACGCCCAAAGAGACGCCACCTTTGCTACATGCCATCGGACCAATTTTGTCAGATGAATACATTCCGTTGGACGCAGAGCTTTGCGAGTTCTATCAGACTCACGACAGGATCATGTTCGTCGCATTCGGCACGCATGTAATTCTCTCTCGCGAGCGATTGCAAAGCTTAAAAGCAGGCATCATCTCTACTCTGCAGGCAGGCCACGTAGATGGTATTTTATGGGCCATACGTGGCGCCAGCAAGGCTGCCTTTGCAGCTCTGACCGATAATGTGATTCACACAACGTCAGATGGCAGCCAAATCACTCTCGGTAGCACCGAGCTCCTCGAGAACAAGCATCCGCATCTCAAATTTGTCGACTTTGCCCCTCAACGAGCAGTACTTGCGCACCCCTCTACTCGGCTCTTCTTCAGCCATGTTGGACCCTCGTCAGCGAACGAGAGTCTTTGGCACGGCGTTCCCATGCTCAGCATGGGGATTTACGGAGATCAGCTGCCCCGAGTTCTTGCTCTTGACTCAGCTGGGGTAGCGTTATCCGTGAAGAAGGAGACTTTCACTCCGGCGGAGATTCAAGAGAAGGTTGGAAAACTCATGCGTGATGAAGAAGGTCACTTTCAACGTAATGCGCTCCGAATGCAACGCATTGCGTATCTAGCGAGTCGCCGAAAGGTGCTCGCGGCGGATCTCATTGAGGAGTTTATGTACGATCACGAACTAAGATTCGAGATCTGTCGCGATGATGAGATTGCCAAAAAGGAGAATGGAGCAAGTGGTGTATTGGACGATCGTGGAAGGGAGCTGCGACCCATGCATCTTCAAACTGCGGATATGAGGATGAGTGCCCTTCGCGCAAGCAACCTAGATCTATGGCTGGTTGGAGCGGCAATAATTGGTGTATTCACGACAGGCATTGTCACCGTTGGGCCACAAGCGGTCTCAAGCCTCCATGATTTGCCGTGTGGTCTTCTGGGGAAATTCTTGTAGCGTCTGTTTTGATCAGTGAGATAATTGAATGTGTCGAACTGGGATGCGCCGCAGCTATGGGTTTAATCTGCCTGTTCAAGTCCCCACCCAAAGGGCAATTATGGTTCGAGAATTGACGGAGAACGAGTGAACACGATGCATTCTGAACTGTGATACGGACAAACTTTGAAGATGGGTCGAAACCCGAGAGAAAAGTTTTAACGAGACTAAACCCGGTTGTACGTGAGAGCTCCTTGACAAGTCTGCATGTAAAGCGCGTGACGGACCGCTGGAGGAAGCCTTGTATTCCTCAACAGTCTTGGTCATTCCTATTAATACGTCAGATGGCGCTGGCACTGCCTGGTCCGAGGCACTAAGGATTGTCCTCGAAGGGCATATAAGCCAGCTCAGGTCCCCGCGGAACCGGTGAGAAGTCACAGTAGTTGATCGTCGCCACATAAAATTGAAGTCCTCATGTCAACTGACGCATGGCCAGAGCTGGGCCGTCCACACTGCCCTCCGTGAACCATCCTACTGTTGCGGCGTCATCCTTCATCATTCCCGATCAATGGAGCCAACATCCATTCCCAAGTCTGCGCCGTTCCATTTACCCCGCCAATATGGTTTGAAGCCATTCAGCTTCGGCATCATTGGAGGCGGTTGGTATGGCTGTCACATTGCAACCTCCCTTCGCGCCCTCGGATTCAGGGTAAAGTTGTTTGAGCAGCACGATCGTCTCTTACACGAGGCTTCAGGCAACAATCAATTTCGCCTCCACATGGGCTTCCACTATCCCCGACATAGCGAAACGCGCATCCAATCTCGAGATGGCTTCTTACGCTTCATCGAGCGCTACCCGGATCTTAGCCGTAGCGTTCCGAACAACATCTACGCGGTCCCCACCCATGATTCACTTCTCGACTATGGCACATATCGAACCATCATGGCTTCGAGCGGCGTCCACTTCACAGAGGCCCTGCCGACTAGTTTTGAGCTCACCAATGTCTCTGGGATCATGTGCACCTCTGAGCGCGTGCTTCTTCTTACGAAAGCTCGCGCCTACTTCGAGGCGGAGTTGAAAGACGTGCTAGAACTGGGACGTCGCATACGTAGAGTTGATGATACGGAAGACGCTGTATATATCGACGACGAGGGCTTCGACTTTGCCATCGATGCCACCTGGGGCCACTACAGCAAACCCGATATCCCTGTTGTCTATGAGCCGACATTACTACTCTACTACGAAGGCCCGCCAGACTTTCCAGCCCTAACCTTGGTTGACGGGCCTCTATGCTCAGTTTATCCCACCGAAGCTCCTGGACTTTTTACGTTATCCAGTGTTCCGCATACGCCTCTGGGCCAATTCGCGACGGCGGAAGAAGCACACGCTGTTCGGGATGGCATATGTAGTGAGGTCATCACGGAGAAACGAATTATCATGGAAGAGCAAATCGAAAAATACCTCCCATCATTCTCCCGGCTTTTCCGATACGTCGGCCCACAACTTGCCATCAAGACTAAGGCTGTCGGGGCGCATGACGATCGCACATGTACAGTTTCACGACATGGCCGCATGTTTTCTGTAATGTCGGGTAAGATTGATACAGTCTTCTTCGCAGCCGAGAGGATTCTATCGTTGATAGAAGTAGCTCAAGCCTCATCTGTCAAGGACACATTGTCTTCTTTGAGGGAGGACATTGTGACGGTTAACACAAGAACCCATTTGAATGACACAGGGAGGAGGTTCAGGGGCGACGAGATATTTGGGAACAGCCAGCTGTGAGGCCTGAGGGGTGTCTTATGTGGATGTTTGCTTCATAGTCTGATGCTTCATTTCCGTTAATACTTACGAGTCTATATTTGCTAGGCTAAGGGAAGTACAATTGGGTTCTAATGATTCATTCATTCTTGCGCCTACATTTTGTGATTTCAATAGCATTGAAGAAGGAGATCTATCGTACCTCCCGTGTCCAAATCTGTTCGTTTACCAGCTCGCTGAGATCAATTGCTAGTGGTCTCTTAGACTCCGTAATCTAACAGCCATGTTCCTGACGTCAAAGTCTAACAGAAATAAGGGCTGGCTTGATCTTAATACTGCAAGAGAACGTCACTGCAGACTTTCATATCCTTCTTCATACGTAGGATTCCCTGTATGTTACATTTCAATTCGTAAGAGACGCGCCTAGCAATATTTGATACACTGGGTACTATGTATGTAAAGTTACCTTCGTCTTTGTAGCAAGACACCAAACATAAATCTTACTACAGTTCTGAAGTATAGCAACTGTCGTTATGGCCATCCTGATGCGTTGTTCAATGTTTTCGTCCAATCATTACTTATACATCCTTCCATTTATCTCAAGATGCGCCTGAGAATGTGATCATTGGCGTTCAATAGCGATCAACGTCTCAAGTGAGATTGTAGGTACCGAAACACCAAGACACTTTCATTGTGATCGTTGTCAGATCGTCATGATTTGCAATTGAATCTGATCTTTTGGTGACCATGCGTTCGGCTCGACGTCTTCATTGTCTACAAGACCATACCAGAATGGGAAAGAGGAAGTCGCTTGTCTCTGAAATTGTTACAGAAACCGTTCCAACACATGCGTACAGTACCCTTGGTCAGATGACCAGGTACTTGTGTCTTGGCTTCCCGAGGGAGCAGAGTCGTACTCATGAACCGGACTGTTGCGCAATGTGTTAGACGTCATCGTCAACCTCAACACTCCAGTGAGGGTACATCCGACTTCCTACTACGACGATTACCGGCCACACTCACAATGTCGAGCCACAGTCAATGAAAAAGTAGTATGCTGCGAATGATTGATCGCCGTACTAAGGTAGGTAGCGATCATTGTGTTGTCTCAGAGATGTATGCTCACTAACGCAACATACGAAGAGCGGCTCTTGGGACCAATTTGCAAATAAGGTATAAAAGCCACCATCGACGGCAGCGTTCAGTACTCTGCCGCGACTATCACTCAGCCTTCCAAATAGCCAAGATTCAAAACACATACACTGGATATTACAAAGTCATTTACAATGCAACTGATCGTCAGTCTTCTGGTCACTTTCGCTGCTTTTTCAGCGGCATTCACCCTTCCCGAAGCTGGTTCTGATGGCGTTTATATGGCGTACTACAACGACACAGGCCATGAGGTTCATGTCAAGTCACCTGACATGTCACTTCTGAAGAGACTTGCCCATTCCGACGATGAGTCCACAAAGTCCGCCGTTCCCCGCTCTAGGGCTTCACGCCTCCAACGGAGAGGCACTACTTGGTGCGGCTGTACGCAGAAGATGAACCCCGGCAATTGCGACAGCGCTGTCGTGGGTCTCAAATCTCTGATAGATTCTCAGGATGGGAGGTATGCCCACATAACGCATGGCAGATCCTTGTACGTCATCAAAGGGGATGTTGTCGCATTCATCTGCAATCGTAGTCGGGATGCGGACACGTGGATCAACGCGAATGACTACGGACAAGGGCTGGCGCAGATCACTTCAGCATGTGGAATGTACAGCGCAGGCACGTTGCAACATATCGCGGATATCGACGTGGGTTACATGATCTACGGGCCGGGCGTGGAATTTTGCCAGGCTGCACGCACTTCACCGGCCAGTTCGTGTTAGGAATCCTGGCCAAAGAACCAGACAACAACTCCGGTTGGCATTTGAGGTTAAAGAGATGAGATGAATTGTGGTGGAAGAAGACGAGACGATGTGGCAAGGAAAATCGGGACATTGACAACAAGCTTCATTTTCTACCATTAGTTTCTACACTACACTCTATGGATACACTCCCTCAACTTGTACTGCGTTCAATACACTTCAACCTTCTTCGGAAATTCACAAATAATATCTCGTACTTTATGGGTCCAAGTCCGATGGTTAAATGGCTTGCGTCTGCTTCTAGTGCCCAGGCCGGAAAGCTGACCCGAACAAGGTGCTCAAAGCCGTGTTACATTCAAAGGTTGGAAGGGAACTAGCTTGAGGATGTTGGGTGGCAATATTCAAGGAATCTTTCAGCGCAGGTCGAAAATATGATGAGCCAGCGGTGGTAATATTATGATCTATCATTGCAGAGCTTAACACATAGCTCTCAAGGCTAATTCTTGCTTTCCTGCACCAAGAATTCCCCATCGGTTCACATACCCAGTATCTACCCCCTCAAAGATCTTGGGCTCGATGGCCATACCACAAATACCTTCCTCTACTTGGACTATGACCTCTTCTGAGCCAACTCGATCCAAGTCTAAAGTAAATTCCCAAATCATTTCAAGGTTCTGGTTTTTCGTTGGTGGGTATTCGCAGAATTGATCCTCGCGCCCTTCTGGCATGGCGAAAAATCGACAATCGTTTCCATGAAAAACGATCCGAGCCTTCTCAAGATGCTCATGCGCCGGTGGTGATCGCTTTCGGCGTAGTCGACGATCCACAAGCCAGAAGTTTGTACCTTGTGTCCAGATCCTCTGACTGACCGTCACAAGTCGGTCAAACTTAAGTATCATATCGCTCGTAAGTTTTGTGTCGATCAGGAAAACGCGCCAGGCAGTCTTCATCATCAAGCACAGCTGCTTTCCACTGTCGCTAATACTCCCGAAGCTCCATGACATTCCATGAAGGATCGTATTCCAGGGCTACGTTGGACAATTCTCCAAAGCAAGCAGCGTTTCCTGCAGCGAATGGCATCGAACCGTAAATGCGTGCAGGGTTGAGTGGGTGGTCGTAGGGTTGTATGAAAATGAGGTCCTGTGCCGGGAAGACGGTTACAAACCGGTTGGTATGCATGTCGTTCACCACGAATGTCGCTGACGTATCAGAATGTTTGGGGTTCCTCCAATACACAATGTCCCAACGCAGGCGCGGCTTTTCCTCCAGCTGCTGTAAGAAGTCGGACCATTCTTCTGGCCTATAACGGCGGTACATTGCCGCGCGAGATTCTTTGCAAGCAGTCTACAACCCGCCATCGATCGCATATGTAGACTCGCTGTTGTTCCACGATGGCTGCGCTGTTTCGTTAGTGGGCATAGGAGGACCCAAGAGAAACCTCGTGGTCGCAGCCGGTTGCTAACATGATGCTGAAATCTTTCGGGAGGTCTATGGAGTGGCAAGATTGAGAAATACTGAACCCCGCGAAAGCCAATCGGTCTAGTTGCAAGATCCCAGATCTTAGTGCGGAGCTCGGGGGCGAGTAGCGAAAAGCGACGAAATTTGCAGATCATGATGATTCTTCTTCAGCGGAGTATGTATACTAAAGTGTTCAATCGTTGCTTATCATGTTATGCACCATACTTGCGTTTAAATACAAGAAGGTCAGCAGAAAGATGACATCAGGCTAGCCACAGAGGCGTTGGGCCGATGAAACCTCGTCGTAAAATGCCTGAAAAACCACAAATCCAATGTACACTACCCGACAACTTTATTTATTGAAAGTTAAATCAAGGTAGAAACCCGTTGTACCTCTTGAGCAAGACTCGGGCATTGAGGAGACGAAGAACCTTTCTCAAAAAAGATCAAGCCGGATAACATATGGCACCCGCGGTAAATCTACAAATCTTGAATGATGAGCGAAGTCGTGACCTAGAATAGAGGCCGCAGCGATACTGCATTGATTGTGACACAAGTATTTCAAATTTTCGGGTTTCATATTGTCAACAGAAAGAAATTTCCTATGGAAGACGTGCGCAGGCCAAGAAAAGAAGGCCTTGCGTAAGAAAGGTCGCGAGGAAGTGAACTCAAATGCATAAGACAACCACTATTTTTCTCGTGTGTCTCCCAGTAGCGAATGCACTAGGAAGACGTCTCAAGACTTCACAAGTTACAAGGTAATTACAGAAGGTCAAATCAGATCAATGAATGTCTATGGGACTTTGGCGAGTGTGTCATGCGGCTGTGTGGCACAAGATGAGGGGTAAGTGATTTCTAACAGCCAAGCCGTGACCATCCACAGGCCTGACACATTCCAAACCAACACCATTAAACATGCATTCGAGGACCACCTGCGAGATAAGTCGCTAAGCGATTGTCTTCTGGTCGGGCGAGACGTATTTAAAGCCCGCACACCGCCTCTTACCAAGTCACGTCCACCTTTTCTCCTCTCCACACCTGCGTTTTACTGCCAAGAAAGATGACTACCGAATCTGCGAATACAGCCGATTATGCAGCATCACCTCTGGACAATGAAGATGATTTGGTAACTTCCACTGTCTCTGTAAAAGAAAGCTTGTGGATGATGTCGCTGACCATTTGGCACAGATGGACGACGATGACTCTATGTTTGGGGGACGAATGTGTGCATACTCCTTCATAACCCACCACAGCTCTTGGTAGTTTCGCTGTGCTTGCTGACTCAGTGCTATTCGTAGGTCTAACTATACAGTGTCATTATCATCGAGTGTCGTTGATTATCCGGAAGAATATGGGCGGCGATATCACGCATTTCGATCCGGCTGTGAGTGCAGAGCCAGCCTTTGAAGTTCGCTAATGTTACGGTCAGCTATCCAACAGTAGGGTCTGCTAACAGAAGCTGGGGATTGACACGTTTTAATAGTACACTAGGTCGTAGGTTGTAAGCTAATAGTAGATCAGATTTTTAGAGACTAAGGTAATTAGTTTTAAGCTTAATAAGTAATTCATAGTAAAGGTAAGCTGAGAGTATCTTAAGGATAAATACTAAGTTAATTGCTAAAGAGCTATAGGAGTCTAACCTTAAGCTAGACTTAGGTTATACTATATATAAGTCCTAAACTATCTTTTTATCTACTTATTAATTACTAGTTAAGTATTAATAAGTGCTTAATAATTACTAGTAAGCGCTTAGTAGCTCTAATAAAGCGCTTAGTGATCTATATTACTTACTTAGTTTTATCTTATTATTATATAACCTATACTATAGTTCTTCTGATCTTAAGTAAGTCCCCTGTTATTCCTATAGTCCTATAGTATAAATATCTTATCCTAGCTACTTAACGCTTAGGTAGGTTATTTAGCTATTATCCTTATTTATAGGTTATAATATTAAGTCCCCTCTCTAAAAGTCTTATCCTTAAGACTTAATATAAGTAGGTTATTAGTCTTAGGTTAGGGATCTATTAGTTATACTTCTTAATTTTCTTATAATACTAATATTATATTAAGTTATATTTCTAATAATTCTATAATCTCTATATTTTATTATTATTATTATTTTCTTAATATTACTAAGAATAGTTTTAAAGTTATACTTTATTATTACTATCACTTAAAAGAGCTCTACTATAAAATACTATTAGGATCTTTAGTCTATAAGGAGTATATTACTATTAGTAGTACTTATTATTTCTATAATACTTCTAATAATATAATTTACTAGCATAAAGTAGTATCTATTTAAGCTTCTTTTCTTTAGCTAACTATTTTATAGTAGAGTAGTTAATAGTAGAGTTTTATCGTCTAAATAATAAGGAGGAGAAAACTAAGGAATTATTTCATAAGAGAATAGAAGTATTATAAAAAGCATAAGTAGAGGTAAATAAAGTATTAGTAAAGTTAGATTATATTCATAAAGCAAAGAGAATAGTTTTTAAAAAGGGGTATAAAGAGACATTAGTAGTTATAGAGGAGGCGTCTAAGGTTCCTTCTATAAGTTCTTTTATACTAGAGGTTTAGTTTATAAATAGTTTTAGTACACTAGATTTAGATTTAATCCTTAATTAAAATCCTAATATTTTAAACTTCTTATTAAAGAAGTCTTAGTTATACTTTAGTATTCTTAGCTAAATAGAGTTTCTTACTTATACTAGTTAGGGTTATCCTCTAGGTTATGCTTATACTAATAGGAGTTAGATTTTTCTTCTCTTAGCCTCTCTTTGTTTTTATTATAGTTCTTTTTATATTTATCTTTCTCTTTTATTAGTATATTTATAATATTCTTTAAATTCTTCTAGGGTTATAAGTAGACTTAGTCTATCCTTAAAGTTAATATAGTTAAGTGTTCTAATATACTTATTAATTTTGCTTTAGTAATTAAGTAGGTTATTATTAAGTTCCTATATATTATCTTTATAACTATAGTTCTTCTACTTAACTAGGTATTTTTACTTATTATTTCTATATTAGTAGTTTAGTAGCTTTTTTACTTTATATTTTAGTTTATTATCTTCTATAATAATAAGGTTATTTATTTATAATCTTTATAGTATTAGTTTGAGTAGCGAAATATAGAATACTAAGTAATACTTTATAGTTTCTAGGAGTTTAAGTTTATAGTTTACTAGTAATATTATTTATATAATCTTAAAAGGTCTAAGTTTCTTAAAGTTAAGTTTGTTGCTTAGTTGTTTTATTTTAATATTTTGCTATATAAAATAGGCGCTATCTCCCTCTTTTAAGGTTAGTCCCTTAATCCTTTATTTATTACTAAATTTAGTTATTTTTTATTATATAAATTTAAGTTCTTTTTATACGTTCTCTTAGATATCTCTTATTTATTATATTAAAGCGACTGCTTTAACTACTTAAGGTCCTACTTAAGGTTCTCTATAGGTAGTTAGTTTAAATCTATAGTTTAAATAGAAAGGAGATTCCTTAATACTTTCTCTTATTATATTATTATAAGTAAACTAAGCTATTAGTAGTAATATTACTTAGTTATTTTAGTTATAGTTAATATATATATAGAGGTATATTTTAAGGATTTAGTTAATTTATTCTATTTATCTATTAGTCTATAAGTAGAATATAGTAGATATTAATTATTTAATACTAAGGTATAATATAATTAATTTTTAGAAGTTAGAGGTAAAGATCTTATCTCTATTTAATATAATTTCCTTAAGTGTTCTATAGTTAGTAATAATATACTTAAGAAATATATAGGTATATTTTTTAGCGTTACTTATTTCTTTATATAAAATAAAGTAAGTATACTTTATAAGTTAATCTATAATAATAAGAATATTATTATAATATACTCCTATAAGAGGTTCTTAAGACTTTAGTAGTTTAATAATAAAGTTAAGTAATATAGATTACTAAGTAGTTTATAATATAAGTAAAGGTTATAATATACTATAAAGTTAATATTAAGTAGGTTTACTTTTAAGGTAAACCTTATAATTTTTAATTATTTTTACTATATATTCTCTAGTAACCTTTTCTCTATATTATTATTATAGTTATTTCTAAGTTTTTATGATTCTTTAGTAACTATATATAAGGTAAGTATAGAACTCTATAATAGTTTTATCGTTTAGTTTACTAGTTAGGCTAGTATTAGATTGTTTAGCTATTATTAAGAGTTTAGTAGCTAGTATTAGGTCTTTATTATTATTTCTTTTAAGAATTATTTAGGTTTCTTTAAGTATTAAGATATTATAGTCTAATTATTAACTAAGAGTATTAGCTTTATTATTATTTAATTCTTTCTAATAGATAATTTAGAAATTAAATTCTAATAAGAATTCTAACTATTTAACTTATTATTTATTTAGTACTTTTAAAGTTATAAAGTATAAGAGGTTCTTATAATCTAAGTATATAAGTATTTTATAAATTATTCCTAAGAGTTTAGGTTTTTATTCTTTAAAAGCTTTAATAATTACTATAAGTTCTTTATTATAGATTTAATAGTTTAGTTTAAGTTTATAAAGCTTATAAGAGAAAAAGGTATATAAGTAAAGTTATCCTTTATATCTCTTTATAATAGTTATACTCTTAAAGTATAGTTTAAGAAGTCTAATTCTACTTTAAACTACTTAATAAGATCTAATATTATTAGGACTAGTTTACTACTAATAAGGTCCTTAATTTTGTAAAAAACTATTTACTATAGTTCTTCTTATATAAATAAGGTATCTTTATAGCTAAAATTAGTAAAGGTTATATTAATTTTATTATAGTTCTTAATAAATTTCTAATAGAAATTAATAAAACTTAAGAATCCTTAGACTTTTTTAAGGTTTTTAGGTATTAGCTATTTTTTAATAGTTTTAATTTTATTTTTTAATATTTAGATTTCTCTTAAGGTAATAGTAAATCTAAGATATTCTACTTTTTAGGTATAGAATTCGCTTTTTTTAAATTTAATAAATAGCTTAGCTTCTTAAAAAGCTTATAAGATATAATAAATATCTTCTTTATATTTCTTAAGTATTAGTAAGAATATAAGGATATTATCTAAATAGATAACTATATAGATATTAATATATTTATATAGTATTAAGTTAATTATGTTTTAGAATATTATAGGGGTATTAGTAAGACTAAAAAGTATAATGAGGTATTTAAAATATCTTTTATATATCCTAAAGGTAGTTTTCTATTCTTCTCTTTACTTTATTCTAATTAAGTTATAAGTACTTTTAAGGTTAAGAGCTATAAACTAATTAGCTCTATAAAGGAGTCTTTTTATTTTATTAATAAGTAGTAGGGGGTAGTAGTTTTTTATTATTATTTTATTAAGTATATAATAGTTAATATATAGTTATAGTTTTCTATTTTTCTTTAGTATAAATAAAATTAAAATTCTTATAAGTGATATTAAGGGTTTAATATATCCTTTCTTAAGATTTTTATTAAGATATTTATTTAATATTTCTATTTCTATTTAGTTAAGGCTATAGATTTTATTAAATTATAGTTCTTTTCCTTCTTTAAGGGGGATTTTATAGTTAAAGTTTATATATTTAGGTAGTTTAGTTTCTAACTTAGCTATAAAGAGTTTCTTATAAACTTTATATTCTTTTAGGATAGATAGAAGTAGATTATTTTTAAGATCTTTTATTATTACTAGTTATAATATATCTTTTTTTGCCTTAAGATAGTAGATATATTATTTTGCTATCTCTTACTATATTAGCTTATTTAAAGCTTAGTTCTAGTAAGGCTATTTAGAGACTAAGTTATTATAATCTTAATAGAGTTAGCTTTTACTTTAATCTATCTATAAGTTACTTATTTATAGCTAAGGTAATCTTAGTATTATATTATATATTCTTATATTAGTAATATTAAACTAAATTCTTTTTTTTTAATCTAAGTAATTTATTTTAAAGAGTATAGTCTTATTATAGATAATACCTCTTTTATACTTAAATTCTTCTCTTTCTACTATATATAAGAAGTATAGTTATTCCTTTCTTCTCTATTATACTTCTAGCTTATTAATAGTTTAAGGGGTAATAAAGTTTACTTTAGCTTTACTATTAATTAGTATAAGTATTATTTATTTATTAATAGTAATTTTAAGTTTTATATTATTTTTATATCTTTATAATATTTAGTAGATAGATCTTTTCCTTATTACTTATTATAATCTATTATTAGTAGGTAAGTTTAGTTTTTTAATTACTTTAGTTATCTTAAGTAAGTAATTCTTTTTCTTTCTTATTATACCTTTATAAAGCTATTTTTATGATATCTAACCTATAGAGGTCTAAGTTTATTCTTTATAGTTCTCTATATATATACCTTTTCTTAGTAGTAAACTTAATATTTATCTTATTAATATTTATTCTACTTTATGCTATTATTATATTAATACCTTATAGGGAATTATAGACTTAGTCTAAAGACTATAAGGTTATCTTTAAATAATATTATAGTCTATTTAATTATAGTAGATACTAAGTAGATTTTATATATAAGTTTGTTGTTCTATCTTCTAAGGTAGAAGTAGTAGTTATACTTATCTCCTATATATTCCTTATATTTATTATAGAAATATTAAGGCTAAAAGAGGGTTTAATAAAGTTAGTAGTTACTCTTTAGTATAAAGTAGTCTTCTATATATAGCTATAAGGTATAGTTTTAGTTTTATTAATCTATAGAAGTTTTATAAAAATATTACTACTATTTATCCTAGAGTATATTAATTTCTTAATATTTTAGGAGTTACTTAATTCTATCTTTCTAGTTACTAAGTTCCTCTTTAGAGCTAGAGTTATCTATACTAAGAGTAAATCTATAGGTAATCTCTACTTAAGTATATTATTAAGTAATATTATAAAGTTTATCTAAGTTATAAAGTAAGCTTTCTCTTTCTCTAAAAGTCTAGTTACTAGTTATACTAAGAAGTTATTATTCTATTAAGAAGTTATATTAGTATTCTAGTTCTTCTTTAGATTCCTCTTTAACTTATTCTTCTATTTCCTAATTAATCTATTTAATCTTAGTAGGGTTTTTATATATATACTTTTATTATTTTATATATAAAAGTATAGCTTCTAGCTATTATTCCTATAAAAGGTTATAAAGCTCCTCTTAGATCTATTCTAAGTATAGGTTTTTAGCTACCTAGAAGTGTTTAAGCTTTTATTTATTATTTTCTTTAAGTTCTTATCTATATATAGTAGAGAAAGTATTAATAAGTTTAAAATATTAGATTTATAGTATTTTATTAAGTTATTTAGCTAGCTCTCTAGCAACCTTACTATTACTTTAATATATTATAGCTAAGGTTTTAAGCTTAAGATAATATCCTAAGTTTTCTTTATTATTAAAGTAAATATAATAGTTATTATTATAATATTTAGTCTATAACTAGGATATATATAAAGCTTTTATAATTATATTAACTTATTAAGGTCTTTTAGCTATTAGTTTCTAAAGTAGTTTCTTAGGCTATTTATAGTCTCTAGTAATACATCTTTACTTATTATAGTTATAGTACTTTAAGTTCTAAAGCTTCTTATTATTAGGTTTAGTTATTATACTAAGATCTATAGGTCTACTATATTATCTATAAGTAGTACTTTATTAAGTATTACTTTAGTTATTATAGGGCTTATTATTATTTTATTAGTTATTAAACTTATATTAGGGTTACTATTAGTATTTATATCTAAAGTTAGCTCTCTATTATCTTTTACCTTTTTCTTTTCTTTACTTAAAGAATTAATTATTAATTTTAATAGTTATATTAATATATTAGAAGAAATCTTTAGGTTTATCTAGCTTAATAATCTTATCTTTTATGTTATCCTTAAGTCCTTAATAAAATATAAAGATTTTTATTTCTTTAGTAAAGTTTAATTATATACTAAGCTATCTAAATATAATAGTATATTCTTTTATAAATTTAGTTTATTATAGTTATATAAGCTTATATTTAGTCTAATATCTTTTATTTAGGTCTTAAAATAGAGATCATAAGATATCCTTAAATCCTTAGAAGCTACTATAAATATTATATATCTCTATAAAGTATTTATCTAAAGTTTTATACTTAAGGAATTCTTTTTATATAAGTTTAAACTATTTAAAAGCTTATTTATAAAAGTAAGTAGCTATATAGATTACCTTTTCTATTTAGTTAGTAAAGTTATTATAATAAAAGTTTTAATAGGTTTAGATTTAGATTAAGAATAACTTAAGCTATCCTTAAGTATTATTATAAGTAATAAAACTATTAAGTTTAAATTTCTATCTTCCTCTTATAGAAGTAATAATAATATTAATAGTAGCTTAAAAAGTATTAACCTTATTTTAGAGTTCCTATATAAAAAAGTTATTACTTTATCCTCTTAAGTAAGTAATTCTATTCTCTAAATCTATAAGTTACTAAAGTTTATTTCTAAGTTTCTAAATTATCTATTTAAAGCTTTAGAGTTTATTAGTAATATTATTATATATTTCTTAGATCTTAATAATATCTTTATCTCTTTTTTTAATTTAATATTAAAGTTTATTATAGGTTTCCTTTTTAAAAGTTACCTTATTATCTAAGTCTATAATTATTAAAGCTCCTTTAAGTTCCTTAACTAAGTTCTTAACTAGCTACTTAGATAAAGTAGAGCTACTTAAAGTAGATAATTTAGTAGAAATATAAAAAGATATACTTATTATTTTACTATTAATAAGCATTAATAGTTAACTTATTAAATAAAAGTAATTAAAATATTATAGTTAGCTATCTAATAGTAAAGTTTATTAATAGAAGCTAAAGATTAATATATTCTAATAATATATTAAGTTATAAGTTATAAGCTAATAGTAGATTAGATCTTTAGAAATTAAGGTAATTAGTCTTAAGCTTAATAAGTAATTCATAATAAAAATAAGCTAAAAGTATCCTAAGGATAAATACTAAGTTAATTACTAAAGAGCTATAAAAGTTTAACCTTAAGCTAAGCTTAGGTTATACTATATATAAGTCTTAAACTATCTCTTTATTTATTTATTAATTACTAATTAAATATTAGTAAGCACTTAGTGATTACTAATAAGCACTTAGTAGCTCTAATAGAGCGCTTAGTAATCTATACTACCTACTTAATCTTATCTTATTATCATATGACCTATACTATAGTTCTTCTAATCCTAAGTAAGTCCCCTATTGTTCCCGCAGTCCTGTAGTATAAATATCCTGTCCTAGCCGCCTAACGCCTAGGTGGGTCGTTCAGCTATTATCCTTATTTATGGGTCGTAACAGCTAACCATCTGACGATGAAAGCATACATCTTACCGAACGATAAAATTGAGATTGACCGCCTTGACATGGCGCATGCGATGATGGTGAAGGCTATTGGCAATCGATTGTTCCTGGCACCTCTGGACAGACGCAATGTGAAGAGAATATTGGACATAGGAACTGGAACTGGCATTTGTGAGTGTCTTTGTCACATAAATAGCACTTGCCTAACATTGATGGAAAAGGGGCGATTGAGATGGGCGACATCTTTGACAACGCCGAAGTGGTCGGCGTTGATTTGAGTAATATCCAGCCTACGTGGTATGTCACTAATATTTGAGAACACTGTCGCTGATGGTGGTGCGAACAGAAATAACTAAGAGTGAGATGGCAGGGTACCTCCTAATGTGAAGTTCAAAGTCGACGATGTGGAAAGCCCTTGGGTTGAAGATAGGAAGTTCGATTTCATTTTCTGTCGTTTCATGGCTGCATCCATCGCTGATTGGCCTCGGTTGATGGAAAATATCTATGAGTATGTCAAACTCCATCTAAAGCGCTATTCAATTTCTAACGTCGGTTGGAGCCATCTTCAGCCGGGAGGCTGGGCAGAATTCCATGAGATGGACCCTGAAGTGTACTCAGATGACGGTTCCTACACGAGAGATCATGTTACCTGGTCGTGGAACCAGACGTTTCTAGAGGTCATGAGGATTTCAGGACGAGATCCATGTCCAGGACCACAGGTTGAAGTGTGGGCCAAGCAGGTCGGCTTCAAAAGTATCTTCCACCAGAAACTTAAGATTCCGCTCGGCCCCTGGCCCAAAAGCTTGTATTACCAACAGTTAGGATCCGCAAATCTATCCCAGATGCTGGAAGGCTTAGAGGGCTTCACCTTACGGGCATTCTGTTGTATTTTGGGACGCTCCAAGGCCGACGTTCTAGCACAGGTCGAGGGGGTGCGTAGGGAGATGACCGAAGGTGCATATAATGGTGCATACGACATGTGAGTTTCTCTACCAGAGCTCGTGTGATAGATCCTTAACCTTTGTCGTTAGACACGTCGTGTATGGGCAGAAACCGGTATCGAAGCAGGCAGGCTGAACATGCAACTGAGTAGTTCAGTGCCTAATCTGTATCATTACCACTCATTACCACTTTATGTCGATTTCGGCCGGAAAAAGAATTCCTCGGCAATAAGCATCGGGTAGATGACTCAAAAAACATATGATTCATTCCCTGGGTGGTTAATTTGTTGTTGTGGGATTGGCTATCCTAATTTCGAATCCACCGCTGGCATACATTTGTCCAAACCCTCGTCTTGTGCCGACCGTTGTTTTTGTCGTCTCCCCCAGATCAAGTGAAGTACTGGTTGTAAAGTCCCTCTGGTAAAGCCACTTTGCCTGTGCTTTCAGTTCAAGGCTGCACGTTTGAATGCCTCGTCGTGTATGATATTCGACAGGGATAGTACCCACTCGGATTCGCAGCTCCTCCACGACTGACCAAATACACATGATCATTATCGATCTGAGGCGCAGGCTGAGGTCCCATCTCGTCATACGCAGGTTTGAAATCAAATTCTCTCGCAGTCATAGCGCAGACCATCTTGATCTCAGTCAATGCCATCTCTTGCCCGATGCACGCTCGAGGTCCCCGTTCAAAGGGGCGCCAGCCGTTGGCGGGGGGCTGAAGTGGATCGTCTTTGGCTTTCTCTAAGAACCGCTCCGGTATGAACTCATGGGGCCTCTCCCAGTAGCGTGGGTTGTGATGGATGCCATGGTGAATAGCCATACAGACAATTCTATCGGTGGGTAGAGCTAAAGTGCCCCCTGTGACACCGTCTTTGCCTTCCGTCTTCGACGATTCTATCACGATTTGGAAGTCAGGGTTTCCATATCTCGAGGTTGCTCCAGGAGGGTAGAACCGCAAAGACTCCTTGATGACGGCAGTTGTGTAAGGCAGAAGGTTCAGCAGCTTTGGATTGGCTGCTATCAACTTTGGTGCCGCAGAGATATCCGGACCCAAGACATCGTCATGTTCCGCACGAACGCGCGCAAGAACCTCTGGATGTTTTGAAAGAAGATGAGTCATAAACACTATTGATGAACCGGTGGTGTCATATCCCGCAAGCATCATGAATTTGACTTGGGAGCGGATGACCTTGGGGAGTACCTTGACATGAACTGGATCTTGCGGGATATTGGCCGTGTCCAATACCGAAATCGCTCCAGTCTTGTCTCTCATACCAGGTCTCGGCTTTTGAGACAGCACTCTGTCGATGTAGGTATCCATTCGCCGGGCGTTGTACCATTGCATGAATGGACGGAGGATGTTCAAGTCCTTCAGTGGTGAGGTTCCATAGTAGTGAAGCCAGCTCAGCTGCGAAGCTAAAGCCGCGGAAAACTCATTGTATCCGGTCTGACTGTGCAGCTCATGATCCCAGATCGATTTGCTGGAGAGGTCCATGGTGAGATCGAGCGCCATTGGGCTCAGGTGAAACGGTTTGTCACCCCTTCTTGCCTGCTGACGAAGACGTTCGCAAAAGACGTTGACCATCTCGACCATGTTCGGCACCAAAGCAGCGATGTTCGAAACACGGAAGCCGGGGCTGAAGACGTTATGCCAGAATTTCCACTCGTCGCCCTCCATCGTGTCCAAGTCGTGGCCGCCGGTCAAAGGTGTGAGGAACTCATGTTGGCCTGGATCCTTTGGTAGCGCTACACCTTGACTGATTTGACGTGCTGCATCCGGAGACAGGAGGACAAGCATCGGCTTCGAGAAGGGCCACTGGTCGAGATAGAACGCTTGGTCCAGATAAGGGTACCGTCGGCGGAAGTATTCGCCAAGAGCCACTGTAGGCATGAGGTCGGGCGGCAGATCCTTCATGACGCTCGCAATGACACCAAGATGACCCCAGATAGGGTGGTGAGGGGGCATTGGGTAGCCGAGGCGCTGAAGCCGTCGAAAGAAGCTGCGCGCTTTGTACATGGAGTACGCGCCGTAAAGTAAGCCCAGAAATGGGACTAAGGCAACAAGTCGCCATGTTTCCGAGGTTTTGATGAGTTCCATTCTGACCGAGAGGCTCCGAAATCCTGATGGGGTATGTGACTTGGTATTTTGGTCCACGAGCTGGTGATGTTGATGAGATGGTTGGGGTGAAAACTGTCAGCTTTCACTCTCTTTGTCTGATGGGCGGCAGCCAGTTCCAAAATCTCGGGTTCGGTTCCCCCTTCCCCGCGTTCGTTCCTCGTTTGGATGAGGAGACGCGTTGCTTAATGCGCTGTGCAGGCCAATTGCCGACGTCCGTCGTTAAGTTCATCTCATAGAAACCCCGCGCTTTTGGTGCGACTCAGAAAACTCAAATTCCATCGTCACTGGACCAGCTTACATAGATACCATGTTGTTCGTATTCGGCAGGATATCCGGGTCACCCCGAGTATCAATGTTTGTCTCTAGCGTAAGCTATTCCTTCTTTATTATGCTTAGGTAGCGTCTATGTGTAATGCATAGTTATTCCGCCAGTGTCTGCGACTGGTATCCATTTCGAAAACAACGCCTTGGTTGGGGAATTGAGGATGGCTGAGACTTGCCCGTGGTGTCATGATCTCTACAAGTCAACATGCTAAAAATCATTTTAGAGTCGTATCAACTGAACGGACCGCCTATTCATGGGTCACCTACATCGAAAGGCTGGAAAGCCGGATGAAAAGACCTTTAGTCTTATATTCGGGAGGATAAGGATAAAACGGTCAATCATAGAGCCACCAAAACCGACAGGAAGGACGACAACGATGATGATACTTAGGCACGGAGGGGTAATTAGCAGGGTAAAATGCTACAGTGGGTATTTCTCTACAATCTGCTTAAGAGATTTTCTACCGTATGGGAACGTTCATACCATGCTTGAAAATAGGATCCCTTTTGAGGTCGGTCGCCATTCGCAGCTTTCTGATGGCGTAATACGTCTGGCAATCCTGAGGTGCTTGGACCAGCCGCCAGGGCTGGTGCCTTGAAATAATTCGACCAAATTTACACAAGGGTAACTGAGAAGAACGAAATAATGAATTTGAAACTCATTATCTGAGTTTACCTACCTTGCCTATGGTGATATTTGTTAACGGCTGAGACGTTAAATCATAAACGTGTGTTCCTGACGTAATTCAACGGACTTTGGGTCTCCATTGTGTTACCAATCAGATCGCGAGCGCAATACGTAGCCTTCGACTGCTTTTATATAGATGAGCTGTGAAAGAATGAATGGCCGATCTTCCTGATTTCTTGGAAGATAAACAAAACTGTTTTGGCGATGAAACTTGGTGTAACATTTTGATGATCTGTCTCGGGGCCTCTGATAGGCCGAAATAGATGGATCTCCGCGCTATGAAGCTCAATACGAGTCCATCGCCGTTGCGCCCCTGCAAGCCAAGACACCTACTCCCAAAAAGGCTGGTGAATTGCTACACCGACCAAGTCGACGAATGACGTTCGGGATCTTCAAGCGGAGAACGCCATAGTCACCTGTCATCATGAGTTGATATATCATACTCCTGCAGAACTTCCCCAGCCAGAGTTTCCCCTCTCGTCTGACTTCACACACAAGAACGACAATATGAAAGCTTCCATCCACATTATCGCAATAATTTCAGTGTAAGGTCTCGCGCACAATATCTCTAATGGTACGCAGCTGACAACAGTAGGGCGGTGCCGATCGTGGCTCAAGCCTCATCCGACGTCGTATCTGACACCACCGTCCTACGTACTATCACTTCGTCGCCTGTATCACCACAGACCGGATGCCCGACTGCAACAGAGACACTTGAGATATGCTCAACGTGCATGGTTCTTCAATGCATCACGATTTCCACCCTGACTCAGGGCTGCGGATGCCCGACGCCTGTACCCACTGAGTACATCAGTTTTCCGTGCAAGGGAACGTGTGGTCGAATCGGCTGCAGCACCAGCTACACCTTCATCTCAGGCGAGGTGGCATGCGATGGCACTCAGAGTGGGAGCGCAGCGCCGGGCACCACCACATCGACAATCGGACCGGGTACTGCAACGACGACAGCAGAAGCAACCGGTGAAACGGGACAGTCGACGGGAAGCGGAGGACAAGCAAGTGGTTCAGCTATTTCGCCAACTGCGGCTCCAAACGCGGCTGGGAGGCTGGCAGTGCCGTTTAGATTTTGGTGATATTTCTTTAGGAGCCAGTAAGGACCTCTGGGGCTGGACCAAGATGGGAGCTCATAAGAGACCGACCATGTATTAATCGAAGATGAGGAGGAGCAATTAGTACCGATCTTGCCACATGACATGCAATCATCAATCAAGCTGCAGTCCAGTCCGGCGTCCAGGTCTCTGGACTTATATCTGGCCAATACAACCCTTGCGCACCATCATTGTAGATAGATGCGTCGATGAATTGCAGGTCCAAGATGGGCTGTGCCAGCAACTCTTGTAAAGAAGGTTCCGCAAGCGCCATGCCGGCGGTGGTGTTCTGAGCCGTGAAGGGCTGTGCAATATTCATCGCATCGCCAAAAGTGGCTGTTGCGTCGCCAAGTAGCGTAGAAGCGTCCCCTGCCACCGAGTATCCGCCACGGCGAGCATGAGCAGCAGCCATCATTGCTTTCATAGCGTCGATATGCTGGCAGAACTCCCCGGCAGCAAAATTGCCGTTGTCTCTCAGCTGGGAGAGGAATTGCGCAGCTTCTTCGAACTGTTCTCGATCGTTTTGGCTTTCTTTGCCGTTGAGAAGACTTGATATGGCGAGAATGGTGGAGGCCGAGAAGAGGTACTGGGTATAAAAGTAGTCGAATGTTGCAAAAGATCCGTCGATCCAGCATTCGGTCAACAGACGACACGAGTGCCTGGCGCAGCGTATGCATGCTTCTGCAAGTGTCATTGCTGTCCCAGGGATCTGTGGCTCTGGAGTTGATGGTGTTCCCCACGACGCCACGTGGGTGCGAAGGACGTGGAGTAGAATGGGACGGGTGACGCTCACGGCACACTTGGTTGTTAGTAGGATTCAAATTCACTCTGGGACATGCTCGGACTTACTTGATTGAAGTTGAGATGAAGCGAGATTGGTTTCTGCATTCTCTCCGATGTGACCTTGTGGTCGATGTGAAGCTGAGGTGGCAATTCCTCAACCCAACCACGGAGGTCGTTCAACGCTTCTTGTACCCGGTGGGATAGCGACATCTGCTGATTCCGTCTGCGGTAGATCAATGGCACAATTTTACCAAGAACCCGCGCGAGCTTGACACTGGCGACGAAGTATGATGCATCCGCAAAATCATCCGCGATACTTTCGTCAACCGCAGGGTTAGATGGAAAGTCAACCTCGATATCGACATCCTGGACGCAGACGGGATGACCCAGCTTCGATGCCCACATTCGGTCGAATATGTATGCTGTCCAGAACACCCGGTTTCTATGTTCCCGGGCGGCGACGTCTCGCAGTTGGGACTCAGGGACGTTGAGATGAAGACCCATGACGACGGCAAGTCTTGTTGCGGAGCCAGCGAAGGTGTAGGCAGTATGTCGGCGATTGAGTGCCAACGAGTAAAACGACTATATTGGTCAGGCTTAATAAAACATGGCATTGTGGTGCATGCTGCCACACTTACAAGCAAGAGTCTAAGCTCAACTACGTCAATCCGGGGCCTCTCACTGACGATGCGAAGCACCCTTGTGGCTCTTGCAAAGTAGCCCATCCCGGGGAAGTCTCGCTCGGATGTCGCTGAACGTGTTGAATACATGGCGCCGATAGCGAATAATGCCCAGAGCTTACTCTTCAGAAGAGTGTCACTTTCAGATGGATTCTGAAGTGTCTGCTCTAGTCCGTCCAAGATGAGACTCTTGCGGATGATGTGATAGCATCGACTCACATATCTCAAGGCAACGCCAACCAGGAAGCGAGCCCTTGCAGGACTAGGCCACGGGCAGTCGACGTCAGACAACGCCAATAGTCGTTCGTCAGTTGCATAGTTAACTCTCGGTATATGGCTATGATCTCCAGTTGCGATTGCTTGCCGAAATCGAGTAGCGAATGCAGCGTCTGATGCCTCGCCGATGAGAATGGGGGTGTGTGGGATGTTCATATCAAAGAACCATGGACGTTGGTCAAGTGACGGGGCCGGTACAGCAATGCCATTGTCAACAGTCTCTCTTGCTGGCACTGTGGGGATCTCAGGAAGGATGGTGGAGGCTTGAGTATGAGTGTCGGCATGTCGAGGCCCGGCATTTTGGCCCTTGAGGCGCTGGTTCTCGGCTATGAGATCATCGATATATCTGAGTGAGGAATATTAGAGGACACAATTGGGTAGATGTAAATACAAATGCAAACTCAGTGCAACATACCGTTGGCTCACTTTGATCATACGATTGCGTCTGGGATAGGTGCATTCCGCGCCCTTACTTGCCTGGCGGCAGTTATCGCATGGGTGCCCACCTGAGCATCTCACTTTACGTGAATGGCATCTAGAACAGCTACAACCCAACGTCAATTGCTGCAATGATCATTGACAATAAACAAATCGCGAGACTTACGCTATGGGCTTCGTCCTGGACTTCGGGTTCGAACTCTTGGAAGCCGATGCAGATACTGACAAGACCCTGTCCTCCGCACTGGACATGTCCCCTTCCGAGGCCATGGTGTTGGTCGATAAGTTTACCGAATCGGGAATGTGTCCTCGTGGGCTCCGATGTATTTCGGGAAGATGGCCAAACGCCGAGGCGGCCAGTAGATATTTCAGCGACTCAAGCCTGCGTCAGAGGGCCTGGTGAACGTGACCGCTACATTGACAGAATCGCTGGAAATAGCTTGTCAGCACTACGTGATCGCTGTCTTTGTCGTCTAGTTCAGACCAGTTGAAGGAAGAAAGGTCAGCAGGCCCGAGGTTATCGGCAAAAATTGAATCTTACGCCGGGGGAAAGATTAGTCAGTGCCCCACGGTTCTCGGCATGATTTGAGTTTTCGCCGAGTCTCTCCTGTCTGCATTATCCCCACAATATCTCCGGCTGTCTCACTGTGTCAAGTCGGCTTCATGATGAATCGCCGACTTAGAAACATGAACAAAAGACTTGCGGCCCAAAGAAATCCACCGCTATCAGTGCAAGTTTTCCGCCCCCCGAACCGGCCTCGCTTGTGACCTACCTAAAACTCGCAATGCAAGGCCCACTTATCGACACCTTTGAGTCACAGGATACGACGAAAAAATGGTGAATTTTTTTCGGTGCCGGCTGGGGCCTCCGAATGGCGGAGTGGTTTCGCTGGGTATATACCCGGCTGGGTCCCCGAGCCATATGTGACCGCTCTGATGTTTCGACTGTAAAATCGCTGGATATCCCTTTCTTTTGGCTGTTGATTCATTCGATGCTACGCTCGTTACCATGGCTACTCAGACTGCCGAGAAGCCGGACAAGATGGCTACCGTCACGATGCCGCATTTAAGTTCCGATCCGCTTTCCGGCCCCATCCCGGCCGCGTCCGAGCCTGCCCGGCCCGCTGCCGTTGATGATGTGGTCATGGAAATGCCCACTTGGCGCAAGTGGGTTACATTGTTCGTCGTCTGCTGGATGGCCCTGCCGGTTACTTTCTCTGGAAGCTCGATCTTGACAGCGACGAAAGAGGTCGCTGCGGATTTTGGTGTTTCAACGCATGCGATCAGCACGGCTAACGCCGGCGTTTTCATCGCTATGGCCCTGTCGGCTTTGATCTGGCTCCCAACCAGCAACATCCTAGGCCGAAGGACCGCGTACCTGCTGGCAAACTCTCTGTTGACTCTGTGCTCGATCGGATCTGCGCTGTCCAACAACTTGGCTTGTTTTACCGCCATTTGGGTCATTGGAGGAACTACGGGTCCGTTTTTCCTCGTTGCGGGACAGACTATCTTGGCGGACATCTTTGAGCCGGTGAGTAAGCACAACCAGCACAATAACAGGATCTAACATCAGCGTTAGACAACTCGAGGTACCGCAGTGGGGTTCTTCCTTGGAAGCTGTGTTGCTGCAAACACGATAGGTGGGCTACAACGTCGATTTCAAGAGACGAACTCTGACTTTTATAGCACCTTTGACTGGCGGCGTCATTGTTGCATTCGCTAGTTGGAGAATCATCTATGGCGTTCAAGCTGGAATGACTTTCATTGGCCTGATACTGGCGTATTTCTTCGTCCCGAGAGCAAGCGAGCTCACGCACCTGAAAGTCCCCGAGAAGGCCCCTGTCCATTCTGTCAGGGAGGTGATGCATGCATTCAACCCCATGGGCGTTTTGAGGGCTTTCAAATACCCCAACATTCTGGCTGCAGTAAGCCTTCTATCCCCAATCATACTTATTCGCGCGCTAAATTTGGATAAAGAATGTCACCTGCGGCTTGCTGGGCTTCAACCAGTATGGTCTTCTTAGTTCCGTCCGACGCGTCATCAACCCTCGTTTCGGCCTGACCTCACCCTTGATCAGTGGCCTCTTCTACCTGGCACCAGGCGCCGGTTTCTTGTTGGGCAGTACTCTTGGAGGAAGGCTCTCGGATCACACCGTGAAGAGGTACATCCGCAAGCGCAACGGACTTCGTCTGCCCCAGGACAGGTTGAGGGCCAGTCTGCCGGCAATCTTTGTCATCTTGCCTGTGGGTACGCTGTTGTATGGCTGGAGTGTACAAAAGGAGGTTGGCGGCATGCCACTACCCATTATCAGTTCCTTCGTGCAGGGTCTCGGACTCATGTGGTCATTTAGTGGTCTCAACACGTATTCAGCCGGTAAGTCTATGGCTCGACTATGTCACTTAGTCGTGAAGTTGCTAAGCAATATTGCAGAGGCTCTTCCGGAGCATCGCACAGCTGTGATCAGCGGCAAGTATATCATTCAGTACAGTTTTGGAGCTGGTGCTGTTGGTGGTCTGGTCCCCATGATTGATGCCATCGGTGTTGGATGGGCTTTTGCTATCAGTGAGTATTGCATCTCATTTTAATTAGAACTTTCGCTAAACAAACGTCGCAGCTGGACTCGGGGCTCTTTTAGGAGGCGTCCTAGTGTTGATGATCGCACTATTTGCGTCAAAGGCACAAAACTGGGTGGATAAGGTTGGAAGTGAAGATGATGAGTAATGTTTGGGAAAAGAATGGTTCATGGCTAGCAGTCATCACGGGGAAGATGCATATTCTAGCAAGGCGTCAAGGGATTCAAACGGGGTTTAAAATTGCATTTACAGGCACGCATTCAAGCATATCCAATAGACATGGTGGTGGTGATGGTGGTATTGTTTAATCGAAGGCACGCCCTTGTATCCGGGAAAGGGCGTCAGTGCCTAGCTAATTACATATTGCGTTGGATGAGAGATAGATAATTACAAGATTTCCAAAGTGCATGGCCAAAGCAAGCATGAAGACGGATCGCGATGAGACAAGGTCTGCCGAAGGGTTTGTCAGGTACGTTGATCTCCTAGGCTTCGTTGCAAACTCCCCTGCGACTAGTCTACCTAAGACCCGAGCTCCTTTCATTGGGTCTTCATAGAGACAGCATACTTGCTCTTCGACCGAATCCAGGGACCGTAGTAATACAGCACATATGGGATTGGCGCAAGTAATGCGGCGATGCACGCCAGAATCGTCAGCGTGTAATGCGTGCCCATCTTGTCGTAGAACGGAATTCCCACGACTGTCATACCGCCGGCGACGATGTATCTAATCAAGGCCACAAACGTAAGTGCCGAGGCCGAGTAAATCTCGTATGAGTCGATGATGTACATGTAAACGCACATGAAGATGCCCGTTACGCCGTACCCAAACATTACAACTGCAAAAATGGCCGACCAAATGCTGATGCTGGCGAAGTTGGTCCAGCCCAGCCAGAACAGGGATACGGGGACGGAAATGGCAGCTCCGAACATTGCGTACCACAGTCGGATTTCCGGCTCAAATGATCCGTCCTCGGTCTGCTTCACTCTGTTCACCGTCATGCGGTACACAAGTGGGACAAACGCAAAGTTGATCTGCGTGCCGACAAACATGGCGATGAAGATGATGTTGGCTAGGCCTTGGTCAAGTCCGTATGTCTTTTCGAAGATATCCGGCCATCCAACTAGGAAAGTGAAGAGAACGATATAGACGACGGTAATGTACAGCGTCATGGCGATAATGATCGGCTCAGTAAGCATGAGGAATGGCCTTGTCATGCTTGTCTTCAGTCGGGTGAACAGTGTTGCATCAACAATCTCGTGTTCGGACCGAAAGCGGTTATCCCCAGTGATGCGACGGTAGTGTGCCGCTTTCCACTGCAGCAATAACGGGCCGTATGTCTCTGGCATACACAGCCCGACGAGCACCAGTACGAGGCCGGAGCAGATCATCATCGTCCACTCGGTCCAGCGCCAGCTCACCAGAGGCGATGGTCCGATATAGGCGCCCATCACGGCACCTATCATAGGGCCTCCGAAACAGGTGATCGCGTAAAGTGGAAAACTCCACGTCTTCTCAACGCGATTGTACATGTCCGCGATTGAACCGCCGGAACATACTAGCGGCGTGGACGCGGAGCAACCTGCGAGAAATCGGAACGCAATTTGAGCGCCAAAGTTGGGAGCCAAACCGGATGCCATGATCCACAACATGAAGACACCCATTGAGACGATGTAAACGGCATTACGGCCAAAGGTCTCTGAGAAAGGACCCGCAATGAGCGAGCCTACACCCATGCCAACCAGGTAAAGGCCTAAAGATAAGTTGTCAGCAGAATTCTAGCCGAGATACACCGACTGATTTCCTACCTGTCGCCATAGATTCGGCGACTTCACTGACACCCAAGTCTTTCGCAGCTTGCGGGAGCACGGTCGCATCGATGCCGGAAGCGGCGCCGACGAAAAGCGCAATCACGGAGATCTGGAGCGTCACGCCGATGCGTCTCGCCAAGGACCAATTGTGAGGGTCGAGGGGGTCATCCGGTCCCGCCCATCCGACAACAAAGACCCGGCCGCCATGACCCTCGTGGGCGGTGCGGTCTCGGACGTGGATGCCGGTGAGAACCCGACCGAGAGCAGTTCCTTCGGAATACTGGGTCCGCGTCGTACCCACGCGTTCGATGTCTTCGTCATTGCTGGACTCGGCGCTGCTGTCGCTGGTCGGCTCTAGGACTTGGCCTGGCCTCTCTTCTGGGTGCGCTGGATGAGCCTTTTCTTCGTCGAAAATTTGACCTGTTTTGGAACGTTGATGACTTGCCGGTTGTGAAGAAGACGCTGCTGCGCCCATGTCTCTGTCGATTTGAGCCTGGGCGGCGACCCCTGCCCGCCTGTACTGGAGAATCGACTGCATCGTCTTGGCTGCTCTCCGCTGTGACCAGGGAATCTTTGAATACCCGCTGGAGGAAATGTTGTTTGCGGATGTTTGGCGATTTCTGCCCAAAATGATGGTCAGAGATCAATGCAACATGAAACTTGTTGACCTATGAGCATTTCTTTAAAAGATGATGGCAGCTCTGGGGTTGAGTCATGATTGTGATGCAAATCTGCGCAACAGATTAGTGACCTCATCCATGGACCCTCACTGGAGCCCCTACCATTATTAATCTGCTCGGGTTTCCCATGAACGGCAAGTTTTTATCGTCCTCTTGGGCCGATAGATACTCATTTCCGCTTTATTTCCACGGCTATCAACGAAGAACAGCGTCACGATGCCTCTAGTGCGTTGAGATAAGGGACGCTCGGGCTTAGTCGGCACTAACTCTCGCGTGCCGAAGTACCTGACAGTTTTTTCAGCTCTTTTGCCGTTTGATCCAGGATTCGCAAGATCGCGATAAAATGCTTGTCTGTAGCAAACTCCCCGCCCGCTACGGGCCGCTGCCGAGCACCGAACATCGGAACCTGGGACCGGTGGTGCCGACACGCGAACTTGTTATGAAATACAAGTTCCACTTTACCATTGCCTCGCGTATGACTCAAATTGGGTCCTGCCTTGACAATCGAGTCTATCGGATGAAAACAGAAGTCACGCTACACGAGTATTATCTCCTCCGCCTCGCTTTTGAAGAGATCCATCCCCCCTTTGTGTGCAAAGAGGACAAAAGCTCCAACTCGCACGTAGTTTCCGAGCTCCTCCATGGGATGAATAACAAGACCCCAGCCAGTCCGCTTGTGCATTGGGTCCGCGCAGCACTTGCACGTGTCGATGCTCTCATAGCCGCTGGAGAACAAATTGTCGCCTAACAACGCTTCACTCGGTACCCAGTCGTCATAGTCTTCATCATCACAGTTCGCAAGCCACTTCATTTTGCCCCATTGCGAAGTTGGGGAGCAACAGCTGGATATCAAAATTAGTTGCATGCTCTCTGGTCTCTGCACTGAAGTCTCGCTGACGCCCCAGTCCAGCATGCAGGTTCCGATCCCGCCTGAGAACTTCCCGTAGGACGGACGACAGTCACCGCTGGGCCCCAAAGATTCCCTTTCGACGTCCGAAGGAAACGGGCACATTTTCCCCCTCAGTCGAAGAGAGGCTCCGCTAAGAGGTCCGAAGGTGTTGCTGCCTTGAAGGTCTATGCGGTAGTCTATCAGGGCAAACTCGGGGCGGACGTGGCTCGGCTGCGTGACAACTTCGAAGAACGTCTTTTCTTTTTCGTTAGCAGCAGATGTCGCCTCTTGAGCAGCGACAGACATTGAAAAGTGCCTGTCGGGCAGATTTTCGTGGCGTGCTGTTCTCGATGCCCAGCTCCATGAAGGAGCGATGTACGGATCTGCGTGCTGCAAGCTGTGTACTAGTGAGGCTAGGTCGCCAGGTAATGGCCGTGAGATTTCCCAAACCAGCTGGTGGTGGAGATCATTTTCCCATAAACCCGCAAGATATGTGTCTCCTGTAATCGTTGCAAGTCCCTGAGCGAGACCGGAAAGCCCTGGGAAAATGTCCTCTCGATATGTCCAGATCCTACTCTGAGCTTCATTCACTGAGGTCCATTGCCAGTATGCGTCTTGCACGCTCTCCGCCGAGTGATTTGTCTCGGCATCACACTTTCCGAGAGCCTTATTCATCACAGATCTCAATGGACCATGCATTGCATCTGTGGCAATGTGCCCGTTCTCGGAGATTGTCTTAGCTTCGCAGACAAAATGGCACATAGAAGGCCCAAATACGATCATGCGCGGTGAAAGAACCAGCTCCTGAAAGGTCCAGCCCCTATGATCCCACGAAGAGCGTTGGAGATCCACGTAAAGTGATGGACCAGGACGAGGGGTCCCCATCGCATGCTCGTCAAGATCCGTAGAAGATAGAATGAGTCTGTAGGAGCCCCTGATGTGCTTGCGGCGCGATGACTCGAAATCGACGTCGAGACCTCTGGGCCGTGCTCCGAGATAGCCTTCGAGACAAGACTGCGAAGAAACAGGGCAGATGGCCACAGAGCAAGAATAGTACACATGGCCCATCATCTGACTCTCTCGGTCCCAATCTTCCCTGTCTCCTTGGATGATACAAATAGCATCAACCCAAAGGTACCGAATACCGAGCGCCCAGCAAACCTTGACTGTGTCCCGCACGACAGGACTCAAGGAGCTAAGCGGCATTCCTTGACAGTGGGTTGCAATCGTACTTTTCGTAGTCTTTACCTGCTTTAGAGCGTCTCTTTTTGGTCCCCAACAATAGCTCAGTGCTGCATACTCCAGATCATCGATCATTCGCAAGTTGAAAGCGTCTTTAGTGAGGATGAGTCGTGGGACACCCATCTCGCTCTGGCCGACGTCAATAAGCCTAGTTGGTAAGAATTGCGATGCTGGTTTGATGTGGTCGCATTCGTCATCGCAGCTCTGAAGCTCTGACTTGAGCCATTCCACAGTGTCCGGATCCAAAGGCTCTGGGGCGCACTTCGCGTCAACCCTCAGCCATTGAAGCAGGTCATCTTTCGCAGAGTCGTTAGAAGCGGGCTGTAACAGATAAGCCGAGTAACCTACTGTTGCTGGTCTCAATGTCAAAATTCAGAACTGCAAGCTGGGTCGAGCGTGTCCCTCCCTCGACCTTGTATGCCTCGCACCTCCAGTAAGCCAAACCAGGATCTGTGACAGAGACGTCATGTGCATCTCCTTGTCCGCCCCATAGATATCCCCCGTTAACAAGGATTTCGCCCTTGTACCCTACGTTCCGCTGGAGAAGCCCTTCTCGAATGAAGCCACACATACGGCAGCCAGTCGTGGCAGATTCAGCCATTCTGGGCAAGTCCGGCAGTGTATCTTTCCAACTGCGAACAGGTTTCATGATGATTATCTTGCCTCCTTCTTGAGAATGTCGCAGGGTTGGCTCATTATTCCAGTTTGTGCCTTCGGAAAAGCCATCGGCGCTATCGTCGAAGATTAAAACCGAGCACCCTTCGCAAAAGCTCACATTGCTTGGGCGATCGCGTTCTTCAGATTGCTTTAGGCCCATATCTTGTTTATTCGTGTTAAAAGAGTGGCGATCAGGAGTATGTTCAGTACACCGCAAGTGAATGGAAAAGTAACCAGACGTTCGTTAGGAAGGATCGCTGCGCATACGCACTTACAGTTAGGGCACTTTGATGCATGTTGAAGGAGAATTAGGCGCACGTGTTGGAACAAAGCAGGGAAAACGGTCCTTTTGTATCCGGGGAGGAACGCCCGTGGTCCCATCTGCAGGCTAAGGGACGAAGGGTCCGCTTTAACTAGCGAAACAGCCATGCATAACATGGAGGGAATTGAACGCAGTGCAGTGTCAGATACTTTTTGATTTTGATGTTGATGTTTACGTTGAGAAAGGTGCTGTCAAAACCACGCTTCCTTTGCGTAGGCTGAGATTAAATATCTACCGCAAAAGAAAACAGATGTTTTGATTTGGTTCTTTGCTGGAAATAAACAGTCGACTGAAACATTGATACGTGTTAATACGTCATATTTACTTATCGACTTCTATCTGTTTATGAAACTTTTGGTATCGCAATAAGCGAGTCCAGATTGATCTGGTCACTCGTAACTACTTAATGCAGGCTGACTCTCTTCTCTGACCACCAATCTATTTGACGTCAAGCAATAACACCTCATTATTCTTGGTGAAGTCTTTGCAATTACTACATTTTTTTCAATCCGCAATCTCCTTTCCCGATGGCGCAGACGACGAGATCGGATGTGGGTTCATTTGTGTCCTTGGGGAAGAAGGATCGAAAGTAAACACATCCCCTTCTCAGTTACAGACGTCCATTCACAAATCTAATGCTGACCGCAATAATTTTAGACCCAGCGCTCCACGCCTAATCTGGAAACTTGAAGCCAGCCAGCGCCTTTCGCTCACCACGCCGTACCCGATCATGAGCACCATACACCGCGCCGCAGAAGATGATAGCAAGGGCAGATGTTGTATCTTCCACTGGTCCATGTACACCAACGCATTTGCCGAGAACGGGTGCATTCTCGTGCGCCACAAGGATAGCGGCACCTTCGAAAAGGTACTCGTGGACAACAAGTCGGGTCTCGTAGTATTACCAGAGCAAACTATCGACAGCTTGATCGTATCCGGACAACATCAAGCAAACCTATTTGAACTCGGGCCCGGAGAGCAGACGAGCCCGACCAGACTGGATCTCCCTGAGCGATACTATCGCGTACTGAAGGCAGGCGAGACGTACTCGCTGGTCTTTCCAGGAGCTGAGATTGGTATGTGGGCCTGGGGCAGCATCCAAGACAATGTAGGA
The DNA here is from genome assembly GCA_009801095.1 of Colletotrichum sp. COLG25. Taxonomy (NCBI): domain Eukaryota; kingdom Fungi; phylum Ascomycota; class Sordariomycetes; order Glomerellales; family Glomerellaceae; genus Colletotrichum; species Colletotrichum sp. COLG25. The sequence goes on along the minus strand of VNWT01000045.1, from coordinate 4,853,584 downwards.
CTTGAGATGAAGGCTGGGACGCTACTTCCATCAGGACTCAGGTCGCGACCGCGTGCCAAAAAGGGCCAAGGTCAGCCCCAGCTGATCATGCCCGGGGGAGCACTCCTCACCTTCACGGCAGTGGCAGAGGAGGTAGCCTGGCCTGCACGTGCGGCCAGAGAAGCACAGGTGGGATTCGTGGCGGCGAACACGGAGGAGCAGAGGTGGCGAATGATGCAACAGGCAGCAGCTCGCCGCAAGGCGGAATCGCCTGTGCCGCTGGCCCCCTCTGATCGAATGTGAGTATCCACGATTATTTATGCATGGCCTTTTTACACGAGCCAGGCGTCTAATGTTGCAGCAGTCCCGGGGCGCCAATGTTCTCGGCGTCACTTCGGTGTCCGCCCACACTGCGAGGCCGCGGATACTTCGATGTCGAGATCGTGATCAAGTACGAAGGCGTCGAGCGGAGTGGCGATCAGCCTGTGACATTCCATTGGTTATCTCTGGTTTCTGAGCAACAGCCTGGAGGATTTCAACTCTATCGCCGTCGGCGAGGTGATGCTCCAGGGGGTAGCAGTGCTGAGAGCGGTACCTGGGAATCCTGCGAGCTCGAAGAGACCAGTTTTGGTTTCATGATCGTCGACGAGCCGGACATTTCCGTTCGTGTTGGGCAGCACAACCACTTCACGAGCTTACGGCCGGGGGAGACCTGGACAACGACCCAGACCCTCTCTGGAGACGACACGGAGTTGCCTCGGGATATGGCCCCAGGTGACGTCTTTCGCTGCACTTTTGAGGAGGCTGCAGTTGATTGGTGGGATTGGGGAATCATGGAGGATCATGCAGAGACGGTGGTTAAGCTGCCTTGTTATGAAGCTGGAAATGTCACCGAGCCATCTGATAATGGAGGTCGGCCGAAGCTGGTAGTTTCTAGCGCGAAGCCAGTCGAGTTCGCGATAATCGAGTAGTTACAGGTAGTCAGATCTTGGAATTTAGCGCATTGCCTGTGGAAATCCTTGCCAACAGATTCTCAATCTGCCTAGAAATGCGATTAGAGTAAAATATATTCATTCGTGTTCGCGCCTTGCAATTTGGCCTCAATTGAGATATTTAGGCAGCCCCCGCGACTTCAGATCAAAGGCTCTCTTTCGCCGTTTGCGCCTTGAACCCCCGCATGCCATCCATTGTGCTGCATGGCAATGTACAAAAGATCCGCCTGAGCGATCACGAAGATAATGTAGTCGATGAGCACAAACCCGATCATCTGAACCCAGGCGAGGAACGCCCTCCCGAAAATCGGAAAGGGCCAGACCAAGCGACCAGGCCACGCAACTCCCACGATGAAGAAAACAACCGCCTGCGCCGCGAGGCCCACAACGCTCAGCGAACCGAGTCCTGAGCCTTCAGGGCGCGCACGAATTGTACGTGCTTCCGCATATAAAGCAGCGATGCCAAAGATTATGATGATCGGATTCAGAAAGTAGGTGTGGAAGCCGAGGAACAGAGCGTCAAACCACCTGCGGCCTTCCCTAGATGATGGGCTGGCTGTGACAATTATGACGGGGACGAGAGAGATGAGTAGGTAGGTCGTGTAGATAGCAGAGACTTTGGCGGGCACGCCGCGAGGTTCATCGCTTGGATAAAACACGATGCATGAAACGAGACTATGGTGTCCAAGTTCTTTGTTAGCAACCTGATGATTGTGCAGCGTCGAGGGATATGCGTACATCAGCGCCCATAGAGCCCAAACGATGGCAAACTGGGCGAGGTTCAACCAGTCGCCGAGGGATGCGGGCTGGTGCACGAAAACATCGCTGTCTTCGACGCCCGTCAAAAGGGTAAGGTCGATCGTGAGTAGCTCAGTCGCAACTAAGAGGTTGAAGAGGACGTAGTAGAGGCTGACTCCTGAGCTGTCACGACGCGACCACAACCGTTGGAGCTGAGGTAGGAACGATGCGAATGTGAGCAGTAGGAATACACTGAAACGCGAAGTTCGCCGAGTCAGAGTCGCCAACCTGTTCCCAGGAACATGGGGTTTGGAGAAGTAACGCACATTCTGAGCCAGTTCGGGACTGCCATATTGAGTATAGATGGGCTGGATGTGTCTTGGTTCGGAAGGTAATGCAACGGAAAAGGACCGGACGTGTGCGATTATGGGGAGTCCAAGTTCGTGTTATCGAGAGATTGCTGCTGAGAGCGAGTGGAGGTTTATGTTGAACTCCCGCTGCGCCGTTTGCTTCCTCCGCTCCCACCATCTCCTCCTTTGTTTCAAATTGATGTCAGCCTTACCCGGCACCTGTGTTGGCCGCCCCGCGCCTCCCGTCTGCATGTACAGCCCGAATCCTTCGGCGAGGCGGGATGGCTATGCGCGGCATTTTCTCAGGAACGACACCCGGCTCTGACCAATACAACCCGCGTTTGGATGGAGCTTGTTCTGCCGATCGTCGTGTGATACATATTCTAGTGCTGACTGGCTGAATAGAATGGCTGGAAGAAGTGGCCTTGGCTCCCGGCCCGCCCTCGGCCAATACTACCCCACGATTACTCCCCCACAGTAAGCGCCCGGAGGTTGTGAACATTTGCGGTATTGTCTCATCACAAAATATCATGATGTTTTGGTCAACGTGAGGATTGACAGGGTTGAGAAGAGAGTTACGAATGCCCGAATACAACTCTCAAGCCAGGCAACCCAAGTTGGCCTTGTCTTGGCCAAGAGCCTTGGATCCCGTCACGCCCCCAACATTTAATTATTCTCACTTGGTTATGCAAGTTAAATTAAAAATTACTGGGGTTCTTCCTACTTGATTGCATACTTCCTGGTCTTGTTAGGATCTGCGGCAACTCCCTCAGCCCACTCCTGCGTCGAGATGCCCGCTTCGTGAGGTGCCATGAACAGCAAGTTGAGAGTTGAGTTGAGGAATATTGCGTATAATCCTAATTATAGCATGGCTGGTTGCAGTTGGGGTCTATGGCGGTTTGTCAGTTTACTGCGGCATCTGGATGTCAGCTTCGTGAAGGCTCGTGGTGTGGATGTCAGTTAGGCAGAGAGAGAGAGGAAAGACGGCAACTGTGCAGGAGTTTCTAAAGTATTTCATTGATTCAATTGCGATCTAGAATCGTATATAAGTCTCTCTTAATGCCCAGGTAATTCTCTTTCCAAGTCACAGATCCAAGGCAAGAGGCCAGCATCAACTGGTCATTCCATCTCTCGTTCAGTTTCCCACAATCGTTCAGTGCCTGAAGAATCTCTTCAGCATGAATCTCTTGTCACTCTTTCCCGCACTTTTGGTGCTGGTCGCCTCCCATGTTGCCGTTCGCGCATCACCAGTCGATGCCAGCAATAAGGGCAGCGGCTCGCATCAGCTTCTTGCACGAGCTGACCCTCCCGTCATGGTGCCCGTGAACTTTGCCACGGGCCAAGGTGAGTGTAGTGACGAGAGAAAGACTATCATCCGCACCGAGATGTCGTGGGCGTATGCGATGGCCATCGAAGCGTACAGCGACCCGCAATTCGGCGACTACTACAACCACTTCTTCTCCCAGAGTCTTCGAGACCAGGCCGACTTTGGTGATAAGGTCAAGGAGCGCTATCGTCGCATGGCAGACAGTGAGTACACTATCCGCACCTGATGAGAGTCAGCCGATGTTGGCCTGTGGCGGTCTATGCAGGTACTGACGTGGGCATGTTCACCTTCTAGTCCTCAGTGGTAGATCGCCTGAGTTTACCGTCACGGTAACCTGCGACGAAACCAAAGAAGGGTGCTGGAAGAAAGGCTGGTGGGCTTCCGTGGGTAATCCCTTACGACGAATAGTCTGGACTGATTTACTGATACAAATGGGGATCGCCAGATGAACGACAACTTGCAGGTGATGAACGTTTGCGACGCGTTCTTCAAAGACAACGGCGGTTTCCTCAGCGATTCGACGTCAACGACGCTGGACGCCTGCGATAACGATGTCATGGATCTTCGCTATGCGCAGCGGGCCAAGTCTGGCATCTTACTCCACGAGATGACCCATACATCTTACGGCGTGAACAAAGAATCAGGGTATGTAGCTCACCTCTCAAAACCACCTCACCATTCACGTGGGACCTTGCTGACGGTATACTGTGATCAGCGCTCTCGACGTGGCTTACGGCTACAACGGCTGCACTGCACTCGCAAGGGGAACCTTCGACAGGTCCTGCGTCTCATACAAGGCAAAGCCCAAGAAATCAGGAACCCTGCCGACCCCTGACAAGATCATCTGCCAAACCACCAACTCAGACGGCGTAATTGTGGAGGGTATTTGCCCCGCGGACTACAGCGAGAACAATGCCGACACGTACTCGTTCGTCGCCGCCGGCATCTTCTTCAGCAAGCGCTGCCAGAAGGTGATCCCCTACCCCGCCACCACGGGCCCGCCAGCCAGCGGAGGCGGCACGAAGAGACAGGTCATCGACTCGTGCCCCATGGCCGACTATGTCGTCTGGGACGGTGACGACGAGAGCGCGAGAACACGTGTGGCCGGCTACGCGCACTTTGGCGACTCGTACGCCAGCGGCATGGGCACGGGGACGACGTCGGGCGACGCGTGCCGTGTCGGATCTAACAACTACGGCGACCTCATCTACAAGTGGCTCAACGACGATTCCATCGCGTGGGAGGGCCCCAAGTCTTGCTCCGGCGACACGACGGTCGAGTTGATACAGAAGCTCGACGCTTGGAGTACGGCCGCGGACACCAACGTCGTCACGCTGACCATCGGCGGTAACGACCTCGGCTTCTCGGACCTAGTATGGTACTGCATCATCACCCCGAACACGGCTAGACTGGGATCGACGAACCGCAAGAACTGCGAGGAGGCCCAGGAGAAGGCTTTCGCCATGATCCAGGATGAGGGCGACGACGGCTTCAAGGCGAAGCTGAAGGCCGCTTATACGAAGGTCTTGCAGAAGGGCCACGACGCTGGCACCGACATCATGCTATACGTCGCCGGCTACCCGGTCTTCTTCAACACATTGACAGAGGACTGCAAGGACTCCTCTTTCCACTACTGGTGGGGCGGATATAAGCCTTCCTCCGACTGGCCCCTCGACCGCATCGTGTACCTCACCAAGAAGCTGCGCAGCGAAATGTTCGAGCTCGTCTACCGGACGAACATCGCCATCAGCGAGGCGGTCGACGAGGCCAACGAGGAGTGGGGTGAGACCGCCGTGCGCTTCATCAACATCGCCAACTCGTTCGACCCGAGGGACGGGACCGACCACAGCTGGTGCTCCAGCGACGACGTCCACGAGCCGGACGAGAACCGGGAGGACACCTGGTTCTTCCTCAGCGGCTGGAAGGACTTCGATGCAGAGTCCGCAGCGGCGGTCCGGTCCCGAGCCCAGGACGAGGCCGAGGCGAAGGCCCTCATCCAGGCGGGCAACGCCACTCTGCCGGATGCCAAGGAGTGCGAAGGCGTGACGGGATCGTCTGGAGGCGACCCATGGAAGTTGTGGCAGTGCCGCATGGCCGAAGCCGTCGCCGAGGACCCCAGCGGCCCGGCGGCCGCGAGGTTCAATGCTACGAACCGTGCTCTCGGCGGTGGCAACATGACCATCCAGGACATCGACTGGTGGGTTCCCACGCGCCAGATCAAAACGTTCCACCCGAGGACGCGCGGCATGATTGCGTACCGGGATGCCATTATCCACGAGATGCAGCTCTACGGGCAGATCTGAGGACGCGAAAAGCATGTTTCTTTCTTTTCTGGACTCTCCTTGACCTTTCCCCTTTTCGAATCTCTCTGTCTCTCCTTTCTGGTGCCCATTTCTCTTCGGAACATTCTGGGAAAAGCATATTCTGTAGATACTGCTAGACCATATTTACCTTGAACAAGACTTCTTATTTCATTGTATAAGACCAGGTCTTGACGGTTATCCCTCATCGGGCGAGAATTAAATTCTTTACGCATGATTATAGCGATCTCAACACAGCCTTTAACACTAACCAGTATTGCGATTTACTTCTCTCCAAGGCAGAAACTCTGTATAGACGGCTTGGAGTGCTGCACTTTAGCGTGCCCGACAAGGGCGAGCTTGGAATATGGCTTCAAATTATTGCGGGGCGTGAGGTGCGGACATACTAGTAAGTGACGAAATAAACTTTCATAATATTTTGTTAGGAACAAAGTATGATTACGATTATAGTCAGCTCTTGGGCCGTAAGACATCTCTCAAAACGCCAAACTCCTGCCAATTTACGCGCCGCCGTAGGAAAGCTTGAGTCATCAAAAAATGTAGGATCATGAAAAAGATTTCTTCCGGAGTCCACTGTCAAACGGCAAAGCATTTTCTCCCCCGGAGCTTTGATACTTGTTCCAAGCCACGCATCCATCTCGGACAGCGGTTGGAATATCGTACGCCTGTACTGCCTTGGGCTTGACCAGGAAGTTGGCAATGAGACCTGGGCTGGCATGCCAAGCAGTATGACAGTGAAAGCTCCAGGTACCGGGGTTCTTCGTGTCGAATTGAACAACAAGATGGCCGTTTCGACGAAGAAGCTCCGTATCGGAGCGAGCTGGGTTCTTCTTATTGATGATTGAGCCGTTCCAAATGCCGTCGCCCTCGGCCAGGATCTGGAAGTTGCCCCCATGGATATGCATAGGGTGGATGGAGAATGTGTTTTGAACAATGACTCGAACGTGACGTACATCATCCGGCACAGTTGTGAGGATGTGCTGCGGTTGGAAGAGATAGTCCGTCTTCCCGTCGGCTGCCTCCAGTAAGAGAGGTCGACTCCAGTCAGCTTGGAAGGAAACGTTATTCATCAGCCACAACCAGTTGCCGGTTGCATTTGTCTTGTAAGACACATTGTAGAAGACGGTCATGTCAGGCTTCGCGACGCGCTTTCTGAAGAGCGGCTTCACCTTTGGTAAGTCGTACTGCAAGACTTTGTCAGCATGATGTACTGTGTACATAGCAATCCCGGGTTCAAGCACGACTTACATGGCCACAAGATGAGTTGGTAAGCGCATAAGGAATTTCAAGTGCAGCGGGAACGGGAACAGCGGTTGGCAAAGCCTGATCATAGAAAATAGTTGCGATAGTCTCATTGACGTACGTGGTCGCACATCGCGATCTCATGCGCATGGTATACGCAGAGGTGGGTTCACCGGTAGCCTTGACGAGCACCTCAGTTCTGCCACCTACACCGAGAGCGATGTAATCGACCTCGTATGGTTCGACAGGCGTCCAGTCCATTGTTGTCACAATAAGCTTGTGGTTGTCAATCGAAAAGACTTGGATGGCCTGGGCACCGGTGTTGATGAGGCGCAGCTTATGGGTCTTGCCAGTCTGGAACATGAACTGTGGCTTAGGAGCATTGTCGTGGCATGTGGCGTCGGTGATAGAGGGAAACTGGTAGGGCGACAGAGAACAATCGTACGGATTCATGCCGTTGATGAGCTGGTTGGCCGAATGTGGGACTGTCACGTTTTCATCAGTACTAGTCGAGATGGCGCCCTCTGCGATGCCTTCGTAATCTCGGTGGTAGAAGTCGGAAAGCATAATGGGGCCGAGATCAATATCGTAATCGACGAACGTTGGACCGTGAATAATGATTGGCCCCCAAAGCCCTCCAGCGTATTGAAGTGCATGATGGCCGTGCCACCAACTTGAGCCATAGGTGGAGGCCTTCCATCGGTATGTGAAGCTTTCACCGGGCACTATTGGGCACTGGGTGATGCCAGAGACACCATCCATCCACGGGGTCTCTTGCTGGTGGATTCTATGCGGTCGTCAGTGAACGTCTCAAAGCAGGCTGAGCTTGGAAACTCACCCATGCCAGTGGATAGCTGTGCCCTCTTCCGGACCAGTGATGTTATTGTGGACTGTCACCTCGACGATGTCACCCCAATTCGCCTCAATCTGCGGCCCAGGAAACTGTCCGTTCACAAGGAGAAGTTCCTGTTCTGCAATGCAACAACGACTATGTTAGAAACGGGACGGTCCGAGTGAAGGATTGCGCAATGCGACATACCGAATCCATCAGGGGCTGCCCAGGTTCTCTCCACCGTCCACTCATACTTGCGAACAACGCCTGTGTCAGGCACATTTTCCGGGTTTGACTTGCACGTGCGGCTACCCCACGGGGCTTCCTTCTTGTCTCCGGCGGGGTCGTAGTCTCTCCATCGAGGCAAGCCGGTTGCAGCTACGTAAGATACGGAGGTCTGTGTGCGGGCTTCTTGTGAATGCGCTTCAGCGGAATGTGGGAGGCCAGAAAGAAGACCGAAGAAGCTGGGGAGGTTAGCGCCGGCGATTGAAATCGGCCCCCAGAGCGGAGTCGGACCACAGGACATGAACATACCTTAGCCCCGCTGGTACCGATAACTTCATTGTACCGACTTAGGTACACGATAGAGAAAAGCAGTTCCTTTTGCGGACACAAACCAATTGCGTAGAGAACACAGTTGATGATGGTCAGACTCGGTGTTCCATGGCATCTCAAGGCACACGAACGTCTGACCTTTATGTTATTCCAGGAAACCCCGATGCACGATGCGGACGGGCCGGACTAGTCGGCGACAATTTTCTAGATGCCAGCAATGCCTGCGGCTGAGAACACCTCGCCAAAGCCACAATTTAACTCCATGCCTGAATTAGTTTCCGAGGTGTCCACGACCTGGTTCTAGGACATCGGGTACGTTCGTGGCGCTAAGCATGCCAAGCGCGGGAGCGAAAGGGAAGGATTTAACTGTTTAGACCAAGACTATGCTCAGCTCGGGCGACCCGACTCTGGGGTCCGAATCGCGTGTCTTGGAACGCATCCTCAGAATGCGGTCCAAAAACGCGTTGGGAACAAGAAAGCCTAGGTTTGTCTTACGTTTGCGTCGTGGCAATGGCTGCACCGTCGTGAAGCTACTGCAAAACTGGTTGGGTTAGCCAGCGCCACGGTATCCCCTTTGGACGCATATCCCGGAACGGATTAAGCGCAAACTACCAAAGAAGTAAAGCAGGACAGACGCGTTCCAGACGCAAGTCAATATGCGTTACATCCAGTTTCTGTAGAGGCCGCAGATACGAGCTTATCCAATGCAGCCCGAAAACAGCTTGCAGGGCTGAGCCCACGGGATAGAGTAATGGTACGACCATGGAATAGCGTACATCCTTGTCGAGTGTCTTGGGCGGAAAGTCCTGGATGACTCAGATATCACAGCCCCCGAAGGTACCAAGAGCTCCAGATGACCTGACGACGTTGGAGGCATGCATGATGATCATACCAGACATGCGCTAGAGTCTCACGAGGCATCACAAGGCATCGTTGGAAAGAATGAGCTTTTCACTGCTGCGGCAGGATTGACACTCTATGCTACGTTGCAGGCAGGAACCCGACGGTGTACAAGTGACGGATGATCTACAACCTTGCATGATTGCCAGTTCTTTTCAGCGCTGTCATGCCTGGTAGAACATCACCGAAGAACTATTGTCTTGGGACCGTTGAAACTCGGTTGGGACGCCACCATTGTGAATTCTTAAATGCAAGTCATATCAATCTATGGGCGTATTATGCCCAGAAGAAATACCCAAAAACTCCAGAAACATGCTAGACCCCGTGTAAATGCATCAGTAAAACCCAGCCCTAAGACAAATTAATCGCTCAACGCCTGCCGTTCACGAAATTCCAAGCTGCCGTGTTGCAGAAGAAGTTTACGAATGAGTGATTTTCCAGAAGTCCTTTTGGCCAACCTGCTTGATTTTCGCAAGAGCAACCAGAAGTCCACCGACAAGCATGGTTGTGCCAGCGAACAGTTGCGCGTACAGAAAGTTGCCCTTTCCGAGAGTAACGAGGCTTCCACCGATGGGTGGACCAGCCAAGCAGGCAAAGCTGACGACAGTAAAGACCATGCCGATTCTGACGCCTAGTTTTGACATGTCGGATGTGACCTCGCCCATGGATGCCGTGAACAGAGTCTGCACCGCATTTACGGTGAAGGCGTAAGCAATGACCCAGACAGTGAGACCAGTGGTGGAGTGCACGCCGATCCATGCATAGACGTTAAGGCTGCTAAGGAGGGTCGAGATGACCAGGGTCCTCAGAGGCTTGATAGACCTGTCGGCAAAGTACGGGGGAATCAGGCGTCCCGTGATGCCAACAGCAGACATGATGATCAGAATCGTCAAAGCGCCGTTGTCATCAAGGCCAAGGTTCTTGCGGCCGAAAAGGGGGACCTGCAGAGGAGTTAGCACCAAAGAGTATTATTTCGCACATCCAATCAAGCCTGCTCACATAGTAATATGCAAAGTACGCCCCGAGTAAGGTGAAGAACATGCCGATCGTGAAAAGCAGATAAGGTAGCTCCTTGAAGGCAGCGAGCTCAAGGAGTGGCCCGGAGGATCGCTTGGTCTCCTTTGGTCTTGAGATGAGAAAAATAATGACGCTGTTGAAGAGCACCAAAAAGCCCATAGCGCGGAGAGTCCACGCAATGCCCACGGCAGGGATCAGCTGGCGTGCCATGATAGTGAAAATGACAGCTCCGATGGGTGCACCGCAGGAGCTGATGCCGAGAGCAAGGCCGCGTTTCTTGGTGAAGTACTGCGAGACCAACCAGACGAGGGCAGTGAAGTGCATGCCATTGCCGATACCCGTCGCAATTCCCTGAGATAGTAGCAGTTGCCAGTACCTGTCAGACCAGGAAGCGCCGAAGATGCCACCGATTTGAAAGATGAATCCAGTCAGTAGTGTGGTCCTAAAGTACCCCGCGTCGATGGCCCTTCCGCTGACTGTACCGAGGAGAAACAGCAGAAAGATTTGCATGGATCCAATCCAAGAGACGTCAGACGCCGTCGAGCCGTGCAACTTCTCCACGTAGAAGGATTGGAAGACGCCAAAGGCTGTAATGAAGCCAAAGCCGTCCAGCACGAGAAGGAAGGCAGACAAGACTTGCAGCCAACCAACGAAGCCTCCGTCAGGGGCGTCGACGATGGCCTCAGACTTTTCCTCGTCGGTATGACTTGATGATTGCTGCCCTTCTGAATGCCTCTGGTCGGGCTCGTATGGTTGGAACTCTTGGTTGCTCAGCATATTGGTCTGCTTGTGGGTGTAATGATTATCGGTCAAAGTCATCTGGTCTGGATCTGCGGCTTGCGCCCCGTATTCAACTGCGGGTGGACGGACGACGTTCTCCATGGTAATGAACTTGGCTATGATTGTGATGATGATGCAGAAATGAATGATTCAGTCAAAGTGTCCGCGGAAAGCGTGGACTAAGCGACGTGTCAGAAATCGACAGCTGGAATTTGATGAAGCATTCACAGTGTCAACGAGCGGGGGCATGGCCAAGTGTTAACAAAAGAAAATACTCCATCTCGAGCCCGCGTCTTCATGGCAAAGTTGCCGGTCCGTTCACGGCGAATAAGTTGTCAAAAGTCGATATGCACCGGATTTAGAAGCACTGGGCACAAGCCATGACCAGCCTCGACCACTACGCCGGCGAAGCCATGCTAAGCCTTCTACCAGCCTAGACTCAGCAAGCACAACAGATAATCCGGGGCGTTCAAAAGCTCTCATCGTGGTCGGACAGATTATTTCGGTGCATTTGCCCTCCCTCCCAGCCCTAAGAACCTGCCGGTGCCTAGACATGCAAATAAGAAGCGCTAGAATATGTCGTGTCTTGCAATTGGGCTGATCATGCCTGGCCTGGCACTAGTTGCCGACGGCTAGTTACTTGCAGCGACGACAAGCGCTTACGGCTAGGCGGTATCATCCTAGCGGGAATGTCCTTGTAAACTGCTGATGTCCTTGGCATCTGATGATCGCATACGATCTAGCGGGAAGACTGTGATTGGACAAGTTCCCCAAGTGTCACGGCTGACAAGGATGGAGACCCCTGCCATGAGGCCTGACAAAGGGAGCCACATATTTGGCTTGGCTGATACTTTTCTACCATGCAAGTCATAATATTTTCTATACCGAGCCTGCTTGACCGTTTGAGGCAAAACTGAAGTCTCAGCCAATGGCCAGAGCTTCTACATCTGTTTTAGCTGCACTATTTTACTGTCTGTATAAACGAGCCATGCAGTGATCGACAAGATCGCATCCGCTCTGCCAAGTGCAACGATACATGCCGTCCCCACTTGACGGACAAAATTCCCGCCCACCGGTTTCTCAGGCGTGAACTTTACGGAATCCAAGTACCATATCCCCGGGAACAACTGCCAGCGAATACATGTGCTCTCGCAGGGTAATAGCAACTACAGAATACGAGAGCTCGCACAATATTTCGTAACAGAATGACGAAAGCCGGCATGTTTTCCTGGCGCACTTGGCTCCATACCATTCGGCCAAGCCAGTTTGATCGGCTGTCGTCGGTGACAATCGCTCGGTATGCCCGTTCATGACCGACACGAAGGTAAGCCTGAGCCTCGATCTTGAACGTAGCGCCCGGTCCCATTCCTATTTTGAGGTTGACTGAACCTTAAGTCAGAATGCAACCACTCTCGCACGACAGAACGTCAGCCACAGCTCGAATGGGGAATGATGGGGAATTCTTGGCCCAGACTGTGCGTGTTCGACGTGTTCAGCCTTCAGCTTGGGGGCCTCTGGGGTGCCCAGCCGGGCTAGTCCGGGCGCCACGTTTTGTTCCAGTACTCAGGTCTGAAAGTCTCCGTTCAACATGCTGTATGCATTCGGCGTACTGGCAGCCAGGTGGAGATGGCCTCAGCCTTCTAGAACTTGGTTTCCAAGTATAAGAAGATTATCACCAGACGCCCGATTTGGGGCTGAAGGAACAAGACAACAACCACAACTACAAACACAATCACGACTCAGTGCATACATCTTATAATAACCGCTGCATCTCCTTTCCTCAGATTCAGCTTCTCCTATCAGTCTCGCAACAGTCATATACCCACTATTTATCTTTCTTTTCCTTTCTTAGTCTATCACAATGGCTGTCACTGCTCCCATCGTCGCTCCCAACCATGACGACCCCAAGAAGATGGTCATGGGCGACAAGCCCAAGCCCAAGCCTCTCCTCCAAGTCCAAGCTCCCCTGAGCTGGCAAAAGAGCGTTCTTGCAACTCTTGACACTGGCTTCTCACCAGTGGACACCAGCAAGCTCAAGAGTCCTTTGAGGGCATTCAACATCAACATGATCTCCGACCTTGAGATCGGTTCACCAATTGACTCTTCCGAAGTCGAGATCCAGAGTCCCCTCAGAGCATTCAGCATCAACTTGGCATCCGACGACGCTGTCCCCGGCTCCCCCATCAACCCATCCGACCTGAAGAGCCCTCTGCGAGCCGTTAGCATCACAACGGGCCCCGCACTGTCACTCGACGCCGCCTCAAGCCAAGGTAAGCGGCGCCACCAACAACGTTGCATCCACACAAGTAGCTAACTATTGGGTTGCAGATAACTTCATTGTTGCAAATGATGAGAAGGTCAGGCTCCAGAGCCCTGCTGATATCCCCACACCTCCTCCCGAGGCGTCCTCCGAGACCGAGATTGCCCACAAGATCATGGACATCTTCCAGTCTTACGGCAGACACATCCTTCCCGAGGGTGAGACTGAGCACACCTGGATCGGTCGCAAGATGTTCCTTCCCCGTGTCGAGCAGTACATCCGTGACAATGTTCCCATCAAGATGATCATCCCTTCTTTCCCATGGAAGAGCATCAACCGCGTGGACAAGGTCATTGGTGTTCTGCCCGATCTCGGTGAAGACCTTGCGCTTGCTAGACTCAATGCCCTCTGCGTTGACATTGGCAAGGTGTACCAGGGTGGCGCCGAGGTCCACATTGCCACCGACGGTCTCGTGTTCAACGGTATGTCTTTCCCAATCACTATCCTCAATTCCGCTACTGATACTAACCCTCGATAGACGTCGTCGGTATCTCAGACGATGAGACCTGGGAGTACGGATCCACTTTGATGGACATGGCCGCTAAGAAGGGCTACAAGGGCATCAAGCTCCTCCGTGTGATGGACTTCCTGGGCATGACCGATGGCCTCGGCCCCATGACCAAGGAGCAGTATATGACCCAAGTCGACGAGGCACGCAAGCAACTCGAGTCCCAATTCGGAAATGCCCTCGAGGAAGTCCGCAAGATGATCGACACTGACAACGACACCCTCATGACCTACCGCGGCTTCATCCGCTTCCTCGAGGTCGATCTCCGCAACAGCCCCGTCGCCGCGCACGCTACCTCCGGGCACAAGTACCGCAAGGTCGTCAAGGAGGTCGCCATGAAGATGATGATGCGCGCAGAATCCTTCACCAAGATCATCCTCGCCACCTGTCCCGACTACGTCCGTCTCTCCATCCACCCTTCCAGCGGTGCCGTCAAGCTGTCCATGCCGCTCCTTGTCGAGAAGCACAACCCTGAGGGCTTCCCTCGCACTCCCTGGCACAGCTGCATTGCCGTCTCTCTCGACGGCGGATACCGCTCCCTGCACGCTCGCGATGTTCGGGACACGCACGACCTGGTCATGAGGAACGGCCAGCCCTGGTGCTTCCGTGAGAAATCTGAGCTGTTTGACCTTGGCGATAATGTTGAGATCGAGCACATGTACCCTTGCGGTATTGAAGTTCGCCCTAAGGATGGTGCATCAGGTGCCAGCCTTGGTGAGGCAGCCAAGGAGAAGTTGACGAAGCTTGCTAAGCTCCAGCCCGTTAAGGCTGTTGGCTTCGCCGATGCTTCTACCTTCTAAGCGGAACATCTAAGCGGAACTTTCTGTTTGACATTAGTTTGGGCCGGCTAGGAAAATGGAGATCAGGACTCACGGGTGGATGGAATTTCTTGGAAGCATGGCATACGGAACAAGGCGTTTTTGGGATGGCTTCGTGATATGCTCTTACACATAATAATACTGATGCATATGAAGAGAGGATGATACTCTTGCTAGAAAGAATCAAATGCTAGACAATATTCATCACACCTTTTGGATCATCATCTAGGTTGCATGAGCTCTCATAATGCATTCTCATTCATCATTATTTCTTAGTTAACTTAGATACAACTCCGCCTCAAACTATCTCAACTACACACGAGAGAATCCTTAAGCGAAGCTAGAGGCAACAACGAAGCTGGTGTCATCGTTGAATGAGGTCGCAGAGTCGAAGGTGTGAACACCACCGTTGCTCGCCGCATAGCCAACGTTGTTGTAGTGGCGGAAGTAGCGGGTAGGGTATCCCCAGGCGCGAATGGACAGACCCTGTCCGTTGAGGCCGGATTGAGGGCAGAAGGTAGCATCTTCCTTGAACTGCTTGGTGCCGTCGTTGGCGGCGACCTGAAGCTCAAAGTTGTAGTGGCGGATGTAGCTGCCGGCAGTGTCCTTGGACTCGAAAGAGTAGCAGCCGCTGTTACCAAGACCAGTGCGGACGGTCCAGCTGGCCTGTTGCTTGAGAGCTGTGGCGCTGGAGGAGGTGACGACCTGGGTGTTGACGGTGGCGCCGGTGTGGGCGATGTATCTGTCGGTGTAGCCGGAGGTGGTGACGCGGAAAGAGTAGGAAGAGCCAACAGTGAGGGCCTGTCCGCTGACGAGGGAGGAGGTAGCGTACTTGGCCGCCACGATGTTGGCCTGGACCGAGTTCTCGGTAGCATCGGTGGGGTATCCTGAGGTCATGACACCCTCGTAGAAGGTTCCCTGGGCGCTGATGCTGTTGTCACCGCCAATGCCGAGAATGATGGCACCCTCCTTCTTCATGGGGTTGTATCCAGACGCCGTCGGGCGGACGCCGCTGTAGTAGGTCGACAGCGAGCCAGAAGCGGCGTTCGCACCGCGAATAGCCCACAGGTTGGGTCCTCCCTTGATGACCGCGGTTGTGAAGCGGGTGGTGATGCTCGGGTCATTGGCATTGTTGCCCGAGCTGACACCAGAGAACAGGCCATTCTCGAGATCAGCCATGATCCACGGACCGCTGCCGGAACCGGTGCCCCAGACAGTGCTGTCACCGAAGTAGATGGCCTCCATGTGGCCGTTACCAGTGTCGGTGCTGCTGGTCTCAGCGTTGCCGTAGTCAAAGCAGCAGCCGCCGTTGTAGTGAGTTCCGTCAAGGACGGCGTACATGCCCTCAGCCGCGTCGCCGGTGGCGGTGCTGCTGGCCTTGTTGTTGCGGTATCCCGTGCCGGGAGAGATGAAGACGCCGTAGGCCTTCTGGCCGTTCAACGTGACGGGTGCACCGATAGCACTGGCCAAGTTGTCGGAGCCGTCCGCCTCTGGGCCCTTGAAGGCACCTCCCGGCGCTTGAGTGAGATGGTTGCCCTTTCCAGACTGATCGTAGATGATTGTGATCAGGCAAGTCGTGCTGGCACAGAAGGTGTCTTGAGCGGCAGCATTGGCAACACCGCCAGCAGACAGAGGCGCAATGTTGAGGGTGACGCCATCAGAGCCACGCTTGACCTGGTACAGCGAGCCTGAGTACGCGCTGTAAAGAGCTCTGGTAGTGCTGTGAGCCGCAATGCAGGGCGTGCCGCCGGAAGAGTAGATATCGCAAGGTCCGGCAGAGACCAGGGAGCCGGTGGCAGCGAGGCCCAGGGCCAGGAGGCTTGGTCGAGAGAAGACGTGCATCTTGGATCAGTCTTCGCAGGGGAATGAGAAGCAGAACGGTGGAGCTGGATCGCCTGGTGAGCTTCTAAGACTCGATGCCGAGAAGCTGGGCAATGCTTGGCCTTTTAAGTGTCGGCAATGTTCATCAAGTCTTCCCGTTTATTCATGATTTCTATGAAGACATCTTGTTCCTGAATGGAGAGCAAGGGGTGGCACGCGGTCCTCCAGTGACGGTGAATTCCTCCAATAATTGCAGATCGGATTGATTGACTAATGCAACCTTCCCCACTGGTGATACGCGTCCGCTTGGACTCGCCTTGACAATGTACCATTATTGATGAAGCGGATAGCCGAATTGGCTTAGGGTGCGGGGTTGGCGTTGAAATCCATCGCAACAGAACCGGCGCCGGCAGTCCTTGTCTTTAGAGATGAAGCGGTCCAATAGAAGGATGGCGTTCCTCCAGAAGACTGCGCGACTATATCTCACGAGCAAGACAATTTGATCGCATAGAAAAATGATCTAGTGAAAGGCAGTTAAAGGCGGGTAGATCTCGTCCCAACTGTTGATCTTGAACTTGTTGTTCTTCGAATGCCGAAGTACCCCAGACCCCAGACCCCGGACCAACCCCAGTGTGTGGAGAAAGCCAAATCATGGCCAAGAAATTTGTGCCCAATGGCGGAATGCGACAAATGCTTGTTTTGGGGAAAACAATAGAGAACTTGCGGGGATGTGCTAGCTGCCGTCTCGGCGACGCATGGGATAAACACGCAGATGGCACCTCAAATTATGTCTAGAACAACTGTCAATGCTTCACATAAACGAAGATCTTTCAAGTTAACGACGATCTCTCCTCAAAACCAACGACCGCTACAATCAGATGAGATATTTCAGTCACATGCGCTGATGTCTTCAGAACTGGCCGGAAGCTTGGTTCTGGCAGATTTTCCGACGGTCGCATTCGCTCAAATTGGCCAATGGAGCGCTTAACAGCCACACGGTCACGAGGAAGAGTCCGGTGCCGACGTAGCCGTGCTAAGGTCGCAATGCACGCCAGCGACTGGCGCATTTTCCGTTCCCGCAGGCCCAGTCCAGCTCAGCAAAACTAACCACTCGATGGGTCGCCAAAGTCGAGCCGCGCCAATGGGTGAGACGGCGAAGGACATGATCAGGCCAGGAACCATCACGTGTGAAAGAGCGCACGGACAAAGATCCGAAGTTTGACGATAGACCTGCCGAGATCCTTGGTGGATGCGGGACCGATCGAGATGGGCGTGAAGCCGAGGCGCGATTGAGAGAAATAGGGGAATTATGATGACATCTTACATAAGTGGCCGGCTTTGGGGCCGGGACATGGGCCGAAGCCTGGTCTAGAAGCAGGATCACGGTTTTTACCACGATCCACACCCGCCATGGAAGTTAGTTAGGTAAGTGACGATACATCAACTCTTCTCGACTTCAACTCAGCCGTGTTTACTTCTTCCACTAGCGACTGCGAAAGGCATTGTTTGGCATCCATTTTCAGTACATGCTACGATAGTGGTACCACCTATCCGCAAGGTCCTCTTGACGTCCCTTGCCATTTCGTTCAAGTCCTCATTAAAACAAGAAACACTAGAAACATCAATAAATAGAGTGTGACTATCATAATAGATAATAATCAAGAGACCGCCGAATTCTTTCTGTACTATAGTAATTCCTTCTCCTGTAGCTCTACTCTACCTTACTGTCACTATCGTGGTTACCGATTCTATTGTTCTCGTCGTCCTCGTCGCTATCATCGTCTCCTAGGAGTAATGCAGGCCACAGGGATCATGGATAATATTAGCCGCGCACACATAAGAAAATTAGACGGTCACATAAGGTAAATAGGATGGCACACAGTATTCGATTATGCTTGAGACTCCTGAAGCTAGATTATTTTGGTGTTTCGAATTCTTGTTGGTTGTTTCCTATCAACAGCCATTTGGATTACAGGTAGCAACTTTTCTTCAACGCACAAGGGTCCTTAGAGCAAATAGCCCTACTGGTTGAACCACACAATCATTCAAACAGTATCTACGAAAAGCCCCCACCGTTGCTGTCGCTCCCTTCCCTGCATCCTCCTCCAGGCAGTCAGGAAATGGTGGTCTTTCTGTAGTAAGAATAGTCCATCGTCGCGACAGTATTGGTTTTGCTTAACTACCAATTGCACGCAGTCTCTCCGGTCGGGTACCAGATTATGGAGTTCGTGAGAACGACGCCGCAGTTACCGAGGTCTGCCCGAGCAGCGTTGTAGCATGTTTTGTGGCCGACGTCATGCCAGATACGATGGGCTCTGGCGTGGCCGGTGTCGACGCAGATGCTCTGCTTGCGGCCGCACGAAGTGAAGTCGAAGCATCCATCGCCGCTGATCTGGATCCTTCCGCACTGGCCACAGTCGTTCCAGCGGCCATAGTAGCCCCAAGTTACTACGGCGCCGCCGTTCACAGCATTCACGTAGCGCTGCGAGAAGAAGTCGAAGGCAGCGTTGAAATCGGGGCAATCACCCTGGCCGCAGGGGCCGCTCCTTTTAGTCAAGCCGTTGGCATCGGGATGAGCGTCGATGAACTTAACCAACTCGAAGCCCAGTGTCGTGTTGGTGACGTCGATGGCTCCCTCGGGGGTGTATGGGACGAAGTCTTCAAGTTCCTTTCCTTTAAGCGGCTTCGAAACCTCGGTCACAGCAGGCTCTGGGGCGCCTATGATGGACGTTGCGGTGGAATCGGCGGACAGCGGACTGGCGTGGACGCTGACCGCGGCGGCGGCAATGGTGATGAGCATTTGTTTGAGGGTAGTCATGGCGAGATAAAATGCGACTAGTGACAGAAGAGAGGGTGATTGGCAAAGTAGAAATCCAGTAAGATAGAGAAACCTGCCAGTGACAGACTTTGTCCGGTGTAAGCGATGCTGGACACTCTCACTGCAAACGATGCGAAATGCTCCAAAATTTATAGTCTGCCGACCTGATATCTCGCTTTAGTTACCTTCGCTGGAGATGACCGAGCAAACACTCGACAAGGAATCAGTTACTCAATGAGGTTTGTTGTGGCTCTACATCATGTGGTCAGCTGTTAGCTGCATCGCAGGATTGCGGCGTTCCCTGATTTGATTCTGCTAGTCTCCAAAGTTTCAATTCTTGTAGTTGATAATTTCATTATTGTGACAACGTCTCTGCGAGTTTTGAAATTGATACCTCTCTTGCGGCTAGCTCACTGCGGCTAACAACAGATTCATAAGACTTTTGATCGGATGTCCCGTTTGCGATGAGGCAAATGCGGCACGGATGGATCTTTTGGAAGGTTGCTTGGGTTTTAAGTGGCAGCCTGGCAGGGATGAGGGTGAAGAGGGGAGGTGGGAGATGGGATGGAACTCCCCTGACATGGTGCGGCTTTTATACACATGATTCTAGAACGCAGGCTAGAGCGAGGGTCATTAGGCTACTGTAAATATCTAGTGTTGTTTGGGGTCTACAATTGTGTGGTGGCTGCACATTGGGTGGTGCAGCATTGCAGTAGCCTTTTTAAACGTACTTAAATGCCTTGTTTCCTTCGCTTCTATTTTCCCAGTCTAGACGTCGGACCTTGATAATGGATGTATGCAACCTCAATCTGAGCGAATGCAAAGCTTGATTTTCCATCTTCACACGGGAAAATCGTTCCATTGATGGGTTGATCTGGGTACTTCAAGGAGCTCATCTTTTCATCTGGTGCTCACTTGATTGCACGATGTGTCACTTCTCCGTACAAAGAGGCCTACATTACTAATAATGACCTAGCGCTGATGCATGTTCCAGACTTGTGGGACGATCAACCCTGTTCAATAGTCTATTCAAAATACGGAAGGAGGATATAGCTGCGCGAAAATATGGAGGGAAAATTGACAACGGACTCTGCCGCCAAGACCAAACAGGAAACTCGTATGAACCACCCGTCTTGAAGCAAAAAAGCGGTTTATTTACAAGTTCGCTTTGCCCTGAAAGCTACGTATCGTAAGTTAGATCAATATGGTCGTGGTTAGGGGATAAGATGGCATTTGTCAGATTAACTTCAGTAATGAATGGACTTTTGTGTTTTCGATGCTCTGTGTTTTTGAGTCTTGTAAATCCTACGGGTAATGAGAGTCCGTGAGAGTTTCGGTGTCTTATTAGCCTAAATGATGATGAACAATTCTGTGATAACTTCAGTTCAATATTTCCGATGACAAACGTCAAAACCTCGCAGCTACTCATTTTAGTACATCAAGATTTTCAACATCGATAGTCAGATAATCTCAACCGGAACCCCTGGTTTCAGCCACTTGACCTTGTCGGCAACACCCTCATCCTGGAAATCCTTGGCCAATCCTTCCTCGAACTGAGTGAAATGACCCCACGACTTGTCGTAATGCATGGGCACCAAGTGATCCGCCTTGATCTCTCGGAATAAACGAGCCGCCTGCTTGCCGTCCATGGTGATCTGCAGCGGCGTGTCCATGTCAGGAAGCTGCACATGGGCGAACCCAAGATTCATCATGGCGATGGGAACGTGGAACCTGTCGGCAATTTTGGTCAATTCGTCGATGAAGACCGTGTCGCCGGTGAAGTAGATTGCGTTCGGTAAATTGTTCGGTCCGATCTCGAAGTCATCAGAGGATACTAAGAAGCCAATGCATTCACCACCGGGCAGGTGCTGGCACGGGGTGGCCGTGATGCGGAAGACCTTCCCGCCGATGCGTCTCTCAACGGTGTTCCATGGCTTCATGCCAACTACGGCAGGGCGAGGTGCCAGATTCTTGGCTCCGTCCATGGTAGTGAAGACGTGTCGGCCGTCAAGTAGTCTACGGCCCAGCTCGTCGAGATTGTCGGGGTGGTCTTCGTGGCTCAGGAGCACTGCATCGATTGGGGGAAGCTGATCAAGCTTAAGAGCAGGGTCTTCGGTGTTCTTGAGTATAGTGATGCCCACGTCCCATGTGGTGCCTGCTGGCGAAAAGAAGGGGTCGGTCAAAAAGCGCACGCCATCGATCTCGAGGATAGCCGTCGCAGTCCCGATGTGAGTGATGCTCACTTTCGGCTTGAAGGAGGTTCCGGAAGACATTGCTGGAGGTTTGTTGAAATGCCTGTCGTTGGATCGAGGAGAGGGATTATTGATGGATAATGCAACTGAAGGCAAAAGCTACTGGATGGTGTCGTGGTTGTTCATGTTCGTTGGAAGACTTGTTTCGGAATTCCCTATATATATAAAAGGGTATGGACTGTGTTAGCTCCAACGCCTCTCGGAGATTTCAAAGAAGGCTTTCTCACATCTGACTACCCCATGGCTTACAACGTGCAACCATGATTCAGCGACGGCCGTTTTGACAAATCCATATGAGCGGCCGATTACCAACCCAAAAGCATCCGATGGTTGGTAGCCCCGCAATGAATAGACACCAGTTTTACGTGGGCTGAGAAGTGGGTTTAATAACAAGAACGTTAAAGTCACTTCATATACTTTTTATTACGAATGAGGTACTTTTATGGAACTAGGAGTGCGATGCCCGCTATACGTGGATAACCAGTAATTCAACACTCGATTAACCGCCCGTTGCTATGCTTTATCGCCATAATATAAGTACTCTCTGAGTAATTTGCCTTTTACAAAGTGCGACGTGCAGTTTCGCCATTGGTCTTAACCGACAAGCGAGCTTTTGCCTTTATCACAAAAGCATGGCCATCGCAGTGAGAATCGGACCACCCCACAAGGTAAAGAGAGGCAGCTTCATGCCGACCTGGAAGTAAGGGATGCCTATGTACAGAGAAATAATCACATTTATCCAGACTGCCAGCTTCTCTTCCACCAGTTCGGGGGCACCATATTTGGCCCACTTAAGGTTGAGCAGGCCTGGCAGATAGTTAACTTCGCTAACATGACAAGGACTTTATGAATCTTACAGAAAGTGAGAAGCAAGGAGTTACAGCCGTCCCAAGCTGTCTTGACAATCGCCTTGGGGATGGAGTACTCTGGATCGGATGGTATAGCTTTGATAGCGCCCTTGATCTTGGTCTCACCGGTCTTGAGGTGTTTGGGGAGGATTGCCACATTGAGGAAGGCAGCAGTATAGAAGAAGAGCGGTTTCCAACCGCTGAGGCCTAGCATTTTCGAGGTAGGTAGGTGGCACGTGTAATGGTGAAGGAGCAAGATGACGCGGATGATTGCATGCAGAGTTAATTAGAACCTTCGAGGTTAGAGGATCGTGTTGGTTTTGATATTGAAATCTCCTGTTGTTAGCTGATTGAATCAGTATCCTGTGTCAACCCGGGACACATCGATCCGCTTGCGGCCCCATAACTTGCTCGTATCATCAACTGGGAATCATGCTTACGAGCCATCACTAATCGGCAAGAAGATTTGTCAGTTGTCAAAGACCAGAGATTATCAAGCTTAGAAACAATAAGCATTCTTTGCGAGCCTGCTGATGGGTGTCATTGAGTCATGAGCTTTACTGTCGTCGTGGTGCAGGACGAGCAGCGGTGGATAGGTGTTCCTGGGCAAGTAAGACTCTGCGCTTGACCAAAATAGGCTTCATTATTCGCCAAGACATCTCCAGCCTTCATCAGAAACTCTGGTGGATTCCGATTGGCCATCTACTATCGGTTCGAGGCCCTCGATCGTTCTCCAACATGTGGAGAAAACTGGTCTTGGCGGAATATGTTACCTTACATGGCCTAGCGCGATCCACTACTGGGGAACCCATGCCCGCCATCACAGACCGAGATCCCGGCACGTTTCTGTATGAATATGAACTAAGAGCCCACGGTAGTCCAGGCTGTCAGACAGTTTCCCGTATTCTCTGCTCACATCATCACTTGTGCAAGACCGCCCTTCTCGAAGTTTCGGCTTACAATAATCACCATGACGTCTGCAGTATCCATGCGTTCTATGCTTGGCTTGCCATCATCCACAGCCTCCACGAGTGATAGCGTGCTGGTCATCATCGACGCTCAAAACGAGTACGCAATTGGAAAGCTCGCTGTCTCGGGTGTCGACGCATCTCGGGCAAAGATCGCCTCCCTGCTTGAGAAATACCGCGTCGCAAAGGCTCCGGTTATCCATGTCGTCCATGAAGTGCCAGCTGGCGCGCCAATCTTTACTCCTGGCACCGACCTCGCTGAGGAGTTTTCGGAGCTGAAGCCGCTTGAGGGGGAAAGCGTGGTCACCAAGCACTTTCCTGGCTCCTTCACAGGTACAAACTTGGAAGATTTGCTGAAGGCTACTGGAAGGAACAAGGTGGTTTTGACTGGATACATGGTGAGATGATTCCAACGAAGGGACCTTGTTGAGAGTGTACTAGACTAACTTTCCCTTACTTTGCAGGCACACGTTTGTATCTCAACGACCGCTCGACAGGCTAGTGAAAAGGGGTGGGACGTGATTGTCGTTGAAGATGCAGTCGGTGACCGCAATATCCCTGGAACAGGCGCTGAGGAGTTGACGAAGGTTTCTTTGGCCGAGATTGCGGATGCCTTCGGCACCGTAGTCAAGAGCACCGATATATTGTAAATCAAAAATCAGCTTAGCAGCATTGTGCTTGTATGCAATATTACATCCTCATATCCTCGTTGGTATATGATCTCAGCGTTCCTCCTCAACTGCTCACAAATGGCCTCATCACTGCCTCCAAACATTTCCAACGCACTCCTCGCAATATGCAAAGGAAAGAAGGCAGAGGCTGTGCCGTAGAGTTTCATATCCTCTCGCATCAAATAGCTAGTGCTTGCAAGGATAGAATTCGACAGTTGGAGAACCTTTCGGGTCACCGTTTCGCTCTCGGGGCGATCGCCGTCTATCAGGAGATAGTCGTCTGAGATATCTGGGTGCTGTGCTGTCAATCGCTTGATCTGAGTGGCGCAAATGATCCAGAACGCCCAGTAGTGACTCAATGAATTAGCCACGGTGATATTCGGGAATTCAAGGCCGGCCTCGGACGTTGAGGTTTCTGCTAGAAGCGTGAAGTCTCCCATGGTCGTCTTTGCTGACTTGTGCCAGTCATTCAGGCGGTTGATGGCTTCCACAAACCGGGTCACAGCTTGCCGCGCGGCAGGTTCGCTATTGTCGCTGCGGTGATCGAGCATTTCGAGGATGGAGGGTATGACGCAGGCCTCACTCAAGAGGGTCTGAAGGGGGTCTTCAGCTATATGGCGAAACGGCTCTGCTTTCCATTCAGGTGCTCCCAGAAAGGTCGATTTCCGAGTGTCGAAGGCATGGAGAATCTGAGATATCAGCACACATAACGTTATGGTGAGTCCAGTGTTGTCATACTAGAATGGGTCTGAACCCAACAAAAAGTTTGTGGGGTGTTCCAGATGCGTAGAATTGAGGCGCGCGGAGTTGAATGAGCTCCCCGATGCCCCTCGCGTGCACTGTTGCTGCAGAGCTTGATGTAGGAAAGAATTTCTGCGACAGTCTCTTGTTAGTGTACTCGGCGAAATAGGGGCCAGAAATGCACACCTCTGACAGGAATAAGCACATGATAGCCGCGGATATCTCGTCATAGTTTTTCGGGTCATCGTTGGCGTGTGGGATGAGGCGCCCTACGGCCTTGAGTGCTGAGGAGTGCGCTGCAATGGCTTCATGAACAGGGGCTCGCCCGCTGGGGCCTCTGGCGATCAGCGAAATCCCCAGAGCTTTGATGGCGGAGGATAAAGGTCCGTCATGTCTTCCATCTGCTCCGACAAGTCCTGGAAGAACTTCCACCCATGCTCCGCATATTCTAGACTGTGAAAGTGCTGAGTTACTGGACATTGATCCCAACTCGTTGGCAGGGACGAAGTTTTGTATGCATAGTGAAAGCACGTCGCTGAGCGGCCAAGTCAAAGCCCGAGTCGGAGGTATCGGCTTTTGACTTGTGTTGTTAGGGCGTCTGTTTTGACGTGGCCGCTTTTTTCGCTGTCCTGAAGCGACTGAACTGGGTGACGTGGGTTGTCGGAATACAATGTGTTTCTTGTACCCTGGACAGCCGAGGCCGGACAAGACACACTGAGAGCAGGATGGCTTCTTGCCGTCGCACTGCCAAACGAGGGGTCAGTCAGGTCTTTCATATAATCTGCGGGCCCTTACACCAAGTTTTCGTCTTCTGCACTCGTCGCAGACTGAGTGCTGTTTGGTTTTCATGTTCGGTGAGTAGCCAGACCGTTCATGAACATCCAGCGCCGCAATTCGACACAATTGTGCTGGTCTCGCTGCCCGCGATGATGGAAGGAGTAGCTTCTAATGCGACGACGTGGGGGTCACTGGGGGTTTTGTGTCCAGGGGTACTCGCATCCAGCACTGACCACTAACGCCGTTCGGTTAGAGGCTCCTTCCCTTCCTTGAGACTCACGTTACCTCCAAAACACATGTAGAAAGTCATCACAATCTTTCTATCTTCCAATTCGTTCAACTGTGGTCAGATATAGAATTTTTTAAATGCCAAAATATAGTCGGAATGAACAAATGGCATTAAATAGCACAACGACTGACACAAACTTGGATGAATATTATTGTTTATTCATCAAAGAAAGTTGACTTGATGGTTTTGATTTCTAGGATGCATGGTAGTGCTACCATAGGGAGCTACAGAGCTACCGCGATAACAGGCCCACATTGTCTTCCAGGTTCCGGCCAAACATTGTACTTGAGCCCACCACTCCCGAGCGCAAGTAATCTAGTTGCAGGAGGTGGCGCACGGGAAGCCATTGGTTTGACAGGTTCCTCGGGTTTGCCCTGTGGCGACTGTGAAGATGATGAACCATTAAGTAGGCATTCAGTGAACAATCAGATTGGCTTGAACTTACCCTTGCAAGTCAACTGCTGTCCAGCATTAACGTCACAAGCGCAACAATCAGTTTGTTTGGAACAAGCAGCTGGTGATTTCTTAGCGTTACTCTCGGGTGTATGTATCGAATCAACTTACAACCAGCAACGCCACTTCCCCCATCAGCAAAAACACCAGCAACCAGGTAGCTGGCAAGGAAAAGAGAAATAACGCGAAGAGAGACCATTTTCGAGATGAGGTGATTCAGCTGCGGAAGGACTCGTTTGTAAGATATGTGTAACTTTTAGATGAAGAGAGAAGTGTTGAGTCTCTGAGGTTCGCGAGCTGGGAATGTCTCTTCAGTCTGTCAGCTTATTGGGAACTGAGTATTTATATCATGATTGACCGGAATTTGAGACGTCGAGAAAGTGCCCGGATCGAGGTAATCCTACTATCATCAAGTCAAGGCACCCTCTAGGGCTTCCCCTGAAGACCTAACTATGAGATTCCTAAGGACCGAAATAACACCAACTTAGATTAACTATGCTCATTGAACACGGACAGCGCGCATATTATTGAGTTCAGGTATTTTGCCTAATATCAAATTATTCCAGTGAATGCCTCATGTGCTCTTAGCAGTTGTGGGAGAACGATTGCGTAATCAAACTTTCCTCGGACCAGGCCAAGGTTATGAAGAGAGCCTAAGGGGGCTGTGAGGATAGGCTTGTCAATAGCGGACGGATTAAAGTCGCCGCTACTGCGAAAAAAAAGCTTGTTCTCAGTACGCAAAGTCCTAGGGCGCTTATTTTCGAGAGAACAGTCAGACGATACTCGAGTTATCATATTCAAACTGTGAAGTACTTGAGGTGTACAATCACGGCATCTTCTCCCATCGAGTGTATGAGATCCTCGTCTATATCGATTTTCAATGAACGTTCGCTCCGGTGTGACTTACACAGCAAGACGAGTGACTCGAAAATGGAAAATGTGGTTTATTGAAGCCATTGCTGTGAGGACAATTGCCTGTTGAGGTAAGAGCAAGCTTTTTGTAGGGGTCTCGAAGGACGATCTCATCACAGGTGTTCCTGGTAGAGTCAAGTTGTCGATAGACAGGATGGCACGCTGACGTGTCACCGCCGGAGGTATCTCTGGAAATAAGGTTTTGTAGCCGACTCCGAGGCGAAGTCGGTCCCCGACATCTAATTAACATGGTTGAGGCCATCGTGACAAACCCCTCCTCGTCCCTACCAGTCTAGAGCCGTCTCGTATTTCTGCTTTAACGGCTGCTAGAGTTACAAAGCCGGCGTGCATGGATTGACTTGATTGATCTCAGTCGCGACCGGTCCAGGCCCGGGAAACCATCTGGGGTATGGGTTGTTCGCACTTTTGTAAGTAAGAATTCGATCTATTCCAAAAGCGTCTTCCATGACCCAAGTGAATGAGTCAGGACAGACATTCTGAAGAAAAGTCTACTCCTCGCCGATTGTTTACCTAATTTGGTTACCAACCCAGAATCATAGAAGTCCTCGAGAACACAGTTCAGCAGGAGACACCAATGCATCAAAAGAACGACCATAGTAAGGAACCCGTGCCAGGATAAGTCAATGCAATAGACTGTGACTTTGTAACTCAATGCCCCATAACACCTCCTATTGCCATTTATGAGATAGAACGATGTGCCACTTAGGCAACCTCTTCTTTCGATGGCACAGGACGTATGCACACACTTCCTCACTGATAACAACCCGAAAACAATCAAGACGGGCGCATCATCTCACATAGCCAATCCACCCTTAGCAACCAGCAAACATCCTACTCATATTTTATTTGCCCTGCCCTAGCCGATCCTGCCACTGAGTGGTCATGCCTCTTTTCACATATTCTGGCGATGAGAATAGTTTGTTTTCAATGCTCGAGTTCCTTTGCCGTACTTCCAAAAAGCGCGACCTGTCTGGCGGTAATGATTCCTCTCCGTATTTGACATCCATTCGGCTGTTCCATTTCGAGAACGTCCAGAAAGGGTGTAAAGTGACAATTGCGCCATCCCCCTTGGCTGATTATCAAGGTAGCAGGGCGACCCGCGTCACACTGAAGGGACGGCGGCCTAGACTCTTCTGTTGATAGGCCTGTGCCGCCTGGATGCAGATTTTGCCAAGCTTTTCAATGGTCTGAAAGTGCTTATGGTCGATATGCCAGAAGCGATCCCGACAATCGGAAGCGTTGGCGGATTGACGGATTAGGCAGGCGAAAGGCGCTGAGCTTGGCTACAAGGCAAAGGTGGGGTTGACAGTCTCTCAGACCATGTTTAGATAATGGCTGTGGTACCCCATCGTCACGTTCGGTGTACGCATTCATTGAGAGCCACTCGGTAATTTATTCACAATGCCATCAATCTTGCTCTGTCTATGGGGACTCTTAGCTGTCGCTCATGCTTTCCCCGCTTCTTACCGATCCGCCGTCGTCAAGCACGACGGCAAGGACCTACTGCCTGAGTATGACTTCATCGTTGGTAAGTCC
Organism: Colletotrichum sp. COLG25; assembly: GCA_009801095.1. Lineage (NCBI taxonomy): Eukaryota > Fungi > Ascomycota > Sordariomycetes > Glomerellales > Glomerellaceae > Colletotrichum > Colletotrichum sp. COLG25. Next base: position 4,824,798 of record VNWT01000045.1, on the reverse strand, counting down.
CTCTCCTCACTATTGCTTGCAAGGCCTGAGCTAATACTATCAGTTGGTGGAGGAACGGCAGGCTTGACAGTGGCTGACCGCCTTTCAGAGGACCCCGGGAGTACGTCTTCAAGTCAATGTCTGTCGATGTAGTCCTGACCGAAACAGAAACCGTGCTGGTCATCGAATATGGAAGTATCGCTGTGGACGACTCCTTCATGCCGCCGTTCAACGCCCCCGCCCCTGAGTTCCTCTACAACTTGACCAGCGTGCCGCAACTCAACGCCAACAACCGCGTTTTCCCCGTTCCCAACGGTGCTGTGGTCGGCGGCGGTTCTGCTGTCAATGGTCAAATCTTCTTCCGCGGGAGCAAAGAAGATCACGACAACTGGTCTCTCCTGGGTAATCCAGGTTGGGACTGGGACAGCGTCTTTCCATATTACAAAAAGAGCCACTCTTTCAACCCCCCTCCTCAACATATCCAGGACGAGTATGGCATGACATTTGACCTATCCGCCTATGGCAACACGACGCCCATCTACATGAGCATGCCGGGATACCAGTACCCAGGACAGAAATACGAATGGAAGGCGTGGTCTGAGCGCGATGGCATCGTGGTGCAGAAGGAGCACGGCAATGGTAACGCCTACGGCTTGATCTGGATTCCCTCTTCATACGACCCCAGCAGGGCCTACAACCGCAGCTTCAGTGGTCTCGGGCATTATCAATACGTCCAACCTCGTCAGAACTACCACCTGCTGCCTCTCCACCGTGGTCTCAAGGTCAACTTTGAAAAGCAGGATCTGACCCAGAAGGCCGTCAGCGTTCAAGTCAAGCCTCGTTTCGGCGACGGGGCCACCTTCGAGGTCAAGGCCAAGAGGGAGATTATTCTCTCTGCCTCAGCTACCCGCACGCCCATCATCCTCCAGCTCTCTGGTATTGGCCCAAAGAAGGTCGTGGAGGAGGCTGGTATCAAGTCTCTGATTGATCTCCCTGGTGTCGGATGGAACCTGCAGGACCACTCCCACACTGTCAGTTTGTACAACTTCACCAAGGATGTGTGGCCGACGCCGACTACAATTCATACCAACGCGACTTTCCGCGCCGAAGCCCTCGCTGAATACAAGGCCCACAACACTGGTCCCTTTACCTCGCCAACCATTTCTGGTGGCCTTTTGCTCCCTGCCCGAAGCTTTACCGGCAGCCACTTTTCGAGTCTCAGCCTTCAACTCGGACTCCAGGCCGTACACAAGTACTATCTTCCAGATGGCCTCGATTCTACCCTAATCGCCGGTTACATTCTTCAGCACAAAATTCTCCTGAAGTCTTTTCGATCGGACAAGTCCGCCATCTTCGAGCATCCTTTCCAGGGCTCCCCTCGGGGAACCTCCATCCTTCTCAAGCCCTTCTCCCGCGGTTCCGTCAACATCGACCCCAAGGACCCCTTTGGAGACCCAATCTTTGACTACCGCCTATTGTCCAACCCTATCGACCTCGAGATCCACGTTCGCATGCAGCAGTACATTCGCAACCACTTCGCCACCTCCAGGACTCTTTCCGCCCTCGGCCCTGTCGAGCTAGTTCCCGGCAAGGACCGCGCGTCTGACGACGAGGTGAAGAAGTGGCTGGTGGACGAGGAGAATCTGAACGCTTCCAACGGCCACAGCTGCGGTACTGCCTCAATGATGCCCCGTCACCTCGGTGGTGTTGTCGACTCCAACCTCAAGGTCTACGGCACCAGTCATCTCAGCATCGCTGACACCAGTATCATTCCCCTGCTTGTTGGTGCTCACACTCAGAGTACTGCGTACATGATTGGCGAGAAGGCTGCTGATCTCATCAATTCCAGACACGGATAGATGTATAGGTCTTCAAACGTGTTGGTGCATACCAACATGGCTAAACCAGAGCTGAAGGAAGTCAAAGCACAACCCGGTCTATGAGTGTCTGGAGAAGTAATTCAAATAAGAGGTAGCTCGAGCGAAAGTCTTCCCATTGAAAATTTACCGTTCATTCTGCCAACCAATTCAGGAAACGAGCTTGAGTGTGTGCTGGCCATTATGTGCTGCATTTTCAGGCATAGCCCCGATGCCGTCGCCAGCATAGCCCAATGCCCAGTCTTCCGGGAAACCAATTGGAATTGCAGAAAATTTAGCACGTGACTTAATCCCAAGGCAGAATTTCAAATTGACGAATAGATCGTCAGCATGCTGTCAGTGGTCGTGTAGGCTCAGCCATTATAATCCCCTCACCTCTCGTCATTCATGTTCGGGGATCCAAACGTCAATCTTAGCGCCGTGTTTCCTGCGGGCTTTCTAATCTACTGCTCTACAACCGACACGATAACTAGGTCAAAACTTGCGCAGCTTCTGCGTAAGAGCTTTTCCCGATGCCGTATCCTCAAAGTCTTGTGAGAAGGCAGACAAGCTTACCAAAGTCGGCAATATGCTCCCCTTCGGCGTCGCATGGTGACTTCATAGCTAACTCGTGCTTCCAGACAACGCGATATTGCTGCTGAGGCTTACCTGGACGCAATCCAATACCTCGAGGCCGAATTCAGAGACAATGACCAAGCACTCAGGTGACTTCAAAATGCAACTTCTACATCACTAGAAGACCTGCTCGAGACGACGCGAAAAGCTGAGAACAAGCACTGTCAGGCGTCAAACAAGAAGAACAGCGTTATGCGATGGCTTGAGGGGTTTTCTACCAGGGTGATGCATTACGGAAGAGTATTTGATACTCTTGCCAAGCATCACCCCGAGTACGTTGGATTGGTGTGGGGTGCCATGAAGTTTGTGTTGATGGTTCGAGCTTTGTCTAGTCATGCCATGCCTACAAACAACTAACATTTGACAGGGCATCATCAACCATGGAGAACTGGTCGCACAATTTTCTCAAGCGCTGTCAACCATATCGGAGGTCTTGCCAAATGTGAAAGTTACCGCCGAGCTGTATCAAACGGAGCAGATGAAGCATGCCATCGCAAGCCTATACGCACACGTCGTGTTGTTCCTCAAGCAGGCCCTAAAGTGGTATAATGTGAGCCCGGCGAGTCGCATCGTCAAATCTTTGTTCAAGCCCTTCGAGCTGAGCTACAAAGAGACCGTCGATCAAATCAAGCGTTGCGCTCAGACTATCGACGACATTGCTAATGTTGCTGCAAAGTCGGAGATACGTGAAGTTAACATGTGCCTCAAAGATCAGACCTCCAAAGTGGAAGATTTGGAGAAACAGCTCCACAACATGCAGGAAGGATTCAGCGCTGCGCAGGCAGAGTTGACGAAAATGATGCGTTTAGTTCTGCAGATTGCGACCCGTAAGATATATTTTTCTAGTATTTGAGGTTTCGCTTCAATCCTGACTAGTATTCCAGGAGACACCGCCAAGCTTAGTGCCATTCATGTTGATATTGAAGAAATCAAGCCTCATGTACTCGATATGCACTTCAGCCATATTCTTGGTGCAGTCAAGCCCAGACAAACACCCGAAGAAGCTCTCGCAAAACATCAATCTCTCGTTCGAAGGGCCCGTCCATGGAATAATCGATCTCGAAACATGACAGAAATTCTCCAGAGCGTTGGAAATTGGATCTCGTCATCAACTTCGGCTCTGCTCGTGCTACAAACTCAAGCGCGTGCGCAGGCACGGGTTAAGCAGATAGCGACTGATATCATCGGTCATTTGCAACCGCAGTCAAAGCCACTCATCTGGTATCTGTCGACTACTACAGGTCAAACGGACGACGCCGCACGCACCTCTGACTTAATTCGAAGCCTAGTGCATCAGTGCCTAAGAATGAAGCCAGATCTTGTCGCATCTTGTCCAGACAGCCTTACAGTAGCTAAACTGCAATCATCACACTCAAATAGTGAATGGTTGACGCTCCTAGTACAGATCATGGAACGACTGGACTCATGTTACATCATTATCGAGGCTGAGGACATTGTCGCAAACGCCGCAGAATGTGATCGCTTAAGCAGCATTCTGCAACAGCTCGTTAGACATTGTAATATGAATGGCTTGATGATAAAACTACTAGTTGTGAGTTATGACCGTTCTTGGGAAGGACTCGATGATTTCGGCAAGATGCATCGAAAGGTCTTAGAGGTTAAGCGGGATATTACCCCGAGAAGAATGAGACGCCCCGGGAATGGTTCAGTGTTGAGTAAGACCCGCTGGAGCAGCAGCGGCCGCCGATAATATGGCGAACATCTTTCGCACGTACCTAAGGTAGGTATTCAAGCCCGCACATGTATCCTAATAGAACTTGAAAACTTATTGTTGACAGCCATAACCTATAGGGGGCTTTAACATCGTCAAATACTACCGCTAAAGTTAAGTCAAAAGATAGTCTATATTGAAACAAGTCGCTCTTCCGAGCATCTGGATGGCTTGAGCCGTACCCCCAATGAACGCTACTCTGGTGGTACCCAGAAATCCGGATTGGCAGTGCATGCCCTGAGGCAGGCAAAGTGTCTATTCAAGTCTTGCTTGGTTTGAGCGGGCGTATTCTCCAGCAGTGTGTCCATGCGTTTTCTCCACGTACTCTTCAAAGTCGTTCGCAATCCGAATCGTTTGCTCTAAGTGTTCAAATCCCATTGCCTTATTTCGAAACCGCGCGAGTTGGCGTGCAGTCGTTATTGCGTTCCGGATCTGGCGCCCATTCAATTTCTCTCCCGCTAGCACGTTCAGATTATCTCTCAATTCTTCGATGTTGACTCTTTCACCTCCACGCATTTCTGGAGGACCGATGTCCTCAGATTGTGCCACCCGCCGTTGTTCACGATCTAGTAGATTGATGAAGTTGTTCCAAATTTTGATCCTGCCTTTTTTGTCAATAGGCGGGTAGTGCAAGGCAAGCTGCATCCGGGACTTGAAAGCCTCATCAAAAAGGCCGACTGTTGCAAGTCAGCAGCGAATCCAATGAAAAGACCTCAATTTGCAACCCTGATGAGCGTGCCACCGACCTCGGTTAGATGTCAATATTAAGATGCCTTCATAGTACTCCAGCACCCGGAGGAAGACAGATACCAGTGCATTTCTCTTGAGATCCGTTTTCTCGCGTTCCTCCAGAAACACGTCACTCTCGTCCAAGAGGACGACTAAACGTGTCAGATCGACACCGCATATCTGAGCAGCTAAAACTTACCAGCCTTCCAAATGCTACCAATGAAGAGTACGGAGTCAAGGTACTTCTCAACCTTCTCCGGATCTGTTCCAATATCTCCACAAGTCACCCGATATAGAGGTTTCTCGGCTAGTTCAGCAACGCTTTCCGCCGTTAAAGTCTTGCCAGTGCCGGGGCCGCCATGGAGCAGCATAATCACACCCTTGCCTTTACCGTCTATGACATCCGTGGAGTGACTGGCTGACATGTGTCCGCGAATTACCGCCTCAATAAGCTCTTTCTTCTCCGGCAAAAGCACCAGTTGCTCAAAAGCCTTCTTGTTCCAATCAATTGGTCTGACGTATTTCACCTCAAGTGTTCCTAGATGGCCAATTTGTCAGTGGATGCGGCGCATCTTCCACACACGGCACCTTCTGGCAACGTACTCCATTTCTTGTCCTGCATGGCAAATCCAAGAATCGTCCGTGGTAGTATCAATAAGAAGCGCCGGCTTGGAGGCTCTTCTCGAGTCATGAGCTCTTGACTCAGACTTTCTTCATCTTCTGTGGTCTCCTTCAAATCCTCATCATTCGGGTGAAGGGTCTTGAAGGTATCCATGTCAATCATGTATCTTGCATTTAACTGTAGCCGCATGTCACTTAGCCACAAGTATTTGGTACGCCGAGTGAGCAACTTCACCCACCATAGAAACTTCGATTGACGTTTTCGGTGCATGATACGCAACGTAGTTTCGGCTTCTGCAAGCCCAAAACATCGTACCTCGCTTCTGCAATTCACTCTCCAAGATTCCGGTTCGATCGAATCGCAAAGGGTAAACTGGAAGGTCTTCAATTTTGACTGGCCCTGCTTCCCCTACTGGCCACTCAAATTCGATATCGAAGATTCTCTCATGTCTTGTGAATGCCCCATCAAACTCCCAACAATAACAATGGAGCTTTGGAGGGATGTTGTGAGATTGCAACTGTAAGCTTGCACTTGTCACAAACCCACAGGGTTGATCCTCTTCAAAAGAGACAACAACTTCATCGGGCTTGAAGAGCATCCACAAGTGCTTTGCTGTTACGAAACCCTGCGAGAAAAGCCTCTCTGCGTCCTCAAATAGTCTGCTGAAAGTGTTTTGGATATAATCCATCAGCTGCGTCACATGTTTTTGTTGTCGGAGATCCAATAAACTGTCTGCTGCAGACCTAATCAAATGTCTGGCATGGTGAAGTTGAACATATGGGGGACGAAGCTCTTTCTCCCATTCCGAGAGTATCTCTGGGTGCCTCGAGGCAAAATAGTCCATAGCCATTCGCAAGTGCTTTGAAATTTGGACTCTTTCACTCGTCGCGATGGGAGTGTCTGTTGTATCATGCATGACATCGAAATACGGCCACAAATCGTTTGGGATATGAGGATTTTGGCATGGTGGGGTTGTCCTGCTAAATCTGTCCCACACTTCTCTGTGGAACGATTCACAGCTGTAGTTTCGGAGAACGACTATGTTCTCATTCATATCCGGCTCTGTATATCTGTCGAGGCTCTGCAGGCGATTCTGTCCCCTCAAGGAGCTTGCCCGGCTGTCTCCTCGATAGAGGCGAGGGGGATCCTGATAAACTGCAGAATCATCGTGACGTACATGCCCATTCAACTGTGCTTTGCATCGGACATGGTGAACAACGAATACCGAATCGATCAAGGGCAATCTCTGGGTCTGTGGTAGCGTCACTGTACCCAGCCGTGATCGTTTCTCTGGTCGTGACTCGTGATTTTGTCCGTCCTCGCTTGTTTGCTCATGTGTGACAGTTTCCAGTGGGGTTCGTTCTCGATCTCGCTTCGTGATACTGTCGTTTACGGTAGCCATTTTGCAATGGTCAAATGAGTCGTCTGTGACTTCGTTGAACATTCGCAACACATCGATGAACAACGAGGGAATCACCATATTTCGCATTAAATATTGGATCAACCTGTGTTCAATTTGCAGCCTGATCTTGGCAGCCAAGACGACACGGGGCGTGTTATGATTCGTTTACCTCCACGGGCCTTTGGGGAGCTAGAACCATTCGCATACCAATCAATGGCTTATAAATCTGCACTACGCCTATCTGACAGGCTGACATCCAAAAACCTCAGCCTTAGATGCAGTTCATGTTGTCGAAAATACAAGTAGGCGTGAAATAAAAGCATTCATGCAGAAATTCAGATGCATGAGAACTGAACACTCATCTGGTCTATCCAATGCACATGCTTCATTGCGCATAACGTTAATTTAGCTTCTGAAAAGGTTTGGGGAAAGAATATTCCATGTGACGGTATCATTTCCAGTCAATTTCAACGCCCATGCACCGCTACGACTCAACGGATAATCCCCGATCCAGTTCCACAGATAGCTACTAATATCGCGGTACATACACTTGCGTCATGTTACAGTATTCGCACCTCCAATGCTGGCAGTTGGGGCAAGCTTGTTCAGTATTGGCATTAAGAGGTCCAGTGCTGCAGTTTGACTATGAGCAATGGTCAGTCTTCTTCTCAAAGGGCAATCAAAGGCCTTAGATCACATACACAATACCAAATCCAAGTATATGTCCCGGTGTGTCTTGAGCTTCCTGTGCGCGACTGAGATGAATTTGCTGAGCTTCGAGATGGACCACCTTGTCCAGCAACTGCACAAAGCCTGTTTCTCCTCACTGTTGACGTGTTGGTGCAGTTCTGGGATACCGTGGAATGGGTATTCGAAGAGCCAGAGCTTTTCCCATTACCCATCTTCTAGACATGAATGGAGATGTCCCGAGGTGTTGGGTCGCGAGCTCTGTAAAATTTCTCTTTTCAAAGATGGGCCGGAATCATAGATTTGAGTTCAATCTTCTGGGACAAATTTCGGATATACTTCACCGCCATCGCACTCCTAGACAATAGGCGGGGTAGACAGACACAGGCGTAGGTACTTGGCGGCGGTGGCTAAACAGACAGTTTATGTCGACTTTCAAGGGTATGAAAGTGAGGGGAAACGATTTCTGCCTAACGGCTCATGTATGGAGATGGTGAGTAAGATTGTATGTGGAAGATGTGTCCCTGTTATTGGTCAGGTCGGCAAGACCAACTAATACGCGCAGCAACACGTGAACCCAAGTGCGAGGGCTGGACCGAAGACCTCATTCAACAGCCTCAAATATGACATCACTTTGTATAAGCATTTGTGCAGATACCGACCGCCAGATCTGAGAATAGCTTGACTAGCAGGGTGAGAGGAAAGTCGTGATTCTTTTTCGTCACCTCTTACTTTATTATTCATTTTACCGTCAACCTTAATCAGAGGAAGTAATTATCCGGGAAATGTCGGATCAAACTTGTCAAGACGACGAGGATCATATGCTATCTCTGCAGTGCTAGCTGCTGTGGAAATCTCAGGATCATGATGAGGCTGGTGCATTTGTCTTCTGGCAAAGGACTTTCTTCAATGAAGTCTCCCAGGCGCCCCTCCACCTGGTGAAGTCGCCGATAGGGCTCGCCTTATGTCAGCATAAATGGATCAATAAGGGTCGGATCGCAGGAGCCCCTGTCGCATTCAGCGACTGGGGTCTCGCATGGAGGTTCCAGAAGGAGTGAAAATAACTCGGGACGATATCACAGGTTATCGGTGGACATTCGAGACGGGTGACACGGGGGACCCGGGGAAGGTTGGTCGCGATGCGCTAATCTTGGAGCAAGATTTGGAGGTGCAGACGGGGGGCTTCTTGGCAGGCATTGGACGACGACTCGGGGGGTTCTTGGGGTGTCTCATGATTGACAACGGGGATCGCTTGCTGACAGGCAGAGGTGGCGGAACGTTGCGACGGACGTTGGGATGACTGGGCGATGACAGCCAGAGTTCACCACGGCCGTTGAGGAGATGCGGAGGGGGAGCGAATACGCAGCGGTAATACGAGGAGAGAAAGAGAGCATCATCAACATCGAAAAAAGAGGGCAGCCAATCCGGTGAGGTTGAATGCAAATGAGCAGTCACAAAACCTGGAAAATTAGGTGCATGGCATCCGGTCTCCGGGCGGAATGGGAGAGGAAGGAGCAAAAAGTCAGCAATGGGCCTGTTGGCTCCTTCATCCCGCCACTGGTCGCATTGTCTCAGGCGGAAGGGGCGTCGGTGACGTAGCGACCGGAGGTGCTCCTGGGAAAGTGCGTGGAACGGGCTTGCAGCTGGCGGGGACGGATTAGGTAATTGCCTCTTGGTAGCCAGTGCCGGTCTCACCTTCCCACCTGAGTCTATGTCTCTGGCGCACAAACAGTGGGAGGGAAGGAAGGGGGGCCGAAAGCGAAAGGAAGGCGGTGACCACTTTCCCGTTTGGAGAGAGGCACCGTTCCACAATGTCACCGTCACCGGCCGTCCACTGACTTGCTGACTGCAGTGCGCCTGCCAAATCAAAGGCGAAAAGAAAAAAAGGAAGGAAAAGCGAGACAGAGCAGTTGGCAGGAACCCCTCTCCGGTTGACGGGTCCAGTGTCGCTGCTTCCTGCTTCCCCTCCAAAATGCCCGCTCGTCCCCTGCCATTTTTTCAGAAATCCTGCCCATGACCCTTTTTTTTCCACATGCACCGGATCCACTTCTCGTCCTGGTCTTTCCGATTCCCGACTGCTGTCTCCTGTTCCTGTTCCCGCAGCCTGCAACGTCGTTGTCGGCTCATGGAAGGCCCCGGACAATTTGCATCGTCGCCTCGCTAGTTCTTCGCCCGACGAATCATCGCGACCGGAACAGAATTGAAGGCTCCAGCCCGTCTGCCACCGAATTCCTGCATCGAACATCGAACATTCGATACCCACGGTTACGGCGCTGCAGTAGACACGACCTGCTTGTTCCCGGTCACCGACAGCGACACTGCACAGCACCGCATAGTATCCGTACACCGACAGTAACGCCCACCTTTCGAGCCCTGACCGTGACAGTGAGACAGGCGACAGCGACTCACCTTGCTTCAGAGTCGGTGGCTGCATGCACCGCGACCCGACGGTGGAATTAAGGAATTCGCACCCCCGTCATGGTGATGCCACATGTCGCTACGGATCCATGTCTTTTCTCCCTCCCATTGCCTGAACGAGTCCCCCGACGCGCTGATCTGAGCTGAGACCAGCCCAGCCCAGCCGCGACCGTACCGTACGACGTATTTGGCACTCTGACAATTGCTACGCTACTGGACCGCCATCTGCAACCGCTGCCCTGCACACATACCCAACGCTACCCTGCTTGCTGGCTGCAAACCAACCACAAACACCACATCACCAACGACTAACGCAACAACGCCTCCCAGACCGACAGACACTGCGATTATTCCTGCGCATTCACCTTGCAACAAGGCTTCATTGATACTCGACCTTGACCCGTTCGCCGACCGCCTTCACCGACTCTTTTTTTTTCCGGTTCTTCGTTCTCCCGATCGTACCCGAAACCCCAGATCTCGTCTCTCGATAACCCGCCTTCAATCTTCAACTCGCCGACGGAAGGCAAACTTACCACCAAACCTATTCGAAAGCGCCCGCTGCACGACGACAGTCATATCTGCCGTCGACGTTCCGAGCCGATCTTTCAAACACGCCGCCGAAACGGCCAGCCTTCGTCACCTTCTTGCCCGACTGTCGCTCCAGCATGCTGCCATGGACCCTCCCGACCCCCTGCCGCTCCGTATAACGAGGAGCGCCTCCTCGTCCTCCTCTCTCCATTTCAAGCCACGCGACCGTAAACTTCACCTTTTGGTCGCCGCCACCGGCCCCCGCGACATATCATGGGCTCAAGCCCTCGTCGTGCGGCTCTCCAAGAGCTCTGCCATCGAGATGCGCGCCATCGTCGACGACACCGTCCCCCGATTGAGCCAGACCGTCATTACCATGCAGAACCGATCCATGTGTCCTCCCCTGCCTCCAGTGCGCGCCGCCGACACCGACGCAGACGATATAGAGTTTTACCGCCAGCAAGCCTTCGAACTGGTCGAGTGGGCCGATCTCATGGTTTTGGCCCCGATCGACGCGGATAACATTTCCAAGATGATGGCGGGCATTGCCGATACGTTCCTTCTAGAGGTACTGAGGGGTTGGGATACTGTCAAGAAGATCCTCCTGGTACCCGGCATGAGCACACATATGTGGGAGAACCCCGTCACAAAACGGCAGCTCAACAAGATCAACAGCAAGTGGACTTGGATACGCGCCATGACCCCGATTCTGTGGCACTACGACGGATCACCGAAGAACCCGAAGCGGATTGTTAACTGGAATGGATTCAACGATGTGTTGGGCATCATCAAGAACCAGGCCGACCTCCTCGGCCTCGGCCGGGACGTCGACGTTGTCACTCACCTTGGGTACCTGGCGACTGGGGATCCGCGGGTCTACTCTAACTTGCCTCCCGAAATTTGGACCATCATTCTGGACTATGCTGGCGATTGGGAACTCGCGCAGGCCCTGGGAATCTTTACGAACCTACCAATGCCGCATCCTTGGACATTGCAGCCGAAAGATTCGCGAGATCCGATCAAGGTCTACGAGCACGAGCTAGAATGGCTTGTCCTCACCTGCGACACGACCGCCGTCTGCAAGAAGCTCCTCCAATCGCCCCCTACACTGCACGACTTGCCCGCCCTTGTGGTCGGGCTTCTAATCAAGTTTTCACTCATCGACGTGCTGAAATGGATGGAGGCGAATCGCCCCGACCTATTCAAGCACGCTTTCGATGGCAAAGTTCTCCCGACCAAGGCGTCGGCGTATTATGGTCGCCCCGATGTCTTGGATTACTGGAAGGAAAGCAAATATTTTAGAGGCAAGCACCAGCAGTCATACGACGCCGAGGCTGTTGATGGTGCTTCCAAAATGGGTTTCATCCAGGTACTCGATTGGTGGTGGCGGCACTCCGGCTTGCCTCTGCGTTTCACCGAGGCTGCCTTGGAGCAAGCCAGCGGAAAGGGACATCTACTGGTCCTTGAATGGTGGAGGGATGCTGCGGCACAGGATGAAAGAATCGTCTTGCGTCCTGGCAAAGCTCTGCTGTGGGCTGCTCAGCATGGCCAGGTTGATGTCATCAAATGGTGGATGGCTTCTGGCATTCCCATCGCCCACGGCGACGGTGTAGCAAAGATTGCCTCGCGGTGGGGCCAGGTCGGCGTCCTCGAGCTTTGGCGCAAGCTCAAGGGTGACGACAAACTCACATTCGACGGCGAGGTGCTCGTGCAGCCGACGATTCACCAGCACATCGGCGTGCTCGAGTGGTGGCGCAAGTTTGCCTACGGCGAACTGGACGGCATGGAAGGGCGGAAACAGCGCGTCGAGTACCGAACGTGCGATATCGAGGAAGCTTTGGAGGACAGCATCGGCGACCAGGAGCCGGTGCGCAAGTGGTGGGCCAGCAACGGGCTCAACCTCGGCCTCCGCAATGTTGAATGGATGCGGGCTAGGTGTTTGTAAGACTATTCTCTGTTTTCGGGACACATTCACAGGCGCAGGCGGCATTGCTTTTGGTAGCACTGACACGGCGCCCTTGCATTGAAACCGGCACACAAAAAAGTTTGGCGTTCCGGATCAAAGGCTGGAAATCTGGCGTTGGCAGCATGCGTGATGAACGTGAGGGTATTACATTCTTATTATAGATTGATTGGTCTTTGGTCGAATCATGACATCTCGTTACACATGTCTCCAGAAGTGAAGTCCTTTCCTACCATTCTCAGATGACCAACGGCGCAGCAGCCAACAGACCAGCAACCAAGATGGCGCCGTTGACACCCATTGCAGCCGCACCGGCTGTACTGCCACCCGCGGTTGTTGCTGCCGTTGGCGCAGCATTCGTAAGTGTCGCCCTGGTGCTGGTGCTGGTGCTGGCGCCGCTGGCAATAAGCCGCGTGGAGGTGGTGCTCGTATCATCGTCACCACCGCCCAACACCGTAGTACTCGGGGTATCGTCAAAGGTAGTCGTAGCAGACCGAAGTCGCGTCGTCGCAATCAACCTCGTCGAAGTAGTACTATCATCCCCTCCACCACCGCCGCCGCCGCCACCACCTCCACCCGGACCATTGCACTTCTTGTTACCCGCGCAGGTCTGCCCCGAGAAGCAGTAGTAGGTGTTGCAGCACGTTTGGCCGGAGGGCATACATCCCGCTCCGCACGTCGTCTGTCCCGCCGCACACTGGCTCCCGCCTCCTCCACCACCTCCTCCACCTCCAGATCCCTTGTTGCATTTCTTATCACCGGCGCAGGTCTCCCCAGCATCGCAGAAGTAGGTGCTACAGCACACCTGTCCCACCGGCATACATCCCGTCCCGCACGCCGTCTGCCCGCTCGCACACTGCCCCCCACCACCACCTCCCCCACTACCCTTCGAACAGAACCCGTCGGCGGTACACGTCTCCCCGGCATCACAGTACCCCCCGTCGGAGCAGCACACCGTGCCGGAGGGGATACAGAAGCCGTTGCAGAGGACTTTACCGGAGGAACACCCGGACGGGGCGCCGGAGCAGGTCTTGCCGATGGGGCAGCAGCCGCCGGAGACGCAGACTTTCGTGGCCTCGCAGTAGCCGCCGCTGCCGGTGTTGCAGCAGGTGCCGAGGGTGGGGATGCATTTGCCGTCGCAGGGTTTGTAGCCGATGTCGCAGGTGGAGGCGACGGCGCCGAGGGAGATGGCGGAGGAGCCGAGCCCGCCGGGGAGGAGGAAGGGGTTGGACGCGGAGGAGGAGGATTGGGAGCCGAGGTAGGGGGAGGAGGAGTCGGCGAGGGCGAGGGCGAGGCCCGTTGATAGGAGGAGGGAGTTGAGCAGCATTGTGGTGGCGGTGTTGGTGAGGTGGCCTTGGGAGGGGAGGTATGGGGATGGGGAGGAGGTATATATATCTGATGGTGAAAGAGATCCGAGTATTGGACTTACAACGATGTTGAACGGGGAGCTTTGAGTGGGAAGATACCCCTGGCCCCCTTGCTTGGGAAATTAGCCTGCATGGGCCAGGGGAGGTTAACGGGAGATTTCTGTGTGACTCCGGACGACGCTAGGAAACGCCATGAGGCGCGTTGATAGACGAGATGGCTTCCTTTCGCGTTCGCGGGTGTGGTGGTAGGCGAGGACTCAGGCAACTGGGCGAAGAAATTCTGCGCATACCCTACCGTTTACACCGAGCTTCCCAGTACGCTTCTTCGATCCTTAATTAACTAAAATAAACGAAAAAACATTCAGAAAATAGCTCTCGTTTTTAGAATTAATTTGAATCCTCTATTACGATACTTTCCTCAACAGTGTCGCGGTTACTCTGGCTAAACAGGCTGTTGAGGTACGAGGGGTGTGCACTCTTTTTTTTTTCGCCCAGTTGTCAGGCTGCTGGGGGTGACGGGTGGGCTGGGGGCTAGGGACGCAGGGTTGTTTGCCACATTGTACCTTGTTTTCACGAGGCTTGTTTGATACTATGTGGTGTTGCCTTTCTTTGACTGAGATTGCCTGCCGGGGAGCAGTCTCCATGTAAGGAAAGGGTACAGGACAAGATACCAATTGAATGTTCGCTGTGAATGTAAGCACCGCATATCTCGACGCTTCTTTCCTACTTTCAATCCTCAGCAGACATCACGGCACTTCTCCAAGGCAGAAACATCCAAAGCTGAAGCCAAGAAAGCCCCGCCAAGAAATGATAAGCAGTCCACCCCAGCAACAGACTTCAGCTCCCTCAACCCGCTACAAGCAGGCTGTTCCTCCCCTCTCCCAAGCCGGGCGATTTAAGCGACCGACAGCCTTCATTTCGTTATGCTTATCTTGGCCCGGACGAACCTTAGCCCCGAATGCTTATTTTGCATTCGTTCTTTTCCCGCAGGTGGTGAAAAGAAGCGTTTTTGGAGAGGGGAAGTGATGGACGCCCCTAACGGCGACGGCGCGTGCGGCTGAGGGTCGCTGACGAATTGGACGGCGGGAAAGAGATGAGAGGCGCTCGTTAGCGGGGTTTGATGGGTGATTGGACCCTTGCCAACTTCGCGGGGTGAGGAGCACTGCGGCTGAGCTGGTATTTGGGTCGGTGATTAGACGAGGTTAGCTGGGAGAAGAGTTAAGCTTGATTTGACGAGAAGATGATCGACGGGATGGGGGTTCGTGTTGGTCGAGACAGGGTGGGAGGGTATGTGCTGGCACTTGGCACGGCTGGGACTGGAGTTGGTAAGGTGGGATTGAGTCATGCCGTCCAGATTAAATTTCGATAGACGGTGACGGGTGACTGGGCGTTTTCGTGGTGGTGTAAGGCTGATTTTGTGTTGTGGGATGGGTCGCGGTGTCTGAGATCTCCAGGTTAGATGGGACACGAGGAAGGTTGCTTGCGCAGGGGTTGAGATGGGCGTGATGCCTTACACAGTGGCGTCTTTGAATTGAGTCACTCAATCTCGAGGTCAGAGCAGGAAGAGCCGTGTCTTTGCAGTCTGTGATGCGAGGTATTCCGGGGAAGCACGAGGCAGGGGCCGGTGTAAGACGGCGTCCCACTTTTCACTCCGGCCGGCTCCCAATTGCGAGCCCTTCTGAGTTGCGCCGTTGCGGTGTCTCAACCCGGCCCCACAACACAAATTTTCCAAAAGCAGAATCTGGCATGTTCTTTCAGAGAGGGAAAATCACGAACCAGAGCAAAAACAAACATAGCACCTCGAGACCGAAAGCGCAAAAAGTAACTCGACGTTGGCCTGATTCGAACAGACGCTCCCGAAGGAACAAGATTTCTAGTCTTGCGCATTAGACCACTCTGCCACAACGCCTCAATCTAATTAGCCCGCTTTGAGACGGGGATGGTGAGGATGGCGGTGTGCTAGCTCATGTTCTGTCAGTCTGGACCCTCCAAGATGCGGAGCCCATTTCCAGCGTGGACAAACAGAAGAACAGGCATATCCATCCTGCTGTTCCATTGGAGTTATCAAGCCTACTTGCGGGATATTTCATTGCCTCAGACACCGTACTTCATAATGGTTTTGCGCTTGGGGTGGATACTGATGATAGCACGACGTGAATAGCAACCCTCTTATAGGTAGGTAGTGGTACGCCCGGACAGTACAACTCATTCACAAAAACTGTGGAATATAACCGTAAAGCGGTGAGTAGCATTTATTCATAGAGACATTAACCAAGGGGAACAGCGGAAGATCTGTTTTCACGACGAAGTAAGTCACTCCCTTGGCTTCAACACCCAAGCATTCCCTCCGAGGGAAACCTGAGCGTTTGCTCGTTGATAGTAAAAAGGGTGGCTAATGGTTCAGTCTGCTTAAGGGGGCACTGCTTCTACATGGTCATCACTCTAGTTGAGACTGGCAAGTTATGGGATGTCGTCTCAGCAGACGGAAGGCTCTAATCCGTTCTGCGTATAGAAGTCCACATAGAAACTCGTACCAGCCCCATATGATCTTTGGCAATCCCCTCAGCGTGGCATGTCCCATGAAAATATTACGCGAAATCCACCTAGACACACCGGTCGTCTGAGAATCGTGAACCCAAGCTTCTGTTCACATATCAATACTAATCGCTGGCATACCTACGATTCTGAAGCTGTACTAGTTCTATCTGGGTGTCACTCTCTGTAATCTGATTTGTTTTTAGGTGCGGGCAACGATACCTCAAGTATTCTCAACCTGGTCGAGGCCGCATACAATGTGTGAGAAGTTGTAGTAGATGGCACACCGTCGTTCTAACCTTTGATGAAACCATTTCACGTGAAGGGACTGATTACTGATTTCATTAGATCCCAATCCATCAACCTACCGGAGTCGTCCCCCTTGGTTTTGTGTTAGGCGGGCTGTCTTTGAACATGCCTCCTGCGCCTTGCAAAGAGGCCTCGCCGAGTTATTCCCACACGCAGGCCACGCTCCACAAACATCGCTACCAGCTTGCCTCACAACCGAGTACAACCCCCAAATTGCTTGGCCAGGCCAAATACACCCAGTAACGAATCCGAAATACCCGAGTCGTCCGCGCCAAGATCGACAGAACGTCCAGTCCCAGAGACGACAGGCAAGAACAGTCGATTGGTGGTCCTCTCACCCCTGAGCCGATCAGACGAACGGGGCAACCCCAGCCTGCGCGAGGGGAACTCCAGCCGACAGGGCACCTAACCACGAACCCCCTGTTCCTCCCAACAGCGCTGGCAGCACTCAACGATAGCGGTTGAGATGACATGAGACCCGCCTCTATTGGACAGCCCTAAACGTCGTGACCCTCATTTCAAACGCGGCTGCTTTTATTTTATCTTTATTCTTATTCCTGTCCAGCGTTCTTCAATCCCGTTCCATCCCCGAAGGTGGCCGGACGGTCTCTGGCGGAACGCTATTCTTAGGCCCGGAGATCTTTGAATAGTTTATTCCCCCGCTGGCGGGGCTGTTGGTGGAACTTTACCGAGTTTCTGCGACCTGAAGGGGTAAGAGGGCACGCGAGCACTTTGCCGCTCATTGAACCCAGGGCTGCCTCCGTGATGCATCGTCGATGGATGAAAGTGAAAAATATGCCCTATGACGGACGGTTGATGTTCTCAAGTTGCATCTTCCGTTGCCAAGACTCAATGTCAAAAACTCACAAGTCGACGCGATCCCGAAAGCTTGGCGCATCTGCTGGACTTCAAGCCTCCAAGTCTGGGCAGTTCCAGTCGACGTCTTTGGCGATCTTGGCGGGGGCTTCACGTGGGAATCTCAAAATGGGGGCCATAACTCTCTGAACTATGATGCAAGTCAAGAAAACCTAGCTTTCACAAGTTATTGCATCTCTTGCCGATAGGGGTGGAAGTTCTCTTGAAACCCCACCTAGTGTCAATTACCCGCGGAGTCTCACAACTCAACCTCGGAAGCAGCTCTGAAGAGGACCACAACGAATAGCCTGCAACAGATAATCTGATCCATCATCTTCCGCATCGTGTTGAAGCTATTCGCGATTTTTCACCTCATGAAACAGCAAGGGGTTCAGGGTCGACCCCGTCCAATTGGCTGCGCACCGCCGTTGATGCGCGACCAGCCCCCACCCCAGGCAATTCGAAACGACTCAGCTGTCAGACACCTTGACATGAAGTGTGTCGCCAAAACCTGCCGCACCACCTTCTCTCTCTGGTCCGTTTATTAATAGCAGCCGAGAAAATCCCCCGGATTTCCTCGCCAAAGTTAGCCAACTTCCCACCGAACGGGGGCCGGTTGCAGTTTTCATTATCTGATGGCTGTTTGGGTAGATGCTAATCTAAGCCCAAACATGGCCTCACCAAGCCGGTCTTTGGGCGGGAATGAGACGAAGCTGTCACATCGTGATGGCTTCTTGGCAAAAATTGAGATGAGGGGTAAATAGACCTTATAGACTTCGAGTTGATAAATAGTGATGGAAACCTCGCGGTCTTTGGTTTTGTGTAGAGTCTCTAGCCCTCCAGCGCCTTCGTTCTCGCATCGTTAGATTCGTTTCGTTCCAGCGCGGGCCGCCGATTTTTCAACTGTAATCACTCAATTCTAGACAAAGGCTCTATCACATACCCACTCAGCTCAACATGGCATCCCAAACACTCCCTCTCCGATCCCGCCTCCTCTCTTCAAAACTCTTCATCTTCGCCCTCTTCTTCTTCTCCATCATCACAATCACCTTGGCAGGCGACGATGCTACTTCAACCCCCGCTCAACAGAGCGCTCCGTTCGTGGACCAGGCCACCGGCCTGAACATGGAGCGCTTCTTCGGTGCTCGAACATCCTTCGCCTTCGCCATGGCCCTCCCAGAGCAAAACGGGACTGCCGGAGCCGGGTCCTTCATAGGGCAACTCTCCTTCCCTCTCGTCAACGGCGCTGGATGGGGCGCCATGGGCTTGACCGGCGAGATGGAGGGCAACTTCATCCTGGCCGCATGGCCCGATGGCGCCGGGGGTGTGATGGCTTCTTTCCGACAGGCAACCGACGAAGACAACCCGCCCGAAGTCAAGGGCAACTTTGCCGTTCGACCCATCGCCGAAGGCGTTTCCGTCAACGCCACCTCTCTCACGTACACCTTCCTCTGCGAAAACTGCCTCGATACAACATTGGGACTGGGACCGGAGGCCACGAACGCAAACGCGGTCATGGGATGGGCGCTGTCTGAGAAGGCAGTCAGGAACCCGAGCGATCCCGGGGCGAATCTTGGATTTCACGAGCGTGGGTTTGGGCCGTTCACTGCGAGGTTGGGGAATGCGAGGACGGCGCAGTTTGCGGCGGTGGCTGCGACTGCTGGGCAACCGGTAGCAGGCTCGGCTAAGGCGGTAGCTGCAACGCCGAATGCTTTTAAAGATGGTGGTGATGATGACGATGATGATAAGAAGAAGGGTGGTAGTGGTGGTGGTGGAAAGAAGGATGATGACGATGATGATGACTGAAAGTCTGAATGTGTAGATTCGACAGACAAGCTAGCACCATGATACCTTAAGGCAAACTTGAATGAACACACGAATGAGTGACTTGGCTGACGATCATGAGATACACAACGTGAACTTGCCACAAGAAGCGTCGAAGTGAATTGTTCCCAGGCCTGAACAACGGAAATATCTATTGCTCGTAATTTCTTCGCATATGCGCTGCTACCGGAGTTATTGAAACATCTCACATTCTCAGGGAAAGAAATTTTCCAAGCTAGTAAGCGAACACAAGGATTGGGAGAAACCTAGGTAGACGATTGGACGATGTGGCAGCCATCGTGCTGCCATGGGCCAATCGAGAATTCGCCTTAGAGACTGCCGCAATCCAGCTGTTTGGGGTTGAATTATTTCGCCTTCCATCGCCCTTTTCGCGTGCAGCCATGTTCATGCATGGTTCTTCAAGTTCCGGTGGTCATTCTGAGAATCGACAGCCCCCTACAATCCAACCGTGGAGGCTGCTACATTTCAGACTGTCTATAACTCAGCCGTGGTGTTGCTGTGAAGCCTGACAGCAGGCATATGGCTCACTTTCACTGCCTGATGACATTGCCCTTTCATCGACTTGTCCGCCTGAAAGTTGCACAATCCGACCCTGCAAGGTGCTTCGCTCTGAGCAAGGCAACCACTACTGTAGGTGGGCATCCTGAACGATGGGGCACCGCAAATCTTACCCCACAACATGGCTCATGAATGCTGTGTAACGTAGCGTCAGTTGCCTCATTCCTACACATGTCTGCCTTTCCTGCAGCCTGCACAAATATGGAGGAAGTCATACGTACCATTAACCGCATAGAACGGCTCTGTTAACAGGTCGGCTTGGAGCATATCAGATGTGGCCTCCCGGAAGACATGAAATCCTTTTATGACTGTCAGTAGTACATTTGTCTCAAACTTTGCCAACACCTTTCAGGTCACACCCTGCAATAAAATGTCTTCATTCTTGAATTACGCATACTCCCCACTCCAAGATCCGGACAACTGCGTGCGGCTGCTGAAGCTACTGCCTGCTCCCGTTGATCATCAACAGCAAGGTCTTTGGGGAGAGCTGATCACATGCTACCGAGATAAAGCCCCTCCGTTTCGGCCAGTATCTTACACGTGGGGGCCCCAGGATGCATCCTCCCAAATCTTTCTCAGAGATACTGGAAGCCCCGAGTGGCGACGATTCTCTATCAGTCCAAACCTGGAAGCATTTCTTGTGCAGCTCTTCCTACGTCATAGTTCCGAACCTCTGGTTTTCTGGATCGACGCAATTTGCATCAACCAAGACGATAATAAAGAAAAGGGCTGTCAAGTTCGAAACATGGACAAAATTTATCGAGATCGGGACATATCCATATGGCTGGGAGATTCTTCGGAGACCAGCGACTTGGCCCTTGACCTCGTTGAGGAGTTCGCCCGTCTCCCCCTATTCAAGACTGACGGAAATCTTACTGAAGGGATTACTGAAAATCTTTACAATTTCTTCACTTCCAAATCGGACCCAATTTGGGCAAGTTCCTGGCGCGCGCTGATCGACCTCATCAGTCGCCCTTGGTTCACACGTCGCTGGATAGTCCAGGAGTACGTTCTCTCCAAATACAAACACGCACACTTGGGAATCCGGGAACAAGGCTTTGAATTTTTCGTTATTATTGGCATGTTCCTCAGAGAGTTCCCTTACCCGTCTCATATTGGAGCGCACCAAATTCAAATTTGTGAAGAACATGGATTCAGGCATGGCTTTCCCGCCCCGAACTCGGATCCACTCGAGAACCTATACCGGCTCCATATGGCTCATCAGGCAGCACGATTCAGCAGGAAATCAGATTTGACACTCGAAAGACTTCTCGACAATTTTGCAGGATTTCAGTCTCTTGATCCCAAGGATGGTATCTATGCATTTCTCTCCATGGCAAGCGATATTGACCCATTGGAATGGACACCAGACTACTCAATCACAACTACAGAGGTTTATATGAAAGCTGTTTGTCACATAATACGCACTAGCAGCTCATTGGACATCATATGTCGTCGTGTACATGTACGAGAGTTTGCTAGCTCCGTTGCCCACCGGTCACACTGGATCCCGTGGTTTGGGCTGCAGAAGATCGAACTTGGACTCAACCATTTTCACTGGATACATGGATATAACACCACTTCGTTAACGACATTCGGACAGCCCTTGGCCACCTTGAGAAGAGGACAGCCCGGTTACCTTCCGTCGAATAGACAGAACCGGTACTGCTTTCACAGTTGCGACGGATGTGAAACGGAAATCAATGGTACGGGATACAGATGCATGGACTGTCTGGACTCGAACTTGGACTACTGCTACAAGTGTATCCAGACATTCAATCATGATCCTGGCCATAGGTTTGAGATTCACAATGGAGCTGTGTACTTCGCCAGTGGTCGCTCTTTCTGTACTATCGAACAAAAGATTATCCCTTCGTGCGACTTTTTTGAGGCGAATCATTGGATCGAGAACCATAGCTGCGGCTTCATCGTGGATAGCATCAGAGTCGTTGGGGCGGCGGCACCTGACTTCGACGACATGAGCCTCACACTACCTTGGGAAAACTGGATGGCACTGCCTGGCATGGAAAGGTTTGTGGATGAGCAAGGCGTTGTTGGAGACACTTTCTTCAGGACGCTAGCAGGAAATCGACTGATCCAGGACGGAAGAGTCTGCCACTTGCCTTCCGATCTCGTACCAACTCTAGGACGGATTATAGACATCGAAATCTCCTCAGAATTACCAATTTTCCTTCCGTCAATTCATGTCATGCTATCGAATCTCAGGAGATTCGCCACGACAACGGGACAGTCATTGGGGTTTGTTCCTCACAACACTCAGCAGGGAGACAGCGTCGCAATTATCATCGGATGTTCTGTTCCAGTTATAATTCGACCCGTTGAAAAGGAAGCGGACACTAATCATACCTGGATGTTAGTTGGAGAATGTTATGTAGATGGATTCATGGAGGGGGAGGCTTTCGATGTTGATCTTAGGGATAAGCTCCAGCCGCAAGTTATTACATTTATTTAGCAAGCACATCGTGGGAATGGGAATCAGAACCAGTAGTTAAATCAGCCGCAGCGGTGAGAAAGACGATGTGGACCAGCTTGTTGGGAGACTGCCGCCGACCAGCAACGTGGCCCCGGGAACCATGTCGGGCGTCGCCAGCGAGCCAGTGATTGGTGTATTATATGTTTATCATCGCGCCGTCCTGTCCGAGAGCTGACGAGGAACATAGAGTGAGCTGGAACAGTGATTTGGCAAAGCGAGGGCGGGGTGCGTTTGATGTGCCGAGCTTCTAGTTTCGCGGCCTCCCTTGGATGCTGATGCAAACTGATGCAGCAGCGCGAGGCATCATGGGCAGAACCGCCACTATGTTTTTGAGTCGTTCTTCCTAGCTTCTTAATACTGATATACTAGCATCTTCAGCTAGTTGACTGACGATTCAATCCTCCAGAACCGCTGACTTCACCATAGCCAAGCGGCTGCTTCGAACCTTTTCATCTAGATCATCAGTCTCAATGGTCTAGGCTGGACTACGTGAGAATGTATTTGTAGTGTTCAGCCTTGAATTCATAGAATTACATGGCCCCTTTCTTCATTTATGCTGCAGCCCCCGCAGCAGCTCGACAAGCACATATATCTCCGCAGAACCTCTCCTCCACATTGATGCTGGGGTGAATCTGAGTGTTCCTCCTGGCAGGATATATCTCAGCCCGAGCCTTCTTCTCAGCCTCCCAATGCTTGTCAAGGTCCTTCTTCAGTAAACGCTTGAAGGCCATAGTGCCCGACTAGCGCTTCGAGTGCAGGGGACCGTTGACAAACACGTTGGTGACCAGATTCTTCTGGACACCGTTCATGAGATGGAAGTCCTCAATCTCGATACCCTCGAAGAACTCTCCGGCGCGGTCGAAATGCTCTCGCGGCGAATTCTTGTTCCGATACACCTCGTACTCGGTGGTGACGGTGGTGGGTGTCTTGGGAACGACGCGCATGAGGAACCAGTACGGCGTGGACAAGTTCAGAGATGTATTGGGGTAGTTGAACGTGAAGGCCCCGTTGCCGAAGAACTGAACGTCATCAGGCTTGATGTCATCCCTGTTAGGGGGGAAGTGTTCCATTCGCCCCTTGTTGGGTCCCTTCGTCTCCACTGAGTAGCGATCGAGATTAGTGATTTTGGTGATGCCAGGGTGGGATGCTTGACAGTGATAGCACTACGCGTATGTATCAGTATGGAAGTCTTTTTGGACGTGTCGGACTAATTGAGAGCATGCACAGCTGTGTTCGCTCACCTCGTTGTAGTTTTCGCCAACCAATTTCCAGTTGTAGTCACCATTGGTGGTCCAGGTGCGCTCGTAAACATAGTCATCGAGGTTGAAATCTTGGAAACGTTCTTGCTCGTCGGTACCCTCGTTGAGCTCTTTCCATGGGATGGGGCTGTCTGAAGCATCAAAGTTGACCCAGATGAGACCGAGCTTGTCAATATGAGTGTGGATTGAGAAGAGGCTGTAATCTTCCTTGCGGAAGTCATCAACCTCGTCGAACTTAGGAGCCTTTGCAAGCTTGCCAGAGAGACCGTAAGACCAGCCTGCGAAGCCACGATAAGAAGGTGAACCCCGAACCAGGAGTCTTGTGGAGAAGCTCACCGTGGTAGCCGCAGCTAAGAATGAGCTTCTTCCCCTCACGGCCGTCTTTGTCTACGAGGATGGGGTAGGCACGGTGACGACAGACATTGTGGAAAGCGTGAATCTCCCCCTGTCTGTCCATGATGAGGAAGAAGTCGAAGCCAGCCATCTCAAAGCGAAGAAAGCTTCCTGCCTCTGGTAGGCGAGAGCGATGGGTCGTCATCAGCCATTGCTTGGAGAATACGGCTCGCTTCTCGAAGTCGAAGAAGGCCGGCTCACGATACCAGGAGGCTGGCATGTTGCCCTCGGGGATCTTCAGAGGTACGGACATTTTGGACAGTGGATGAGATGGGACAAGGTTTAAGCAGAAAGTGAGGTTGGGATGGTTTACAGGTTCAAATATTTCCTTCGTGTGTTGTTGTGCAAGGAGAGGAAAGGGGCAATTGCTAGGGATGCAAAGCACGGATGGATAGACCATTTTAATAATTCATGAAGCTGCATTGAACGAACTCTTCCGAGGGCTGGACCACCGCCCCGAGTCGCCTTCAATATTCACTACATACGGCAAAACCGCTGATAACCTTCTTCGAATCACGGAGTGAGGGGTAGCAGGAGCTAGGATGAAATTGGGCAATAAAGCTCAACCAAGACAGCTCCCCACGCAAGGTATGTGAGGATACATGCGTCCAGAACATGAACGTATCACCATAAAAGTTGTCGCGTTGTTTCAACTGACGGCACGATAATGTCAGCCATGTTTTCCAGATTCGACCACATGAGGACCTACGTTGAGGACGACGTGTGGTAGCGTCACATAACAGCCGCCTTGCTGTAGTAATGGCACGGATGTGAGTGTGCAGCTTCGCTGTTTAGAAACACGCCCTCGGTCTCAGGCTTCCTTCCTAATACAGCATTTCGCCTCAGAACCATGGGATTCAGACTTCTTTATCTCTGGATGGTCTCCCCACAGTTTCTCAAAGCGTGCTAGACCGTCGACATGGCTGATAATTGTAACTTGGCCATTGGCTACTGCAGTTTTATTCGTTCCCCGCTAGTCCGACCCCGCATTCGGCGCCACGACCCCTCTGGGATGCCCTTCTTAGCAATGAACGTAGGTGTATTTGCTATGTAACACCAATTGAATCTCTTCAGTCCTTAATCAAACAGCATGAACTTTCAGACAGACTGGAGTTATGGTTATCAAGCGGAGGCGATAGAGAAGATGTTCTGGAACAAGCCCCTCCCGCGCGAGTGAGATAGCTGCATGGCTTGAATCTGCCAGCTAGGACAGACAGATTCCCCAGATACAACTGGGGTAAACGTGAACCTTTATTATCCATGTCTCCCCGCAATGGGATCACCAGCGAGTACCCAACGACTGGTGGTGTTCACTACCAGACCTTCATCTTTTCATCTTTGTGTTAGAGGAGAACCAGAATGGGCTTAATAGCAATAATCGGATAGACCAGACGCAGCCTATTCTTGTAACATGTGTCCCCAATGACACTATAGTTTATTAATTATCAAGACTGACACCACCTAATCCTCCATCTACCTACTGTGCAAGTCGGTAAATACGGTGAAAAGTGGAATCGGCTCTGGTGTATTCTATATCATCTTAACTAGTTCAATTTGTCTAAAACGTGGCAGAATGAGTAATGACTCTTATTTCTTGCACCAATCCTGAATGTGGAGGGTGCCCGAAGAGTGAGGCAGACCACGCGTGATCTTGATCACGACCAACAGAGCTGTGAGAAACAAGACGGCAAGCCCACGCAACCACATGGAAGATTGTACATAACAGTAACTAATAGGCTGACGTCAGTGCCGATGCTGTGACTAAAGCTAAGGCGCGGCTCAAGCAAAGTACCTCGTGCAATTTATTGCCCAGTTGTGGAAGCTTCACTCGTTGATCGCCCCACCCTCCCGGTCGCAACTTGAAGACGAGTGCCGGAGTTTAAACCGCTAAAAAGGGCGAGTCTCTGGCTCGAATACACGTTCGGGAACTACAATGATTCTCTTATCGGACGGAGTAAGGCGGGGCCGATCTCTAATGACCCGGCTATGATAGATGATAGGGCTTCATCCCAGAGATACGCCATTATCGGTGATAGGAAGGCTCGACACGGGCCTTCGGTGTTTTCTAATGACATGCGCCTGCCCCGCATTCCCATTCGGGTAAGTAAAATGAGACCAGCCCGATAACACTGTGTGACAGCATACCACCATCGTAGTTTCCCCCGCACTAACGGACGGTCCCGTAGCCATTTGGCGCCGGAAAACGGAGGCTTCGGGTATCTTGATCCCAGTTGCGAGGCTTCGTTTGACATCCAATGTGCAACTCCAAGGTCTACTTACAATCGTGGATCTCCTGTTTACTTCCCGATTTGATGGTGACAGGCCTTGAGCCGTGTTTGTGAGCACAGTAAGCAGCACACAAAGGCAGAAAGGGACGACACAGTCTAGCTGTGAAGGACATGAGATGGCCCCACGAAAGCGTCCTTACCGCCCAAAAGTCAAAGGTGAGCCAGCCAACTTGTACACAGTTTCAGCGGTCAATCTTCCCCGAAATTTCATAGAGTCAGCTTAAACTAAGATGAAGTAATGCAGGGTGCTATGAATGCTCGAAGCGTCGCATCTCATGCGACCGAAAGATACCCCGATGCATGAAGTGCAGCTCTCGGGGCTTGGACTGCAGCGGCACTGATGCAAATGTGCGAGTACGCTTTGCCGATGGCGTCAACACACGCGGGAAATGGGCAGGCGAGGCCATTGAAAGCCTATGTGAAAAGTATTGACCTGATTTTCTGCCGCTTCCCAGCATTTGGTTGTTCATATGTGCTGATCGCTCTATTCGTCAGGCGAGAAGAGTCGAAGAAGACGAAGGCAACCCAAAACTTATCTTCAGAGCAACATTCTGAGGAGCCAAACTTGAAAGATTTCCATTTGTATGCGGGATTTCGGAGTCTGCAACCAACGAAGGGCAAAGCATCAACATCATCGGATATAGGTGACATGGGCGAAGGTGTTGATGTTCCAAGTCCAGCAAGAGTTTCAAAGTACACCAACACATATGTGGATCCCGTTTTCGATACTGAATCCAGATGCTTCTATGATCCATACGAGTCGGATGAGAAAGATATGTCACTGAGCCACCAGTACCATGCATCACCGCCTGGTTTTTCTTTGATAGGCTTCTCCATTGGCCAAGATGACCAAGCTTTAATGGGATGTCTCATGGAAGACATTCCCTCCTGGAAGCGAGAGCTGCTTGTGCACTGTAAGTAATGAGGCCCACTATCGTCGCATGTTCATAGTCCCAATCCTAAAACAGTGCTGACTCTGCTACCCTGAAAAGTCTCTGAACATATTGCTGGCGAGATGGTGGCCATCGATGGAAGTCACAATGGTTGGAGATACATCGTTCTTCCAATGGCTCATGCCGATGACCTGGTAATGAACGCAATTCTCGCCGTATCCGCGTTTCATAGAGATGGTATGAACACAGACGGCATTAGGTACCTAGAGACCAACACGAATGGGTTGCGATATTCCTCTCAACAACAGCATTTCGGCCAAGAGCCTCCCCATAGTCCACAGGCCCTTTACAACCTAGCTATTGACGGCCTACGGCAGCGAAGCAACCTCGCAGGTTGCAGTTATGAAGCGAACCAAGCTATCTCGGTTGCGGTCCTTGTGCTACTCGTGGCGGCTATGGTGACCGGAAGGGAAGATTATTCAACAATCCTCAGCATGTTGCACTCGGCAACCAATGTTCTTGGCGGCGAGCATAAGCTAGGGGCTACTGAACTCGGAGGTTTCCTAGTTCGCCAGGTGCGGAAGTAAGTTCTGTCGCCATTCATCTTTATCTTTGACTTGAACTCAAATCGTGGCTACAATTCTTCCTCTGATTCACTTGACATAAACTGCGTTTCATACTTGTACAGATCGACGAGAGCTGACTATGACATCAGGAACAGGGTGTACGCCGCACCATACATCAGCGAGCTGGCAGGGATTGAAACGCTGGCTTCCAAGTCCCATTGGGATCAGTATTTCGACTGCATTCGATATTGCTCCCAAGGTCATGCTGGAGACTCGTCTATCGTTGCCACTGTCGCCCGCGTGATGCAACAAGCCCACGACATATACTTGCAAGGCGTCACAGGGAGCATTGCAGTTGAACCAGATGCAGAAGATAAAATTGAGGCGTTCAAGGCGACTCTGGAACAAATTCCAGAACACGAGCCGGGGACCCACGTCCTAGTCTGGGCAACCTTCTTGGTCGCGGCTGCCAGCTCATTAGAGAGTCATCGGGCCTTCTTTCGAAGATCTTTGCTGAGGCATCATAGTCGCAGCCGATTTGCCAACTTACTCAGAGGCATAAATCATCTGCCCCTCATGTGGGCAAAGGTAGACCAAGGAGCGAGGTGGACGGAGCTGCTATCTGAAGCGGGGCTATTTCTCATGTGAATAGGCGATTAGTGCCAATAGTTGATAAATAAAACCATTTTCCTGGCATCTTTTGGACGTATTACCGGCGCGTGCACGCTGAGACTGAGTGACCTTTGTCTACGAGACTTCGTGATACATGCAGTCTTAGCACTGTACAAAACTCGTAGATTAGCAACTATGGGGGGAAGCTGTGTAGTCTACATCTACAAATGAGATATGGTGATGGTTTTCGTGACCAAATACTCATCGATGCCATATTTGGAGCCTTCCTTACCGAAGCCTGACTCTTTCACGCCGCCAAACGGCGTAGCAGGGTCACTGATGAGGCCGGTGTTGATTCCCACCATTCCAACTTCCAACTGCTCTGCCACGCGATACACCCTATCGAGATCTCCACTGTAAACATACCCGGCTAACCCTACCCGACAAGAGTTGGCCCTCTGTATGACCTCTTGCTCTGTATCGAAGCTGAACAATGCGGCGACAGGGCCAAAGGTCTCAGCTGCCGCAACATCCATAGTGTCTTTGACGCCAGTCAACACTGTTGGGACATAGAATGTTTCTCCAAGATGGGGCATAGCCAACCCCCCGGTCAAGACGGTAGCTCCCTTTCCGATGGCATCATCCACGTGTTGGGCTACCTTCTCAACAGCTCGGACGTGTATCAACGCTCCATGTGTTACTTCGACATCGAATCCATGGCCAACTTTGAAACTGCTCTCGACTTTGTCCTTGAGCTTAGCTGCGAACTCCTCATAGACACCACTCTGAACGTAGATTCTGTTCGCGCATACGCAGGTCTGCCCATTACTCCGGAACTTGGCAGCTATGCAGCCGGCTACAGCGGAATCAATGTCCTTAGCGTCATCAAAGACAATGAAGGGCGCATTGCCGCCGAGTTCGAGTGAGAGCTTCTTCATAGTCGAAGAAGCCTGCTTCATCAAGAGCTTTCCGACGTCCGTGCTGCCAGTGAAGGAGACCTTCTTCACGGCCGGCGATGTGGTCAGGATGAGACCGATTTTGGGCGTATTTTCCAAAGCAGTGACGACGTTGAATACTCCGGGCGGCAGACCGGCCCTTTTGCCCAGCTCCGCTACAGCATTGGCCGTGAATGGCGTCTCACCTGGAGTCTTTAGCACCACGGTGCAGCCTGTTGCAAGGGCTGGAGCAACCTTGCGAGTCACCATAGCCGCCGGGAAGTTCCACTGTTTTTCGAGAGAACGTCATCAGCATGTCTTGCGTCTTGAAAAGTGGTATGGGAACGCACGGGCGTTATCAGGCCACAAACACCAATTGGCTGCTTGATCCCGTGAACACGCATTCCCTTCGTCGTCGGGACGAAGGTATCGCCATACGATCTTGTAGCTTCTTCAGAAAACCATTCAAGGAAGTTAGCGGCGTATGCTGCCTCGCCCTTGGCGTCCGCAAAAGCCTTCCCACTTTCCCACGTAATAAGGATGGCAATATCATCGAGATTTTCCACCATCAAGTCGTACCACTTCCTCAGTATCTTGGATCTCTGTCGACCGGTGAGCTGCGAGAATGAGCCAAACGCATTTTCGGCTGCGCGAATGGCCGATTCAGCATCTGTCGCATCGCACTCGGGACATGTTCCGACCAAGTGGCCAGTGGCGGGATCGTGGACTTCGAAAGTCTGACCGGTGGCTGCTTCTGTCCATTGGCCATCGATGTGGCATTTTTGGATGAAAAGGGTACCATCTTTCAACTGCGTCATAGTTAGAATACACGTCTAGGATAAGAGACGGAGTCAAATGAAGACATAACACACGGTTGGAACTGTGTGACCCATCTTGCAGGCTGGATCAACAGGAATAGAG
Source organism: Colletotrichum sp. COLG25 (assembly GCA_009801095.1). Classification (NCBI taxonomy): domain Eukaryota; kingdom Fungi; phylum Ascomycota; class Sordariomycetes; order Glomerellales; family Glomerellaceae; genus Colletotrichum; species Colletotrichum sp. COLG25. The sequence goes on along the minus strand of VNWT01000045.1, from coordinate 4,794,416 downwards.
ATGACGAGAAAGTGAAAGTGAATAGAAGAGAAATGTTTTCGGCCTGCCGTTACATAGCTGCGATAATAATGTGCTATTTACGAGATTCACGAGTGGGTTCTCAAGCCAAGGTCACAAAACCGATAACCCAGCAGCCTAGCAGGGTGCGCCAAAGTTTCCGACGACTAGTGTAATTCTATACTCTATGCTTCATGTTGAGTAAATGAACCATGCACATGTTGGGGGACTGGGACTAGCACGTGTCCTTCTGGGAAGAGAAAGTACGAAGAGACCTTGCGGAGACCTCATGGGCTCTTTTGGGATAGAGCTGAGAGACCACCTCAGTTGGGGTTTCGTTCCGAGCATTGAAGGTTCCACCTTTCCGGAGACCGGGCAGATATCGGCGGAGATTCGGAAAATTATCAAACGAATGGGTGGTTTGGCATGAGAAGTGTTAGAATTCCATTGCCGAAGCTGAGGACGATAAGCTGCAGAATGGAGGGGTGGCGCGGGGTAACTAAGACACGAAATGCCGTTGTCCAGCTATGCCCCACCGTTGATGAGACCGGTCCAGAATTGCTTGGTGGAGAGCCCAAAGGTCTCATTAAACCTTCCCAAAACGGGTTGATGTTGGCACGGTCACCATGTTGAGCTTCATGACACATCAGGCCAGTCTACGTACACACCAGAACATGGTTAACTACTTTATCATTTAATGTGTAAAGAACCACCCAATATGTCTACCGCTTCCTTCGCTGTCGCCGCTTCTTCATCCGTGCATCGGTCTGCTTCTTGTTCGTTTTTCCCGAGATTATTTGACTCAACATATATAGCTGCCGTGCAATGTCTGGAGCACTTGAAGGCATCTACCCGCCAGGGGTGGTCAACCCTGGACTTCCTCACGCCAACTCGACCAAGCCATACTGGCACGTTAACCCAAGCGCCTATGCCAACCACAATTCGCCATGGCCTCAAGACGCTGTCGACCTCGTCATCATTGGCACCGGTATTTCCGGCATGACCCTAGCTCGCACTCTGTGTGCAAAGAGGCCAGATCTGAAGATCGTTGTCCTCGAAGCTAGAACTCTCTGCTCCGGTGCCACCGGCCGCAATGGAGGTCACATCAAGACGATGCTTTTCTCGATGTGGAACGAGCGGAAACACCAGTTCGGAATCGAGGAGGCCATCAAGATCTCTGAATTTGAGCAAAGTCACCTGGACGCCATCGCTGCAGCAACGAAGGAAGACGGCGCAGATTGTGATTTGGTTCTGACCACTGGTGTTGAGGCCTACTACGACCAGGTAGTTTTCGAACAAGACCTCAAGGCACTAGAGGACATTCGCGTGCACGCACCTCACCTTGCCGCTCTTCACACCGTTCATACCGATAGAGATGTTCTGCAGCACCAGATGAAGTTATCGAAGCGCTGCATCGGAGCCATCACCATCCCCGCGGGCTCTGTATGGCCTTACAAGTGGATCGCCAAGGTCTGGGAGAACCTCATTGGAGGAAACAAGGTCAACATGCAGACCAATACAGCTGTGGAGTCTATCGAGGATCATGACGGAGCGGAGTTTGCTACCGTCAAGACGAAGCGCGGTACCATCAAGGCCAAGAAGATCATTCACGCCACCAACGCCTGGATGGGCTATCTTCTCCCCGAGATGCAGCCCTTCGTCTCTCCAGTCCGTGTAAATGTTGTTCACTGGGCGGCCGACAGCAATGGACACTCTCCTCTTGGAACTGTTCCGGAGTATTCCGTCTGGTATCGCTATGGACGCAAAGACTACGACTACCTTATCCAACGCGAGGACGGAGGCATCGTCACTGGTCGCGCTTGCACAGGACGTACCGTGACCGGCGACGACACTGTGACTGATCTAGCACCTCACGCACATCTGCGCGGCTTCCCTTTCGAGGCCATTGCAAACCCGAAGGCGGATGCAGCTACGAATATTGATCACTCCTGGTCCGGCATTGTCAGCTTCACCCAAGACGGCCTTCCATTCATCGGACCACTTCCCTTCGCGGGACGCAGCCATCAATTTGTCTGCGGTGCCTATCATGCTACTGGTATGGTCAAGGCGTTCCGCTCTAGTCAGGCTGCTGCGTGTATGATATTGGGAGAAAACCTTCCAAAGGACTTCCCTACATCGTTACTGTTGACCGAGGAGCGGATCAGAGAGCTTCGAAATTCTCTGGACCGTGGTAACTATCCTTGCTACCGGGCAGTTGCCAAGATCTAGGGGAGATAGATCATCGATTACTTAGAAGAGCATCTGAATACTATGAGACTAAGTTACTACAGACATCGCTCTAAGTCAGCTCTGCTGAAATTCCAATAAGTTGATTTCAAGTTAGATAAGCCAATGTGTCTACAACTCATTCTGCCCATTTGCGAATCCAAGCCAATGTCATACAACGTCAAATGGCAAGCCACGTCTTAGAGCCACCGGCTAGTGGATAGCTTGGGCCAGTGGTGTGGTCCTGACCTTCATCGACCCGAACCTCAACCTCAATCCTCTTTTGAATCCCCGTCAACCTATTCCCGCGTGAATTCAGCTCCATATCTTCGCCTTTGGTTTGTGCAAAAGCCCTTTCACTGTGGCTATCAGTGTCGTCGGCACCGCTTCCATTACGCACGTATCCCTTGCTTCTGGTCACTCCTGACCAAGGTGCGGACTTGGACCGTGCTGCACTGCCAGTGTTTGATCGACCGTCTTTTCCGTAACTCTGTAGCTTGCTCCTCAAGCCCAGTTTGAATGAAATAATGCGGACGATGGGTTGAAGAGCAGGAAAGGAGGCAACCCATAAGCCGATGTGTCCTTCAAGGTCAGTCCAGACACCGATGGTTGACATGTTGAATGTTCTGGGTTGGAAGGTCAGTCAGCCCCTGAACAAACTGCCAGCACTGGGCTTGGTCTGATGTGCACTTACGGATCGGCCAGGAAAAGGAGGGTTGTCAACATGTATAAACGGATACAACCTGTCACTATCACAAATATCCCCACGCTGAAGACGAGAATGACCTGAAAGGCCTTCTCGGTGAAGAGCATCTTGGTGTAGACGACCCAGATCGGGAGCGCCATTAAGGCTAGGTCAAGAACCAGGCCACTTATTTGGTGCGCCACCATCATGCTATTTTCGGATTCCGGTGGCACACAGTCCAGACCTGGCATGAAAGGAGGCTTCCATATATCCCTGCATACGGTTGACGTCAGTACAATCCAAGATCCCTGATTCCGCTACCCTCGACATCATGACTTTCACTTACGCAACTGGATTGCACTCGGTCAACCGGTAGATGAAGCACCCGAGCGTCTGGGCGATCACGAAGAATCCAGTGATGTAAACGAGAATCATGTAGGTTTCTAGCTTGGGATTAGCGACGAGAGTAGAAATGATCTTGATGGCAACGATTCCGTACTGTCTTGGCTGAGGCGGGGTAGAAAAGCAACGATGGAAAGCCTCATTAGCCCGGTGCCAATAAAGTAGATCAAGACCTGTGTAACAATCGACTGATATCCAACCTGTTAGCTCTTGACTGCTCGGGGATTGCTTGAGAGTCTACCTCGAACCATATTGCCAAATCTTCCTGTGGGACATTGTCGACATGCGCTCCGCTGCCATATTGAACCACTACGTTCCGGTCTCAGTATCCAGTCTACGGACGGTCCAATCGTGCCACTTACAGCGAATATCCATTGCCGAGAGTGCAATTACAAAGCCCTAACGATAACATTGTTAGAACGGCCACTCCAACTCGCCAAATAACTAAGGTCGAACCTACAAACGCGACAAACGCAATGATGTCGTCCAGTCCTAAGGCCTTCGACATAAACGCTCTGACGTACAACCTTGTACCAACCACGAGGGTAGTGCAAACAATGAGGGCGGTGTTGAGATAGAGGGTCTTGTTGCCCGCATAGCCTGGCGAGTCCCTAAAATGGACAGCAGTAGTGTTGTCCGCCATCGTGAACTAGCAAGAAGAAGGGTTCTCACAGCAAAGCGAAGATAGAGAAGAATATGTCAGAGAAAATCAGACCCGAAGAGAGACGAGATATTAAGTTGGAACGCCGGTGGGTGTTAATCGCTCGAGAAATTCAGCGGCGCCAAAGTGATCAGATTTCCCGGCAAAGGCCAGAGTTGGAAGTCTGTTCAGGCCAGGTCTCTCCTCATTGAACTGTGGCGGATTATGTTACATGGCTCAGCCTAGGCGAGCATGGGAGAATCTCCGTGAAGCAGGTTCTTCACAGCTGCGCCGCAAGAAGAAGAAAGCCGGAGTCTCGTCTATGCAGCTCGGTCAACCATGTGTTGGTTGTTCCTGGTGGAAGAACCCCGGCCATGTATGAACCAAAATTTTGGCTGGTCGAAGCCAAGGCTTGCGATTTTGCCACTTCACTCATCGTCTGGACCTGTAAATATTCGTCGTCCAGACTCGCCCTTTACTGGCAATTTAGTTGCTGGCAATGAGTGTTTTAGTATGATACGCCTATTCAACCATAGATCCTTGCCAGGATGATCAGTGTTGTCTGCATCAAGTAAGAATTACAGGCCCGAAAAGCACAAGCCTTGAAGTACGAAAGTCGAACATCTTCCATCGTCGGGTCTGTACATGTTGGTTCACCAGCCAGGATCGCATTCCACTCTCAATGCTACCTTCCCGAGGTCTTGTCTATGATCGGAGGAAGAGCCCGCCTCCGCTGAACCACGTCGCCGGTTCCAACAAAGTGGTCCACACGATCAGTCACATCCGCATTCCCGACGGATGTGGCCAATTCCCTGAGCTCGTTGGTTTCCGTGGACTTTTCCTTCAATTTACAAGGAATGTTGGATAGCCCCTTGTCTGCCAAGAACAAAATGCTTGCACCGGAAGGCTTCCGAAGATGTCGCCTACGTGAGCACACCCTCTTCCCGGAGATGAAGCATCCAGAGAATGCTCGATGCCCCGATCCTTGTGACAAAATTGATGCACTTTTGCAGTTCCTGTGAGTTTTTTGATCTCAAACTAGCCTTTTGGAAAGGATCCAGACCCAGGAACAGTTCGTTTCCAAGGACCGAAACCCGTTCCAACGGTTCCAACAACTATCCGACGGCCAAAATTAGTGAAGCACTCACATGCATCAGTCGACCAGTCATTGGGCCGCTTGATTTCCAAACACCAGGCTTAGGACGAAACAATGCTTCCCTATCTCTTTTAGGCCCTTGAAAGTTTTGTAGATACCAACGAAGTACTTAGCTCGGCCGAAAAGTTCTCTCTTTATGTCTTTTCCCACGCCTGTCCTCGACGCTATCAGGATCCAGATATGGACTTTGGAACGAAATTGCGAAAAGAATAATCTAGAATGTCGTTATGTTGTCATCTGATATTATGATGCGGCTGACTCCAGAACTGTCGCATTTCAACAGAGATCAATGATGGGCTTCTTCCCGTGATTATCGTTGTAATGCCAGCCAGCGTCCCACAATCAGCTTGGCCCCGGACTCCTCCTCCGGTCAAGATGAAGCGTTCCATTGGTCTCCGCAATTCTAAGCGACTTTTAAATGAAGCGCTGTTGGTGCACAGAGAACGGGCAGGGCCCCTACCTTTTTTCAACGCCGCACGCTAGAGTATGATCCCAGCTTCCGGTCGCTTCCGGTGCCTGGGCTCAGTATTTTTATGTTGCTGCGGTGAGAACCTTTCGTCGAGAGACTTGAAGGCGGAAAGATTGCCAGCTAAAAACTGTGAAAACATCGAACATCCGTCCAGATCGCAATCAAACCGTGTTGCGCATTGGGGATTCGAGTCCACAAAGCCGTTAATCTGAGTCGTAACTCATTTCTCTGCCCATGGGTAGTCAGTGCCAGCCACCGCCCCAAAGGGTCCTTGCGAGGTATCCGTATTTGAAGCAAGGATGAGAGATTCGTTGAGCGACAGGGCCTCGACAGCGGGTCCATCAGAAGCATCCACTCATCATCCGATCGAGCCAGACCCTGTTGGTGACCAACACAGCGACTGAATGTTTGCTGGCACCCATGACTGCTGATATGCGATGCGACCAACGTGCATTCTGACGCCTTTCAATATTCTGAAATCAGCAAGTAAGCCGTGTTCCAAGGCGCTAGAATTCATGGCCATCAATCACATTCGCCAGACGCAGCGGCCGCCTTACAATTTTCATGCCGCCAGGGTCTAGTAGATGCCTGCTCAACTGCTCCTTCGCATGTTTTGCCGTTGGTGCAGACCATTCATCGCCACTAAACCTTTGTATATATCCAGCCTGTTCACCTGGCTTTTTGAATAGCTATTATGCTCCCCCATCTGATTCTGGTCAAATGACGATCTGAGTAGCTGTGGTTTCTCGAGTACCTCAAGTCTTCTCGGCCGTTTTACTGCAAGGAGCAATCATGAAGCCCCTCTCTGTCTTTGTATCACACCTTCTCGCTCTGCGGTCCGTTCGTGGCGTGGCGTCGGCCCCTTCCAACAGCACTGGCCCAGCCTGCTGCAGGAACCCCTTGATTAGGCATGAGTGGCGACAACTCTCCCTCGAGCAGAGGCTCGACTACATCGGGGCGGTCAAATGCTTGATGTCTCTCCCATCCGAAGGGAATGAACTATGGCCTGGAGCAAGGTCACGATACGATGACTTCCAGGGTCTGCACATCCGAGTCACCGAGCAAGTGCACTTCAACGTGAGTGGTTTTCTGAACAAGCTCTGAGATGGTTTATTCTAACTTATCCCACAGGGCCCTTTCCTACCGTGAGAACACAGCCACTTGTCTCGTAATTGAGTTTCCTACTGACAGGTTGTAGTTGGCATCGGTGGTTGCTATACCTTTTTGAGTCTGAATTGCGAAACAAATGCTCCTACCAGGGCGGTCTGCCATATTGGGACATCAGTCTTGACAACACCGCGGAGAGTTGCGTCAACTCCCCTATCTTCGATAACGTGTATGGGTTCGGCGGGAACGGGCCGTACATCCAAGACCTCAGCGACCCTGAAGAGTTCCCTACTAAGACACCAACAGAAATTCCTAACAGAACGGGCGGAGGTTCGTGAAACACTTGACACGAGTCACGACACACCCAACTGACGTGTTTTTAGGATGTGTGCAGGAGGGCCCATTTGCGAACCTGACTGTCCCCATGGGTCTGGGTATGCCAGTCATCTCACGGTTCACCTGGTGAACGCAACTGAAGACTAACTCTATGCACAGGCGCTTCTGTCGAATACCAACCCCACTGCCTGAGACGTGACTTCAGCCCAACTCTGGTCGCTGCAGCGCTTGCCGACGAAGTCATTGATCGCGCTCTCTCAGCACCTATTTACGATGAGTTCAATCACCATATTCAGGGTTACAGCTTTGAAGCCAGCGGCATAACTCTTCACGCTGGGATGCATTTAGGCATTGGGGGTCAAGTGGGCGAGGTAAATTCATGTCAAAGCAATGCAGTTGGCCAAAGCATCAGCTAACTCTGCTCAGAACGCAGACATGTACTCCTCCCCTGGCGATCCCATCTTTTACTTTATCCACAGCGCCCTGGATAAGATCTGGAACGACTGGCAGCGCAGAGGTATGTCGCCTTCCTTATTTTGGGGGTCCCTTTCAGCCTGCATCAGTTGGCGGGCATCATGCGATGAATTTGAGTTCAGAAATATGGCCACATCTTTGACTCGGAAACCTGCCGACTGACAACGCTTCGTCCATAGATTGGCCAGCGCGCAAGATTGCCATTGGCGGCCCTGATGCTATGTTCGCCTACCCGTTCAACTTCTTTGGGGACGTGCCATATGAAAACATCACCCTTCAATACCCGCTGAGCTTCCCCAACTTTGGCAAGGACATGGTGGTGAGCGACGTGATGGATATCAGGGGTGGGCCATTTTGTTACGAGTATCAGTGATCCCAATTGGAAGCCGCACTAATTAGTAGCCCAACTGCAAATGAGGGGTTGTATGAATCTCGAACGCCGGTTTACGACCGTTGATGATAGTAATAGCCAGTTATTGGTCAATTAACGATGTTACATGGCGACAGGATACTGTTCATTCAGTGTAATTGAATTGCGAGCAATGTGTAGGGAGAAAGTGCTCCGAAGAAAGCGCATCGAGGACGATTGAGGCTGGAATTAGAGTTTCGGGACAAAGACGCAGTCAGCCACCATGTCAGTGTGACCGGATAGAGTTCCGCGAGCCAGTCAAGAAACAGTCCTATCACCGACGAACTGCGACTCATTTCGCCGAAGACGGCCGAAAGAAGTGAGACTTCCTCAATCTGACAAAGGCTTCGCTTCATCGCCAAGGCTATGAAACCTCTATGGGTTGAGACATATGCTGGATTTACGGGCGTAATTACGAATGACGGGCTGTCACTCTGGACCCTAGAAAGTGAACATAACACTCGTTGTGACGGACGATGGGGAGAATGCTTGAGTAGTGAAACGAAAAATCAAATGTGGTATCATCTAACTAAACGTATGGAACATTGGAAGAAACAATATGCTCTTGTGACTCGTGGTCTTCAAGAACTCGCCTGGAACGCTCAGAAACAAACAGCTTTTCGCCATGCTTGTGGCCTGATTCCACCTCAACGTGCACCTTCATCGCTCTCGAACGATCCGGGGACGGGGCATACATATCCGACCACCTCGGATTGGGGTCTCTGCCGAGGCTCTTCAATGACTTTTGTGGCGAAAGATCACCGAGCTCGCCGACCATCTCTTCGTCGCCGCTGAATCGCCTGACCTCAGATGTGATCTCGATTTCCTTCGTGATAAAGATCTTGCCCAGGTTCATCTGAAGAACGGGCCAGAAGATCGGCAATGAGGCGCAAATTGTGGCGAGGTTGACCTCGACGGCGGCGAGAACAATGGGCACGCAACCGTACCATGAAGGGTCCAGGGTCGGATATGTACCGGCTTGGGAGTGGCTGATGCCAATCAATCGGAAAATCCCCAGAATATTTACACTGCAGACGGCATTAGCGGGATGTACCCCAGAGTTGCAAATTTGATCAACTTACAGAACTCCCATAGTGAAAAGACCCAAGAGACCGAGACGTGACTTCGCCCTCAAGCCCTGCTCCAGGAACAGACGAAGGGGAATTAGAAAGACGATGAGATCCAACGCTACATTCATGCCGACGTGACTCTCGAAAGTGCGCGCGAAGATGACGGGGTCGTGTGAGCCGAAAGCCCATCTGTCCTTCGTGACGGTTGTCAAGTTCCAGAACGCTGAGACGGGGAAGCAAGGGATGAAGGCGAGAAAGCTGTAGGCCAGACCCCACGCGGCGGTGATGTAGATGACCACCAAAGTGACGAATCGCGACTTGGAGCCGGCCTCGAACATGCGCAGATACTGGAACAGCAACGCCAGCTTGATTAAGGCCGTAGCCATCGCGTATGCGCCACCACATACGTAGAAACTCTGCGGGAGTGGTCAGACGGGATGTCAATGCGACGTAGAGAGGACTCTTACCCTAACAAACGCGACCATACCAGCGAAGCCCAGCGTCAGAAAATGCTGACCTAGACCATAATTCGTTGATACACATGTCGCTGCTGATAACATTAAGCTGGAAAGCTAAATGGATGTTAGATGCCTATTCATAACCTGCTCCCATCATGATGACGACTTACCATGGCCAGCACGACGAAAAAGTCGTCCCATCCCAGGCAATGGGCGACGAAGAATCGAACGTAAAGTCGAAAGATGCCGCAGATCCAGGCGAACACCAGGAAAGAAATAACCATGCCAAGCACTGCGGCTCGCTCGTTCAATATCGGCATGGGGTCGCTGAGGTTGTCGGCCTTGCCGAGCAAATCAAGAATGGAGCCCATTGGCGCTTGATGTGGGAGCGTTCGCTCCCGTTCGCATACTCGAGTCCCCCTTCCTCCCTCTTCGACAAGTTGCGTAGGCGGATTGAGCGAGACGTCAAGTCGTTTGCAGTTGCCCTGAGATCGTTTGGCAAAAAGGTTTCAAACCCGAGCGATAGTTGTTGAATGTCAGACAAACCACATGCGAGAAGGGGGAGACTGAGCAGAGGAGGGAGGGAGGGAAGGGTATGATAAATGATCCCGCCTGTGTGTCGGTCTCGCCCATAGTGCCTGTCGAGATGAACCCGACCGGGGGGTTCGAGGGCAGAAACTACAAAAAGTAGCTCCAGACTTCGATGCACGCCACACCCCGTAGGCTTGGTTCGACCTTCTTTTGTTAGCCGTCAGCATCGGGCCCCTGCACACGTGGTACTGTCGCTCCGGAAGCGGCTGGGATAGACTAGGTTACTTTTGCTCGCTGGCGAACTTGTTTCACTTGCTACAGTCTGCACTGGCATTCTAGCAGTTTTGGGAGATGAGGGGAACAAAGATGGGCATGATCTGCTAATGCAGGGCTGGTGGGCATAACTTTCTGTTACAAGCCTTCGGTTCCTTGCCACAGAGAATGTGTACAAAGTTATTCACGGAAGAAGTCTATTCGGCGTCCTCCTCTCATCTCCCTGTGTCAGTGGAATCAGATCAGAGTCGTGAATCGGTCGAGCAGTTCCCCAACTTTTCCATAGCTGATGGAGATGAGAAGTGGCCCACAAGCCGATCAGCCGATCAGATGGATATGGGAAATCACCCCCTAGACAATCAAAACAAATGAAAAAGATACATACGCAATTCGTGGACGGGGACAGAACTTGCGTACGTGATTTCGAACAAAATTACTTCTGCATATTGCTTTTTCTTCCAGACCCGTTTCTTTCGTTTGCTTCTTCCCTCTTTCTAGCCCCCCTTCTGCAGCATTCTGGACACCGTCTGGACAGAGCGTGCAGCATGCACGGAATGCAAACACACGTGTGCTCCCGATACGAGGACTGAAGCGAAGCACCTCGGAGCCGCCCTCGGCAGCTCTTCCCCCATCACAACTCACATGGGCCGTGCTCTGCGGGATTCCTAGGCCTCATGTTGGAAACACACTGCAACACACCTTACAACGGGCCTAGTGACACTCGGGGACATCGCCTAACGACGGTCCTTCCTTTCCGGGAATGTCGGGGGAGAAACGAAGAAGCATTGCATTCATGGGACGAACGAAGGTACGCTGCAGCGTACAGCACAGTTGCAAGACACATCTCGCCTACCATAGTACATTCCCGCACCGCCTCTCCTGCAGCAGCGTGGTGCAAACAACGCGAATTGGCGAATCACCACAGAGACACTTTGGTATAGAGGGTTCGCTCGGACAGCCGCGGCGTCGGACCGGCCGGGGCCAAGGCAGTCCGGGGCCTCCCTAGGTGTTGCTCCGTCAAGATCTACGATTTCAGGCTAAGTGGGCCAGTGACGACTTCCTCCCCCCATGTTCATTCGCATCCGGAATATGAGCATCTTAATTCCATTATTATCATCCAGTTCTTTCTTTCAGTGTAATAGTGCTGGGGGCTCTTGGGCGAGTGAGACATTGTGAGTGGTCCCGACTGGATCGGCGCTCCTTAGCAGATCTGGCCCATTGCTTTGGGCGCCGGAAGAAGTAAGATGTATCAGACAGGCATGGGCCCCCTCTTATGATATCAAATGCACTCCGAATTATTCGCGATGCTCGACATCGTCACTAATGGCCCCGTTGTATGTCGGAAAATTCGACTGCAATGTTGAACTCACGATTCGCATCAATCGGCTCCGAAGATACGGAACACCTGATTTTCATCCCCTGCCGCGTGGCCGGTGCTAATTAGCCCCAGGTTTAGCACAATTCTGGCTGCATTAGCCAGCAGAAAACACGTGAGAACATGCAGAACCGTTGGGGTCATCAGGGTGATTCGGCGAGAGCTCCAGGGGAAATGGTATCATGGCTGAGTCAGAGCGCGTCTGGTTCTGCAGCATCGATCACCAAAAAAGGGATCATCTATTTGGCATGAAAGCCACGGGCCCTTTGAAGTGCGGCGGGCTGCGCCGTGGCGCAAAGGACTTGGGAGCGCCTCGGACCTTTTGTGACGTCGCCGATTCGCCGACGTTTTCTCAACATCAGGTAAAAGCGGTGGTTGGGTGCAGGATCCGACAACTTGGTCAAACTGGTCCGTTGGTTCCAACGGTGCCTGAAGCTGCTTCACATCTTGCAGACTAAGATCGTGCAAGTAGCACATCTAAACGCACATCAAACAGGGCCGGATCATGATCCAATATTTCGGACGTAAATCCCCCTACACTCTAAGGATTCTTGAAGGCCGCCTACCGCCGCGGAGTGCCATATCCATCGGCGGAGCAAGGTTTCAATAGCACGCCTGCCATGGAGTGCCAGCTCCTGGATCGCTCTAGTGCTGATGTGCCATTGGATTACTCCCGCGGCGACAGGACTACTCCATTGCGCAGCATGACGGCGGTTGCTGTGTCAAAATGTCTTGCTTGACAATGGAGTTGAAGATGACCAGCCACCAAGACCATTGGTCTCCGGACAGCTTCCCTACCACGCGATTCCCAATTTATCGCGCCATGTTGACAGCACATATCCCAGCCTCACCGGCGTCTATAGCTTTTTCCTTGCCAAATGTGTACGATCGAGCTATTTGTGGAGTTGGTTCGGTGGGGATGAACAATCTGGCCCAAGCGTGAAGCCGGCGTCGTGGCCAGAATGCGGTCTGGTTCAGGAGCGTGGCGCCGGGGCTGGTTGACGGCGGCTCATCGCCCTCGTTCGCTAGATGCGAATCCGGCCGTCTCGCATTCGCGGGTTCCCAATTGAAGGCAACGCGTTCTCGGCCGGGATCCTCTCCGGATAGTCGCGTCTCGATGGTGTTTGTCGGGGACCGGATCGGGGATCGGCGGGCAGCGTCGTACTGTTGTCCTCCCACCGGAAGGCTGGGACTTCAACGACTGTGGCGTCCTTCACGTCAGTCGCTTTTCTTCGCAATTGGACTGCTGGAGAAAGAGAATCACATACCTCCATTGTGTGTTTGGCATCGGACGAAGAGCGGCCTTCCCAGGGCGAGACAACCCGGACAGGGGCGCAGACTGTGAAGCCGTTGTCATCCGGAAGTCCATTCACCCATGTAAGACACAGAAACAAAGTCGGCAACTAGGCACAGTCATTCCGAGACAGACAAAGAGGGTCGAATTTGTCAGTGTTGTGACGGGTTGACGGATGTCGAAATCCAGAACCCGCGGGGAAAAGGCCAGGGGCAAATGGTCCGTGGCAGCAGCAAAATCACGATGTATTACATAAGCGAAAGTTCACACAAGGTTTGGTCAAAGCTCTTCTGTTGGCTTGGGTCCATCATCTGTTTACTTCATACATAGTCTTGAGCTAAGGATATTCCGAAGAGGTGGCAGGACAGGTGCCCATCTACCGACGATATGTCAAGGATATCATCGTCAAGGCTGTTAAACTAGCTCCACCCAGACGCCTGGGATCGTGCCCCGGCGCCAGGCAGTGTGCTCCCTTTCTTCACCTCCCAGCGGATTGTCACCGGGGCAAGCTCCGTCAGTTCTCCAGTCGGCAACATCGCCATCTCAGCCTGCCGAACGCCGGATCCTTCCGTGATATCCGCTCACTTCAACAAAAAGCCACCTTCCACGTTGATGGTAGTCCCGGTTATGAAGTAGTTCTTCATCATTGACAGGTAAGCCTCTGCCAGGTCTTCCGGGTCTCCGATCCTGTTCAAGAGGGTAGAGCTTCGGTACATATTGGCCACAGCTTCCTTTTCCATCGGGATATTCTCACTTGCATGATCCAGCAATGGAGTCTGTACGGCACCCGGTGCCACCAGGTTCACTCTGACAGGCGCCATGTCGACAGCCAAACCCTTCGCCAGAGATTCCTTGGCACCGACTAAGCCGGCCTTGATGCCGAAGCCAGGCATTGGCTTGTAGCCCAGTACGCCACTCGTCATGGTGATCGATGAGGTGTATTCCTTTTTCATATAGCTCCCTGCCACCTTAGCTAGGATAGATACGCCGATAAAGCGGGTTCTGGCGAAGTCTGTAATGTTGCCCGGCGTGGCGTCCTGGAGCGTAGGCGAGTTGGCGAGGAACTCTCCGGCAGATTCCACGACGTGATCCACCAAGTCCTTCCTACCATTGGTCGCATACTCAAACAACATCGTGATGCTAGTTTCGCAGTCGTCGCTGTGAAGATCGACGACGTGACCTCGGATTCTGTCCGCAGCACTCGGGTACGACTCCTTGAGTCTTTTGATCGTGCTGTCAATTTTCTCCTGGGTCCGACTCGCCACAACGACATTGGCGCCGTACTCGACGCTTGCTTCTGCGACGGCGTATCCAATCCCGGAAGTTCCGCCGACAACTAGAACAGACTTGCCCTCGAGCTTGTTGGTGTATTTTCGTGCCATGATGACGCGACTCACTGAGAGTGTCTGATTGGTATGTCTGGGGTTTCTTCAAGTCTCAGAGGAGGGGCAAGTTAAGGTATGATAAGACAGGTGACGAATGTTGGTGTCATAGGAGGATTCATCGAGACATTTCATCTCGTCTTTAGGCAATCTGGAAGCTTGCGGCCTGCATCACTCCTCGTGACACTGACCCGCCTAAAATCCGCAACTCTACAGGTAACCAACCCCCTAGAATCTCCGCATACATAACGTTATGGGCGTGCCTGATGTCGGAAAACCAATTAGTTCTGTTCTGTTGGATCGTATTGCCAGGGGACCCGTGTTTCCACAGACGCCGCTATTATGGAGTTAAGATGATAAGTCCGACCACCACATCCACTGCATGCCCACGAAGTTGACTTTCGGCCTCTAGCCAAAATATGTCCGACGTCAGGGATATCCTTATGACAAATGAAGGACTTGGTTCGTCCGATGTCTCGGTCTCGCGCAGTCGCACAGGGCGTGCATTGCTAATTCCCCTGCTGTCTTTTCAGGATACTTGAGTTCTGCACCCCGTAAGGAGTATTCGCCATAAGCCGTTCACCTGATGAATTAAATATGGTAGTTGATATATCCATCATCATTATTATCACTTTTGTCCCAATGACATGTTTCATTTTCGTCTTCGCTGTCATCGTTGTTGTTTTCCTGTGATCAGCCCCCGCCTGGTTCCACGCACAAATACAATTATCTGGCTGAGTAACAAAACTGAAAGCTTCCTTCGCCAAGAAGCTGAGGCGATCGTTCTAAACGCCAAAAGGCCCAGAATGATACTTTATGTAGATTTAGGATACTTGCTTACGCTGGATAAGTTCAAACAGATAACCTTAGGGTGGAGTGGGAGGGAATGTATTTGCATTGTGGTTGATGAGTTGCATCAATGATTGATTAAGCCCGTCATAGGCATGAATGTCAATTCCATAGTCCATTTCTGGAGCATAATACCCTGTCCTTTAATTTTCTATTATGATCGATTTTGTTCTCGCAGGTAAAACCGTCAACTGACAGCCTTTGTGGAATCCTGGGTGACACTCGCAATCAGTCTCGAATCTGCGACTTCCATGTAAAGTTGACCAATGGCAAAGAATCTGTTAGGCTAGCGAGGCAGACTCTCAGCTGCCAAGAAGTGATTGATCGAAATGGAACAAACCCCTTCGCTTCACCAATCATTACGTCGTGATCAAAGTCAGTCAGCACGCCTGCATGAGCCCCTGTTCTAGGCGCCAGCCTTGTCCATCTTCAAATACCAAAACAGTTCGAAAGCCCTCAGAGCCTTCCCCCAAACTTCTCTCAACTCTTTCTCGGCATTACTTCAAAGGCTACCAACCAGAAGCAACAGTCTCGTACCGTATAGTGCAGCGATCCACTGGTGGCTCTGACCAAAATGGCGCGTCGCTGGCTTCGGGGATGCCTTGCATTCAGCTTGCTGATCGTCTCCGCCCAGGCGGGGGCTCTGGATGATTTCACCAACAACCTCTTTTCTGATCTAGCGCCGTGAGTCTGATTCGATGCCCTTTCTTGGGTAGTATGCTAATCGATCTAGTGTCCTCGCGCTTTTTGGAGAACGCGCGACTATGCAGTTCATGAGTCAATCACTGGGTTGGGCAGACTGTTTTGCGTTAGCTATGGCTCCGTTAGGAATTATCACCATCATCGTGAGCGCAATTCGCGTGGGCGGGCCGATGCGGCTGAAGGCGATCATTGGCCGGGCGAAGGAGAACACCTCAGTAGCCGAAATGGAGCTGATGTCGTCTACTTCACGCGAGGTTTGCGAGTTATAGAATGGCGAGAGCATCGTTAGGTGTCAAGGCTTGGCTCCTGTATGGGAGTACATTTGCCTCGTGCCAAGAGGTGACAACACCAACGACCCGTCTGAGAAACAGCAATACTATTGGGAGAATCCATTTCAAAACACTGGAACAAGCGATTCAGGACGGGCTCCTGAAATTAGAAGGTAGGGGGATATGTAGTCTACACCACAAGGGAAAGATACTGACTTTAATGAAGTAGCTCGCAATTCTAAGCGGGAAAGGCAGACACAACCTAGCGAAAAAGGACTGTCAACCTCCGTTTCTGTGGTTGAAGATGATGTCAATGCTAGGTCAACGATCGTGCGACGGAGTATGGGAGGCACTCGTGCCTGGTTTCGCAGAGGCAGAGGTACGTTTCCTGGCAGACACTCATCCATCATTTCGTCGCAGATTCTGGTTAATGTGTGTTAGGCAATGCGTCGGCTTCAATGGAAAGCAACATAGAGTTGGGCAATATCTCGCAACATCCCGTCCATGGTTCTTCAAATGGAACTACTGTCGGATCAACAACAGAAACCGGCTTACAAAGCGCCAAATTTACACCAGCCAATGACCCTCCCAACGAAGCCTCCATGATCGTCATTCGAAACACAGGCCCTGAAGCACCAAACATCTCCCTCAATCTATCAGAGAGCCATAGCCGGACTGCTATCAGAACTGTTGCAGTCATGGGAATTATTCTACAACTAGGCGTTTTGGCTTTCTTTGCGGTCATGACCTATCCATCTTACATACGGAATGATTTCAAAAAGGATGACGAAGCTGTTCCCGAACATGCCTTCCCACTTGCGGCTAGCGGTACTATCCTGTTAGTTTCAGGGTTGCTTTTGTGTGCTCGTGTGGTGGAAAGTAGTACACATGAGCAACGATACAAACCCACCGAAGGCTATGAGATCCGTCTATATTGGTTACAACAAGGGCAGACCGTCAGTGATCAAGTCTTTGAATCGTTTGCAACCTTTCCCTCTCTACCACGAACTGAAATCATCACCTCTCGTCGCAGCAAAGATTATGGGGAGGGGAGAGACAACAAAAGATTGCAACTCATGGCCATTATCGGGGTTCTAATTGGTCTTGTGGGATTCGTCATCCAATTCGTTGGCCTGCGGGCGATGAATGCAGCAGCATCTCTGGCACAGCTTGCTGCAGTAGGTGCTATGACGATCGCAAGAGCTCTTGTGAGACCTGGATTTGCGAGTTCCTTTGAGAAGTCAAGGCTTCTCGCCGGTTTTGAAATTGACTGGCTAGCTTGGAAACTAGTCAAAGAGCAGCATGTCTGGGAGACGAACGGGTCCTCTACCGAAGAAAACCGGCCGACGGAACCTGAATCTCCAAGTGGCGGAACCGCACAAGATACCGCATCAAGCCCGCTATTACGGCATGGTGAGAATAGAAGAACAAATCGACATGATATGCCTGGAACATGGGCTGTTGTTACGGGGTGGGGCTCCCGATACCATCCACTTAAAGCCGTAAAAGAGAACCTTTCGAGCCCCCAATTGGATTCGCGGCTGTTGGACGTACGCCGGGAGCTTGCTAAGCTCGCAAATTTCCAGCGAGAGACGTCAAAGACGGCTCTGAACCTTGCTAATGCAATGGAAACGACGATGTCGATTCTGTACCCTACTGGCACTGGAGTCGACGGAACGAGCGATTTTCTCTGGAATATCGACGTGGTTCATAATGGCTTAATATCAACTCCTACCTCGAATCCGACGATGTCTCTCCAGCTTCGTTTGGCTCACAAGGGAAAGTCCTGGAAAGTCTTGGCAGATGACATTGACGCTGTCTTGTCACTGTGGGCATATACTGCGCGCGGAGCCGATGAGGAATTTGAGCTCAGCCAGGGCGCCGAGAATTTCAAACACGTCAACTCAGAGAATGACAGCTGGCTCCGCAACAAGATATATCCAGCCAGTCTGAGAATTCTATGTCCCGCGGATAACGATATGAGAGACCAGATATGTAAAGATCTCAGTCTTTGGGCGCCAAAAGCTATGCAGGCCATGTTCAACATAACCGACTACCGACTTCCCCGAGAAGATAAAGACGAGATTTACGATGTGCCGAAGAAATTTCAGTCGAGCAGAATCGTGGGATTCAACCCACAAAAACGACCATTCTCAGACGTTCCACGAGGAGAGCGAGAGTTCTGGCGCACTCGGGATTCTGTATCGGAGCTACTGCCTCAACGCTCTGAGAGGGCTCACTGGGCCATCGAAACTCAGGAGACACTAGATCTTCTGTACGCAAAAGACCTATTATATTCATTCTTCTGTTCCGTGGCACAGACGCTGAGGTCTCCTGTGCGAGGTAGAGCGGAGATTGAGAACATCTTGATTGACATCACGTGGCGAAATGTTCTGAGAAGCAATCTCCGACTCTGCGTTTTGAAGCATGGGGACCTGAATAAGCTCATTGAAACTTTAATCGACCTTGAGCTCGGCTCTGAGATCGAGGCTACGTTGAGCCTCTTATTGCCTTTGAGCTTCTGGGACAAAGCGCCAGTACCCTTCGCAATCTTCGACGTTCTCTGCGAGGAAAAGATCAAGGCCCGTAAAGCGCAAAACTGGGAGCTTCTATTCCTAGATCATGATGATCTGAATTCCGTCAAACTTCGTAAGGAAGTTCAACTGGGCAGAGCTTTCTTCTTGCACCTCTTTTTCTTCTTGATCGAGCATGCTCAGGACGCACAAGACGAACTTTGGTTGATGAATGTCGAGGGTAGAAAGTTGGATCAGGAAGCTGAAAGTCACCAACCCGATGGCTGGTCGTCGGACATGACCCCTGGTCAACGCAAGAATCTCGATCAACATTTCCGAAAGCATCGAACGGCACTGTTGACATGCCTTAGAATTCTAGGCAACGACCAGCTCTTCGAAGATCTGCAAACGCTTTACACCCACCAAGACAGACACCAAGGCTTTCTGCATTATCTGAGAGAACCCAGAGATATTGAACATGATGTAGAGCAGTCTGAGACGCGCTTGTGTCATAGATTTCATGCGAGGAAGTGCCTGCCTTGGAGGCAGCGCAAAGACCCACCAGACCTATCAGCCAAGTTGCCGCAACGCTTCAACATGACAAGTGTTCATCTCGAGGCCATGAAAATCAATGGGAACCCCGCAACATGCAGGAAAGATATACCTTGGATTAATCAGCCCGATGCATCTGGCTCTACACCTCTGCACCACGCTGCTAGGACAGAAAGCCTGAATATGGTGGAACATTTGATCAAAAACGGGGCTGACGTAAACTCAAGAGACTTCCGGGGATACACGCCGCTTCATTATGCTTGCGGCTACCGCGATGATAACGTCATTATCCCACTCACTGACGCAGGCGCAACATTTGACGTTCAAGGCACGGATGGAGCGTTTCCGCTTCATGTGGCGGCAGGCGAGGGGAACGTTGCAGTTCTTGCCCACTTGAACAGCATAAGCTCATCAACCTATCAGCAGATCATCCACGGTCTGGAGGGAATTGAGTGGAAGGCTCAAGACTTTCACGGTCGCTTGGCCGTTCACTGGGCTGTCATTGGAGGCCACTGGGGCGCTGTTGAGGAGCTTTTTGCCTTTGTGAATGAGAGTGACAATTACGGCTGGACGGCGCTTCATCTGGCCATTTTACACAGTAGAGATGAAATTGTTCGCAATATGTGCAGACTTTCGAAGAAGAAGAATCATGTTTCCGTTGATCTGGAGAAGACGGATACTGAAGGGCGCACGGCTCTTCACTTGGCGAGGATTAAGGGAAATTCGGGAGCAGCTGACACTCTCATTGAGGCGGGTGCAGCGCCAGACCCTCAACATTATCTGCCGGCAATGAAACTGTTGCAACGACATCGGCACCACAATTTCTAAGCAGCAACTGCGCTTTTTCCTCGCAACACAACAGAACGTCTGAGAGAAAAGGACCATGTTCATGATTCAATAGAGCTTTCTAATCTGGTAGTTCAAGCATGCATCAAGGAATCAAGCCTTTTATTAGGTGGTGTCGCCCTAGCCTCAGTTGATGTCCGCAGGATGTTCCATCCTAGACCTGACCATCCTGAAAGATATCATGTAGATGATGGCATGGAATTTGAAAGGAATCCGAATTTTCGAATCGGTTACTACTTAACTTCCAACGGCTTTTGGCCTGACATCGAATAGTAGTGTGCGTACGAGTGGATGGACGGGTTCATGAGATCCTTGCGCAGCTGTACTAAGAAGATCTCGACCTCAGTGGATGACCAGCCAAGACCTCTTGTAAGAGGCGCAATGGTGTTCGCGTGTAAGCCATCATAAACAGCCGCCTGGCTGTAGCGGTCGATGATCTTCAGGTCATTTTCCTTGGCCCACGGACCAACAGGGAGCTTCTTCGTGTCGTTGACCTGGTTGACATAGCCCGCAGCCTCCAAGCGTTCAATATGGTGATCAGCTGCGAAGAGTTCAACCCCGAATTTCTCTAGACCCTCTTTGACGAGGCTAGTGAACTTAGGAAGCGTACAATCAGACGTCATGCTCCCGTCATCGCAGTCGAATGTCCACTTCATGTCCTGAAGCTCGATCCAGCCCCCGGGCTTAAGGACTCTACTGTCGTCAGCATATCGACCTCCAAATCACAGTCCGGGCATACCTATGGGCTTCTTTCAATAGCTTGGGCCAATTCTTGATGGCTGGTGCCATGTGTCGAAGATGAATGTAGTCGATTGAATTTTCGGGGTAGAGCCATTCAGCCTCGGCGTCATCAACGATGAAACTCACGTTCGGCGGGACGTACCCGGGTTGTATGGGGCTGAGATCAATGCCAGTCACCTCTGCCCCCGGATATTCGTCGCCCAATATGTGCCGGTCAGCGAGTTCAGACTCTGACATCAAGTCTTCGTAAGAGCATTTGAATGCACGAACTATCGATAGCCCAAATACCGGTACCAGTCCCGATGTCGAGGATCTTCTGGGGACTCTTCAACGGCGCGTTATGAAGTACCCCACCACATAGGTGAAGAATCATAGCATGTTTCATGTCCTCGCGCTCCTGCTCAAGATCGTCATTGGGGAACAGGTAGCGGCCTTCCTTGAACTTGTGGTATCGTCGTTTGTTCTCGAAGTTGTAGTCGCGGACGCTGGATGACAATGAGGTGGACTGAGTGGAGCTATCGTCAGTAAAAAATCCTGCATCCTCCACCGGGTCATCAGTCTCGATGTTGGGGCCAGGCGTTAGTTGACTGTTAGTAGCCTGTTCCTCTCCTGCAGCTGTTGGAGCAGCGGTGTCGGGTCTCGTCGGAGATCTCGAGGGAGACTTGGTAACGGCACCTTCATCGGCCATGATCGCTGCTATGGTAGGATATGGATCTACAGGGGTGGCTCGTCAGCAGCCACGGGCGATGGACGACTCTTTGATGATGTTGTATCCCGCTGTGAAAGAGCGATTCGGAAGAGGGGCAGGAATGAGAGCCAACAAAATTAAGCGAGACACAGATGGGCTGGCACTGGTTCGGGTACGACTCCCTTTGTCCACGGTTACCACCTGCTTACCAAATAATCTTCATCTGCAGGTCTACGACCGGCCGGTCTCCTGAGCCAACCATGGTTAATCGCGGGGGAGAGGTCACTGCATCCTGGTTAATATCCGGACAGAAGCCCTGGTTGTTTCTTGTCACAGTATTTGGCTGGTATTCCACGTGCATTGCGAATAGCCTTGCGACGGGCAGTTTTTCGCCCGGCGTCCGCTGCCGGCCTTGCAGGCGTAATGCTTGGCATCGGTGATGCGACGCCGTACTCGAGGCATTGACTGGAATCGATTGCCTGGATGATAACGATATCTGTCTCCATATATGCTAGCAAACAGATAAGAATTCATGCTGAACAGGGGACGTTAGACCACTCCTGTTGCGATACCCCACAGGAAGATGGAACTGTTGCAACCGAGGGGGTGAATATCCTTGAACCAACACGAAGCGAAGCAAACATAAATGACATGGTACTGGCCAAGGAGTGGAATCAGGCTGGGTGTCAATAATTGTCTACGGTGCTTGTGGATACTCTGACCAAAAAGGCATACCCTGAAGTAAGGTATCTCATTACTGCAAAATGCCGCGCTTTTCCTCTCTCCTCTATTTCTTAAACCGGCAGACTTTGCCATTCTATCCCACACTCTACCGCTGGACATTTCCTCACGCTTCATTTTCTCCACTCGTTTGAAGAACAAATTCATGTTAAGCAAGCCATTTAAACCAAAATCTTTCAACATAGATGCCTCCTCGACGCGACAGCAAAATTCATTCGCCTCTTGCCGATGGCCAAATCCGCCTGCTGAGATTAAAGCCTGCGAACGATCACTCCGCTCCCATTGAGTGCAGTCTATTTGCAATTTCGCCCACCAAAAGCACTCAGTATGAGGCAGTCTCATACACATGGGGAGACCCAAAGCGCGACAGAGTGATCAAAGTCAACTCACTAGACTTTCAGATTTCCAGAAACCTCTTTGAGCTTCTTCCCTACCTGCGACGCAGCCGGTCGGATCGCGTTCTCTGGATCGACGCCCTATGTATTAACCAGGAAAATCATAAAGAACGCCCGAGTCAAGTAAAGATGATGGGTGAGATATACAAAGGCGCATCTCATGTTGTCATATTTCTGGGCAAAAAGTGGGATGGCTTGACCATTGCTACCGAATACCTCAAGCTTGCAGCTCGACAGGAAGACGCCCACCTTAACCCAGCACTTAAGCCGCATCTACACGTACGCAGCCACCTCGATATTGCATCTATATTACTAACGCGAATCAGATCAACGGTCAGAGCATTTCCACACCTTACGTTGAGCGCAACCTTACCAAGTTCTTCTCGGCGGAGTGGTTCTTCCGAGTATGGACAGTACAGGAATTCGTTCTTGCAGAAAGGTTCTCATTTCAGTTTGAGACGACCAAGATAGGGGGTAGCCTCTTCTTAAAGGGATTCCTTGCCTTACGGCGACACATTTCAAATCAATGCTGCGGGCCGCTGTTTGTCGAATGCGGTGAAAGATTTGTGGCCGCCTTCACCCACACAAATGCGTTGATCCATATGAGAGGATTGAAGGGAGATCAAAGTTTTCTGAGGACACTTCACGACTTGCGGTGGCGACGATGTAGCAAGCCTCGAGACAGGGTGTATGGAATGCTTGGAATGGATTTCACATTTCCTACAAGCAACATTCAACCTGATGACGACATCCCCATTGAGCAACTTTTCATCGACGTCGCGCTGCAGAACATACAGCATACGAAGACATTAGATGTCTTCAGCTTTTTCAGCCCCGGAAAGAAGACATCGCTGAATCTACCGTCGTTCATTCCGGACTGGTCTCTCAAGCCGACCAATCGCTTTACACATCTCCTATGTGGGGACCGCCAGATGACACTTCTGCATTACAATGCATCTTGGGGGAGTCAAGCCATGTTCCGATTTCAGTTTGATGACCTGCAAAGTCATGCTACTGTGAATGGCGTTCTCATCAATCGGATTAGAACCGTTGGAAATGCTTGCTTTTTCTCAGACCCAGGTGATCTAGCTGGAGCGATCTCGATCGTCAAACAGGCTCGTCAGTTAGCAAGGCTCCCAGATCGTCTTCCCGCATCGTACGGAGCAGCCAGTCAAAGGGAACTCCAATTTTGGCGAACGATGTGTGGCAATCTGGCCGTCAATTATCTAAAAGAAGATCGGGAGTGGAAGCTGGCGGATCCAACAGCTGACTTTGACTCGTACTTGAGGTGGTACAATGTTGTCAGCTCCAAGGAGAATTACTGCCCGTCTCTACTGAAGAACGAACCTTTTCAGTACCCATTGGTCCCCAATCTTTCCGGACGTAGATTCATACGCACGAACAGTGGGGATATGGGGATGGCTGACGCCGAGGCACAGCCTAATGATGTTGTGATGGTACTCGCTGGTGGTAAATTGCCTTACGTTTTGCGTGAACAGGATGCGGGTACGACTTCAAGCAAACACAAACGCTACCGGCTGATAGGCGATGCCTATCTGGATGGTATCATGCAGGGAGAAGGTGTTACGGAGAACGCGAAATGGATAGAAGTCACCTTGTTTTAAAGCCCGATCAACCGAATGCATGAGCTTAATTTGGCCTCTTTTAGTCCCGGCAGGCATGAATGGTGTCAATTACTTCAAGAGTGTGGTTTTGCCAAGATATAGAGCATGCGGTGACGTTTCTCTTCTGGCTTGTGAGCGGCGACTTGATATGCTACAGGGCATCCCCCCTTTTACCTAAATGTGGTTCACCAAATCGGCGAGAACCTCCTTGCGCCAGCGGAAGAATATGCTGGCATGGGTGTCATCTTCCAGTCTGAGGTGGGCATGGTCCCCTAGCCGCTTCGCGATCTGAACTCCGTGGTTTGGAGGGACAAACGTATCGTGTTGTCCATACCACAACCGCATGGGCAGGTCAGTCCGGATATCCCCCACATTAAACCCGTACTCTGTTCCGCACAAGTACCCGTCGTGACTCACTCCGTCAATTCCTTGACGATAATACTGCCGGCCAGTCATGACCATCCGTGCTACAATCTCCCTGTCTGACCAGAGGCCATGCTCCTGTCTCGGATAAGTCGCCTTCTTTTTCTCTGCCTCTTGCAGACGTAGTTCCAAGCGCTGTTCGTCTGGCAAGTTGTATTGACCTTCCCGGTAGAAGTACCAGCCGGCAACGCGAGGGCCATATCGCCATCCGTACGTGAAGCCGAGCCAGTGGAACCAACCTGCTCCGCTCATGCCAATATCTGGTGGGCCGATTCCACAGACGATGGCGACAGCTTTGAGCTTGTCGCGAGGCATGGCTCGCGCACAGGCAAGAGCATATGGTCCGCCCCCTGATACGCCCTGTTATCCAAGTCAGAAAATGTATGCCAGGATAGAATTAACATGCTCGGCTTACCATCACTCCATACTCGTTGATTTTGAGGTGAGAAGCGAGATGTTCCAGGTCTTTCGGGTGATCTAAAAGCGTCCTTCCGGTCTGGAAGGTGCTTAGTCCCATGCCAGGGCGGTCCGTCGCGATGATGCGGGCGCCAGTCTCCAGGGCTGCCTCGTGGAGATGACCGGCTTCGACGCGAGAGCCGGGAAGTCCATGACAGTAAAAGATGGGCTTGCCCGTTGACAGCCCGTACTGTGAGTAGCCGAGCTTGCGACCATCTGGCAAGGTCAAGACCTCAGTCGTGTCTTTCTCTGGGACTAGCCATGGCTCTGAAGGTGCGTCGGTGGGGCTATTGCGAAATAGCAAAGACTTTAGATATGATATTGACATTGCGGAGGGCGAGTCTGTATGGCCTGCAGCGACAATGTGGGGATTTCAGTGCACCACTCAGCTGAACTTATATGTTTCGTTGAAGGATTCGTAGCGCTTATGCTCAATTCCGGCATGTAGTGCAGGCACGCAGTACCTCGTGTGTCGACCTATTCCGGTTAGGCACAAGGAGGCACGGTATGTCTTGCAGACAACTCTTTGACAAGCCCGCGGGAATATTCGGAGAAGGAGGACACGTGAGACAGGATCGCATCTCCCAGAGGACGAAGATCTTCTTGATGACGGAGGGTGAGTCAATCAGCCTTGAACTTCTCGGAGGCGCATGACTACAGCGGCTATTTTCTGACATCAAAACTCGCCGACTCTTCCGCAATTTCATATACCTGCAGACTGCCAAGAACCTTCGTGCCCCAAATTGTAGAAGACCTTCGTCGGAGATGCCGCGTAGGAATCTGCTACCCATTTGCTACCAAGGCGCATTCCGGCGACTTTATGGCACAGGCGTGTAGGTTCTCTCATTGGCTAAGTGATCGAGTGAATGCCAACTGGAATGAAACACCTTTCGTTCTCGTCCAGTAAGCAGTACCTATCAAACAAGTCGAAACTTGGCAGCAGTGAAAATCGCCGACGTTGAAGGAAGTCCACGTCTTTGAGTAATTATTCGCGCTGAGAAGCCCAGACCCTGAACCAAGCTCGTCTTCCCCTTCCAGAATTTCAAAATTGATTATTGTCCCTAATGAAATGCAAACAGGTCTGATCTGACTAAGGCCCCTGGCCACCGATGCCAGAGCCGGATGCCGGTGAATCGACCCCACTGTGCCGAGCGGGATCCAATAACTACAGTGGGCCGCTTTCCGGGCGTCGCTGGGGGCCGGAACGGGAGACCGCCTGTTTTTCCTGCTACTATTCCTGCGATTACAAATATTCATATGCGCCAATATCTTCGATGTACTCACTAAGCTCGTTTGAACTACTATAAGTTGCATCCTTGATAATAATTTAGTACATAGAAAGTATAGCGGCGCAGACAATGGAAAATCAGGAGGTCTTCGGATCGGAGAACCGACTGCCTCCACAACAATCCTACGCATGCGTGAGCGTCGGTGGGGGGTTGCCAAACCCAAAACATACAACGGAACATTTCATCGACCACTGGGACTTGGTGTTTCACAGAGAGATCGGCTTTGCCAATTAGAGCACGAACAGAAATGGACGGCGTTCCTGAGCGGATCGCGGCAGCTCCACACGCCTAGTCAGGGCGTTGTGAGTCGAGATGATTCATCGCCGCTAAGCCGAAACAGAACGTATTGGGGTGATACCTCTACATTTCCCTCTCAACAGACGACTAAGATTTGTTCCGGAAACCAGCCTCTCAAAAATGGATCCAATGAAATATCGCACTCATGTTTTACATCAACTGTGGCAGCGTCAATGGTCATGTTGTATGCATCGCGGGCTCTCCGTTGAATTTGGCTGGTGGGGTCGATGGTCGTCAGGGGCCGACGAGCACCGATCGACCGCCACCGCTAGCTTGTAGCAAACCTCGCGCTCTGGACTTCTCGTATAAAACAGCAACGTCTTCCCCCGAGGAAATCAACAGGACAAAACCGAATCAGTCTTCCATCTCATCCCCGACTTTCGAAAATGCGACACTTTACGATTCCAGATCGGGCTACTGGCCTGCGAGAAGTGCCACGGTCCCAACTAGACCTCAGAACCGACTCGGATATCATTGCAGAACTCAACACCTTCCGCCCCATCACCTCCGAGAAGAACGTCTGGGCATTTTGGGACAAAGGTCTTGACGCCATGTACCCGAGCTACAGATGCACCGTTCTAAACTGGGTACGCAAACTTGGCCCCAGCTGGACTGTTCGACTTGTCGATCTCATCGATGGCTCCCCCAACAACGTCTACAACTTCATCAGCAAGGACTGGCTCCCCGATTGCCTTGTCAACATGACCATGGACGGAGCTCACAAAGCCCAGCATGCGTCAGATCTCATTCGGCTCCCATTACTCTTCGAGCATGGCGGCGTATGGATGGACGTCGGCAACATGCTGCACACTCACCTCGACGATC
This sequence comes from Colletotrichum sp. COLG25, assembly GCA_009801095.1. Taxonomy (NCBI): domain Eukaryota; kingdom Fungi; phylum Ascomycota; class Sordariomycetes; order Glomerellales; family Glomerellaceae; genus Colletotrichum; species Colletotrichum sp. COLG25. The sequence goes on along the minus strand of VNWT01000045.1, from coordinate 4,766,921 downwards.
TGTTCTGGGACGCTCTTTCCGACCCTGGCTCATCGTACGAGATTGGGCTCTGGATCATCACCGGTCAGATCAGGAAGAAATGGGGAAGCTTCGGCAATTTCATGCTCGCCGCTAGAAAGGGGTCCATCTTCATCAAAAACTGGCACAACGGCTTCAAGGAGCTTTGGAGAGATCGCACGAACGAACGTGGCTTCCACAAGCATCCACTAATCCAAGAAATCGGAATCGCCGACGGAATGGCTGATTGGAATTTCGAAGAGAAGGTCCTACAGATGAGCGACTACGTTGCGCAGATGCTCGTAGGGGACCGGACGAGGAATCTTCTTGATGTAGAGACTGGCTGGAATGGACGCGACTTCTACGAGAAGAAGGCGTTCATGGTAGAAGGGATCAACAATGGCATTCTTGGGGCCATGAAGACAGACTACGACGGCGCCAAGCAGATCGAGATCTTCACGACCAGGCTGGACGAACCGGACGAGGCAAGACGGAAAGCGGCCGAGGAATTTGTGATCGACATGCTTGAGAACAGCCACATGTACAAGGTGTATCATAACTCAGCAGGTGGACTACCTGCGCTGGGAGATCTGATCAAGAAGGAGGGTTTTCAGGATGCAGATCACAGACCAGGGACCTTTGGAGAGCTCTACAGATATGGAACGGTACATTGGCTGTCGACGAGGAAGGTTGACCGGCTGACACCTCCGCCGAGTGAGGATGAGCTGATTCGAGCTACCCCGACTACGCCTTCGGTGATGGATAGACAAAGCAGAATCGAATAGACACATAGATATATTCTCAAAAGTTAATTTGATTCAAGTCATGTTTACGTTCGTACCTCAGTCCCTACCTTAATGCTTCTGGAAAGTATTGTGGCCATTGGCTTGAACTACCTTTCTGGCATTGAGACCACATACATTGCATTGAGCCCACACACGTTATCCATTTATGTCCAATCATAGGTATATATAAGGTCGCGACCCTAATTTGATTTTCTCTTTTGACCGTCACCCACCAAGCCTTTTCAACTGACGCTCGCAACTCACTATGCCGTCATCCCAAACAACGACTCTGATGGATTTACCCCTACTGTTTAAGATAGTGCAGGAGACGAGGGCCATTGTCCATGGCACCTTAGTGAGCGAAACCGAAACAGCGCTGGACGAATCTCTAGCCTCTTTGCAAAAGGAGCATCGAACGAGGCACAACGACGACGTCGAATTTCGCAGTCAACCAGAACCCACTGTGACAAAGGCACAACAGGCATCTCCGGAGGATATCACCTCAGTGGCACCCAGAAATCTCGATACTGATGATTTCGACGAAATTCAAAAGCAGCGTCCAGATGCTTCGACCTGGGAAATCAATTTCGAACTGAACTTGCGTCTCAGCCCGATCATCCATCTTCCGTTCGAGATTTTACTCCTCATCATGGACAATGTAGAGCTAGCCGATCTCTTCATGCTGCGACAGGTATCGTTCACCTTCTGGCGTTTGTACATGAACAATCGGTTCCCTCAACCGGGCGCGCGCCTCGACAAGTCGAGGTTCCGAGGAGATGAGGAAACTGTCCGAAGATCGGCAGAAGTTTCGTTCTGCACACCTTGCCTACAACATCGGGCTATGGAGATTACCGAGTTACAGTTGTATCACTTAACCCTGGCACACATAATGTGGTGTTACTGCTGCGACAGATACCATCCCAGACTGTGGTTCTCGTCAGAAGAGCGAAGAAACAATTCGGTGGGTCGCGAATGCATTCTCTCGCAAGGTCGCGTTCACCTCTGTGCCCATCTCAAGGTTTCCCTGAAGGACGTCGGCCATTGGATTGGCTCTGCAGCGGATGGAACTGCGCCTCGCCAGAGCTCGATCTACATGAGATGCCAAACTTGCAGCGACCTGGCCATATCGACAGCTGCTACCGCCAATGCCGGATACATCAACCCGCCAACAGTGTCTTTATGTCCTTGGCTTCAGAAAGAACCTAGTGTTGTGGTTCATTGGACTTTACCGGTTCTCGTCGTTGGAAAGACTGACCGCGTGAACGACCAAATCTTGACAGCTGGATTAAAGGCACTGAAAACATGACATGGCAGCGTATTTTGCCCACGTGTCAATGCAAACCTCGAGCAGCTGCTCAGGCCGTTTCATCCCGAGTATTGTTCTTGTCTAGGGCCCGATAGTCGAGTCGGTGGCATTGTTCCATACAACCCTAACACGAGAAAGTTGCCAGGGGTCATTGCTTGCAAAGAAGGCAAAGTTATAGCCGACGACTACAAGTTTCTTCCACAAACGAAGCCTCTACAGCACATGATATACTGCGAAGAATGCAGCACGCTATATTCTTGGGACAGAAACGACGATCAGATCTCCCTGTCGAGAACCTCTGTCATGCTTGCACCTGCAAAAGACGGTATGGAATGGGATCAATCCGGGATGGCTCTGCTCGATCCTGAGTCCTTTGGGGTGACGTCAGATTCGGAGACGAGGAATCTTATCTGGTGTGATGACAGAAACTGTGCTAATGGCCGAGGAGGATGGTGGGTCTTCAGCAGCAATCTGACAGGTTATGAATATCAAGAAAGCGCAGTACACGAGCCAGATGGTTCGGACTTTGCAAGGCGAAGCCCCATCATGGGCTGTGGCGAGGCACCCTACGCCGGGGGTCGCAATTGTTGTCATTTCTGAAATCGTCCAGTTGCAAGGCGATATCTCAGAGGGCGTCAGGGCGAGAATGAGAGAAGACGAAAGTCGACCAACGGCTGGTGAAGAGACCCATTTCATGCGTCATTCGTTTCCAGAGGGTACCCGAAGAAGCCAGGGGCGCCCTATTTGGTGACAAGGAGATACATCATACCTCCGACTGATTTATCGTCTAGGAGCATGAAATGACGGCTAGGGAAGTGTGAATACTTTGAGGCTTGCGGCAGATCTGATGCACACTGTCTTCGCCGATTTAAGCATTTTTTTTTTGTCTCGAAGTCAAAACAATTAAGAGCTCATAAGAAGAATTGCTTAAAATGTAAATATAAATCATGTTAGATGACCGTCCAGCCTTATGATTATTTTTTA